>OX465297.1:89210314-90410314 GCA_949987735.1 Leucophora obtusa | reverse complement strand
TTCCCTGGTTTGTTGTTTGCCAGATCCACTGAAACCATGCCGCTAGAAATTGCATGGGCCATGTCGTATAAGTACTTGGAACCGGTGGAAAATTCAATTTTTTCTGGAACAGGGGGCATATTTTTCAACTCAATTTTCTGAAAGCCGTCCACCACCTGAAAATATATAAAAATAAAACAATTAAAAACGGTTGACAATTATAATAAATGAGTGATAGCAATAACTTACCGGAAGAGTTTCACAAGTTTCGATTTGACGGCTCAATTTTCCGGTTGCCGATCTTTGTCCAGTGCTGGTTGATATATCCAAAGCTTCAAACAAATGTCGAAACGGAAGTTCGTTGAAGTGTAGAAGGCAAACGAACCAATGCAATGGTCTTTTTAACAGCAATTCGAATCGTCGTATAATTCCACCGTTTGGGCCAGTGTTTGTTGGCTCACCGTCAGTGCATATGCCAATTAATGCATCCAGTGATATATTTTTATCGTTGAAAAATTCATTTAATTTGGTTGTTTTGTATTCAGCGGTTTCATGTTCCAGTCTTACGTAACCAATCAATTCAGAATTCGGTTCTCTCAAAATAACAAGATGAGGTTCTTTTACCATTCTAGTATGATACTTCTCATCAATTGTATCTCTCGTTAAAGTATCATCTTTTCTGCCATCGAATGAAAATGCTAACAAATTGGTATCATCTAACCGTTTGCGAAGCACTTCTTGTCTGCATTTCTCCTTTTCTCGGCGAACTTTCGATTTATCCATGATGAGAGGTTTGCCATGGATATCTTTCATTTTAAAATCTTGGAAAAGAGCTGTTCCCATTGCTGATGCTACTCTATCAGGCACGCCAAATCTGTCACATACCAAGGCAAAGTTAAAACAATCGTATCTCTGTGTGTATTGTGAACTTGTGCTTATATCCAAATCTTCTTGAACCGGTGGCGGTGCGTATGTTGAATCATCGGGATCTTGGTATGTTGGCATTGATGACATAGACGTTGCTCCTTGCTCTTCAATTTCCATCGCAAATCCATCCATTGTTAGACTTCTCTGTTGATCGTGCATAAACTCTTTGAGGCGTTCGGGAACCAAACCGCATGCACATGGAGCTGCCTTCAAATCGCATTTACATGTTCCAATGAAAAAAATTGTTTCCAGAGATTTTACATACTCTGTAAATTGTTGGGGTTTGTTTCTTCTCTTGATTTGCTCTTGATATTTGTCAAGCAATCTATTCAATTTATTACATACACTTTTTTTCAGCATTATTTCCATACCAAGTTTTTCCCAAATTCCAATCAACTTATCTTGTACTTGAATAGTGAATGCTTTATAGGACAACTTTTTTTGTTCGCTCAAGTAAAAATAATATCTCAAGATATCCAGATGTGTTGGTAAATTAAGATCAGTCAAATCAGTAGACACACCAAAAACAGTAACATCATGCCTGGGTATATGACTCATTGGGTTTTCGATAGTTGTTGATGTTGTTATTGCTTCATCTTGCGGTGTAGAGGATGGTGGATTCATTGTAAACTTCTTGATTTGGAATGATTTTTTTTTAAATATTTTTTTATCTCAAATTAGCACTTCACACTTCGAGTTCTTCACAACGACTTAATGCATTCACAAAAACTGTTGCGTTATATATGGTCTAGGAGACGAGGTAATAAGAATGAAATGGTAATTTCAATTCTACCTGTAACCGATTTTGTTGTCAAAACTGCCCATAAAGTACTTACATGTAAATTAAACGTTAATCTGACTACAAATTCTGTTAAGCAAGTGCGCCTTTTATTACTTCTGGAAAATCCTTTATGATAATTTTATGCTCAATTCCACCTGTAACCGATTTTGTTGTCAAAACTGCCCATAAAGTACTTACATGTAAATTAAACGTTAATCTGACCACAAATTCTGTTAAGCAAGTGCGCCTTTTATTACTTCTGGAAAATCCTTTATGATAATTTTATGCTCAATTCTACCTGTAACCGATTTAGCTTAAGTAAGTTTACGACATGCAGCTGTGTCTTGTGGTGGCTTAAAAAACCCACACAACCTATTTTACGACCTGCAACAGAACGACACGTTTAATTGCTAGCTAGCGTTTCCAAACGAGTTATACCGGAAAATGTAGAGGCTGTTATGTTGACGACATTAGAGAGCCGTGCGAAATTGCACAGACTTGAAAGCAAAAAAGACTTCAAACAGTAATTTTTTTTATTTTCTTTTCTGACTGACTAAATAAATTTCTAAGGAGAAAAAATAAATAAAATAATAAAAATAAATAAAAAATAATAAAATAAAGTGCCAAAAATGGTGATTTTTTAAAATGTTTGTATGGGGAACCCCCCAGGGGAGTTCCAGGGGGTGTGCCACTGGCATGGGTGGATCGGCCCTCCAAAGTTAGTGGGGGTCGGTCATACATTTGGACTCGATTGGGGCACTCTAAATGGGTCAAAGTGGAATTTTTCAAAACTTGACCCTACGGGACAAAAGTCAACAGTTGGGGTAGTAGAATTCGTTTTAGAGGTATGGTTCCTTCGGCAAAGTTTCTTTCTTTGATCCCTAGAATACGATTTTCACTGAGCCATGGGCGATTATTAAATCGACCCGCCCTAATATATATATATATCATTGAAAAATAGTAAAAATATCTTATGGACGACATTTTTTTTTTGTTTGTTTACCCATTACCGACGAATGAGATTTATTTTTAAGATTTTTTTAAAATAAACCGTTTTTATAAAAACCACCGTATACTACCACATAATTTTTTACTTATTAATATATTCTCAAGATTAAAAACTTTTAAGATGTAGTACAAATTTTATCACTTCAAACGCCGAAGATATTAGAAGTCAAGCCTAATTTTTTTGCAGATGGTACAAAAGATACAACTTTGACTTTAACCAACAATTATACTGAATTAACTCATCGGGAATCGAACATATTTTGGGAGTAAACACATTTTAAACCTATTGTCGGTATTGAGATTTTTCATTTGTCAAAAGTTAGCCATACTTTGAAAGAAAAAAAATCTCACGATTTTGACCTCTAATATCTTCGGTGTTTGAAGTGATCAAAACTTGATCTATATATCAAACTAGCGGGCGCAGCCCGCTACGTTGTTAGCGTGCCTTAAAGTATAAGCAGCCCCCCCCCCCCGACAATTTTTTTTAAATTCGCTTTTTATTTAAAGTACAGTTTTTATAAAGTAAAAGCCTTCACCCAGTCACCACAAATAAATAATTCTGCACAACAATGGGTTTAAAATAAATAAATATTTGATCACTTTTTCTCATGAAAGTGGATTGTTAGTAATGAATCCATAATAAATTGCAATATACGTGTGTATGTTAAGATAATTTGGTAAAGTGCGAACTTAGGTAGATAGACCCGTAAGTAGTTTTGTTCATTTGTGTTTTGAATGAAAATAAATAACGTAAAGCAGGGTTGTTAGCGTGCCTTAAAGTTTTTTTTTTTTTAATTCCAGTTTATGTAAAGGTAGACCTGGCAATTCAAGTAAATTCACAAATTCAGTTGGAAAATTTACTGCGTCGGTTTCTTCCACCGGTGCTTCGTTACATGAAGTTTAAATATCGGAATATATAAGTTCCATTCCTTTTCTCAGGTTTTTTCTCTTTTAGAAAATTTGTTTAACTTTTTCGAGAGTATGTTTCAATGCTACATAAGTTTCATATTCCGTGGATAGTGTTTGAACAGGTAATTCCCTCTTCCAATCCATTTGCATTGTCTATAATTTCAATTCCACTCGTTCAACGTTTACATCCATTTCGTTCCACTTGTGTAGTGTTTCAATTCCACTCGTTTCCTATTTAGTTTCTTAATTTTAGTGTTCCATATACACTTGTTCTTTAAGTTTTAGGTTTCTCGCTAAAGACGCAGACGTTAAGAGGGGTGGGCAATTTTCCCCTTTTGAACCACCATTTTTACCACGTTCCTGTCAAAGATGCCTTGTCGATAAGTTAGCCCATACTCCAAGGAAAACATATTATATATTACAGGTTTCTAGCCGAAGGGTTCGGTTAGGCCATCAAGGGGGAGAATTATTCCGTTTTTACCCCTCCCGGTAGGAATTTCCAAAAATTCCGTCTTAGAGGACGTCTGCGTTGGAGGAGGAACCTACTACATACATAATTTTAGGTCTCTATATCCAGCAGTTTGGCCAGGCTATCAAGGGGGAAGTTTTTTCCCTTTTTACCCTCCCGGTATGAATTTCCAAAAATACCGTCTTAGGGGACGTCTACGTTGGAGAAGGAACCCAAATACCGAATTTAAGCTCCCTAGATCCAACAGTTTGGCCAGGCCGTTAGGGGGGAGACTTTTCCTGTTTTTGATCCTACCTGTGGAAATTTCCAAAAATCTCATCTTATCGGATGTCTACAATAGAGGAGGAACTTTAATACCAAATTTCAACTTCCTACCTCCAGCGGTTTGGGCAGGCCTTTAAGCGGCACTTTTCGCTTCATTAATCCCCATTTTTACAATGTCCCTGTCCAAAAAGCACCTTCCCGGTAAGTGAGCCCATACTCCAAGTAACATATGTTTTACATTTCAGGTTTCTAGCCAACTTTTACTATTTGTGCCCCTCTGGGTAGGAATTTCCAAAAATCCATCGACAGGGAATTTCAGCTTCCTAGTTCCAGCAGTTTGAGCAGGCTGTCAAGGGGGACACTTTTTCTTTTTTTGTCCCTCCCGGTTGGAATTAGGCTGGAAGAGGAACCTAAGTACCGAATTTCAGCTTCCTAGTTCCAGTAGTTTGGACAGGTCGTTAAGGGGCCACTTTCCCTTTTTGAGCCCCATTTTATAACGACCCTGTCCAAAATTCAAAAAAGTATCTTTCTAATAAGTTAGCCCTTACTCCAGGGACCCACATTTTAAGTTTCAGGTTTCTAGCCGAAGGGGTTTTTACAGGCCCCCAAGGTGAGGCTTTTCTTCTTTTTGCCCCTCCCTTTAGGAATTTACAAAAATTCCATCTTCACGGTTTGCATTGCCTAAGCGATTTGGGCAGGCCGTTAGTGTGGACTTTTTTCCCTTTCAACCACCATTTTTACTATGTTCCTGTTCCAAAATAGAAAAATTACGTTACCGGGGAGTTAGTCCTACTCCAAGGAATACATATTTAAAATTTTAGGTTGGCCAAAAGGGATTGGGCAGGCCGTCAAGGAGGAGACTTTTCCCCTTATTTCCCCTCCCGATAAGAATTTCAAAAATTCCGTCTAAGCGGACGCCTACACAGAAGGAAGAACTCACATTCCGAATTTGCTTTTGGGATATCCTATAGGGAATTAGTCGATGTCTACTACAGTGGAGAAAACTTAATATACCAAATTTCAACTTCTTAGGGGTTTGGGCAGGCACTTTTCCAATTTGTGAGACTGTTTATTGGGAGACTTTTCCCCTTTTTGCCCGCTCCGGTAGGAATTTCCAAAAATCCCGTCTTAGCGCACGTCTATGCCGAATATCAAGAAACCTTGTTTTAGTGGAGATATCCGTGGGGGGAGGAAAAAAAGTAGTTTTTTTGAAATTATACATATATTATTTTAAATGGTACTTTTTGGAAAAACGAAATTTTTTGGAAAAAGATACTTTGTTTTTACAAAGTACTTTATTTGTACTTTTTTTAGAAAAGGTATTTTTTTTGTAAAAATGTACTTTTTTTGGAAAAATGTATGTTTTTTGGAAAAAGGTACTTTTTTTGGAAAAGGTACTTCTTTTGGAAAAGCAACATATTTTTAGAAAAAGGTACTTTTTTGGGAAAACGTACTTTTTTTGGAAAAGGTACTTTTTTTGAAAAAGGTATTTTTTTGGAAAAATGTATGTTTTTTGGGAAAAGGAACATTTTTTTAGAAAAAGGTACTTTTTTTGGGAAAATGTACTTTTTTTTGGAAAAGGTACTTTTTTTGAAAAAGGTATTTTTTTGGAAAAATGTATGTTTTTTGGGAAAAGTTACTTTTTTTGAAAAAGGTATTTGTTTTGGAAAAAGGTACTTTTTTTGGAAAAAGGAATTTTTTTGGAAAAAGGTACTTTTTTTTGGAAAAAGGAACGTTTTTTGGAAAAAGGCACTTATTTTGGAAAAACGTACTTTTTTTGGAAAAAGGTACTTTTTTTGGAAAAACGTACTTTTTTTGGAAAAACGTACTTTTTTTGGAAAAACGTACTTTTTTTGGAAAAACGTACTGTTTTTGGAAAAAGGTACATTTTTGGAAAAAGGTACTTTTTTGGAAAAAGGTACTTTTTTTGGAAAAAGGTACTTTTTTTGGAAAAAGGTACTTTTTTTGGAAAAAGGTACTTTTTTTGGAAAAAGGTACTTTTTTTTGGAAAAAGGTACTTTTTTTGGAAAAAGGTACTTTTTTTGGAAAAAGGTACATTTTTTGGAAAAAGGTACATTTTTTGGAAAAAGGTACTTTTTTGGAAAAAGGTACTTTTTTTTGGAAAAAGGTACTTTTTTTGGAAAAAGGTACTTTTTTGGAAAAAGGTACTTTTTTGGAAAAAGGTACTTTTTTTGGAAAAAGGTACTTTTTTTGGGAAAAGGTACTTTTTTGGAAAAAGGTACTTTTTTGGAAAAAGGTACTTTTTTGTCCCCTTTTTGCCCCTCCCGATAAGAATTTCCAAAAATGCCGTCTCAACGGACGTCTACACCGGTCGAGGAACCTACATACCAAATTTCAACTTCATAGCTCCAGCAGTTTAAGCAGGCCGTCAAGGGAGAGACTTTTTCCCCTTTTTGCCCGTCCCTGTAAAAATTTCCAAAACTCCCGTCTTGGTGGATGTCTACGATAGTGGAGGAACCTTTATACCAAATTTCAACTTCCTACCTCCAGCGGTTTGGGCAGGCCGTCAAGGGGGGCCTTTTTCCCCTTTTTAACCCCCATTTTTACAACTTCCCTGTCCAAAATTCCAGAAAGTACTTTCCAGAAGAGTTAGCCCATACTCCAAGGAACACATATCTTAAATTTCAGCTTTCTAGCCAAAGGGGTTTTGGCAGGCCGCCAAGGGGGAGACTTTTCCCCTTTTTGCCCGTTCCGGTAGGAATTTCCAAAAATCTCGTCTTAGCGGACGTCTACGCCTACCTACATACCAAATTTCAACTTCCTAGCTTCAGCGGTTTGGGCTGGGCGATGTTGAGTCAGTCAGTCAGTCAATCAGTCAGTCACGTTATTTCTTTTATATATAGAGATAAAAGCTTTTCGTCTTGATAACATTCTAATAAGCACAATTTTTGTTCTTATATAGGATTTTTATGGAATAAAAACATTAAAAAATTAAAATGCTATCCTAAAGATATTTTTATTACCTTTCCAATGGTGTACATATTGTTCCAACCCTATCATAAATGAAGAAAATATAGTTAAGTTCATTATTGAACTTTAAACCGAAGTAACCCCCATACAGGCTTTTCGCTGAAAAAAAATTTATTCGGGCCCCCAAAAGAAAGTTATATCAGTAGTAAAAATTTAGAATCAATCGGTGAGGTGCCTCTAAAGCCAACATACGTCCAAATTATTCAATCGAATCAAAATTGAATCAACACAAATAGGAACAAATCTTATCTCACTTTATTCAATGTCCAATCATTGATTTAAAGGCATTATGAATTATTCAGTAATTTATAAAATGAATCCAATTTTATGCATATAAATTCAAAAAAAGAATTATCTCTTTCAAGGTCTGGGTGTGTATGTCCCAGTGATGGTATTTGAGAATTTTCGTTTGGTGCCTCAATGATGCCAAAAAAGTGCCAAAAATGCTTTAAAAGTGCCAAAAAAAATTAAGCAACATTTAATGTTTCAAAAAAAATATGTTCAGCTTTTATTTCAAATATTTATACATTTAGTTACTTTAACCCTTAAATGCATGGTGTAGCCATTTGGCAACATACCAGTTTCTTAATAAAAAACGCCACTTGATGCATAAAACTCAATTTTTGGGCATTGGGGCCCTTTCTGCACAAAGGGCTCTTATAAACTATAACTCAGATTTTTTAAACAGTTATAGGAAAAATCTTGGTTTTGCTTCGTATGTTTGTGAAAAATCTAAAACACGCTTTTTTTTTACAAAAAGTGCAATATTCAAAAATGTTTGTTTAAATATTTAAAGTGGTATTCTCGCAATAAAATTAATTTTGGCAACAATAAATGTATAATTACTATTTCATATATTTTTTTTTGTTTCTTTTTTTTCATACACGTTAAAATAATCAAAATTTAGCTATTTGGCAATTTTTTTGGTATTTTTCTTGAAATGTACACGCCTTTAGAAATCATATATAAAAAAAATGGTTAAAATTGTAGAGATCATGTTAAATGCAAAGACAAAGTAAAAAGACAAAAAAAAAAAAAAAAGGCGGGCAACTTATCTAAAAAGTAACCCGAGTTTAACATTACCTACCACAAATATTTTTATATAAAAATGCCATTCTTAACTATAGTAAAGCACTAAACTTACGTTATTTTAAGATAAGTTAGCAGGTCCAAGACTTTCAAAAAATTTTACAATTAAATTTGACAATACAATAGAATCAATTAAAGTTTTTCTAATTTTATCCCCGTTGCTTTTATTTTTAAATATCAAAATAATGATTAAATTATCCCCGAAGAACTGGAAGGTGGTCCAAAAAATTGTAGATATTTTTAGTGTAGCATTTGTTTTTTAATTTTGCTACCCCTTCTTAATAGGCGTGGCTTTTAATGAAAAACCAGCGATATCGACCTTTTATCAAATTATATAGAAATTTTCGTAAAAAGTGCCAAAATTCTATGGAGAGTGCCAAGGTGCCATTGAACATTCAATAGTGCCACAAATGGCACTTTTGTGCCACTTTTACCAACAGTGGTATGTACCTATGTATTTTTTTCTTATTCAGTAAAAACAACAACACACAGTTAATATATTTTTTCATGTTAACCGTACGATTCATAACCAGCAAAACTCCTTTAATTTCATAACCAGGTACCCGGGTACCCGAAGTAGGTTGTTTTGCGTTTATTGAAATAAAATAATATTTCCTGTAAATATTTTTGTTGTTGATTATATTTTGCGTTCTCAACTGTACAAATTTGATATTTGGAAAAAAACTGGTTTCTGTTCGTATATAAGTACCTAAAGCGACACAAGTAGGCAGAAACTGGTTTTATGTAAGGGTTGTTTATTTGCTTATTTTGCTTATTTTCGGTACCTACTTGCTTAATTGCTTTTGAATTAGATAGCAGATGTTCATTTGTGTCGTAAAATTGAAATATTTCATTCAGTGTTGCCAACTCTTGAAGGCAGGAAAGCACCGTGAGCATTGTGAAAACGGGTAAAAAGGGTAAAAATTTACCAAAAATGTGGTAAAAAAGCACGATATTAATTTTTTGAAAAATTTAAGTCAAGAATTTAAAAAAACATTTTAGCTTTGTAAAATTGTGTAAAAAGGGTTCAAAAAAATAACCAAAAAGGGGTAAAAAAGCACCAAATTAATATTTCAAAATTTTCAAGTTTAAATATAACGAAGTTGCTATTAAAAATTGTACTACAAACATTGTGAAAAAATGTATTTTTTGTATAGTTCGTTAAATTTTTTCAACTTTGACAGAAAATTGAAGAAAAATTGAAAAAAAACGAGAACAAATACCGAAAATATAAACTGTACATAAAGCACTAAAAGCACTGCCAGAAATCGGAAAAAGCACTGTAAATACCCGCTTTTTTTAAACGGGTATTTGTAAAAAAATCACCGGGTACGGGAAGGAAAAAAGCACCAAAAAATACCCGAAAAGCACTGAAATGGCAATACTGATTTCATTTGCTTCGCCAGTCTGTGTTGAATATTTGAACAGTGAAGTTGGTGAAAAATGAGCCGCAACGACCGATATTTGACTACAAGGGAATACTGGAATTTGAGTGATGAAGCAAGAAGCACATATATTCAACGTTTATTTGAGGAAGTGACTCAAGATGAGGACCTTGAAGTGGACCCTGTGGAAGACCAAAATGAAGGAAATGTGTCCTATACTGGCGAAGTTTCGGAATCAGAGAATGAAGATTTGAATGTTGACAACGCAAACGAAATTGCAGCTGCTATTGACGCACCAGAGGAAATTTTCTTTGATGATGAAAGTGAAGATGATGATATGCAAGAAGATGCACCAACAACAAACCCAGCAGACTATATGACTGCACGTGACGGCACACAATGGCAGCGAACACCACGTAGTTGCCAACAAGTGAGAAGCCACAATATATCCAGAGACCGCTGTGGTCCAGCGCGGATTACTGAAAATATGACGCCTTTGCAGTGTTTCAAATCATACCTCACAGTGGAAATGGTGGATATAATAGTGCGCCACACAAATAGAAAAGCGCATGCCACATATAATGCGTACAATGAAGAGAATCCCAATAGACGTCAGTTGAAGTGGAAAGACACGACAATCAACGAAATTTATGCGTTCATTGGAATGGTTTTGATGGCTGGCACAAATCATTCTAATGACGAAAACGCAAGAGATTTGTGGACGTCACAGGCTCACCCAATATTCCGCGCCACCATGGGAATAAACAGGTTTTTCGATTTGCTGCGTTTTATGCGGTTTGACGACCCCAGAACACGGGTAGAGCGGCAGCGTCAAGACAAAGCGGCGCCAATTCGCGATATTTGGATAATGCTCAATGCAAATCTTGCCAGATATTATGTGCCATCAGAATATTTGACCACTGATGAACAATTATATCCATACCGTGGTAGAACCAAATTCACCCAATATATACCCTCGAAGCCAGCAAAATATGGCATAAAAGTATGGTGGATTTGCGATGCCAAAAACTCATATCCACTTCATGGCCAAATATATACTGGCAAACAAGAAACTGGTCGTGAAGTTGGTGTTGGCGAAAGAGTGGTGAGAGATTTAGTTGGGCCATACTACGGTAGCGGACGAAATATAACAATGGATAATTTTTTTACGACGCTGCCGTTGGCTAGGCAACTAAAAGTAGAAAAGCTCAGCATTGTGGGTACACTCCGCCGCAACAAAGCTTACATCCCTGCGGAGATGAAAGAAGACAAAAAAAAAAAGACGTTGGTTCAAGTTTATTTGGCTTCTACGACAACGTAACACTGCTCTCATATAAGCAGCGGAAGTCCAACTCGGTCATCCTTCTTTCTAGTATGCATGATGATGCACAAATTGACGAGAATGGGAAACCAGAAATTATAAATTTTTACAACCAAACAAAAGGTGGGGTGGACGTAATGGACCAAACGCTCCAAGAATACACGACCCAGCGACAAACAAGAAGATGGCCGATGGCATTTTTCTATAACATCATTGATGTGAGCGCATTTGCATCACACATCATATATTATGGAAATAATCCAACTGCACGATACACCACGACGCGCAGGAAGAATTTCCTGCGTCAACTGGCAGAAAACCTGTGCATTCCTGTTATAGAAAATAGAATTTCAAATGTGCAAAGCGTGCGCCAATTTCCAACAAAAAATGCAATTGAAAGCATCATCGGAAGGCCGTTGGAGAGTGTGCTTTGTGCTGCAGGTCCGTCAACATCTCCGTCAGCACGACAAAGGGGCAGAAAAGCACATACGGGCGTGTGCTACATGTGCAACCTTCTTCCAAATAAGCGCAGAAGAAAAACTAGAAAAAATTGCAGCATATGGTGCACGCCGATATGCGATGAGCACGCCATAACAATTACTAAATGCTACAATTGCCACAATAACAACGATAGTGATTCGGATGAATTATAATATAATATATACATATAAAATATGATAAAATAAATAAAAAAGACATTTATTTCCAATAAAAACAACACAAAAAAACGTTTTTTCATTTACATGTCAGGCATTTACATAGGAATTGCATTAGGGTACCAGGGGACCCGGTTGTGTGTTTATGGGGGTAAAACATTATTTTGAATTTTTTCGTATTTAAATCTTAGTTTAGCCAAAATCTCTCATGATTCGGAGTTTTATGTCCATATCTCAAAAATTATAGGCACAGCAGCACTTTAAAGTCAAAAAAGGTACACGGGTACCCGGTTATGAATCTAGATTCTAGAGGTGTTTTTACATTTTCATTCATAACTTTTAAACGTCTGGATCAAATATGCCCATTTCCAATACCAAACTGCTTAAGAAATTGGACAAAAATTTTGACTAAAAATTAACATCATAGCACAACTATTTTGAGCGTGATCGTGATTACAACAGACAGACAGACGGACACGGCTATTATATTTTCTTATATAGGTTTAAAAAAAAAAAAACCAAAAAAATTAAAATTCCTACGCCGAATCATAATGGGTCAACAAAAAAAATGCTATCCTAAAGATATTTTTATTACCTTTCCAATGGTGTACATATTGTTCCAAGCCTATCATAAATGAAGAAAATATAGTTAAGTTCATTTTTAAACTTTAAACCGAAGTAACTCCCAATACAGGCTTTTCGCTGAAAAAAAATTTCTTCGGGCCCCCAAAAGAGAGTTATATCAGTAGTAAAAATTTAGAATCAATCGGTGAGGTGCCTCTAAAGCCAACATACGTCCAAATTATTCAATCGAATCAAAATTGAATCAACACAAATAGGAACAAATCTTATCTCACTTTATTCAATGTCCAATCATTGATTTAAAGGCATTATGAATTATTCAGTAATTTATAAAATGAATCCAATTTTATGCATATAAATTCAAAAAAAGAATTAACTCTTTCAAGGTCTGGGTGTGTATGTTTGTATTTTTTTCTTATTCAGTAACAACAACACACAGTTAATATATTTTTCATGTTAATATGGAAAATTCTAGAGGTGCTTCTACATTTTCTTTCATAACTTTTAAACGTCTGGACCAAATATGCCCATTTCCAATAGCAAACTGCTTAAGAAATTGGACCAAAATTTTGACTAAAAATTAACATCCTAGCACAACTATTTTGAGCGTGATCGTGATTTCAACAGACAGACAGACAGACGGACACGGCTATATCGGTTTCGCTATTGATAACGATCAGGAATATATATTTTTTGTATGTCCCAGATTTTTTTTTTTCGATGAGTTACAAACGGAATGACAAAATGATATATACCCTCCTGCACAGTGGGATGGAGGGTATAAAAAGAACTATTGCAATTGAATTATTTCGTAACAAAATAAATCGAACGAAAACAAATATGAATTAATTCCATTCAATATATGGTGCTTAGTGAATTAATTCATCGAATTTTTAATTCAGAATTGAAAAATTGAATTAAGGAATTAATTCTTCAAAGCTCTGTTTTCGATTGCTTTTCGAACGTTCACAAACAGTATGTTAGGAGTACTTTTCATACAAAATTTACAACCATTTGTCAAATAAAAACACTATTAAAACATTGCTTTAAAACGTTTTTCTAACATTTGCAAAAAGTACTTTAGCAGTACTTCTTTTAAAAAATATATATAACCGATTATTTAAAAAACATGGTCAAAACATTGATTAAAACGCCTTCAAAATGTTCGAAAAAGTGCATTCCAATCACTTTTTTTTACAAAATTGTCTACAGTTAAACAAAAAATGCAGGAGAGTATTAAATTTGGAATACAATTAAAAGGCAGTTAAATCTATATGTCGGAGTACACTTTGATCAGAATGATAAAAAATGTTTTTTTTTATATATGTATATTAGAGTGGGCCGAACTTTGCCGAATTGCGAATTTCAAAAACGGGGGGTGCCGGAAAGTTGTGTATGCGTCCACTAACCTGTAAAAAATAAAAATTTTGAAAATCGGTTCACGTTCAAGGTCCCCGCAAAGCGGTTGAAATTTCGAAATTTCGGAAAGTTTAAAAAAAATCCTTAAATTTTGTTAAAAAATATTTGTTGTTGTGATATATTATTTCTAATAAATTATAGTTCGCTGAATCCAAAAAAAATAAAAATTTTTTAATCGGCCGAAAGGGTTCTGAAATATTGCTACTTGAATTTTGCTGAAAACACGTTTTTTCATTTTTCAGTCGAGCCTCCATTCATCTAGTCTAAAAATGTTTTTAATTTTTTTCATTTTCAAATCTACTATCTATTAAAAATTGTCTTTCATTTGAGTGTAAAAAAGTTTAAAAATGTTGAAGGGTATTCCAAGGAAGCTGCGACAAAAGTTGTAAAAATGTTCACAGTCAAAAGTGATTGTTTTTTGTGATCACTGTTTTTTTATTAAGTGATCAGAAATTTTACCCATTTATTGTTTTGGAACAACATAAAATAACATTTTTATGACTGGTCCATCTTTTTTAATAATTTTGGGTATTTTGATAATAAATATAAAATAGCATGATCGGATCTCGAGATTTGGGACATAATGCTCGAAAAGTATCCTCTATTTTGTCCACACAATGTTCGAAAAGTATCCTACTTTATATTTTTTGTTGTATTAAATGTATATTTTTGCATAAAATTAAATACCTAATAAAATTAAAAACATTTTTAGACTAACTTTTTGAAGGCTCGACTGAAAAAGGAAAAAAAGTGTTGTTCAGCAAAATTCAAGTAGCAATATTTCAGAACCCCTTAGGCCGATTAAAAAAAAATTTTTTTTTTGGATTCAGGGAACTATAATTTATATAAATAATATATCACAACAACAAATATTTTTTAACAAAATTTAAGGATTTTTTTAAACTTTCCGAAATTTCGAAATTTCAATCGCTTTGAACGTGAACCGATTTTCAAAATTTTTATTTTTTACAGGTTAGTGGACGCATACGCAACTTTTCCGCACCCCCCGTTTTTGAAATTCGCAATTCGGCAAAGTTCGGCCCACTCTAATGTATATACATTAGAGTGGGGCGATTTGTATGGAAAAAAATTTTTTGATATTGTGCCATCGATTTTTCGATAGCTTTCCACTTTTTCCACTACGACATATCAAAAAAATTATTTTCGAGGCGCCCAAATTTAAATTTTTTGCAATTTTCTAATAAATGTTAGATTAGCGACATCTTGCGGTGGCTTTTTGAAACAACTAATGAAGTTGTAAACAATATAAAATTACAACCTTCCCAGAAAGGTATTACTTATGAAAATCGAATAAAAAATGTGGCAACTAGAGGTAAAAGTATATAAATTTCAATTGGTATAAATAATGTTTTACATTTCTTTATATTTCAAAACAAACAATTTTTTTTTATTTATAAATTGAGATTTCAAAAGTTAAACATTTCTAAATACAACCTATTTGTTTGTTATTAGCTGTGTATGTGTGACTCTCTATCAGTGTTATCAAGAACAATTTTGACAGTTTTTCAACGTATTCCGGCTTTCTACTGTCAAAATTGTTCGAGATATCATTGATAGGAATACCGCACAAACGCAGCTAATATTATAAAATTTTAGTTGAAAATAACCCAACAGCAGGCACCAGAAAACGTTTTTTTTTTGTTTTTATCAAAAATAAATATCACTAAAGTTCAAAATGTTTTTATTTCTCAATTGAAAACAAAAAATTTCAAATGTACTTTAAAATAAAAATATCCCTCAAGTTGAAATTCCAAAAATATCTTTAGATATAAATATCAAAGATAAAAAAATTGATAAAAAAAAAAACTTTTTAAAACGTTTTTTGTTTTTCATCTTTGTACTAAGTACAAAAATATGAATAGAATTTTAAAATTGTTGTTTTATTTTTATGGTGGAGATACTATTCTGGTTTTTGGTTTCAAATCTGTAGAAAATCATATAATACCCTGGAGTGAACTGTTGGGCGGTATATACATACAAACATATATTGCAAATATTTTTTTTGTTGCAAAAATGTTGCCAATTGACTGGCATTTTGCATTAATATTATTCATTTTCGGAATGAAGTAAAAGTTTTCTAATTAAATTTTTGCACCATGAAACCTTTTTCGCATTCCGCCATTAATTCGCAATTTTTTAAGTGCAGATTTACCAAAATTTGGTAAATAGTTCGCAAAAAAAAAATTGCCAAAAAAAATTTGCATTAATGTATTCTTTTGCAGAAAATAAATTGCTGATTTCTTAATTATTTTTTTGTATCATAAAGGCTTTTTTCGCATTCCGCCAATATTTTGCAATTTTTTGAGTGCGGTTTTTTTAAATTTTTAACCTTAGGACTATAATTGCCATATCTTATGCCGTAGTATGGTGGTTAGTATGCAAAAAGTTTCGCGAAAAAAAAATTTGCAAAAAGGAAAATTTTTTCATCAACATATTCGTTTGCAAAATGTAAATCGCTGACTGAGTTTTTAAATTTAGTTTTTGTACCATAAAGCTTTTTTTCGCGTTCCGCCATTATTTTGCAAATTTTTAAGCGCGGTTTTTTTTTAATTCACAACCTAGGGACTATAATAGCTATATCCTATTCCAAAATTATCTGGTTAGATTGCAAAAACAAAAAAAAAATTGGGAAAAAAAATTTTACAAAAAGGAATAGTTTTGCATCAATATACATATGTATAGCAGAATCTTAATCGCTGATTAAGTTTAAAAAATTTTTGAGTGCGGTTTTTTAAAATTCATAAATTTGGGACTATGATACCCATATCTTATGCCAAAGTTTGGTGATTTGTATGCAAAAAATTTCGTGAAAAAATTTTTTGCAAAAACGAAAATTTTTGCATCAACATATTCGTTTGCAGAATGTAAATCGCTGACTGATTTTTTTAATTTATTTTTTGTACCAAAAAGATTTTTTTCGCGTTCCGCGATTTTTTTGCAATTTTTTAAGTGCGGGTTTTTAAAATTCATAATCTAGGGACTATAATACCAATTACCTCATATCAAAGTTTGGTGGTTAGTTTGCAAAAAAAAAATTCGCGAAAAAAATTTTCCGAAAAGAAAATTTTTTGCATCAGTGTATTTGTTTGCAGAATATAAATTTCTGATAAGAATTTTTAATTCAGTTTTTGTACCATAAAGTTTTTTTCGCGTTCCGCTATTATTTTGCAATTTTTTAGTGCAGTTTTTGTGGTTAGTTGCTCACAAATCCTATGGTTTTAATGACCACAGTTTGTCTTTTGCACAAAATTATTCAGCCTATCATGCTTTGTAGAAGTCTTTTCGGCGGAAATTTTTATTACTTTTTAATAACGCAAAGGTATACAGTGGTGGCCACGAATTTAACACAATTCAAGTTTTTTCTAATTTTATTGTTGTTGCCTTTATTTTTAAAGATTAAAGTAGTGGCTAAATTCGCCACGAAAGGCAAGGAGATAGTTCAGAAAATTGTAGAGAATTTTAACGTAATCTTTGTTTTTTCATTTTGTCACTTGTTTTAAGTGGGCGTGCCTTTTAACGAAAAATTAGCAATATCAACATTTTATCAAATTACAATTTCAGTGTTGTTAACTTTCTTTTAAAATCGCTAAAAACAAAGAAAAATTTGGTCATGTTTAAAGTCATGCAATTTTAAGTCTGGTGACTATTTGTAGATAAAAATAATGCAGGACTTAAGAAAATTTTATACGATTTCCAAAATTATACAGTTTGTACAGAACCGTACTGTACTGCCTAAATTTTACTATGTAATTTGATAAAAGGTTGATATCGCTAATTTTTCGTTAAAAGCCACGCCCACTTAAAACAAGTGAGAAAATGAAAAAACAAACATTACGTTAAAAATCTGTACAATTTTCTGAACCATCTCCTTGCCTTTCGTGGCGAATTTAGCCACTATTTTAATCTTTAAAAATAAAGGCAAAAACAATAAAATTAGAAAAAACTTGAATTGTGTTAAATTCGTGGCCACCACTGTATATCATTGGATGCAGAAATGTGTCCATATGAATGTTGTTTTAAGAATTTTTACAAAATTTATATGTAATTGTAATCAGAAAAAACTGAAAAAACGTTTTAAAACGTTTTATTTTGTTTTTTCCTCAATACAAAATAAAACGTTTTTTTTTTTGTTTTTTCCTCAATACAAAAATAAAAATAATTCTCAATTTTCCTGAAAATATCAGTACGGATATTTTTTAAATTTTGTTTTCGAAAAGAAAACAAAAAATAAAAAAATTTATGAAAACAAAATATTCATCAAGAAAAATAAAATCATTTGTACACGAGTGATTTTTTTTATTGAGGAAAAAACAAAATAAAACGTTTTAAAAGTATTAATATCGGGTGCCTGCCCAACAGTACAAGCATTTTTTTCTGTGTAATGTTTTAAATAATTCAAAGCCTGAATAAAATACTTTTTATGTTTAAAGCCCATTCCAGATAATCACAGTGCCAGCGAACTGCAGCAGTGCTGTCAAATTTGTTTCTTGAAATTCACGAAAACTATTCACTATTTTCAAAAATTTGTTATTCAGTTTTGTTTGAAGGCAGCACTTTTTTTTAGAAAATTTTCTAATTTCTCGGCAGTGACAAATAAAGAAAATACAAAAACCTGCTTTATCGATAAAACGTCGCACTGCGGTAAAACACTGCTGACACTGCGCTTATCTACTTTAGGCTTAAGTTTATCAATTAAATGTATTTTTCACAACTTTACAATAAATTTTAATTCAAATTCAATAAAATATAATTTATTAGGGGGTTTCATATAAACTCGTATTCTGCTCGTAAACGGTGTAAACCTGGTATTTTTATGAGTTTAATGTCAAACTCCATACATAAAAAGTATGGTTTGTATTTATACAAGGTTTACAAGGAATTTACGAGTTTATATGAAAACCCCTATTAAAAAATGTTAATATATAAAATTCTTTTAAAAAATTCTCATATTTGTATTTAAATAATGGCAAAGTACTTCATTTATTTATTTTCTAACGATTTGACAACGTTAAAATTAGAGATGGGCACGTGTGTGAATTTTGACTCACGCTCCCGTGATTGAATCATGCTCAAGAAACTCTCACGCTCACGAAATACTCACGAAAAATACGAAATTTGTTTTTTATATTAAATTTTTAAGGAAGCTTTCTTTATTGAACTTAAGTTTTATTTATTTACAAACTTAAGTGGGTAATTAAAGGGAATTAAAATTAGTTGAACTATAAAATAAAAAAGTTAAAGTCGGGCATGCTGACTATACCATACCCTACACCAGTCTGGTTAAAAGCCAACTAATGTTTGGATCCGAAATTCGAATGGGTTAAAACGGGTCTTGTGTCAAAATTTTCTATAAAATGATAAGAGAAAATCGTAAATATAGCCCATATGGGCGATAGGTCCAAATATGGACCGATCCTATCTAGAATCTATAGGCTTTGTCCTTGGGACCATGTAAGTCAGCGAACCAAATTTGATTGAAATATCTTCGTATTCGCGACGTGTAAAACAACCAATTTTGGGGGACCCTTATATGGTCTAAACATGGACCGATTTTAACCAAAATCCTTGGGCCGACATAAATCGGTGTACCAAATTTCATCAAAATATCTTAATATTTGGGACCTGCAGCGTGTAACCAAGCCAATTTTGGGGTGCCTTATATGGGCACTAGGTCTAAACCATAGTCGGTAATTATTCAGTACCTCAGTACTTAAGTACAAGTATTTGGTACATGTACTTAAAAAAAATAAGTACAAGTACTTTGAATGTACTTGTACTTAAGTACAATTACTTGGTTAATTACTTGGTACTTTCTAAGTACCAAGGTACTTAACAAGTACTGTGTAAGTACTACGGGTACTTGCTAAGTTCTATGGTACTTGCTAAGTACTTTTGGTACTTGCTAAGTTCTACGGTACTTGCTAAGTACTATAGGTACTTGCTAAGTTCTATGGTACTTGCTAAGTACCTTTGGTACTTGTTAAGTACTATGGTACTTGTTAAGTACCTTTGGTACTTGTTAAGTACTATGGTACTTGCTAAGTACCTATGGTACTTGTTAAGTACTATGGTACTTGTTAAGTACCTTTGGTACTTGTTAAGTACCTTTGCTACTTGTTAAGTACCTTTGCTACTTGTTAAGTACCATGGTACTTGTTAAGTACCTTTGGTACTTGCTAAGTACCATGGTACTTGTTAAGTACCTTTGGTACTTGCTAAGTACTATCCCGACTAAAAAAGATGTAATATAATCATATATCACCATATATAAACCCATATATACGTCCATATCTAATTTGATCCGAATATTGGAATATATAATTATATCAAGCGAGATACGCATGTTATCTAACCTGATACAATTTGATCCGAAAAATGGGTCTATCTAACTGCATCAAATTATATATAAATACATATAATTTGATGAAGATGTTCAAAGAAAATTTAAGTACATATTGTTGAGATCACTTATTTCATTCGTATTAAATACTAATGCTTGTTTAGAAAAATTTTTCCTAATAAACTTGGAAATAGCTGACAAAATAAAACATTACAAAAATTTGTCGGAACAACTTTTTCTAGGTTAGAGTTTTGGTCTTTCTTATAACATGTGTCTTTCTTATAAAATAAATAAATTAACTTCCACAATTAATTTTTTTTTCACGGAAAAATAAATGAACTTAAATCATATTTATTTCAACATATGTTTGTCTAAATTTTATTTTTAAATTTAAAAATAAAAATAATTATTTCGACCTTTAATTCCACAATGAAAAAACAAAATTTTTTCTTTTTTATTTCTCCCCGACTAAAAAAGTTTTCATATAATCTTATATGATTTGATATAAAAATAAATGTTTATATGCGTGGCTTTATATAACCATATACATATTAATTAATATATTAACACTTTGCTTTTATAAATATGTTTGATATGACATTTTATATATAATCATGAAAAAGAAGCGAGTGAATATTTAAATAATTTTTGACTCCACAATACAATAACTCCAATAATAATCTGTTTTTAGAGTAATTTGGAATTCTTCAGTGATGAGGGCTCATAATTTGGTGGCAAAGAAAACATTTGATTTTTGTGTTTCTTGGTGCCATCTCAGTACTTTGCAAAGAATTAAATAGATCAGTGTTATCATTTGGGTGCCAGGAAAGCACCGTGGGACGGTGTTATCATTTGGGCGTTCGGTGCTTTGTCAGTGCTGGCCCCTTTGTAATTTTCTACCTGGGCAATCTTATATCAAAATATATAACAAAGTTAATAGAAAATTGTATTAATTTTATATGAATTTAAATCTGACATGATATCTAATTATACAAAATTTTATAAAGTTTAATTGCACTATAAAAATTAAAAAAAAAAACTCACAAATTGTGGATCTGGATCATCCTGAAGATGCTTCACAATGGAGTAGCGAAATATCAAAAATAAAAAACTTTTTATATTTAAAAAACAAACCTTAAGCTCAAGGAAATTGTGAAGTTTATAATTGCATTTAACACATATTTTACAAATAGTTGGCAAAATACTCTTTATTAAAATAAAAATAATTGTAGAGAAATAAAAAATTGTGTTTTTTCATTGTGGAATTAAAGGTCGAAATAATTATTTTTACTTTTAAATTAAAAAAAAAAATTAAACAAACATATGTTGAAATAAATATGATTTAAGTTCATTTATTTTTCCGTGAAAAACAAAAATTAATTGTGGAAGTTAATTTTTTTATTTTATAAGAAAGACACATTTTATAAGAAAGACCAAAACTCTAACCTAGAAAAAGTTGTTCCGACAAATTTTTGTAATGTTTTATTTTGTCAGCTATTTCCTAGTTTATTAGGAAAAATTTTTCTAAACATTAAGCATTAATACGAATGAAATAAGTGATCTCAACAATATGTACTAAAATTTTCATGCGTATCTCGCTTGATATAATTGTATATTCCAATATTCGGATCAAATTAGATATGGACGTATATATGGGTTTATATATGGTGATATATGATTATATTACATCTTTTTTAGTCGGGATGGTACTTGTTAAGTACCTTTGGTACTTGCGAAGTACTATGGTACTTACTAAGTACTATAGTAGTTTTTTGTGGCCCTTTGTTCCTAATGGAACCATAGGACATAATATATATAGTAGTTTTCAATACTACTGCACTCGTCAAGTTTCCCAATAATTATGTGTATAATTGTGCATTTTAGGTGCCTATTCCTACTTTTGACTCGTTGTGGCCGTCATAAGACTATTTTTAAAACTGAGAGTCACAAATTTTCATACAAAGCAACAATAAAATTCAAAAAATTCAGATCTTATTTGTCAATTTTCAATTCTTAATTTTTTTGAAGTTTTCAAGCGAAAATATTAATAAATATAATTTATTGTGACTTTGCAATAACAAATACATGGGGAATACAGTCACAACTAAGAGTCGCAGACCTCTCGTAGGAATAGGCACCTTACCGGTATTACATGGACGTAAAAAATCGCTGAAATTGAAAAAAAGTTTCAAATATCAGAAAAAAATTTAAAAAATCATGCAGATTTTATAAAAACATTTAAAAAATCGACAAAATTTTAAAAAATTTTAACAATTTATCAACATTGTCTAAATTATAAAAAAAGCGCCATATTATAAAAAGTCGTTCAAAATAAGAAAAAATCGTTCAAAATTAGAAAAAATCGCCAAAATTTGAAAAATTTTGTAAAAATTTTTAAAAAATCGTCCTAACTTGAAAAAATCGTCAATATTTGAAAAAATTGCCCAAATGGTCAAATTAAAAAAAAAATCGTCAAAAATTAGACAAAATCGCCTAAATTAGACAAAATCGCCAAAATTGCAAAATATCGTAAACATTTTTAAAAAATCGTCTTGAAAAATTCTCAATATTTGAAAAAAATTAACAAAATCGTTAAAATTTCAAAAAGTCGTCAAAAATTTGAAAAATTGCCAAAATTGAAAAATTTTATAAAAGTTTTAAAAAAATCGTCATAACTTAAAAAAATCGGCAATATTTGAAAAAATTGCCCAAATAGTCATAATTAAAAAAAAATTATAAAAATTCGCCAAATATCGTAAAAATTTGGAAAAAATCGCCTTGAAAAAATGGTCAATATTTGAAAACATTACCAAAATCGTCAAAATTTCAAAAATTGGAAATAATCGGAAAAATTTTCAAAATTTAAAAACTCGTAAAAATTTGTGAAAATCGAAAAAAAATTAGAAAAAATCGCCAAAATTTTTTCCTTGCTCCAAAACCGTTGTCCGTTGTCATTTAACTCATTTTGTTTAAAGATACTAGCGATATTACAAATAAAAGCCCTTTTCTCTCTACGAGGCTTAGTTTTCGAGAAAAACGAGATTTTAAAATCTAGCAATGCAAGTCAAAATTTAGTTTCGGTATCGGGGTATTGGTAGTGGGTTTTGACCTTTGGTGCAGTAATTTTTCCTCTAGCTCTTCTAGTTTGGGAGATATGGATGATTATAATTTTTCCTCTAGCTCTTCTAGTTTGGGAGATATGGATGATTACAGTTTTATTTTAGCTATTTTCGCACTTATTTTTCCACAGATGACTCACTATGACTTCCCTGTTCCAAAACCGTTATCCGTTTTCATTTAACTCATTCAGTTTTCGAGATATGGGCGATATACCAAATAAAAGCCCTTTTCTCTCTACGAGGCTTATTTTTCGAGAAAACCGCGATTTTAAAATCTAGCAATGCAAGGCAAAATTTATTTCGGTATCGGGGTATTGGTAGTGGGGTTTGACCTCTGGTGCAAACATTTCTCCCCTAGCCCTTCTAGTTTTCGAGATATGGACGACTTAAGTTTTATTTAAGCGATTTTCGCCTTTATTTTTTCACAGATGATTCATTATGGCTTCCTTCCAAAATTGAGTCATCTGTAAAAAAAATTAAAAAATACAGCCACATAAGTAGACGATTATCAAAATATTAACCCACTCAAAGGCGAAAGGCACTGATGATGGCTTTGTAGCGAAAGCCGAAAATGCGCATTCTGCCTTGCTGGTCTTATCGAATTTTTTCAATAATTTTTATTCTTTGTAATTTACTTGTAAAAATTGTATCATCTTTCTTTGATTTGAAAATAATTTAAACAGAAAGTGATATTAATTTTTGATCTTGGGTCAAACTAAAATAACATTCATTTTAAATCTTTTTTAATTTTTCAAAATTTCCCGATTTTTTCCAATTTTCCAAATTTTGACGATTTTGGTAATTTTTCACAAATTGACAATTTTTTCAAGACGATTTTTTCAAAAATTTTACGATATTTTACAATTTTGGAGATTTTGTCTAATTTTTGACAATTTTTTTAAATTTTGACTATTTGGGCAATTTTTTCAAGTTATGACGATTTTTTCAAAATTTTTACAAAATTTTTTAATTTTGGCAATTTTTCAAATTTTTTCCAAATTTTTGACTACTTTTTGAAATTTTGGTAATTTTTTAAAATATTGACAATTTTAAAAATGTTTACGATATTTCGCAATTTTGGCGATTTTGTCTAATTTTTGAAGATTGTTTTTTTAATTTTAACTATTTGGTCAATTTTTGCAAATATTGACGATTTTTTCAAGTTATGACGATTTTTTTTTCAAAATTTTCCGATTTTTTCCAATTTTTAACGACTTTTTGAAATTTTAACGATTTTGGTAATTTTTTCAAATATTGATAATTTTTTCAAGACGATTTTTTCAAAAATTTTACGATATTTTACAATTTTTCTAATTTTGTCTAATTTTTGACGATTTTTTTTAATTTTTTCAAATATTGACCATTTTTTCAAGTTATGACGATTTTTTCAAAATTTTTCAATTTAGGCAATTTTTCAAATTTTGGGCGATTTTTTCTAAATTTTAACGATTTTTTTTTAATTTGGCAATTTTTTTAATTTTTGACGATGTTGAGAAATTTTGAAGATTTTTTACCATTTTGTCGATTTTTTAATTTTTTTTATAAAATCTACATGATTTTTTAAATTTGGAGATTTGTTTTCCAATTTCTACGAATTTTTCAATTTTTGCTATTTTTTTAAATTTTTTCCAATTTCGCCGATTTTTTTTTTAATTTTTGACGATTTTTTAAAATTTTAGATTTTTTTATTTTGGTGATTTTTTTCACTTTTGACGTTTATTTTAATTTTAAAGTTTTTTTTCACTTTTGATGATTTTTTTCTTAAATTTGGCCATTTGCATTTTTTTTTGTTTTGGCGATTTTTTCTGATATTTGAAACTTTTCAATTTCAGCTATGTTTCTTTAAATTTTTAAAATTCATTACATTAGCACATTTTAAGGTATTGGTACTTAAGTATCAAGTACTTCCCTAGTAATTGGTACTCATTACAAAGTACATTTGAAACTTGGTACTTGTACTTAAAAAATTTCAAGTACAAGTACCATGGTACTTGTACTTAATGTACTTGTGCCCATCTATGGTCTAAACATTAACAGATTTTAACCAAATTCAATAGGCTTTGTCCTTGGGCCGGCATAGGTCTGTGTACCAAATTTCATCAAAATATCTTAATATTTGCGACCTGCAGCGTGTAACCAAGCTAATTTTGGGGGACCCTTATATGGGCACTAGGTCTAAACATGGACCGATTTTAACCAAAATCAATAGGCTTCTTCCTTGGGCCGACATAATTCGGTGTACCAAATTTCATCAAAATATCTTAATATTTGCGACCTGTAGAGTGCGCACAAGAATGCATGGACAGACAAACGACGGACGGACAAACGACGGACGGACAAACGACGGACGGACAAACGGACATCGTTAAATCGGAATAAAACGTGATTCTGAGTCGACCGGTATACTATAAGGTGGGTCTAGGTCCAATATTTTTTGGTGTTACAAACATCAGCACAAACTGATTATACACTGACCACGTAGTGGTGTAGGGTATAAAAATTTTGCTAAATATTTATTAGGTGTATAACTTAAAAATGCGGGACCAGCAATAGACGGCGTATCTTTTACACATCGTTTGTCTTTAATAACTTATATAGCAATTTGTAGGGTAAACATCTGTCATATATTCTGACTTAGTCATTGAACGAAATAGTGTAAACAACAAAGTTCTTCCTTGCTTCGAAAATGTTGAATTTTCCCAGTGTAGAAAATCATTACCAGATATATGGTTATGTAAGTACTTACTTGGTAATAGTAACTAGTTACTTTTGTTATTACATTTGTTATTACCTTTGTATGGCGATGTCGCGAAAAATAATGAGTTATGGTTACACACCAGCATACGAAAAATCAAAAAATATATCGTTACCCAGCAAAAAAATCCATTACAAAAAAGTTATTTTAAAAGCACTCCGAATAGCATCAACTGATTGTGAAGTGGTTACAATTTAGCTTTAACACTGATTTATTTTACTTGTGATGTCCCATGTTGTCAGTAGTTCAATTTAAGCATTTTGTTAGTAATTTAAAAGTGATTACATGATGTTAATAAAAGTATGGTTTTTAGATACACATTTTCATCACATCAATACGAGTACATTTTGTTTGCATTTTTAGAGTGATTTAGAAGTACTCTTTATAATATATAATATAATACATTTTTCAAAGTGATTTAAATATGCTTTTTATAATGTCTAAAATAGCATATTTTAGGGGCGATTTTAATGTTTAGCCTTTACAGAGCCCATTTCTGAACCTATTGTGTAACAAAAGCTTCAATTTATTATTATTTTTAGGGCAATATTAAGGAAACACTTATTTTGCATCTGAATCAATTCGATTAAGTCAACATCAGACAAAACCATTTTTTTTTTAATTTTTGTTCAACAATTTTTTAAATAATTTTGTAACATGTTTGTTATATTGGTCGCGGTGCGTAGTGCCTTCGTATCTAATCTAAACATGTTTACTTCAGTCGTTAAATTCGAAAAAGCTACGATATTGAATTAAATAAGATTAAAGGTGCTTTCACAATGGTAGAGTGACTCTACTCTGCAGCACAGATTAAAATGTTAACTGTTCGAAATGCAGAGTAGAGTTACTTCAAAACTTATTTGACATTTAGTACTTACTTCATATTTTCGCCACTCTTTTGCCAGAATTTTTATCGTTTTTTATTTCAATATTTTTATTTTATTTTAAATAATACCGAAAACACCACAAATTTTATATTTGTTTATTATATTTTGTTATTTTCTTTAATTTGTTGACAATTAGAGATGTGAACAAATTAGAGATGTGTTTTTTGGTATATTTGTCATGTTAAACAGTTAACAGACCAATGTTAAATCCAGAGTGTAGCAAATCTGTACTCCAGAGTCAAACAAGTTTTACTCTGGAGTGGAATAACAAGAGATAGCACAATACAAAAATGTGTTAGTATGAAAGAGAAAAAAACCAAATTTGCTACAGATTGGAGTACTCCGTCATTGTAAACGCACCTTAATACATTAAGACCGAGTTTTTGGGATGTCAGTTAAACTTGGTTTAGTTAAACCGAAAACGAAAAATAAAATAGATTTTAGAAGCAGTATTCCAGTTATAAACTGCGTTAAACTAAGTTTAAAGATAATCTACATCCTAAAAGCTGGACCTAAAAGTTATATGTAACCCTCTGACTGATTATTTTTTTTAAAAACATCCCAGGTAGAAAATTACAAAAGGGCCAGCATTGGCAAAGCACCGAAATGGGTGGTATGAGTGCTTGTTAACAGCGCTTTCCCAACGCCCAAATGATAACACCGTTCCACGGTGGTGCCAATGCTTTACCAAGCACTGGGAAAGCGCCCATAAACATAAAAATCAAATGCTTTGCCAACGCTCAAATAAAAATATTAAAGTGCTTTCCTAACACCCAAATGATAACACCGATCTCTTTAATGCTTTGCAAAGTATTGAGATAGCACCAAGAAACATAAAATTCAAGTGTTTTCCCTGCCACCAAATTATGAGCTCTCATCACTGAAGAATTTTAAATTACTCTAAAAATAGACGATTCTTATGGCGTTTTCTTTTCTGAAAAAAATGTTGCCTTTTTTTGCATTTTGCTTTTGAATTGCCTTTTTTGTGTTCTTTTCTAAATTAAGGGTAACATTCTAAGAGGGCTAGGTGTTCTTTTCTAAAAATGTTGCCTAAATAAAGGGCAAAAAGGCAACATTTTTCGCCCTCAAAAAATTTACGGGGTAGAGTGTTGCCCTGTTTTTTTCTTTATGTCAATGCCATGTGTATATACTGTAATGTTTTTTGCCAGCTAACTCACAACTTGGTGGCCTAGGGGGTACTATCATGGCTTCTGATGCAGTAGGTCGCAGGTTCAAACCCCGGTTGAAGCACAATATTTTTTTTTTGTTTTTTTTTTTTGTTTTTATAAAATTTTAATTAGATTTTTATAGTTTTGCTGTTATTTAATATTTAACAATTTTTTAGGCTAAAAATAAATAAAAAATTATACAATTTGCTTTAAATATGAAAAAAAAAAATTTAATTGAAAAAAGAAAATACATAAAAAAATTTATTTTTTACTTTGTCTGGTATTTGAACCCGTCCAGCCCATGTCAAAGGCAGGCATCACAACCACTAGGCTACAATTAGTAATAGTTTGCGTAAACAATATTGCATACGAGTATACAATACACATACATATGTTTAGAAAAATGCAATAGTGATTTTATTGTGTTCTATTCTGATTGAAAAAATGTAACATTTTAATGGGGTGAGGGCAACATTTTTAAAATGTTGCCTTTTAACAAGGCAACATTTTTTTCCACAAAAGAAAACGCCATTAGAGTTATTGTATTGTGGAGTCAAAAATTATTTAAATATTCACTCTTTTGGAGTTTCTTTTTCAAAAACAAAATAATGTTATAGAAAAAACAAGTGCTGGGAATTCACCCTTTTAAAGCGTTTGGAAGACGTCCAAATTTAGTGCTTTGCCAGTACTTCTTTTTGTAAGACCGCGGTCTACTTGCGCTTTGCCAGTGCTTCTTTTTTGTTACCACACATAATTTCCACCTGGGATTATTCAAGGAATTTTCAGAATATTAAAGCGTACTAGGAAACTATTTTTTCATTTTACAACTCTACAGTAATAAGGCCATCATTATAAATTTGCTGAATCCGCAGATCTATGATTGAAATTTTAGCTTTAAATTCATTAAAGAATCCGAGAACAGTTGGAGGACAGTTTTTCCCCAGACATATTTCGAAGGTGAATACCATGTCGTCATTTGAATTTTGCAAGTCAACCATCGTTAGCTTAAAATCAACTTTTCGATTAAACGATGCATTAAGTTCCAACGCTATAATTTGCAATCGTGATTAGTTAAATTCTTATGTTGAAGAATTTCATTTAGCAAAATTTTAACTTTAATTAAAATTTGGAACTTTAATGTACATTTTAAAGTTGACGGCAGTTATTTTTTTAAATCTATTTTTAAGTTGAAGAAATAATATATTCATTGTCACTAGCTGTATTCGTGCGGCAAGCTATCAACGTTGGCTTATGTCATTCCCATACAAATTTGACATTAGTAACTTTGAGAGTTAACACTAAATGTTGGCTAGTGTCAAATTTATATGGGTATGACATAAGCGAACGTTGATAGATTGCCGCACAAACACAGCTACTATAGAATTATTTATTTAGCTTGATTTTACGACTTTTAAGGTGTAATAGCAATTAAAGCATATCGACATTTAAAGCAGGTGACATTTATAGAACTTTTAATGTATAAGCAAAGGTAAGGGACCAACCTTTGTTAACGAACCTCTCGATTGGTATGTTTTAAACGATAAAATATGTTAACATTGCAACAAATTTTATTAACATATTTCTTTGGTGCACGCTGCAAAAGCATGCGAGCGACTTCATAGAGCCTTAACAATACATTTTAATTGTTAACTTTTATATATTTGCATTTAGTGAAAAGAAGAATTCATATTTGGGTCATAGTCCAGGAGGTTCAATGGGATCCAATTCTTTATTTCCTTCCCTTTTTCAATGGGAACTGTAATTGAAGTATTTTTTAAAATATGTACGAATAATTAAAAAATATGTAAATAATCGTAAATTAATAAAGTACGTTAATAAAATTAACTATTTTGTTTTTTAGAGATAAAAAATGGAATCTCTAACAAATTCGTAATTTACAAACAAATGCATTTACAAAGAAAAAAAACAACATTATATATACATTTTTGAAAGTTGTTTTAAAGCACATACATTCGAAGCAGAAAAAGAGCACTTATCGCTCCATTGTAACCAATTTAAAAGTTGTTTGTTTTGAATGACTTACACATATTTTTGCTGGGTATCTATGTGCTTACCACAACTGACAAAAATAATGAGTCTAAAAATAATTTTCAAAAAAATAAATTACATAAAAAAATATTTTTTATTGTATTTTTTTTTTAAATAAAATTTGCTGGTGCGGGAATCGAACCTGGGTCTACCGATTGCCAGTCAATAGCTCTACCATCTGAGCTATGTATATCGACATGTAATATTTAATAGATAAAAACATAATTGACCTACTGCACACAAGTAAGCTTACTCGCCAACATACAAAAAATTCAAAAATATGTGGTTACATATTTCCTTACCAGTGTTTAAAAAATATTGAGTCTAAAACATGCGCGGTTTCAAGGTCCGAAATCGAAAAAAAGGGAAAGAAAAGAGAAAAAGGAAAAGAAAAGAAAAAAGGGAAGGAAAACGATAAAAGGGGAAAGAAAAAAGAAAAGAGAGAAAAAGGAAAAAATTAAAACAGAAAGCAATATACAAACAAAAGTTTTTCCAAAGTGAAAAACTGTGCTAAAGCAATTTAACAAAAAAGTCACCTCTATACTCAAACGTTTTAGATTCCTGAAAAAATCACAAAATATTTAATCACTTACGAGAAAAAAATATACAAATTACCAAATACTTAAGTAAATTTTTATTTCTGGCAATCTTTCATTTAGAAAAAAAAAACTACAAATGAATACGTTTATGTAAATTTTCCTAAAGAACATTTGGGATATTTTTCGTTTGAGAACTCTTTTTATGAAAAGTTTGTGAAACTATAAAAATATTTTTTTTAAGAATTAAATTTAATTAAAAATCAATTGTGATACTGTTTTTCGTAAGAAAATTTTTTTTATATAAAAATATATAATAGTAAAAATCAAAGAATCTATATTTAGGTCAAAGGCTTTAAAAACTAAATTTTTACAGTAAAGCACCGTAAGTTGTTTTTCACGGGAAAAAATTACACTCAAATTTTAAAGGCCTCAAATCGTAATTTAAATTCTGAAAATGTGCAATTTTTTTATTTTATTAGAAAGACACAATCACAATATACACAAAATGTCACTTTTTCATAAGAAACATAATAGTCTTCTATACTAAATTTGCTTGAAAACAAAGTCTACACGATTTTCACGTGAAACTCATTGTCGTGAAAAATTAGTTTTTTTATATGGAGTATAACACTTTTTTCACGTGAAACTCAAACAACTTACGGTGCTTAACCTTGGGAATTTTTCCCCTTTTCCCTTGAAAAAAATTCACCCGAACTTGAACTCTAAAGGCCTCAAATGGTTATTTAAATTGTGAATAAAAACATTTTGTATTTTATAGAAAAGATGTTGTTACAACAAACACAAAACGTTAATTTTTCACCATATAAATAATACTAAATTCACTGAAAAACAAATGATAACGAATTTTCACACATAACACGTATCGTGAAAAACATTTTTCTTATATGAAAAATCGAAACAACTTACTGAGCTTAAAATAACAAATTTTTAAAAATTTATTGAGGAAACGTTTTTGCAAATCAATTTTTTTCTTACTCCGCAGACTCTACAATTGTTTCTCTTTTAAAACTGTCGAGTGTACACACAGAAAAAAGATCGGTTAGACAACGGTTGCAAATTCTATATTTTAGTTATGGAATAATTATTTCAGTTGAATCTGTTTTACTTATGTATTCAGAAAAGATATTCGGTTCTTAGTCAAAATAAAATATACTCAAAAAGGACTGGAATGTTTTCGTAATAATTTGTTGGGTATCCCAATTAATTTTAAATAAAAAATATGGTTAGTAAAACGTTCGGTACATACAACTGTTAATTATACTATGAAATAATCCTTCCTCCTATTATTTGGTTGCTGTAACGATCCAAATATTTTTACGAATTAATATTATTGGCATTGATGTCAAAAATGTTATTATAAAATAATAAAAAAAAAATCCAGTTGAAGAAGGATTAATTTTTGTATTGAAAATTTATATTTAAAAAGAAAGATTGCTAAACATATCAAGGAACAAAATGTTAGTAAGTATATATATTCATAAACCTTGAAAATAATTTCAACGAATTGTTTTTTGCAGTCTTGATTTACTAAATTTTTATGATGTTAATCCATTTTGCTGATCCCGTTGCTGAAAGTAATAACGAATTTTGGGTAATGTTTTAATTTTGAAAGCATTGCGAACTGCTACAGGACAAGTGCACTCACTTTTATAAGGCTTTGTCGTAGAAGGGAAGAAGGAACATTTGTGACATACCACAGAACCTAGAATGGATGAATTTTTTGAAGGACTGGATCTTTTTAGTATTGTTTATCTTTCAGTAATAATCTGTTAGGATTCTCAATAGGATAACGGTAGTATTTAAAGTCAGTTAATTTTTTGCAATCAATAATAATATTTCAAAGAGTGAAGACCTTTTTCTTGAAAATTTTTCCGAAAAAATCTTCAATTCACTCAAAAAAGAAAAAATCTGTAAAGTCAGCAAAAAATGTTGCTGTGTCAGCAAATTTTTAGTCAAGAGCATGCTTGCAAAAAAGTTGGTAATTTTAGCAAAAGGGGGTTTGCTGAAAATCAGCAAGTTGATTTTTTCTTTAGAAAAATCCTTAGAATCAATATTAGGTCTGAATTTGTTTTTTAGAAAGGTCCACAGTATTTAAAAAGTCTTTTTTGAGAACACACCACATGTTTTAAAGTATACTTTCCTTGAAAACTTTGTCTATTGGTTGCTTTTTAAAATTGTAATTTGTATTTTATTTAACTAAACTTTTTGTTTATGAATAAATAAAAATTTAAAAAAATAAATTAAATATTTTAATTGGAAATGGTGTATGATACAGTAGTGGACATTAATTCAACATTTTTCGAAATTTGTTATAATTTTTATTTTATTATAGAAACTTAAATGATTTTTTTTAAAGCATAAAACTAAAACATTCTTCTTCAATAAAAACCTAAATACAGTAGACTATATCATTAAGAAGTTAATGAAAAAAATAATGGCAAATTGTGACCGCTTTTATCCAGTATTGTTCATATTTGAAATTTTCGGCAAGTTCTTTCTTTAATATTTTGTCGAAAGTCCTTTGTTCTTTAAAACAGATTTTATGCGAGAAGGAATGCTTTCCACGTGATTTTTAATAGTTTGAGGTAGAATATTAGCCCATTCCGCTGAAGATCCTGACCAAAGATCATCTAAGTTGGTCGGTGCTCGTTCGCATTGGGAGAGACTTCTTTTGACAATTGCCCACCAATTCTCGATGGGATTCAAATCGGGGCTCTGACCTGGCCACTTCAAAAACTGGAAAAACTACACTTGAATATCACAAATTGAACAAAAGTTATTAATACAGATTTAAAAATATTCAAATATGTATCCACTTTAGTCCACTACTGTATATTAAAATTCAGTTGCAGGTACTGAACTATTTTTAGTTAGAGTTAGTACTCACAACCGAATGATTCAATAATGCCGATCGAATTCAGCATTACATTTGATAATAGTTGCTGTAACCGCCCCAATTCGATTGGCAACAAATTCGGTTATAACAACAAATCTCTTTTCTGGGTGTATATTAAAACCTCAAAATATGATAATAAATTTTTTAAATGAGAATTTGATTGAGATCTGAGGATTTTCTAAGCACAAGAAATTTAAATAAACTATATTTTCAAATTGAAAATTTATTAATTCTAGTTCGAGGCCAATTTCCTTATTATGAATTAACTAGCGGGCGCAGCCCGCTACGTTGTTAGCGTGCCTTAAAGGTTAAGGGGGGGGGGGGGCTGCGCCCTCCTCCCCGGGGGGCTGCGCCCCCCACAATTTTTATTAAATTCGTTTTTTTATTTAAAGTTTTTTTATTTAAAGCCTTCACCCAGCCACCACAAATAAACAATTCTGCACAACAATGGGTTTAAAATAAATAAATATTTGATCACTTTTTCTCATGAAAGTGGATTGTTAGTAATGAATCCATAATAAATTGCAATATACGTGTGTATGTTAAGATAATTTGGTAAAGTGCGAACTTAGGTACACACATAATAATCCATGCATAAAAATACGAAATTAATGTCAAAACAACAAAAACTTTCGTAAAATAAACCATTTTTCGTATATTTTACAAAATTTTTTGTTATTTTGACATTTTTTCGTAATTTTATGCATGGATTATTATCAGTGTAGATAGACCCGTAAGTAGTTTTGTTCATTTGTGTTTTGAATGAAAATAAATAACGTAAAGCAGGGTTGGAAAGCATTTTATAATATTAAAAATAGCGGGCAAAGCTACGTTGTTAGCGTGTCTTAAAGTTTTTTTTTTAATTCCAGTTTATGTAAAGGTAGACCTGGCAATTCAAGTAAATTCACAAATTCAGTTGGAAAATTTACTGCGTCGGTTTCTTCCACCGGTGCTTCGTTACATGAAGTTTAAATATCGGAATATATAAGTTCCATTCCTTTTCTAAGGTTTTTTCTCTTTCAGATAATTTGTTTAACTTTTTGGGGAGTATGTTTCAATGCTACATAAGTTTCATATTCCGTTGATAGTGTTTGAACAGGTAATTCCCTCTTCCAATCCATTTGCATTGTCTATAATTTCAATTCCACTCGTTCAACGTTTATATCCATTTCATTCCACTTGTGTAGTGTTTCAATCCCACTCGTTTCCTATTTAGTTTCTTAATTTTAGTGTTTCATATACACTTGTTCTTTAAGTTTTAGGTTTCTAGCTAAAGACGCAGACGTTAAGGGGGGGGGGGCAATTTTCCCCTTTTGAACCACCATTTTTACCACGTTCCTGTCCAAAGTCCTAGAAATGCCTTGTCGATAAGTTAGCCCATACTCCAAGGAAAACATATTATATATTACAGGTTTCTAGCCGAAGGGTTCGGTTAGGCCATCAAGGGGGAGAATTATTCCGTTTTTACCCCTCCCGGTAGGAATTTCCAAAAATTCCGTCTTAGAGGACGTCTGCGTTGGAGGAGGAACCTACTACATACATAATTTTAGGTCTCTATATCCAGCAGTTTGGCCAGGCCATCAAGGGGGAAGTTTTTTCACTTTTTACCCCTCCCGGTATGAATTTCCAAAAATACCATCTTAGGGGACGTCAACGTTGGAGAAGGAACCCAATTTAAGATCCCTTGTTCCAGCAGTTTGGCCAGGCCGTTAAGGCGGAGACTTTTCCTGTTTTTGACCTGTAGGAATTTCCAAAAATCTCATCTTAGCGGATGTCTACAATAGAGGAGGAACTTTAATACCAAATTTTAACTTCCTACCTCCAGCGGTTTGGGCAGGCCTTTAAGCGGCACTTTTCGCTTCATTAATCCCCATTTTTGCAATGTCCCTGTCCAAAAAGCACCGTCTCGGTAAGTGAGCAGATACTCCAAGTAACATATGTTTTACATTTCAGGTTTCTAGCCAACTTTTACTATTTGTGCCCCTCTCGGTAGGAATTTCCGAAAATCCATCGACAGGGAATTCCAGCTTCCTAGTTCCAGCAGTTTGAGCAGGCTGAGAGGAACTTAAGTACCGAATTTCAGCTTCCTAGTTCCAGCAGTTTGGACAGGTCGTTAAGGGGCAACTTTCCCTTTTTGAGCTCCCATTTTATAACGACCCTGTCCAAAATTCAAAAAGTATCTTTCTAATACGTTAGCCCTCACTCCAGGGACCCACATTTTAAGCTTCAGGTTTCTAGCCGAAGGGGTTTTTACCGGCCCCCAAGGTGAGGCTTTTCTTCTTTTTGCCCCTCCCTTTAGGTATTTACAAAAATTCCATCTTCGCGGCTATCTGCGATGGATGAGGAACATTCATACCAAATTTCAACTGCATTGCCTAAGCGGTTTGGGCAGGCCGTTAGTGGGGACATTTTTCCCTTTCAACCACCATTTTTACTATGTTCCTGTTCCAAAATAGAAAAATTACGTTGCCGGTGAGTTAGTCCTACTCCAAGGAATACATATTTAAAATTTTAGGTTGGCCAAAAGGGATTGGGCAAGCCGTCAGGAGGAGACTTTTACCTTATTTCCCCTCCCGATAGGAATTTCAAAAATTCCGTCTAAGCGGACGCCTACACAGAAGGAGGAACTCACATACCGAGTTTCCTTTTGGGATATCCTGTAGGGAATTCCAAAAATACAAACTTAGTCGATGTCTACTACAGTGGAGGAACTTCTTACCTCCAGTGGTTTGGGCAGGCACTTTTCCAATTTGTGAGACTGTTTATGGGGAGACTTTTCCCCTTTTTGCCCGTTCCGGTAGGAATTTCCAAAAATCCCGTCTTAGCGCACGTCTATGCCGAATATCAAGAAACCTTGTTTTAGTGGAGATATCCGTGGGTGGAGGAAAAAAAGTAGTTTTTTTGAAATTATATATTATTTTAAATGGTACTTTTTGGAAAAACAAAATTTTTTGGAAAAAGATACTTTGTTTTTACAAAGTACTTTATTTGTACTTTTTTTGCAAAAGGTATTTTTTTTTTAAAAGTTGTTTTTTTTGGAAAAATGTATGTTTTTTGGAAAAAGGTACTTTTTTTGGAAAAGGTACTTCTTTTGGAAAAGGAAAATTTTTTTAGAAAAAGGTACTTTTTTTTGGGAAAAGGTACTTTTTTTTGGAAAAGGTACTTTTTTTTGAAAAAATGTATGTTTTTTGGGAAAAGGAACATTTTTTTAGAAAAAGGTACTTTTTTTGGGAAAAGGTACTTTTTTTTGGAAAAGGTACTTTTTTTGAATAAGTTATTTTTTTGGAAAAATGTATGTTTTTTGGGAAAAGGTACTTTTTTTTTGGAAAAGGTACATTTTTTTAGAAAAAGGTACATTTTTTGGAAAAAGGTACTTTTTTGGAAAAAGGTACTTTTTTCGGGAAAAGGTACTTTTTTTTGGAAAAAGGTACTTTTTTTGGAAAAAGGTACTTCTTTTGAAAAAAGGTACTTTTTTTGGAAAGGTACTTTTTTTGGAAAAAGGTACTTTTTTTGGAAAAAGGTACTTTTTTTGGAAAAAGGTACTTTTTTTGGAAAAAGGTACTTTTTTTTGGAAAAAGGTACTTTTTTTGGAAAAAGGTACTTCTTTTGAAAAAAGGTACTTTTTTTGGAAAAAGGTACTTTTTTTGGAAAAAGGTACTTTTTTTGGAAAAAGGTATTTTTTTTGGAAAAGGGTACTTTTTTGGAAAAAGGTACTTTTTTGGAAAAAGGTACTTTTTTCGGAAAAAGGTACTTTTTTGGAAAAAGGTACTTTTTTCGAGAAAAGGTACTTTTTTTTGGTAAAAGGTACTTTTTTTTGGAAAAAGGTACTTCTTTTGAAAAAAGGTACTTTTTTTGGAAAAAGGTACTTTTTTTTTGGAAAAGGGTACTTTTTTTGGAAAAAGGTACTTTTTTTGGAAAAAGGTACTTTTTTTGGAAAAAGGTACTTTTTTTTGGAAAAAGGTACTTTTTTTGGAAAAAGGTACTTTTTTTGGAAAAAGGTACTTTTTTTGGAAAAATGTACTTTTTTTGGAAAAAGGTACTTTTTTTGGAAAAAGGTACTTTTTTTGGAAAAAGGTACTTTTTTTGGAAAAAGGTACTTTTTTTGGAAGAAGGTACTTTTTTTGGAAAAAGGTACTTTTTTTGGAAAAAGGTACTTTTTTTGGAAAAAGGTACTTTTTTTGGGAAAAGGTACTTTTTTTGGGAAAAGGTACTTTTTTGGAAAAGGGTACTTTTTTGTCCCCTTTTTGCCCCTCCCGATAAGAATTTCCAAAAATGCCGTCTCAACGGACGTCTACACCGGTAAAGGAACCTACATACCAAATTTCAACTTCATAGCTCCAGCAGTTTGAGCAGGCCGTCAAGGGAGAGACATTTTCCCCGTTTTGCCCGTCCCTGTAAAAATTTCCAAAACTCCCGTCTTGGTGGATGTCTACGATAGTGGAGGAACCTTTATACCAAATTTCAACTTCCTACCTCCAGCGGTTTGGGCAGGCCGTCAAGGGGGGCCTTTTTCCCCCCATTTTTACAACGTCCCTGTCCAAAATTCTAGAAAGTACTTTCCAGAAAAGGTAGCCCCTACTCCAAGGAACACATATCTTAAATTTCAGCTTTCTAGCCAAAGGGGTTTTGGCAGGCCGTCAAGGGGGACACTTTCCCCCTTTTTGCCCGTTCCGGTAGGAATTTCCAAAAATCCCGTCTTAGTGGACGTCTACCCCGAAAGAGGAACCTACATAAAAAATTTCAACTTCCTAGCTTCAGCGGTTTGGGCTGGGCGATGTTGAGTCAGTCAGTCAGTCAGTCAGTCAGTCAGTCACGTTATTCTTTTATATATAGAGATATAACTAATAAGCAATTTTTCCAAAAACTGCTATCTGTCTTCATCAGGATATTCTCCTGACAAATACTTCACAGAGTTTTTGCTTAAAAAAGGGACTTATTATGATAATTCATAATAAGGAAATTAGCCTCGAACTAGAATTAATAAATTTCCAATTTATCAATTAAAAAGGTCGAAAAAACAATTTTTATTTTTAAACAAAAATTGAAAACCAACATTTTATCTATATTTTCGCTAAAAACGCAATGAAGTAAAATTTAAATATAAAATGTTAAAAATTATTTATGGTTTTGAAATCTACGGAGATTAAGTTTTCATTTGAGTATAATAATGTATTTGTACACTTAAAATAATACGTCAGTAGAAAAATCTGTCAAACCGGTTTCAAATCGATTTGACTAATTTTTAACAAGTTTTTAGTTGAAACACTTATTTAAGCAAAGATTTTGGTTATCTTCATTTAAAAATACTCAGTACTTTAACTAGTTTTGAGTGTTAATTTTCAAAACTATTTATAACAAAATTTTAAGATCCCATTCGTTAAATTTTACAAAATTTATTGTTAAAATATAATATTTTCATGTTTCTGTTATTACCCGGTACACTCTCAGAACAATTCCGTTGTGGCAACGGAATTTTTTGCCAACCGAATTCAGTTGTGGCAACCGAATTAGATTTCAATTCGGTTGCGACAACCGAATTCGATTTCAATTCGGTTGCAGCAACCGAGCCAATTCGGTTGGAAAAAATTCTGTTGTCACAACGGAATTGTTCTGAGAGTGTAGATGGCGCCATTTTTTTCCCTCCCGATTTTTTAAACTAAGAGAGATAGAGTAATATTGATGAAAATTTCGACTACCCCTAACAGTGCAATACCTCAGCGAAAGGAGTTATCTCTATCCAAAAATGGACCTTGGCGGGGCCTTGGACCCTCGGAAATTTTTAAATTTTTTTTAAATGTAGAAATTCATAGAGGATTTCTATATAGGAATATCTATTTTAAGAATCAGGAGGATTTTCTGTACGGCAAAGTTTCCAGAAATAAACGAGTTCTGTAAAATAAATATCATGGAAATCTAAGTGGTTTTCTACGGAAGTGTCCTCACTATTCGAGTAATATTTCCATTAAAGAGTCTTTTAAATGTTAGGGATGAATTTCTCAAAATCTTAAAGTTATCGTAATAAATTGCTGTTAGAATCTTACAATTTTTTAAAGAAATTGTAAGAGATTTCATTATAAAACAGTCCTCAGAATCCGAAATAATTTTCATAAAAATAAATCCCTATAATCTTAAAATTACACACGTTATAAGATACTATTGGGCAAATACTCTCCCAATATATATACTAAGAAAAATACACAGAGGGAATTTTACTGGACGAGTTTTTTTTTTAAATTTTGCAGTAAGCCAATGAAATTTTATTCACAAAGTAAATTGAAAATTTTTTTTTTAATTTATATATTTTATGAATCCCGATTAAATGAAACTTTTTGATTGAGTGCATGAAACTTTTAATAATTAAAATGATATTTGTCACAACATTTAATTCAATGAAAAGTTTCAAAGGTCGAGTTCCAGTGGCTTAATGTAAAAATTCATTAATATCATGCAGGTAATTCTCTTAGTGTAGGGCTGAAGCTTCAGAATAAATTTTAGGTTTTTCTTCAGATATGCTTACTTTTAAATTTTTTATTTTTTTAAATAGAAGTAAAACTCAAGAAATTTGTTACATTAATTAATAGCTACCTTCTTTGGAAAGAAGATAGAGGACAGATAAAAGGTGGTGAGAGATGAAAAGCTTCCATTAGTAATATTACTACCTATTTAAAAAATAAAACCATAATTTTTTTACCCCATTCAGTAAAAGGAATATTTTGATAATCAGAACTAAAAACGGTTTTTGTCTTAAATGCAACTTATATAAGAAATTTTGTTTAAAATTTTATTACTTAAGTCAAATTTTATAAAAAAATTAATTCTTAGTTTTCGCCCATAATAATTTGTTCTAAAACGTTACTTCCGAAAAATTACTCAATTTCTGTCTAAACCCAATTTCGAATTTTAAAAAATGTAAAATGTATTTTTTTTCACACAAAGGTAGTCACAACATTCTCGGTAGAACAATTAGTGGGCAAAAATGGGTTAACAGGTGGTTAATTATAAATATTTCGACTGATATAGCAACCCTATGGATTATACGTGACGTATGAGTAATAAACAACATTTTAAAATCCCCCCCCCCCCCCCCCCCCCAAAATCGAAAGCTGGAACCGCCACTGGTCTAAAAATAGATTTCAAAAAATTTTCAAAAAAATCTAGAAAATTATTTTCTATTTGAAATAATGCTAAAAATAAGTAATTATCAGTAACTCATTACTATATGTTTTAAAATAATGCAGAAGGTAAGTGGGTGTCATTACTGGTAGTCCATAAAATAATGATATGTCATTACCGTTTCTACACTGGGTTGTGCCAACAAAGCATTAATTGCGCGAAATTTTGCTTTACTTCTTTAATTTGAATAAAGTGCAGCTGAAGCACATCGATTGCTCACCGAAGCTTATCCTGAATATGTTCCATCGATTACAACGAGCGAGAGATGGTTCGTGCGGTTCAGAAGTGGTAACTTTGAGACGGAAGACAAAGACCCGGTCAGCCAAAAAAGTTCGAAGAAGCCCACGGTAAGAAGAAATGGTAATGACATATCATTATCTTTTGGACTACCAATAATGACCCTCACTTACCTTCTGCATTATTTTAAAACATATAATAATGAATTACTGATGACTTACTTTTATCATTATTTCAAATAGAATATAATTTTCTAGATTTTTTTGAAAATTTTTTGAAATCTATTTTTAGATTCAATATTTTTTAAACACTGGTAAGGATATACAGCTATGGACATATAATTGGCACAAATTTAAATTGCGCATAAATTTAAGTATTTTCCAACTAAATATATTTTAAAATGCAAGTTTTTTATCTCTTCTGTTGAAAAAAATGTTTGTCTTAATAGTGCTCAAATGTTCCGTTATGTTTTGCTTATTATTTACCGTTATCATTTTTGCGTTAACAATGCTGATTTAAAGTGGACATATAAATGGCACAATTTACTTAAAATAGGCAGTAGTCGTGTAGATTTAATTCAAAGCAATAAATATTTTTCGTAGTTCAAAAATAAATATAAAAAGTTAAAAAAATTTTAAAATGGGATCAGGAAAACATACCACAGGTGAGGAAAGGCGGATCATATGGAAAATGTATGAAGATGGAAAAAAAGTAGCGGAAATTGCTGAGATAATGCAAATTTCTCGCAAAAAAGTCTACTATGCAATTAATTCTTATGTTGAGGATCCCGATATATTGACTAAGGGTAAAATTCGGAAGCCAAGGCCACGAAAAACAGATGAGCGTACGGATGCAGCTATAGTACGAATGGTGAAAATTTATCCATTCAAGTCATCAAGGTAGATAGCATCGGATATTAATGAAAATTTTAACATGGAAATATCAAGCAGACTTGTCAGAAGAAGACTAAACGAGGCAAATTTGTTTGGGCGCATTTCCAGAAAAAAGCCCCTGCTCTCAAAAAAAAATATTTCAAAACGACTAACCTTCGCCATAACCCATAAGGAAAATCCCATTAGTTTTTGGAAAAACGTGTTATGGAGTGGCAAAACAAAAATTAACAGGATAGGACCAGATGGAAGAATCTTTGTTCGTCGTCCTAAAGGCCAAAAGTTTAATCCTCGGTTCACTCAGAAGACGGTAAAACATGGAGGTGGCAGTATTATGGTTTGGTGTGCATTTTCTTGGCATGGCGTAGGTCCGCTTATAAAAATCAATGGAAAAATGGACAAGTTTCAGTATTTAGATATTTTAAAAAACCATATGGAGCCATATGCCTTCAACTCCATGCCAATAAAATTGAAATTCATGCAAGATAATGACCCCAAACACTCCTCCAAACTAGTAAAAAAATAGTTTTGTGCGGAGAAGATTGATGTTTTGGATAGGCCAGCCCAGAGCCCTGACTTAAATCCAATAGAGAACCTGTGGAATGAAGTCAAGGTTGAAATCGCCAAGAAAAATTACAAAAATATGGACGAAAGTCATCGTTCGAGTGGGTGGTCGGCTAGCAAGTTCACCATTGCCATATGAAACAAAATTTCCTGCACTTTTACCAAAGGATCATCGATTCACAACCCTTTTCATCGAATCGGGTAATAAATGCCAGAGAAGTCGTCAGAAAAGTCTTCCGAAATTGTGTACATTGCTTCAAATACAATCCTCGATTATTGCAACAAGTGATAGGTGATCTTCCTGCGGATCGCTTCAAGGCTCAACGTCCTTTTCTCGTGTCTGGTGTGGATTTTTGTGGTCCTTTCTTCAGCTCTTATCGTATTCGAGGAAAATCTCCTTATAAAACTTATGTCACTATTTTTGTTTGCTTCTCATCTAAAGCTGTTCATATTGAATTAGTTTCAGATCTTTCAACTAATACGTTTCTGTTATGTCTCAAAAGATTTATAGGTCGTCGTGGCATACCTCAGAGGCTATATTGCGACAACGCAACCAACTTTGTCGGCGCCAGTTCTAAACTCCAAGAGCTAAAACAACGCTTTTTCGATGTTAATGTCAAGGAACTCATGGACTACAGCACAATCACTGGTTTCAAAATTTCGTTCATCCCTCCTCGTTCTCCCCACTTTGGTGGCCTTTGGGAGTCTGCCGTTAAATCAATAAAAACACTTTTCGTCAAGAACATGTCTCAGGCCAACCTAACATACGAAGAATTTCAAACAATTCTTGTAGAAGTGGAAGCCATTTTAAATTCTCGGCCACTGACACCCAGATCTGATGATCGGAATGATGGTGAAGCGTTAACTCCTGCCCACCTATTAATTGGTTCCTCCTTAATGGCGCTGCCAGACGAAAATTTAGAAGGCTACAAAAATATCAACTGCCTAAAGCGGTGGCAACTTGTTACATATCTCAAGCAACAGTTTCGGCTACAATGGGTCCGTGAGTACGTTTTAAATTTACAACAAAGATGCAAATGGCTCAAGATTTGCGAAAACGTAAAAGAAGGCACACTTGTTATCATACATGAAGACAACATTCCATTTCAGCATTGGCTCCTTGCTCGTGTTATCAAAGCTATCCCAGGACGTGATGGAAAGGTGAGCTTCCACCTACCGAAGCTGATTGAAAGTGCCTTTCAATGGGGGCAGTATGTTCGGTCAAAATATACAGTAAGGGACAAAATTGTTCACGAAATCATAAAAAAAAGTTTAATGTAAGAACAAACTTTTAAGGAACAGCATGGCAGCTCTATAAATTACATAAATGGTAAGGCATTACGTTCTTTATAATATGGCAACTTCTTTTCTTCTTTTTCTCCTTCTTTAAATGTACCGTTAACTTTAAAACCACATGTGTGAACAATATTGTCCCTGCCTAAGTTTTCTTTAACAATTTTAATCATACTGCAGTTTTGCTTGTGTTTTTTAATCAAAAAGGAAGTCAAGAAATTGCTTTCAATAAATATTAAATTTTTTTTTTTTTTTAAATAGTATAAATAACTTTTTATTTCGCTTTTTTGTGATGACAAAAGCTAAAGATACTCTTTTAAAACAAAATGTGGCAAAAGACTTAGTGGAAGGTGCCTCATATCGCGAGATTGCCAAAAAATATAATATGTACGTAGGACTTGTGAATAAAATTAAAAAAATAGAACAATTTGGATGTAACAGGCAATCAAGCTGGTCGCCCAAAAAAACTTTCTGCTGCGGATAGTCGCAAAGCTAAACGATTAATCGTTACTGGTGCAGTCCACACTTCTGTTGAGGTCAAACAAATACTTACCGAAGACCATAATTTAAACGTAAGTACCAAAACCGTACGTCGAAGCTTGAAAGCTGGTGGATTAGTAGCCAGAGCAAAGCCTAAAAAGCCGCTTTTGAGCGAGAAAACCCGTAAAAAACGACTAGTTTGCCAAAAAGTACGAAAACTTCACATTAGACGATTGGATGCGTGTAACATGGTCAGATGAGACAAAAATTAACCGAATTGGATCAGATGGACGACAATGGACATGGGTTGACAAAAGCGTTGGTGTTAAAGATCGAAATATTCAGCCTTATTGCGGTTGTCGTTGTCGTATTACGACAGCAGGCGTTGTCGTTGTCGTTTTTATTATATTTTGGTATTGTGTAAAATATACGACAGAGAATATAAGCAAATTGAATATTTCATCTATTTTTGTGTTGTTTTCATAAAATAATCAAAAAAATTAAATTTTGTAATAATCGGCCTAATTGCGGTTGTCGTATACGACAAGAAAATTTGTCGTTTTTGCCAAAAGGCATTTTTTGGTACCGCGAGTGTCGTTTTTTTCGGTCAATATACCAAAAACTGTCGTATACATTTTTGTGCACGACAGCCTCAAAAAACTTTTAAAAAAAGTATTAAAATAAGTGAAATTAAACATAAAATCACTTTAATATATTAAGAAGTTAAATTAAAGAAGAATTTTTTTTATTTAAATCATAATTTTTTAAAACAAAAATTAAAAAAATTTAACGCACTGGGTATTTTACAATTTTTGGAAAAACACACTATCCTTAAAATGAAAAGTTTCACTCTGACACCTTGATTTTATGAAACAATAATTGTTTTATTATTACAAAATTTATTTTTTTTTTTTGATTATTTTATGAAAACACCACAAAAATAGATGAAATCGCCCTAATTGCGATTGTCGTATACGACAAGAAAATTTGTCGTTTTTGCCAAAAAGCATTTTTTGGTACCGCGAGTGTCGTTTTTTTCGGTCAATACACCAAAAACTGTCGTATAAATATTTGTGCACGACAGCCTCAAAAAACTTTTAAAAAAAGTATTGAAATAAGTGAAATTAACATAAAATCACTTTAATATATTAACAAGTTAAATTAAAGAAGAAATTTTTTTATTTAAATAATAATTTTTTAAAACAAAAATTAAAAAATTTAACGCACTGGTATTTTAAAACTTGTGGAAAAACACACTATCCTTATAATGAAAGGTTTCACTCTGACACCTTGATTTTATGAAACAATAATCGTTTTATTATTACAAAATTTATTTTTTTTTTGATTATTTTATGAAAACACCACAAAAATAGATGAAATATTTAATTTTATTATATTCTCTGTCGTATATTTTACACAATAACAAAATATAATAAAAACGACAACGACAACGCCTGCTGTCGTAATACGACAACGACAACCGCAATCAGGCTGAATATTTAATTTTCTTATATTCTCTGTCGTATATTTTACACAATACCAAAATATAATAAAAACGACAACGACAACGCCTGCTGTCGTAATACGACAACGACAACCGCAATCAGGCTGAATAAAACTATTATTGTTTCATAAAATCAAGGTGTCAGAGTGAAACTTTTCATTTTAAGGATAGTGTGTTTTTCCACAAGTTGTAAAATACCCAGTGCGTTACATTTTTTTAATTTTTCTTTAAAAAAATTATTATTTTAATAAAAAAATGTCTTCTTTAATTTAACTTGTTAATATATTAAAGTGATTTTATGTTCAGTTTCACTTATTTTAATACTTTTTTTAAAAGTTTTTTGAGGCTGTCGTGCACAAAAATTTATACGACAGTTTTTGGTGTTTTGACCGAAAAAAACGACACTCGCGGTACCAAAAAATGCCTTTTGGCAAAAACGACAAATTTTCTTGTCGTATACGACAACCGCAATTAGGCCGATTAACAGTACGTTAAAATTTGGAGGTGGGTCATTAATGGCATGTGGTTGTTTTCGTGGAAATCAGATTGGAGTACTTCGCCGGATAAGAGGCAAAATGTGTGCTACGGACTATATCAACATTCTTGAAGATTCATCCCAAGCATACCGCAAAGAAGACCAAAAAGTGGTTTGAAGAAAATTAAACCCGATTGAACACCTTTGGTCTATTCTAAAAAGAAAGATTTTTGCCAATAACAACCCGCCTAAGACCATAGATGATCTTTGGGAGCGTTCAATTGAAGCTTGGGTAAATATTGATCCAGAAATGCTAAACAACCTTGTTAAAAGTATGCCTAAAAGAATAAAAGCAGTTAAAAAAGCAAAAGGAGGTCACACAAAATATTAGCAGAAAACACAGGACGAGTTTTTCATCTGGGGTCATAACACTGTGAGACAAATGGTAGGGGTCAGTGATCGGGAAGGGTTCAAACTACCGGGGAAAGTTATATCGGTAAAAAAGAAGTTATACGTGTCCCGGCGTTTCGCTGGGTCAGGTCTAGGAATCGAGATATATCGATTTGAAGTAACTATCATATAGGGGAAATTGTCACCTTTGGTGGTCTTTCTTTTTAACATAACTCGAGAACCACTAGTCCGATTTTGCTCAAACAATTTTAAAAAAATTAAAAATTACAATTCCTTTAATCTGTTCATATAACGTTTTTCTATATACTCAACAGTTTTGCCGGTAAAAATAAATGTATGAAGAAAAAAATATTTTTTTGCCTAAAATATTAAAAAAAAGTAATAAACAAAAGGTTATTTGATTTTTATGGTAGCGGTAACAAACTAAAAAACGGTCATATATGTGCGTGGACAATTAAAAGGAAAAAAGGAAAGTGCACTTTTTTAATTATTTGGGTTTTTTCCGTTGGCTACCTGCATGATTTTGTTACACAAATTGCACCCACAATTTGATTTTTATGGTAGCGGTAACAAACTAAAAAACTGTCATAAATGTGCGTGGACAATTAAAAGGAAAAAAGGAAATTGCACTTTTTTAATTATTTGGGTTTTTTTCCGTTGGCTACCTGCATGATTTTGTTACACAAATTGCACCCACATTTATGAGTGGTCATGTTTTAGAACGTTTCGAAAAATTTAAAACGCACACGAATCAGGTATATAGCCACCCTTAAAAGATGCGCCAATTCATAAGTACCTCTCAGTAAAATATTGAAACTTACGTAGTTTTTATAGGTGTTCATTGATCGATTTTTGTCATTCAACAAGTGTCTCCGAACGCGTAAAGTACGATTTTTTTAAAGTGACGAAAAAGTAATAAAAGTATAAAACCGAAATGAGTGCAAATTGTCCAGAAAATATCAATTTATTTTGTTACGTTTGTGGCAAAAGAGCTTTTTCAACAAATACTGCATTACTCACTGAGCAAGTGGAGCGTGCTTTTAAACTTTATTTTGATTCCGAAATAATTCGCTGCGTTTCGTGGGCCCCAGACAAAATTTGTAAAACGTGCTACAATGCTCTTAATATGTGGATCCAAGGGAAACGCAGTTCACTTTCTTTTGGTGTACCAATGATTTGGACTGATCCAGGAGAGCACAATTCCGATAACTGTTACGCTTGCGCAAACAAAATATGTGGAGTAAATCGTAAAGGCCTTAAACGAAGAGTTTACATATCTGTTAGAAGTGCACAAATACCTCTACCGCATTCGGATGAAATACCAATTCCACCGCTTCCTGACAGAGAAACTTCTTTTTCTATTGAAACAATGGATCAATCGGATTTCACCTATAAAACAATTTGGAGCCTAATGTCAAAGTCACCGGATATCGAAGACGACAATTGCTATTCCAACGGTACTACACACTCAACGAAGGGAACACATTTGTTTACTGCCACGATATAAAGGGGCTGATGGAGGCGATGGCCATTAATTATGTCGCAGCTGATTGGCGAATGTTCATCGATTCTTCGAAATCAAGCCGTTTTGCTACATAAATATAATAAAAAACCAAGCATTCCCATTGGCTACAGCACAGACATGAGCGAAACATATGATTCGATGAAAATAATTTTGGATAGTTTGCTACACTGATCACATGTGGCGGATCAGTTGTGATCTGAAAGTCGTGGCGATGCTAAGAGGTCTCCAAGGAGGCTATACGAAAAACATGTGTTTCTTGTGTCTTTGGGATACCCGATTTAAAGGAAACCAATACGAAACGCATGACTGGCTTCCTCGAGATCCAACGGAGAAAGGACACACCTGCGTAAATGATCCACTGGTGCCAATGGAGAACGTCCTCATGCCCCCTCTCCATATCAAACTGGGAATCGTAAAAAATTTCATCAAGGCCATTGTGAGCAACCGAAAATTCTTGATTGTTTGAATAATATTTTCCCACGAATCAGCGAAGCAAAATTGAAGGAAGGTGTTCTGAATGGGCCGGATATACGAAAGCTCATGAAATCAAAGGAATTTAAAGGTGCTTTAGACGGTAATGATTACTTTGCGTGGAGGGCAGTGAAGAAAGTCATACGATATTTTTTGGGAAGTACGCGAGCACACAATTACCCCGCTCTTGTGACCAAGATGTTGCACTACTTCCAGAAAATTGGAGTGAATATGTCCCTCAAAATTCACTTCTTGCATCACCATCTCGAATACTTCAGCAAGCAACTAGCCTCAGAGTCGGATGAACATGGCGAGCGCTTCCATCAAGTGGCAATGCCAATGGAAACGCGATATAAATGCAAAAGGCTCGATTCGCTGCTGGCTGAAATTTGTTGGTGGTCGCAAAAGACGTACGATCCCGACAATGAAGATGAAGAAGAAGAATATACAATGGGAGTTTCCTCCGAGGGTAAGTCACAAAAATAAAGTTAACTGACTGATTAAAAACAATTGATTTTTTCCAGATGAAGACAGATCCTCATCCGATACAGACTCTGAACAAGTGGGCGAACCACCACGCAAGAAAGTAAAGGGCGCAAACAAACGAAAATAAGTTTTGCGTTCATCGATTTTTATAACCTATGTATCTATGTAATAACCTAATAATTACCTGTAATAATTTTTAATTTTACGTGTTAATAATAAATAATATATAATAAATATTATCCAAACTCATTGAAACATAAAATCAATATTCTTGTCAAAATGAGATACCTTCACTTAATTGTGAATAAAAGCGAAACGCGTCCATCAATTTTCATGATCTACATATGTCTCATTTTGTTTAAAGGTTATGTGACTTTGCGTGAAAGTAATACAACTTGCCTTTTTTTCCGTTTTGGATTTTTTATGAATTTAAAAAAAAAAAAATTTAATATTTTAGGCAAAAAATATTTTTTTTCTTCATACATTTATTTTTACCGGCAAAACTGTTGAGTTAATAGAAAAACGTTATATGAACAGATTAAAGGAATTGCGGTTCTCGAGTTATGTCAAAAAAAAGACCACCAAAGGTGACAATTTCCCCTATATGATAGTTACTACCCTACGGGGAATGAGGAGTCAATTGCCCTCCAAGGACCTATCCCGTGACCGGTCAACCGAAGGCATATTACTAAATTAGTACAAATATGAACAAAAGAAAATGAATTAATTTTCTAAGTATTTTCTGATCTGTTATTTTCAATGTTGCTTTTAAAAAAACTTGACTGATACCGAAATAAAAACAAAATTCGCGGCATATTTTTAAAAATATTTTTTTATTTATTTTACTCTTTTTTTTATTTTTAACTTTATTTTTTCACGATTTGCTTATTTTAGCTCTTATTTTAAATTTCTATAATGTTTAATGTTAAAGCTGTTTTAGTTTTAACAATTGGTATTTCATTTAACTTTTCTTTGTAACTTAAGGGGAATTTTTAAAATTTTTATTTATATTATCAGAGGTTTTGAGGTAATTTTCTAATTTTTAATTGATTTTTTAATTTAATTATGGCCAACGCAAAAAACAAGTTAACTGCCATTAAGGGACCTATCCCATGACCGGTCAATCGAGGGCATATTCAAGGCACTCCCACCATATTTGTATGAGTGTTAATGTTGTTTTCTTTTCTATTTTTTTTTATTTGCTGTGTGTGTGTTTGTTTTTTCTTTCTCTTTTTTTTTTTGAAAAGAAACGAAAAACATATAACTTCACCATCAGCCAGCCATCACGCATAAGCAACGTTAGCTCAGACGGTAGAGCGTTTGCCTTACAAGCAGAAGGTTGTGTTATCGAGCCCTACTTCGACGCCAAGTAGATTATTTTTAATTCTTAATTTTTTATTAGATTATTTGAAAAGCTATTTTTAGACACACCACCTTACTGCCACAATGTGTCTAAACTGTGGCAATTGGTCATTTCCAATGACAACGCCATGTTAAAGTGATATGTCTCTTTCAAACAAAAAGACCGATCAACGACCGGTCTCCGCCCCCTTGGGACCTATCCTGCGTGTCATCTGGGACCGGTCTCTTTCCCCGTAGGGTAACTTCAAATCGATATATCTCGATTCCTAGACGTGACCCAGCGAAACGCGGGGCACGTATAACTTGTTTTTGACCGATATAACATTTCCCGTTGGTTTCGTCCCATCCCGATTTTGACTGTCGCATAGTGTAATTGTTCACGCGTATACTTTTAAATTAAAATCTATTTAAACATTATGTACATGTATTTTTTAATGTTTTATTTTTATTTGTATTTGTATTCAGAAGGAGTAATGTATTTATTTTAATTAAAAAAGTTGAAATAAAATTGAAGAAAGAAAAAATATTTGGTTCATTTACTGAATAACGGTTATTTTGTGAACAATTTTGTCCCTTACTGTACTTAGTCAATCATCCTTGAATAATTTATTTTTTGTAATCTGTTTTTTCTAATCAATTCAGTCTTTTAAACGCCTGGTTGCTCTTGTCACTAACTAAACTTGTTTTTTGTATCATTATGTATTAAAATAAATACATTGAATTCTAACGGGATTACATTCTTTGCATTCCTCTTAAACATCCTTAGTCTAAGCAAATTATACCCTTTTAGATTTAGTCATTGTCGAGAAAACAGTGAACAAATAAAGTCGAATTTAAAAAATAGTCTGTGCGCATTTTATTTTGGTTATTTATGTTCAATAAAACCATTTCTTCTCTTTTTTTAAGATTGTGCCATTTATGTGTCCAGCTCATTTCAATGGGTTTTTTTTCATAATGATAAGTTTTTATTTACATTAATGAATTTCAATTAAAGTTTATAGCAATATTAAATGTGTATAATAAACATTTGGAAAAAAACAAAAACTTGTTGGTTGTTAATAGTATTTGCAATATAGGAGCATAAGAAAGAATTCATGGTAAAATGTGCCATTTATATGTCCATAGCTGTATATAATTATATGTTAATTTATGTTGAATTATAAATGAACTCATATATTATTCTATATTGTTCATATAGTTATATACAATTAGGTATATTAAGTACAATTATATGTAGGACGATATGAAATAATATATTACTATATATGCCTCCATATCAAACTTTTTGAACCAACGCAAAGCTATATATAAGTATATATGCTTTGACATGTACGTTTACATGGCTATATACATATATGTGTACATAGAAACATATAATTGTATTAAATCATTTTAAATAATATCGAAATATATATAAACTTTTTTACTTGGATAATTTATTTTTTTGAAAATCTATTTTTCAATATATTTTTTGATTTTTCGTATGCTGGTGTGTAACCATAACCCGAGTAAAAAAGTTTTGATATAATCATATATTATTTTATGTAATTACATATAGTAACTTATAGTTAGATATGGCCACATATGCTTTTAAATTGAAGCATATAGACTTTTATATAGTCCTATATTAAATATTTTTTCCTCAAAGGTTTTAATATTGAGACATATGTGATTTTATATTATTACATACTGGCCTACATATAAGTGTATGTGCTATATATAAGTACACAATGTAATATATAAAAGATATAATTAGATATACGTTTATATATAATTTAGTATGACACTATACATAATAATATAAAACTATATATGGAGCCATTTAAGAAATATTATATAATAGGTGTTATATATGGTTATATATTGACGCATAAGAACCCATATATAACTTAGTATGGTTTCATATCTACAATATTTCATGATTTCTTTTATATATAACGATATAACGTTCTTTATAAAATCATTTTTAATTATATATCATCCCACATTAGCAATTTTTTCAAAGTGATTTTATATAAAAATATATGTATAAGGTCCTTTTAAAATCGTATTGTATTAAATGTGGTTCCATATAAAAAAATGATTTTGAACTAGTTTTAGATTTAGTAATTACTAGGGATTGGCGCATGACACGATCGTGAGTGAAGTTATTCACAAGTGATCGTGAGTAATAATTACTATACCAAAGTAATTCGCCCGTGAGCGTGAGAATATATAATTCGTACGTGAGCGTGAGTAAGAATATATAACCCGTGCATGATTCGTGTGTGAGTTTATTTTTTGCATCATATGTTTTTAGTCATTTTTACTGTTTTGCGTGAGAATTTTCTGATTGTGAGTAAATTTTTAATATACTCATGTCTGCGTGAGTAAGACACAAAATACTCGTGCGTGAGTAATTTGTTTTTGTTTAGGAGCGTGAGTCAAAATGGATAACGCGCCCATAAAATTAACAATACTGAAGCTTTAATATGGAATTCTCTATACTATAACGCACACTTGACTGATCTCTTATATCTTGGTTGTATATCACAATCCTATTAAGTTAAAAATTTCAGTGTTGTTAACCTTATTTTAAAATTACTAAAAACAAAGAAAAATTTGTTCATGTTTAATGCACTGTCATGGTAAATCTGGATAAAAGTAATGGAAGATTTATCAAAATTATAGGATATCCAGTAGACCTGGGGTTAATCATTACATTTTGTAAATAATTACACATTCATTTACACAATTACATGTAATTGTAATTGAAAAAAACTCAATTACAATTACAAATTATTTGTAATTGTAATTCAAAAAAGAACAATTACAAGTAATTTGTAATTTGAAAAATGTCAATTACATTTTTTGGGAAAATAAATAATGACAAAAAGCACAAGTTAGGGGTAAGCCCAACATGACGTATTCTTTTTATACGCATCCATCCATGCCTATGCAACCTATCCCAGTCAGATTTTTCTACAAAATTTTAACAAAAAACACTTTTTAATTCTAAATGTAATTGAAATCACTTTCAATTACAATTACTAGTAATTTGTAATCGAAAATTTTCAATTACAATTACTTGTAATTTCAATTACAAATTACAAGTAATTGTAATTGTAATTGAAATCCCTCAGGTCTGATCTCCAGATATTGTATATCTTTTTTATTTAAAAATATAATTTTGTATATTGTTAGATATGGTCATATATATTATGGTAAAAATATAGGGTTAATATTTAGGTATAATTGTATCAAACTATGTCCACTTTTATAACATTTTATATAATTTTATACAAAAAGATATAATTTTATGAAATTGGATGAGGACAAAATTCGGATACAATTGTATCATATTGTATCGAATTGTATCAAATTGTACCAAATTGTATACAATTGTATACAATTCGATACAATATGATACAATAAGACGTTCTCATTTTTCGGATATAATTATATCTAATTACATAGAAGATTATATATAATTAAATATAACTTTATATGGCTCCATATCATTTTTTTTTACTTGGGAACTCATTATTTTTCGCGACATCGCCATATAAAGGTAATAAGAAATGTTATAACAAAAGTAACTAGTTACCATTACCAAGTAAGTACCCGGTGAAAAATGTCCATATATGAACATTTATGGTTCAACCATATATGTATGGATCCGAAAAATGAGGTAACACCTAAGTATATGTTCATATATGGACATATATGAACATATACATTTATTAAATATATGCGAATACATGCGAACGTTGCTGTCCTTTATTATAAGGTTGTACGATAGATATAAATTTATGTATGACATTCAAATTAGGCGCTACATATGTTCCTTTTTTTATTCATGGCATTAAATATAATTCCATATTTATGCAAATATGGAAAAATGTATTCTTCGAAATATGTTCATATACAAGTCCCTTTTGCATAAATTGAATAACATATACTTTCATATTTGTCCATATATGAGTGCCATTTCCATATATGAAATAACAGTGCTTCCATATATGTCTGTATATGAAATTTTTTTCATATATGGAATCACATATACTTCCATATATGTTCATATAAAATCCATATATGTTCATAAAAAATCCATATTTGTTCATATGTGTCCATACATAAACCATATATGAACATATTTGAGCGTATATGAACATTTTTCACCGGGTAGTTACATAACCACATATCTGGTAATGATTTTCTACACTGGAGATAAATTGGAGGCATTACTCAATGAAGATTATTGTTAAACTCAAGAAGAACTTGCAAAATCATTGGGAGTCACTCAAGCAGCAATTTCAAATCAAATTTCAATCAGCAGAATTCATCCAAAATCACCGAGGTACCACACGAGTTGAAGCCGAGAGACGTTGAAAGACGATTTGGTATATCGGAAGTGCTGCTTTAATGACATAAAAAGAAGTCAGTTTTACATTGAATTATTACTGGCTATGAAAAATGGACCCATCCCGATTAAAAAAGATGATGTGGTGACATATCTAACTTGATGAAATACAATAACTAATCAGATACAATTTAATCCGAAAAATGGTGAATACAATTGTATCTACGTGGATCAAATTGGATTTAATTACTTTAAATTATATACAATTTAATCCGAATTTTGACCAGACATTATTGTATTAAATAATATCTTAATAGTTAAAATTAGATGCAATTAGGTCCAATTTGATCAAAATTTTGGAATTTTTGTTTTTATTAAATATTGCACTGAAAAACAATGGGGGATTCGCATAAGGTTTCGTGTATTGTGTTAACTAAGCAAATCTAGTAACTTTTAGAGTCTTTATGTGAAACTGCATACATAAAAAGTATCTACTTATTAATGAGTACTTATAGGAGATATAAGCTGTATTTTGTCTCATGCCTATCAACGTTAAGTCTCTAAAGCAAATCTACGTTAAACCGATTGTAGTATAAAAATTTTTTAAACAGGTTATGTTTATAATTTTTCCGTTATAATCGAACGTACGTCAGCAAAAGTTCCTAGGAAGTAACGCGAATAAGTTACGTTAGATGTGAAAATGTATAAACGTTGAGTTTTTAACACATTACGAAAAGTAATGTGTTAGTTTTTGTCTTAAAAGCGTTTTTATGCACTTTTTTTATGAGTTAACGGATATAGTTAAGTCGAAAACACAGCTATAGTATAGTTCAAGAATAATCCATAAAATAAAAATATTCTAAATAAAATGAAAGTTCAAATAATTTTTCATAAAACATTACTGGATTTTTCACTGAAGGTGAGATTTTTATTTTGAAAGTGAGAAAAGTTCAAATGAAGCTTTAATTTTTGGGCTACTCATTTTAAAATGAGAAAAATACATTAAAATTGTGATAACTAGGGCAAGGAATTTCATGCACTTAAAAATGGAAAATATGCGCTTAAAATATGCGGCTAAAAAAGAAAAATATGCATTAAAAACATAAGAAATATGCACTAAAAACTATTATTTTTGCAAAAATAATGCAATTTAAAACTTAAAAATATAACTAAGTTAGTTATTTTGCAAACAGACACAGAACTCGAAGATTTTCCATATGTCAATCAGGTTTTTAAGAATGTTTATTTTGATTGATTCAAAATATAAAATTTTGAATTTTTTATATTTTTTTACAAAATAAAAAATGCTCCTAAAAATAAAAATATGCACAAATATGCATTAAGAGGCACAAAATATGCATTAAAAAGGCACCAAATATGCATTTAAAGTCAAAATATGCAAAAACATGCATTTATGACAAAATATGCAAAAATATGCAACTACAAATCGATGCCATTTTGTTCTAAATTTGATGATTCGGATAAATATTTAGTCCATATTAGTTTTGGACTTTCGACGAAAAACATGCATTTGCATGAAATTCCTTGCCCTAGTGATAACAAATTTGACATGAGTTTTTAATAAAATTAAATGTCTTGAAATAATCGTTTAAAAATTTTTTGTTTTAATTTTCATTTGTATTTCATGATATCCTTCAAGCCTATTAATAAATTTGGTGCTACGTTATTCCTAAACCAAAATAATTACTTCGAAGAATTGGCTAACTTTTATTAATATGGCCCAATATTCAATTTCAAAATAAAATAATCTGTTGTTTCGATGTAAATTTATAACATTTTAAATGAAAATGAATTTCAATTTCAATTTACTATGATATTAAGAGTTCATTTAAAACAAGAATATACCATAGATTATATAGGGAAAATAAATGTTTCTTTTGTAAATCAATAGGTTTGTTTTGTTGCTATACATATCTGGTACGAAATCCTATACAAATTCTGACTGTGTATGTTAAGTATTAACTCTTTAAACATAATATTTTCAACGTCGATGATGTATGGGTCATCTGTCAGATAATATCACTCAGATTCTATTCAAAAATATTTTACCGGTTTTTCGTTTCCCGAGTAAAACGGGTTATACATTATTTTATATTATTTAATACAATTATGTCTCGTTATATATTGCTTTGTATGGCACTATATATAATAAGACATAAATTTCGTCTTTCGAACAAATTTTATATGACCCAATATCTAAATATATCTTTTTAGATATGTTGTCATATTTAATAAGATCTCGCCCATGGAATTGAAATTGTAAGACCAAAAATAGCCCAGTTTCATGTTTAATTTAAGATTTTATCGAAATCAATGGATTTTTAATTGGAAAATATTATTTTACAAAAACAAATTTTGATATAAAATTCAAGTGATTTAAAAAAAAAAAAAAAACATGAACACGAAAACTGGGAAAATACTTTTGTATAAAATTTGAGTGAAATTATCTGACAGTTACCCATACATTATCGACGTTGAAAATATTATGTTAAAAGAGTTAACACTTTATATGGGATTTCGTACCACATATATATAGCAACAAAACAAGTCTATTGATTTAAAAAAGAAACATATATTTTCCCTATATAATTTATGTTATAGTCTTGCTTCAAATAAACTATTAATATCTTACGGTGGGTCTCATACTGCAGGTTTAACTTTAACTTAACTATAAACAAAAGAAAATGTCAAAAAAATTTACACAAGACAACAACAATTTTTTTTGGGTTAACTATTAACTAAAGTTTAAACCTGAAGTATGAGACCCACCGTTAGTAAATTCAAATTGAAATTCATTTTCATTTAAAACGTTATAAATTTACATCGAAACAACAAATTCTTTTATTTTTAAATTGAATATTGGGTCATATTAATAAAAGTTAGCCAATTCTTCGAAGTAATTATTTTGGTTTAGGAATGACGTACCACCAAATTTATCCATAGGCTTGAAGGATATCAAAATATCCTATGAAATTAAAACAAAAAAATTGTCTACCCGCAAGAAGACTAAAATTGTGTAATAAATAACTTAAACACCTAATAATAAATTCCCCCTATTAGTGAAATGTAGTTTTTTAATTCATACAAACACTATTTACAAATTTAAAACATTTTTAAACGATTATTTCATGACATTTTTCTCATTTTTTTAAGTGAAAGCCCAAAAATAAAAGCTTCATTTGAACTTTTCTCACTTTCAAAATGAAAATCTCACCTTTAGTGAAAAATCCAGTAATGATTTATGGAAATTATTTGAAATTTAATTCTATTTAGAGTTTTTTTATTTTATGGATTATTCTTAAACTATACTATAGCTCGTATAAGTACTGATTAATGTGTAGATACTTTTTATGTATGCAGTTTCACATCAAGACTCGCAAACTTATTAGATTTGCTTAGTTCACACGATACACGCAACCTTACGTGAATTCCCCATTGTTTTTCAGTACAATATTTAATAAAAACAGAAATACGAAAATTTTTATCCAACTGGACCTAATTGCATCAAATTTTAAATATTAAGATATTATTTCATACAATAATGTCTGGTCAAAATTCGGATTAAATTCTATATAATTTAAAGTAATTAAATCCAATTTGATCCACGTAGATACAATTGTATTCACCATTTTTCGGATTAAATTGTATGTGATTAGTTATTGTATTTCATCAAATTAGATATGTCACCATATCATCTTTTTTAATCGGGTTTCATGTTATTATTTTTTAAATCACTTGAACTTTATATCAAAATTTGTTTTTGTAAAATAATATTTTCCAATTAAAAATGGATTGTAATTGATTTTGGTAAAATCTTAAATGAAATTTAAATTGAACATGAAACTGGGCTGTACAATTTAAATTCCATGATCGAGATCTGATTAAATATGACAACATATGTAAAAAGATATATTTAGATATTGGGTCATATAAAATTTTTTCGAAAGACGAAAATTACGTCTTATTATATATAGTGCCATACAAAGCAATATATAACGAGACATAATTGTATTAAATAATATAAAATAATGTATAACCCGTTTTACTCGGGATTACAACAATTCGAAGTGCAAGAAATGTGAAGACCGCCCAACCAAGCCAAATCAACGCCAAAGCCGAATATCCATGGCGCCAAGGTAATGTTCTGTATTTGGTGGGACCAGAATGATCCTATGAATTATGAGCTGCTGAAATTGGGTCAGACGATCATAGGGGAGCTGTGCCGAACATGAGTCGTTTGAAGAGAGCATTGGCCGAATAACGCCCGGAATATGTGACCAGACATGAAGCCGTAATATTAATATTTCAAATAGTGGTTTGGAAGTTTTGCTTCATCCCCCTTATAGTCCAGATGCGGAATGCTCTCACTGGAATACGCTTCACTTTAGAACAGGGTATCTGAAATTGGCTTGATTCGTTCTTGGCCTCAAAAAATGTGCAGTTATTTTGGCGTGGAATCCATATGTTGCCAGAAAGATGGGAAAAGAATGACCAATACTTTGAATAAATTTATATTGTACCAATGTTTCACAATAAATGTCCAAAATTTGCCAAAAATCCCGCATTTTTAAGTTAAACGCCAATAAATTTACAAAATTTTTAAATAATTTTAAAAAATTCACTGCAAATCTTTGAATGATATCCCAAATTTTTGTGTTGGAACAAAATGTTGTCAACGTTTTGTCAAAGAAGTCGATTTATTTCCTCAAGAATTCTGGCGGAAGTAGAAAACACCTGTTCGCTACTAGCTGAACAGACTGGAATACACATTATTTGTGTAGCCAGTTTTTGAAGGAAGGGAAGTTATCTGGCATATTTCCAAAATTGTAAAATATTGCAATCTGGTTTAATATAATCAATCAAGCTCACGCACAAAAAATTATACACGCACGACTCACGCACGAAAATTTTTTTTAACTTACGCACGACTCACGTGAGTTCTATCATTTTAACTCACGTTCACACTTGAATCACGCACATTGTGAATCGTGTCACGCGCCCATCTCTAGTTAAAATTGTTATGTTCTAATAACGTTTATAGACCGTCAAGAAAGTAGACTGAAGTCTCTTTTTATGCGGTTTTTTTTACCTTAAAGTTACAAAATCAATAAATTTTTGCAGCTGGTTGGGTCTGAATGGGATATACGTGTGTATTAGGGTGGGGCGATTTAGCAATCGATATTGTGCCATCGATTTTTCGATAGCTTTTGGCATGAGGAAAAAAAAATTCCACTACGACATATCAAAAAACTTATTTTCGAGGCGCCCAAATTTAAATTTTTTTTGCAATTTTTAAATAAATGCTAGATTAGCGCCATCTTGCGTTGGCTTTTTTAAACAACTAATGAAGTTGTAAACAATATAACATTACAACCTTTCCAGTAGTGCAATTCTCTAACTTTCTTAACGATTTTATCGATTTCGTTAACTAACAATAATTGTCGGTTGAGTTACCGAAAAAGTGATTCACTATATTTTAGTTAACGATATTATTCGCTAGAAAAGTTACCGACAAATTTCGGTAGAAATAAAAAATGCCAAACAAAAAGTATTTGTAAATAAAAAACAAAATGAAAAACAACATTTGTATGAATAATTTTTTTTTTTGAAAACCGGCGAATTAGAATGTTTTTTCGTGGTTTTTTGCTTGCTATCGGGCTTAAAAAATATGGAATACCGTTCCATATAGGGTTTTTTTTAAATCGCGAATGCCTAAATGTGTTAAATTTAAAGTGTATTTTTTCACCCTATAGCAGTATTTTAATATAATCCATAAGGTAAGTGTATGTAATAAAAGCAATTTAAAATTTAATTAAGTGTCTTTAAAGGCATTACGCGCCCCACCGCGGTTCTTGTTTTTCTTTTGTAATTGTGAAACTGTTGGATCGTTAGTGAAACTAAGGCTATTCAAGTGAGTTGTAAGTGTTCGAGTTTGAAATAATCGCCGTTAATCAGTTACAAAGTCAGTGGCAAATTTTTGCGATTACCGTGATTTCCCCTGCTTTTCTATTTTGAATTTGTTCATTCAGCGACTAAATTTCATAAAGTTGAATGATACGAAACTTTCGCGGTTTGCATAAGTGAGATTTTTACGCCTTGAACCAAAAAGTTAAATAAATTATTTTCGAATTGTAAAAGCACAAAGAAATCGCTTTAATCGCAAAAATGTGTCTTTAACTATGTAGCTGATTCACAGCTATTTTTTCAATCACGTATACGCACGACTTACTTGAATAACTTTAATTTCACTAAGAATCACACAGTTTATCAATTAAGAAAGTAAAAAACGGCGGTAGAGCGCGTAAGGCATATATTCTTAAAGAAACAAAAAAAAAATAAAAATGTTCAGTCGCATTTATAACATACACCTAATGGAATTAATTCTAATACGCTTTTGGCCTTCCGCGATTCGAAAAAAATATGTCATTCGGTTTGCTATATATTTATTTTCTGGTTATTTTGAAATAGGTTATTTTATACCACAGCAAAAAATATACATGGTTTTAGTAGCACTGCAGAACTAGCTACTTGTATCCAGAGATGGCTCAAAATTATTACCATTACATTTTCATTACAATTTCTTTATGTGATGGTAATGAAAGTTTTATCTTCATACCTATTATATAAAGTAATGGTTTGATTTTCATTTACATTACTTTTTCGTAATATAATAAACAAACAATTCATTACTTGTAATGAAATTAAAAAAAAAATCGTAACTTAACTAAAAGCGAAATACGTCTATACGTTTTCTATAGTCGCGCCTTTATTGGCAAAGTTATAAATTTTCATATAAAATATTGTGGTTGAGGAGCGCTTATGGGGCATTTTATACTTTGAGCCCTCAAAATTTAAGCTTATTCGTTATTTTAGCTTTAAAGCACCGTAAGTTGTTTGAATTTCACGTGAAAAAACTGTTATACTCCATAAAAAAAAATTATTTTTCACGATAATCAGTTTCACGTGAAAAGTGTGTAGAGTTTGTTTTCACGCAAATTTAATGTACAAAACTATCGTTTTTCTGGTGAAAAAGTGACATTTTGTGTATATTGTGATTGTATCTTTATTATAAAATTAAAAAATTGTTAATTTTTATAATTTAAATTGCAGTTTCAAGCCTTTAAAGTTCGAGTGAAATTTTTCCACGTGAAAAACAACTTACGGTGTTTAAGCGACGAATCAGCATACCATGAATTCAAATTAAAGCACACGAAAAAAGAAAAATATTTACCTTTGTATAAAAGTAACGGTAATAAAAATCCATGTCTAAGTTTGTAATAATTAAAATAAATTTCATTACAATTACTTTAATATAATGGAAATGAAAAATATTTCATTACAATTACGTATATGTAATGGAAATTAAAGCGCTTGTATCTTTCGCTTACAAGCAAAAAACCAGTATTTATTTAGTAGTATGTATCAAAGCACTGTTAATTCACTGATTCGCTGTTAAACGAGAGCCATTGAATTTAATTCAAACGCCAGTTCCTTATTCTTAATGTAAATTGTTAAGAAATTTGCAATAAAATACATTTCTTTAGCGCATTTTGAAATTATTTTACTCATATTTTACCTTATCTACAACTTTTTTTCTGTTGTTAACTTAACAATAATTGTTGGAAGTTAACGATATCATTTAACGACAAGATTCGGTAGAAAAAGTTACGGAATCAGTTTTAACGACAATTGTAGTTAATTATCGAATTTTGACAATCTAACTACCGAATTTTGTCGTTAAAAAGTAAGAGAATTCCACTACAGAAAGGTATTACTTATGAAAATCGGATAAAAAATGTGGCAACTAGAGGTAAAAGTATATAAGTAAAATTATTTTCTGCTTGATGATGAAATCATGATAATGATGATGAAATGATGATTTTGATGAAAACAAGCAGAAAATAATTTTACTTATATACTTTTACCTTTAGTTGCCACATTTTTTATTCGATTTTCATAAGTAATACCTTTCAGGCAAGGTTGTAATTTTATATTGTTTACAACTTCATTAGTTGTTTCAAAAAGCCACCGCAAGATGGCGCTAATCTAGCATTTATTAGAAAATTGCAAAAAATTGAAATTTGGGCGCCTCGAAAATAATTTTTTTGATATGTCGTAGTGGAATTTTTTTTCCTCATGCCAAAAGCTATCGAAAAATCGATGGCACAATATCAAAAAATTTTTGTCCATACAAATCGCCCCACTCTAGTGTGTATCAAGATAATTTGGTAAAGTGAGCACATAGGTAGATGGACCCGTAAATAGTTTTGTTCATTTGTGCTTTGAATGAAAATAAAAAAAAACATTTAAAGCAGGGTTGGCAAGCGATTTATAATATTAAAGATAAAGGAAAACGTTATTTTAACAGCATACCGTTAGGTGTTTTAAGATTATTTGTATTTTAAATTATTTCATTGGTGGTATTTTAAGGTCAACAGTATTCATTTGGAATGGCTTTGACTCGTTATTGGTATTTTATGGTAACCATGATGAAAGCTATCTAAGCGTATTATATATTTTGTTAACATAAGTTACACTTATACTTTATAGCGGGCAAATCCCACTACGTTATTAGCGTGCCCTAAAGTTTATATAATTACAGTTTATATAAAAGTAAATTCACAAATTTAATTGGAAAGTTTACTGCGATGGTTTCTTTCACCGATATATGGGATTCCACCTTTTTGTAGTGTGCTTCAATGCTAAATTTCATATTCCTTGCTTAAAATGTTTGCACATGTAATTAAAAGGGGCTCTTTATCCTTTTTTGTTCCTTCCCGTAAAAAAAACCCAAACATATATAATCATTCCTTAGTGGATGTATATCTATGTTAAAGGTAGTCACATGCGAAATTTCAAGTACCAAACTTCAGCAGTTTGAGTCATTCAAATCCATTCCATTTCTCTCCAGTTATCTAATGTTTCAAGTTCACTCGTTCCTCCTTCCATTTCATTTCGTTCCCATTATCTATTGTTCCAATCCCAATCATTCCCCGTTTCATTCCATTTCGCACCCACTGTCTTGTGTTTCGATATCAGTCGTTCCTCTTTCCATTCCATTCCTTTGCACCTGTTCCGTTTCATTCCTGTTTTTAACTGTAGTGTTTCAATTCCACTCGCTCGCGATTCCATGTTATCTCGCTCCCTATTGCATTTTGTTCCATATTCCCTTCCATTTCGTTCCCTCTTCCATTCCATTTCAATTGCCCACTGTTTTAATTCCATTTTGTTTCATAATTTTAGCATTCCAAATACACTCGTTTTTAAAACTTTAGGTTTCTAGAGGCACGCGTTAAGGGGGCAATTTCCCCTCTTTTAACCCCCATTTTACCACGTTCCTGTCCAAAGTCCCAAAAAGTAACTTGTCTATAAGTTAGCTCATACTCCAAGGCACACACATAACTTCAGGTTTTTAGCCAAAGGGGTTCGCGCAGGCCACCAACGGGAAAAATTATTTCCTTTTTGCCCCTCCCTGTAGGAATTTCCAAAATGCAGTCTTAGCTGTCGTTTACGCTGCAGAACGAATCTACGTACCGAATTTTAGCTTCCTAGTTCCAGCAGTTTGGCCAGGCCGTCAAAGGGAAGACTTTTCTCTTTTTACCCCTCCTGATAGGAATTCCCAAAAATTTCGTCTTAGTGGACGTCTAAGTTGGAGGAGGAACCTACATACCGAATTTTAGCTCCCTAGTTCCTGCCGTTTGGCCAGGCCGTTATGGGGAAGACTTTTCCTGTTTTTGATCCTACCTGTAGAAATTTCCAAAAATCCCGTCTTAGCCGATGTCTACAATTGAGGAAGAACCTTCATACCAAATTTTAACTTCCTACCTCCAACGGTTTGGGCAGGCCTTTAAACGGGTACTTTTCCTTTTTTTGACCCCCATTTTTGCAATGTCCCTGTCCAAAATTCCAAAAAGTACCTTTTACATATCAAATTTCTAGTGGGGTTTTGGCAGGCCGTCAAAGGGAAGACTTTTACTATTTAAGCCCCTCCCGGCAAGAATTTCCGAAAATCCGGCCCTAGAGGGCGTTCAAGCTAGAGGACGAATCCATACACCGAGTTTAAGCTTCCTAGTTCCAGCAGTTTGTGCAGGCTGTCGGGGTGACACTTTTTCTTTTTTTGTCCCTCCCGGTTAGAATTTCCAAAAATACCGTATTAGCAGACTTCTATGTTGAAGGAGGAACCCATATACTGAATTTCAGCTTCCTAGTTCCAGCAGTTTGGACTGGCCGTTAAGGGGCCACTTTCTCTTTTTGAGCCCCCATTTTATAACGTCCCTGTCCAGAATTCAAGAGAGTACCTTACTGATAAGTTAGCCTATACTCCAGGGCATATAAATACTTTAAAATTCAGGTTTCTAGCCAAAGGGGTTTTGACACGCCATCAAGGGGAGACTTTCCTTCTTTTTGCCCCTCCCTGTAGAAATTTCCAAAAATTTCATCTTTGCGGCTCTCTAAGATAGAGGAGTGACCTTCATACCAAATTTCAACTTCGTTGCCTCAGCGGTTTGGGCAGGCCGTTATTGGGGACATTTTCCCCATTCGACCCCCATTTTTAACATGTTCTTGCCCCAAAATCGAAAAAATCAGTGACTTAGCCCTACTCCACGGAATACATATTTCAAATCTTAGGTTTCTAGCCAAAAGGGTTTAGGCAGGCCGTCCAGAGGGACACTTTTTCTATTATTGTCCCTCCCGATAGGAATTTCTAAAAATCCCTTCTTTGCAGACATCTACACAGGAGGGGGAACTTACATTCCGATTTTCAGCTTCCCCTTTTGTCCTCTCCCTGTAGGGATTTTCAAAAACGCAGTCTTAGAGGATGTTTACGACAGAGGAGGAACCTTTTTACTACCTCCAGCGGTATGGGCAGGCCGTTAAGGGGGGCACTCGTCTAGTTTTTAACCCCCATTTTTACAACGTTCCCGTCCTTTGCGGAAAAGGTCTTTTTTTTTGCAAAAAGGAGGACGTTTTCCTCTTTTAGGCACTCACTGTTGGAATATTAAAAAATTCAAAAAAAATTTATGCCAACTTGTTTTTTGTAAAGGGAAAAGGGAAAATGATTCTCAACATCATTGAAATTTCTGCTGGCGCAAATTCAGGTACTATTTCCTGTTATTTTAGCAGAATTTTTAACTCTTTGTACAGGCTTTTTTTTATGAGTGTAGTAATTTTTACAATATCAGTGCTCTGCCAGTGTTTTGTTTTTGGTACAGTTGGCAATTTCTGTCTGGGTAGTGATGTTGATTTAATCAAAATATATTCATCATTCAAATACTTTGTGGAAAAAATCTCCAAAACAACATCATTCACCTATGATTAACAAGTCAATCGTTTATTAACTTTATGAATCACTAACAATTTATTTGAAAGACACATTATATAAGGGTGTTGCCAGAATAAAACGAGAAATTAACAAACTGTTATTTAACGATTATGCATGATATTTTTGAATGAACGTTTAATAAGGAAAATGAATACTTTAGCAATTTTATTCCTTAACGCAAAATTAAGAAGAGTTTATGCATTAGAGCCTAAATATTTTTGTTTGAAATTTTGAATATTTTGCTTTACTGTAACAGTCCTTGGTAATTGGTCTGTGGCAAAGTACTACATTTCTTGTTTTGCCAATGCTTTATCAACTCTTCACAATATAATTGGACAAGCTCAGGCCGTTGCTTTTATTATTTCGGGGTTGGCCAAGCACTTAATGTGTCATTGAAAATGATTGTTTTATCCTGTGGTCTCGCATGTTTCTGAATTATGGCATTACAGATTTTTAATGCAACAGATGGCGTTGACTGCTGTTTTATTTTCTCTAGCAATACTACTCTGTTTAGTGGGGAGCAGTGTTGCCCGAAAAGTTTTAGCTTATTCCCATTTTGAAAATTTAATTAGCTATTATTTCTGCAACTTTCCACAAATGAGGAGAGTATTTAAGATTTGTTTTTTTTCAATTTTATATAAATATTCCATGCAAATTTAAGCATTTATAAATATTTTAATTAGTTATAAATTTAACTACCTAAAAATTAAGTACACCTCGTATAAAAAAGTTAGTACAAAAGTCTCTTAAACGCCTTCTGATTCAATTGAATTTATTTTACTGTTATTTTGCCTTAAAATTTAGAATTGAACTAATATTTTTTGTAAATCCATTTTAACATAATAATTATTTTCATCCGAATTTAAACTAACTTTTCATGCTAATTTTTAGTAACATTTTTGAACTAATTTAAACCACTATTATTTCCAAATGTGTCTCTGTTATCAATATCACATAGATATGGCGCTATATTTTCATATTTTTACGGGCTTTTTTATGAATGCCAAGTCTTGAAAATTCTCTTCTAAACGTAAACTAATTAATTACGATTGTTCTATGCATCGGTTACAGACTAAGCCCCTGTTTATGTATTACGAAAATGGTCTAAACGAAAGCAAAGTAACGAAAATTTGTTTTTGTTTCCCATATATTTTTGACGAAAGTAATTGTCAATTGCTATCGTTTAGAGTATTTTCGTAATAGATAAACAGGCCCAAGTGTCTGAAACTAAACAAAATAAAAAAATTTGAAAAAAAAATTTGCCAAAGCAGCAACAACCTCTCCAATCAACAATTGGTATCCAACTATTGAATGCGAATAAAGCGCATCATAATGTGATAATTACTTGTGAAAAGGAGAAAAACAATGGGACTAAGAGAGGAAATATTCTAATTGAAAAATAAATTGCTCATGTGTTAGTTAATTCTTACTCTTATGGTTACAAACATAGTACATGGTGTATTCTGTGATTGAAATAACTTCAATTAGCCACACTCAGCGCTATGACGACCGTGGTGTATCTTGTTAAGAGGTGATACTACGAGTCATAGCCTGGACTGCCAGTTCGATCCCCGGTCATGGCAATACACAAAAATTTTGTTGGGAAAAGGTCCTATTTCAAAGTGCTATTTAAAAAAAGTAATTATTTTACAAAGAGATACTGTTTTTGTATAAGTTACTTTTTGGAAAAGGCTATTTTTTTTGGAAAAAGTACTTTGTTTTGTAAAGTTACTTTTTTTAGGGTGGGGGGGGGATATCCTGTTCTAGTGGAGATCTCCTGCGGAGGAGGAATCTATATTCTTTATTTATTTTTTTCTTTTTTGGAAAAAGTACTTTGTTTCTGGAAAAGTACTTTTCTTTAGAAAATGTACTTCTTGAAAAAAATGATATTTGTGAAAAAGAAACTTTTTGGAAAAAGTAATTTTCTTTTGTAAAACGTATTTGTTTTTGAAAAAGCCCGATTAAAAAAGTGTATATAAAATTATATGTGAATGGATATATTTTCAATATGTAACTGAAATTCGAATTTAAAATTCTAATTTCTGAGCATTTTTTTTTTTTTGGTTATTTGAATACACAGGAAATCCCCAATTTATTTTTATTCTGTTTGAATAAAGTAAAACTGAAAAGGGGAATCACCAAATTATATATGTTTTTCCCTATTTGTTTTTTTTTTGTCGCATTTATGTACATTTTTGGCTAGTTTATTTGTGAAATTTGATACGCGTGTACATATTATTTGGCAGTCTCTATTAAATAGTGAAAGTGTATCATTTAAAATGTTAAATAAACGTAAAAAAAACACTTTATCATTGGAAACTAAAGTCAAAATATTAGAAAAGCTTGACAAAGGCGTTCAAGGGAACCGGTTAGCCCTAGATTTTAATGTGACAACATCTTCAATCAGCTACATCAAATCACATAGAACAGCAATATTAAATGCTGTTTCAAACACATATCAGGAGGCAAACAATAAATCTTTGCACAGCGCTGAATATCAAAAAATGGAAAGTCGTCTGTATGAGTGGTTTTTAAATCAACGAGAAAAAAAGTGTACATTGACTGGGCCAATATTAAAAGAGAAAGCTAAACAAATATTTAGAGAGAAGTATCCCGATAAAGATGAAAATGCATTCCGGGCAAGTGATGGATGGTTTACAAAATTTAAGAAGCGACACGGTATCCGTTTTTTAAAAATTTGTGGCGAGATTCTTTCCAGTGATGTTGCTTCAGTCACTCCTTTTATTCATCGATATCGTGCAAAGATCGCTGAGATGGGTTTAATGGAGTCACAAATATATAATGTCGACGAAACCGGATTATTTTTTCGTTGCCTACCAGACAGAACCTATGTCTCTGCTTTTGAAAAAAATGCCCCTGGACATAAAATTCAAAAAGACAGAATTTCAGTCCTACTTGGTGCAAACTCTGATGGATCACACAAATTAGCTCCATTGGTAATTGGAAAAGCAAAAAAACCCAGGTGTTTTAAAAATTTCAATAATCCTCTGCATTACAACTTTTCAAAAAATGCTTGGATGACTTCTCGGATTTTTCACGAATGGTTTCACGGAATATTTATTAAAGAGGTAAACAAAAATATTGATTTCAGGTTCAGTACATAATTTTAAAATTTTTTTCAATTCACAGGTGATCCGCTTTTCTCAGGAAAATAATTTGCCTGCGAAAGCCATTTTGCTTATAGATAATTGCTCCGCTCATACACCCATTGAGAAACTTAAAAGTGACGATGGAAACATAGTTGCATTATTCTTTCCACCAAATGTGACAGCAGCTTTACAACCAATGGATCAAAACCCTATTAAGTTAACAAAGCTCAATTACAGAAGTATGTTTCTTTCTCAGTTAATTGCTGAAGGTGGTGAACTGAAGAATCATTTGAAATCACATTCGATCCGCAATGCTATATTATTACTGAAACAAGCTTGGGATGCGGTACCACAAAGTGTTATGTAGAAATCTTGGTCAAAGTTGTCCAATTGGGACTCTAACCAATACGACAGCGACGATGACGTGCCAATAGCACAATTGTTGCAAATAGATCAGGACTGCAACGAAGTTATTCAGATAACTCAAGCTCTTTTAAAAGAAATAGCTCCCAACGATTGCATCGGTATAGAAGACATCGACAGATGGAATGAAGATATGTTTGATGACGGATCTGTTTATGTTCTCAGTAGCGATGGTGAGTCTTCAGATAGCAGCGAAGACGACGTTGTTGCAGTATCATCAGTTGTCTCTAATACTACAGCCATTGAAAGCGTAAATAATTTAATAAAATGGTGCAATAACAGTGAATTGTTTTCAACTAAGCACATAAGTAATCTTTTGGCTCTCCGTAATGATATTTCGGATTTAAAGAAACCAAAAAAACAAACAAATATAACTGATTATATGTCAAACAAAGATTAGTTGTTAACTTGGCCATGGTTTAATTTTAATTGTTTAATTTTTTTAAAATACAGTTTTTTAGTTTTTAATTAAAAAAATACATGTGATGTAATTGGACTGCATTGCTATGTTTTGTTGCCATTCGTTTTTTTTTTTTATATTCATATTTTTAATTTAAAAAAATACATTTGATGTATTGGACTGAATTGTTGTGTTTTGTTTTCTTGTTTTTATCAAATAAAATTGAATTAAAAAATATAAAAAAGAGTTTTATTTAAGTTTTTGGAAGTAAATTTACTCAATTTTTTTTTCGAAAAAAAACGTCCAGAAATTAGAATAATTCAGAAATTAGAATTGCCTCAAAAACAAAGCGGTTCTAATTTGCGAGCGTCTACTGTAATTGTATTTACAAGGATACATAGTTATATCAAATGATAAACTTATAACCGAATTTTGTCCCCATCAAATTGGATATAAGTTAATCCAATACGATATGATTAAATTTAAATGATAAAAAAAAAACTTTGAATTGGAGGGCAGCAGGATTTCGGGTCCTACACACTCAGGGGTGTGATGAAAATCGAAAACGAACAGTTTTTCAATCTAGAATAATTTGTTTCGCGAAAATCAAATTGGCTTCAAATTATTATCGTTTTTTTTTTTTTGACGCCGGACATCTAAATTAGGAAATAAAATATAAATTGGTATTGTACATATCCTAAAATATTTACCATTGAAAATTAGATCGTTTTCGTTTTCGATATTCATCACATGCCTGACTGTCAGCCGAGGGCTACTGTTGATAATGAGTAACTATTAAAGACGTTAATGTATAAATCTGTTATTCTTTAAAGACTAGATCATTTTTTATCAAATATGGGAATTTTCTTTGGACTTTGAGTGAAGAAATACCACTCAAAACTTATCGGACCAGAATAAAATATATATATCGTTGGGGAGGTACTTGAAATACCTACCTTTCCAATGATATGCAACATGCCTAGACTTATTAACCCATTACGAGCCGGGCCATGGTTTTAAATGTTAATTTTTTTAAATTAAAAAAAAAACTTTTAGAAGTAAGAAAGCTCAGAAAATATTAATTTAATGAAAAAATTGAGTAAAGCATATAAAAAATTGTTTTTGATCAAATATTACATTAATCTCGAATATATTAGTTAATCTCGAACATGGGTCTGATATTAACTAATATATCGTCGGCTTGCCTGCAAAAAGTGCTATGTTTTTGGTTTTAAAAGGTTTTCAGGAGAGCGAAAAAACTGATTTATATTATCCTTTTAAGATATTTTATTGACATCATATGCCCTAATGATTTACGACCTTATTTATTACAATCATTAGTAAGGCATATGATGTCAATGAAATATATTAAAAGGATAATATAAACCAGTTTTTTCGCCCTCCTGAAAACCTGTTAAAGAACACAAACACTACTTGCAGGCAAGCCGACGATATTGTTATATAAAAAATAAAATTAAAAATATTTTTCGTATCTATTTATATATAAAATTTTGAACGGTTTTATCAATAATATATTCCTACCCGGTGAAAAATGCTCATATACGCTCAAACATGTTCATATATGGTTTATGTATGGACACATATGAACAAATATGGATTTTTTATGAACATATATGAATTTTATATGAACATATATGGAAGTATATGTGATTCCATATATGGAAAAAATTTCATATACAGACATATATGGAAGCATCTGTTATTTCATATATGGAAATGGCACTCATATATGGACAAATATGAAAGTATATGTTATTCAATTTATGCAAAAGGGACTTGTATATGAACATATTTCGAAGAATACATTTTTCCATATATGTAAAAGGAACTCATATTTGGATAAATATGGACCCGAGTAAAAAAGTTTTGATATAATCATATATTATTTTATGTAATTGCATATAGTAACTTATAGTTACATATGGCCACATATGCTTTTAAATTCAAGCAGATATACTTTTATATAGTTATATGTTAGATATTTTTTCCTCAAAGGTTTTAATATGGAGACATATGTGATTTTATATTATTACATATTGTATGTATATGTATGTGCTATATATAAGTACATAAAGTAACATATAAAAGACATAATTACATGTACGTTTATATATAATTTAGTATGAAACTATACATAATAATATAAAACTATGTGGATCCATATAAGAAATCTTTTATAATTTGTGTTAGTTATGATTATATATTGACGAATATGAACCCATATATAACTTATAACATTCTTTATAAAATCATCTATAATGATATATCATCCCACATAGGCAATTTTTTCAAAGTGATTTTATATAAAAATATATAAGGTCCATATAAAACCGTATTGTATTATATTTGGTTCCATGTTATCAATGATTTTGAACTAGTTTCAGATTTAGTAATTACTAGGGATTGGCGCGTGACACGAAATGTTCGTGAGTCACGTTATTCACACGTGATCGTGAGTAATAATTACTATACTTAAGTGATTCGTGCGTGAGCGTGAGTAAGAATAACCCGTGATTGATTCGTGTGTGAGTTTATTTTTTGCTTCATATGTTTTTAGTAATTTTTACTGTTTTGCGTGAGAATTTTCTGATTGTAAGTTTAATAAATAAGTTAATATAATCATGTGTGCTGAGTAAAAAACGAAATGCTCGTGCGTGAGTAATTTGTTTTTTTTTTTTTTTGGTTTTTTTTTTTTGAGCATGAGTAAAAATTGCCTTTAATACGAAATTCTCTATACTATAACGTACACTTGACTGATTTCTTATATCTTGGTTGTATATCATAATCCTATTAACTTTAAAATTTCAGTGTTGTTAACTTTATTTTAAAATTACTAAATTAAAAGAAATTTTTTTTCATGTTTATTGCACTGTCATGATAAATCTGGATAAAAGTAATGGAAGATTTATCGAAATTATAAGATCTCCAGCAGGCCTGAGGTTAATCATTACATTTTGTAATTAATTACACATGCAATTACACAATTACATGTAATTGTAATTGAAAAAAAAACTCATCTATAATTACATATTCGGCCTTATTACGAGGTTCGTAGTCGTAGTCGAAACTAAGTCGAATTTGCTGAAAATTCACTAAAAACGCAACTTTTGAACAATTTTTCAATTGGATTTACCATAGCACTCAGATTTAAAAAAATCCAGCATCAGAGTTTCATTTCTTTATAATTTCCATTATATACAAAATCATTTTATATGGAGTCGAAAATTTCGACTACAAATTCGACACTTGTAATCAGGCCGATTATTTGTAATTGCAATTCAAAAAAGAACAATTACAATTACAAGCAATTGAAAATTTTTTTTTATTTAAAAAAATTAGTTTTGTATGTATATTGTTAGATATGGTCCTATGTAAAGTATAAGGTTAATATTTAGATATAATTGTATCAAACTATGTCCACTTTTATAACATTTTATATAATTTTATACAAAAAGATATAATTTGATATAATTGGATGAGGACAAAATTCTGATACAATTGTATCGAATTGCATTAAATTGTATCAAATTGTACCAAATTGTATACAATTGTATACAATTCGATACAATATGATACAATAAGACGTTCTCATTTTTCGGATATAATTATATCTAATTACATAAAAGATTATATATAATTAAATATAATTTCATATGGCTCCATATCAATTTTTTTTACTTGGGGAATTATATTTAATGCCATGAATAAAAGAAGGAACATATGTAGCGCCTAATTTGAATGTCATACATAAATTTATATCTATCGTACAACCTTATAATAAAGGACAGCAACGTTCCCATGTATTCGCATATATTTAATAAATGTATATGTTCATATATGTCCATATATGAACATATACTTAGGTGTTACCTCATTTTTCGGATCCATACATATATGGTTGAACCATAAATGTTCATATATGGACATTTTTCACCGGGTATATATACAATTTGCAATAAAGCAAATACTAATATATGATGTAATATGATTACATATGAGAAAATTTCTAAAAAAATTTCTAATATATCACCATATAAAAACATATAAGGTCGCACACAATATTTTATATTAATATATATTTTAATATTAAAAAATATATGTTATATATACTCTTTTTTACTCGGGAGTACTTTAAAAAAAAAGAGTTTTGGTTTTGGAAAAAGGAATTTTGAGAAATTCTGTCTTAGTGGAGGTATCCGTGGAGGGAGGAAAAAAGTCCTTTTTTTGAAATTCTATTTTTTCTCTTTTTTTAAATGGTTTTTTGACAAAAAACTTTTTTTGGGAAAAGATACATTTTTTTAAAAAGCTTAATTTTTTTTTTTTTGAAAATGTATTCTTTTTTTTTGGAAAAACATACTTTTTTGGAAAAATGTACTTTTGTTTGAAAATGGTACTTACTTTGGTTAAATGTAATTTTTTTTGAAAAGATACTCTTTTTAAAAAAAGTACTTTTTTTGAAAAAGGTACTTTTTTGGAAAAAGAAAAAATATTTTTTTTGAAAAAGGTACTTTTTTGGAAAGGTACTTTTTTTTTGAAAATGGTACTTTTTTACAGAAAGGTACGTTTTTTGTCCCCTTTTTGCCCCTTCCGGTAAGAATTCCCAAAAATGCCGTCTCATACCAAATTTCAACTTCATAGCTCCAGCAGTTTGAGCAGGCCGTCAAGGGGAAACTTTTCCCCTTTTTGACCCTCCCTGTGGGAATTTCCTAGTGAATCTCTACGACAGAGGAGGAGCCTTCATGCCAAATTTCAACTTCCTAGCTCTAACAGTTTGGGCATGCCGTGAAGGGGGGCGCTTTTACCCCTTTTGAACCCCCATTTTTACAACGTCCCTGTCCAAAATTCCAAAAAGTACTTTCCGGGTAAGTTAGCCCATACTCCAAGGAACACATATTTTAAATTTCAGCTTTCTAGACAAAGGGGCTTTGGCAGGCAATCAAGGGGGAGAATTTCCCCCTTTTGCCCGTTCCGGTAGGAATTTCCAAAAATCCTGTCTTAGCGGACGTCTACGCCGGAGGAGGAGCTTAGTGATCTAAGGCAAACAACTAAAGAACTCCAGGAAAAGCTGCAATATACGGGACTCAAAATAAACGCTGGTAAAACAAAAACGCTAAGTATTGGTTCAACAACAGAACCAATAACCATCAGTAATCATACGTTTGATGCTACAGATCAATCTTGTTATCTTGGATGCGAGATTGCAGCAGATGGTGGAACCGAAGTTGATGTCGACTCACGAATAAACAAGGCTAGGACATCTTTTGGCATACTAGCCCCAATCTGGCAAAGTAACAAAATAAGCCAAAGAACCAAACTTAGTATTTTCGAGTCAAATGTAAAATCAGTGCTCTTATATGGATGTACAACTTGGAAGGTTACGAACAACATAACAAAACGCCTTCAAACTTTTATAAATCGCTGCCTAAGAAGAATATTGCGTATCTTTTGGCCCCGGACAATATCGAATATTGAGTTGCTAGCTAAAACAAACCAGATGCCGGTAGCAAAGGAGATACGTAAACGAAAGTGGCAGTGGATTGGACACACATTACGTCGCAATGATGATAATGTCTCAAAGCGAGCTCTTAGATGGAATCCATTTCATTAAGATGGAAGAGCAAGTGGTAGGCCACGTACAATATGGAGACGTTCAACAGAATCCGAAATGAACCAACTAGGTGTATCTTGGAACGAATTAAGATCTATCGCTCAAAATCGGTTCAGATGGCGATCTGCTGTTATTAGCGCCCTATGCTCCAGTGGGAGTTAGGGGAATATATATATATAGTAGACAAGCAATAACAAGTTTAGTGCAAAACTTTGAGTCTACATATTCATTGTGTGATGCTGCCGTGCCAGTGAGACAACGGGTTGGTCGAAGTGACCAGTCGATTCCGCGGCGTTCTCAAGAACTGGGCATCGTCAAGTCCACTTTATGTCGAATTTTGCGTAAAGATCTTGGTTTACACTAGGGATACCGATCCCGAAATCCCGATCCCGAAAATCCCGGGATTTTCGGGATTTAGAAATCCCGAAATCCCGGGATTGGTCTTGAAAAAATCCCGGGATTTCCGATTTCATTATTTGGCATATTTTATCTCTTTTTTTATTTGTTTTCATTGTTATATTCGACCTAAATCACATAAATCTAATATCTTATTAAATGTTATTAAAGAACTAATTTTTCCCATTCATAAATAACAGATTGAAATAGATTAGAGATTAAATAAATCTGAATAAAAACCTTAATAATTTAAAATTAATTTATTCAGTTGTGAAACTTTTGAAAATCGTATTTTAGCTATTTTAACGGACATGTTCTTATTTATTTTATTGATGGTTTGCTAAAATCATAACTTCATGCAAAATAATTTTGTCGACTAAAAGCAGTAAATTTTTGTTAAATTAAAAAATCTAACAATCTGCCTTTCGGAAATCATCAGAGGTATGTTCTTAATATTTTTGTTAGTTGATTTAAAAAACTAATAGTCACTAAATATTTCTGATGATTTCAGCAGAGTAGTTTGTATTTGCATTCAACTAATTTTAGCCAAATATAACTAAAAATTTGTAGATATAGCAGTGTTTTAGCTACTTTTGGTTAAAAAGTTTCTTCAGAGGTAAACTGCAATTTGCTTAAATTTAAGTCATTGGTATATTTCTTATATTTCGGAAATTTAACAATTATTTAGTAAATAAGTTCTGTTGATTTCATTAGTTTTTATCGCGGAGCCTTTTTTGCTAATTTTTGGTAGCTTTTTCTGCTATTAAAGTCAGATTCACAATGCTGTGGTACTCCACTCTGAGTGGATTTTGTTCCTTTCTTTTTTGCACTTATATATTTTTTGTATCATGCTATCTCTATTTTATACCCTCAACTCTGCAGCGTGGAGTACTCCAGCATTGTGAATCCGGCTTAATTTGTTTATTTCTTCATACTGCAAGAAATAATAAGTAGATTTATAATGAATTATTTAAATTTTTAGGGTTTATTTCAGCTATTTACTTTTAAAATTAAAAATATGATGAAACAAGAAAATCCCGAAACACCGAAAAATCCCGAAATCCCGAAAAATCCCGGGATCCCGATAAATCCCGGGATCCCGAAAAATCCCGGGATCCCGGGATTGAAATTTTCAAAATCCCGAATCCCGGGATTTGTAAAAACCAGTCCCGTTCGGCATCCCTAGTTTACACCCATACAAGATCAAGCTGAATCAAGAATTGAAGCCGATGGACAATTTGACGCGACGTACGTTATTTAAAAAAAAGTTGTAAAGTCCTTATTGGAAAACCCTATATATAGAGATTAAACAAACTGCTGGGCCTTAAACCAGGCTAGTATTTCCAGCAAGATAATGACCTGAAGCACACTTCTCGAATTGTTAAGGAATAGCTTTATATAATGTGCCTCACCAACTACATTCACCACCCCAATCGCCAGATTTAAATCCCATAGAGCATCTGTGGGGTGAATTTATTTATTTATTTACTAGCAACAAAGCCCGATACGTTGTTAGAATGCCTTAGGCATAGTTTTTGGGATGTTTTTACATTATTTTACATTACATTTTAATTACATTTTTACATTAACTTTTTTATTAATTATTTTAATGGAATGATATACAAACAAACAAATATATACACATTACTTCTTTATTATATTAATATAGATTTATTTATTTATTTAATTTATTTATTTAGTCAATGGAACATTAATTCCTTACAAGACTTAGATTAATACACACAGGAAAAAAAATTGCCAACCGAATTGCTAAGCCTATTTTGGTTGCTACAACCAATAAATTCGGTTGGTGATACCATATTGGAATGTGATTCATAAATATTTTGGGTAGTGCCACTAAAATTCAGTTGTATAAACCAAATTTTGTTGTGATAACCAATATTTTTTCTCTGTGTGTATATATACTTATCCATTTAATAAAAATAAAATAAAATTATTATGTATATATTATTAAATAGCTTAATTTTAAAAAGCAAATTTAGAAGGACGAATTCTTACTTTAGCGGGCCATAGAGAGGGTTTGAAAATATCATTATATAGCCCAGCCGAAATGCCAAGTCTAAATGAAATTTTCGTTAATTCATTGAGATCTGCACCCATTTTAACTAATTTATAGCATTCTAGATGATGCTTCGCAATTTCAGCATACTTTACAACATAATCAATAGTTTGGTCAACCGTTACTTTCGGGCTAAATGACGATATGGACCCATGGACCATTTTTTACCACCAATAACTTCTAATTCTTTGTTATTGCTTTCTCCAACAAGAACCTGTTTACGCTTCCTTTTGGTCACCTTATTCCACACAAAAATATTTATTGGGCATTTGCTATCAGATTTTACATCAACGGCATTATTGTTATCAGCTTTCTCTCATTGGCGGACTTAGGCCGGTCTGGGTGGGCTAAGCCCACCCTAGACTACTTTTTGCCCACCCCAGAAATTAAAAAAATCTGTCTAAAATTCTTGTTCTATGATTATTTTTTTTTTTTTAATATTAGTTAATCCTGTGTTTTTGATTGGGAAAATGTATTCTAGTTTCCTAGGGAGATAATATTTTGGAATCTAAGTGTCAGTTTTAAAGCCAGAACTAATATCGACTTTTGTCTGGAATATTTCTTAAATAAGAAATGATGTTTAAAAAATTTTACTTAAGAAATATTTTAGAAACAAATCTATCTTAGTTCTGGCTATAAGAGAAAAATTTCTTGGATTTAAAGTTTTTTAAAGGAATAATTATTTAATATTACACTCATAGAAATAAATCTGTAAAAATAGCAGAAAAAGCAACTAAAAATTTTGACAAAGAAAGATCTGTTTTTTTTTTGCAAAATTCTAGTAAAATAAGAACAGCAAAACTAAAGCTGTTAAATTTGCAAAAATTGAGTTATATTTAAGTTAACTTTTAGTTAATTGAAAATGACAAATTGTATTGTAAAATCTACAGAAAATTTTGCTAAATATTAGTTGAATAAAATATCAAAAACAAACTGTTATATCTATAATTTTTTGTTATTTTTAAGCTAAATTTAGTTGAATGCAAATAGCAGTTAAATTAGCTGAAATATTTACTAAAAAGAATTGTAAAACTGTAGATTTAATAGGTTTATTTTACTGTTCTTATTTTACTTGTATTTAGCAAACAAATCTGCTAATTTAACAGTGTCTTCTGCAGCATAATTTTTAACTAATTTTCAGTTTCTTTTTTCTGTTATTTTTACAGATTTATTTCTATGAGTATACTATTTTGAAGAAATTTCAATATGTTGTAGAGCCAAAAATTCTACGATGAAAATGTCAGTTTTTGATCATCTGGGTAATGTAAGTGGTCAAAATATGGGGTAAGAATGGGTTCGTCAGAAGTGGAAGAAAATATGAGACAGGTTGATCTTAGATTTCTTTTCTCGATCAAATATCAAAATTTTATACTATTCTGAGCGTATAGCATCGCTCCACGAGGTTTTCTTCAGAAAAAAGGATGCCTTTTTTAGTTTTCTATAAAAAACATTTGAAAATTTTATCAAAAGGGAGGGAGTTATTTTTAACTCTTTTTTTGTAAGAAAAAATCGCAAGCATAATGTCGAAAGTGTTTTTTAAGATTAAGGGTCTAAGAATGGGCAAATAAACAGCCAAACATAAATGGGGCCCTTGCCCACCCCAGAAAAATAGTCTAGGTACGCCTATGCTTTCTCTTATACGTACTCGTACATCAGCAGCATTATTCGATGGGATGTCACTTTCAGATTTTGAAGTCGCAGCATAACTAACAGCATTTCTTACTGTGACGTCACTTTCGGATTTTGCAGTAGCAGCGTAACTTACAGAATAGTCTTCAGAAAAACAAAGGCTGTCTCTTCTCATACATTTACTAGCATTATCAGGGGGTATCGATTAAGGTGTTTTAAGATTTCCAAAAAATTTCACACGCGATAACAATAAATTTAATAAAAATTATGAGCAAAAAACCACATTAAAAACAATAAAAAAATAATTAAAAATGATTATTTATTACTTATTTAATTCTTAAAGTTGTTTTTGTTACCGCTTTAATCAATAATCATAAGAAACAATAAAAACAGTGCACTGTTAACTTTTTCGGTTTTCCTTTTGTTTCTCTTATTCTTCACGGGAATTAACAGAATCCCAATCCATATAAATTTTAAGGGAACCAAAGAGTACACTTTTTTCGTATGGGAACTCTTTAGCCTTTATCCTCGTTGGCAGTATTTAAAACATTTACATTAACCTAGTGTCTTCAAATGCAATGAAATGTGCAAAGAAATTTGAAAATAACACACAAAACAACAACGAAAATAATTTTGTTGTTGCTTTGTGTGTTATTTTCAAATTTCTTTGAACATTTCATTGCATTTGAAGGCACTAGGTAAGCGGCCTATATACGACCAGCATGCTGGACGGCTGTATGAATTTGACCATATAATGTCTAATTTGACGGTTTGTCAAGCATGTTGGACGAAAAACAAAATTTTTTTTGATTTTTCGGCAAGTTTGTCAAACACGCTACCGTCTAATGAAAAAAATCATCAAACATTGGAGAATTTTACATTTTTAATAAGCTATTTTGTGACAAGAAAGGGATAACGTTAATAAATAAACTAAAAAATAGAAAAACATAAATTAAAAAATGAAATTCCAAGAAAAAAATTAATAAAAATAATTCTATCATTATCATCCGCTATGTTGATTTTGTGGTTTTGAAGTCAAATTTTACAGCATGCTTGGCGGTGTATTCCAAAAACCATTGTTTGTTTGTCAAACAAGCTGGACAGCACGCTTGCTCGTATATAGGCCGCTTTAGGATCATTGCATTGTAGTAACAACAATATCATTATGAGCATTATTATTTTCAGCAGTCACAACAACAAGACTTGATCGTTCCCGCGGCACTCGGTTCTTCGTACCGGAACGACTCGGAGCCCAACAAGCCTCGACCAAGGAGTGCCAACTCAACAAACCAACAATACGTATGTATGCCCTCTTCTTTTTTCTAACCTGGAGCAACTTTATCCGGCAAACTTGCTCCATATCCTTTTGGTCCGTGCCGGAATCGAACAAAATCCAGGACCATGGTTCTGCTCGGTTTGCCAGGACCGGTTACACTCTGGCGGAACATCAGTCAGGTGTAACATCTGCAATCAGTGGGTTCACCTCAGGAAGGACAGCAGTAGAAACTGCAGTGGGTTAAGAACCCATAGGGACTGGGACGGTAATTACGTGGCCCCATGCTGTATAGGCCAACGTAACAGCTCATCGTCATCGGAACTGTCAACGTCGGCGACATCGTCGGCCTTGACATCTTCGGTCGTGATGACCCCGATCAGAGAAACAAGCCGACCAAAATAATCGGCGGCGGCGGCGCAAGCAAAAAATCGGCGGCGGCGGCGGCGATTGAGGTTGAGCCGGATAAAAATCGGCGGCGGCGGCGCAACCAAATAATCGGCGGCGGCGGCGGCTTGATCGGCTGAAAACAACATTTTGTAATGTGATTTGAAAACGTTTAAGTTTTTTTACGAAAGATAGATATTTTACTATCACTCTATATGCCTTTACGTTTTTTGCCATTACTCTTACCTGACCATCTCTCAAAGATTTGTACGAATAATCTTCAAGGTTTACTATTTTTGAAAAGTTATTCATCATCGCTCTTATATCTGAAACATTTGGAATAATTATTGGAGGCGGTTTTTCTTCACAAAGTTCTTTGTTAGCATTATCGTTAATATAATTATCATCATCATTATTGTCTACATCAAGTGCAGCAAACATGTTGTTGCTAGTAGGTAATTGGTATATCATCATTAGGGCAAGGAATTTCATGCACTTAAAAATTAAAAATATTCGCTTAAAATATGCGGTTAAAAAAGAAAAATATGCACTAACAATATAAGAAATATGCACTAAAAACTATAATTTTTGCAAAAATAATGCACTTTAAAACTTAAAAATATATTTAAGTTAGTTATTTTGCAAACAGACACAGAACTCGAAGATTTCACATAGGTCAATAAAGTTTTAAAAATGTTTATTTTGATTGAATCAAAATATGAAAACGTATCAATTTTTTATATTTTTTTACAAAATAAAAAATGCTACTAAAAATGAAAAATATGCACAAATATGCATTAAAAAGCACAAAATATGCATTAAAAAGCCACCAAATAAGCATTTAAAGTCGAAATATGCAAAAACATGCATTTATGTCAAAATATGCAACTACAAATCGATGACAGTTTGTTCTAAATTTGATGAGTCGGATAAATGTTTAGTCCATATTAGTTTTGGACTATCGAGAAATAACGCATTTGCATGGAATTCCTTGCCCTAATCATCATTGTTGGTAGTTTTTGTTATTTTGATTGCATGCTTAACTAATTCTGGTGATCGATTTTGTCGTCGTTTCGTTGTTTTGTTTTCAGCGACTGTCTACCAGACAATATCGCTTTCTTCAGTAGACTCGCTGCTACTATCCATTCTGCTGTAACAGCAGAGGATTAGTATAGCAGAATATTATTATTATATTAATCCCTTTGTAATAATTTGTTGTTGATTTCAATATACAATGCAGTGTTGCCAACAAATTTTCAAAATAAATGGCTAGATCAGACCCAAAAATCGCTAGAAAATCTCTAGATTATAAACATTGTAAATATTTAGCGATCGCTAGATTGTTGAAAAATGGTTCTTAAAGCAGTTTTTACTCAAAAATTTCTTTAATATGTTAATATGAAGTGTTATAAACTTTTAAATAATGAAAAATTTTACGATTAAGCTTCAAATAATGAGTCCTGATTTTCATTGAATTAATCTTAGTATTGAGAATACACAATACAGGGCGTTGTACGATGAAAAAGTGCATATTTTATCGAAATGTGTATTTTTAGAGTTTTTTTTTACTAAAATCGTTTAAGATGTTGTGTTTTATAATAAAGGAATATCAATGTGCCAGTTTTATAATATTTTTCAACATAAAACCGAGTTTTAAAAATTATATTACGGCTGATAAAAAAATCGCTAGATTTTTGGCTAATAGCTACAGGACAATTTTTCCCGCTAGGGGCGAAATAAAATCGCTAGATCTGACGAGAAAATCGCCGTTATGGCAACACTGATACAATGTATTAAAAAAAAAGTTTTTTCTTAAAACAATAACAAATGTTATTGCTTTTAATTTTAAATAGAATTATAGAAAAGAGATCACAATTAACGTCTGCACTTTATCACGGTCAGAAAACCACTCGCAAAAAAATATATATAAAATCAATTTATATAAGATTTGTTGTTGGTTCACGTGTGATTTGTTTCATGTTCGCACAGATCCATGGCTAGTCAAGACTATATCTAACAAATGGTCCTAAATATTTAATATAACATACAAGTTTTATTTAATAAATTATAAACATACCCTTTTAGGGCTCCAAATTAATCCCAACATTGGGAAAATGTAACCCCCTTGGAACTAAAAACAATTTTTGCCTCTTACAGAATTTTCAGCCAATTAAAGCATACTGGGAATCAATTTTTTTTTATTTATTCTTTTTAATTTTAACAAATTAAGGAATAAATAAAGACCATAGAAAAAATACATATCGATTGATTTAAGGAATTAAACTTGTTTGAAGACTTTTGAATGGAGACTTTGTTAGAAAGTTTGGGCAGGATGCACATATCTTGTAGGGACCCATTTGAATTAGATGCCCAATCAATAATGTCCTTAAATGATGAAATTATGTGATCAATTCGAACATTGGTTTGAGCATTTTATCCGTAAAAGTGTCCTTTTCTATATATTATAGAATTTTACAATATATTTTATCTTTACTTTTTCATTTATTTGTTACAAAATGTTTAATTTATCCAAAATACTCAACTGGACCATTTTTAAAAATGTATTTTAGAATTGAAAAAATATATATGGGTGATATCAAAAAATGTGATAAAAACCATGTAACCAGCTAATTTCAAATGCATGGATTACATTTGAGTTATATATTTCGATATATATCAGCGTATTGTCACCTGTTTTACAAAATTTATAACAATCTGACCAATTTTTGTTTAATACATAAAATTTGTAACCAATGTAAACTCCGTAACCAGTAACTCATAAGGTTTTATAACTTTAATAGCTTATATTTTAATAACCAATGAAGCTAAACACTAACTGTAAGAATTTATATGAAGAGGAGAAGTAACGCTTTTAACAAAAATTAATACATTTTACAATTTTTATATTTTTTTCACAGTATAAATTTACATAAGCTTTTATAGCTTAAAAAAATTATATTTGTAAAAATTTAATATTTAGAAGATTTTAACTTTTTTCTTTTCATATAAAAAATTGTTTTTAGCTCTGGTTGTTCAAGTTTAATGAATTAGTAAATTCTTTTTAAAAAATATAGTTATTTTTAAGTTTTTTATATTTGAAAATTAATACTTCCAGCCGAAATGAGCCGAAAAAAATCGGCGGCGGCGGCTGAAGCAAAAATGAGCGGCGGCGGCGGCTTAAACGGCTCACGGCGGCTGGCTTGTTTCTCTGACCCCGATCCCGTCCCAACAGCAACAACCACAGCAACAACACCGGCTACAACACCAACAGCAGACACCACAACTAACACCACATGTGGCTGTCCCCCGACCTGAGGTGATAACACTTATGCAGTTTAACTGCAACGGCCTCCAGGGTAAGATCACGGAGATAACCCGATTTATGCAGCTCCACAAAGTCATGGTCGCTGCGGTCCAGGAAACTAAACTCAATGCCACCTGTAGACTCCAGAGTTGTAGTAATTACAACATTCTGCGCAAGGACCGCACACGGAGCGGAGGCGGGGGCCTCGCATTCATTATCGGCAACACCGTGCAGTACAGAATGATCTCGCCTGACCCTAACGTACTTGACGTATACATGGAACATCAAGGTATAGCAGTAAGGTCAGGAGCTGCCGAGATCGAACTCTACAATGTGTATATTCCGCCAGTGGCCAGCTGCCCCGCAGGATATCACCCGGACATCAGATTCCTTCTGGTGGGTGATAACCGCATGGTGATGGGCGACTTTAACGCACACCATGAGCTCTGGCACTCCAATCTGGGGGAAGACCAGAGAGGGATAGCCTTGGCGGAACAGGTCGATGACTCCACATTCTGCACACTGAATGAGGACGCCCCCACCAGAATTGTAGGAAGTTGCACTAGCTCGCCAGACATAACAATTTCGAGTGCAGGTCTGATAAATTACGCCTTCTAGCGGCCGATTATATCGTTGGCCTCAGACCACCTTCCTATAGTTATCGCGGTCGATAGACCAAATGACTTCATCGTCTCTGAACGCCGCACTTACATTAACCACAAGAAAGCTAACTGGTTAGCGTTCAGAGAGTTCACCAACCGCAAACTCAGTGACCTACCCACCCCAACCGATGTGCGCTCCGCGGAAAGGAAGTTCCGTGAAATCGTCAACGCAGCGGCTGCTCGCTTCATTCCGGCTGGAAGGATCGCCAACATCAGACCAAATTTCCCAGCCGAAGCGGCAGAACTCGCAGATGAGCGGGACGAGCTTCGTTCGACCAACCCCAGCGACCCCAGGATCAACGAACTCAACCGGGAGATCAGCAAGTTGGTCAACGAGCATAAACGGAACAAATGGGTAGATCATCTGAAAACATGCAACCTCAGCACCGGAGCCAGCAAGCTATGGTCAACGGTCAAAGCTCTCTCGAACCCGTCCAAAAGGGACGACAGGGTATCGATCTCATTTGCCGATAGGACGATATCGGACCCGAAGAAGTGCGCGAGCTATTTTAGCCGGCAGTTTATAGAGCACCCCGAGAGAGACAAGGCGAAAAGGAGTGTCGTGAGGAAAATCCACGAACTCCGAGTCAATGACCAGCCATTAGCTTTTACGTCAACAGAGGTTGCCGAAGTCATCAAAAGAGCCAAGCCATCTAGAGCTCTAGGACCCGACGGAATTTCCATGCTGATGATCAAAAAACTGGAGATGCCAGGAGTAGAGTACCTGACAAAGCTCTTTAACCTTTCCCTATCCACCCTGATAATACCCGAGGTCTGGAAGATGGGCAGGGTGGTGCCACTTCTGAAGCCGGGAAAGGATGCGAACCAGGGAGTATCGTACAGACCAATCTCCCTACTGTCACCAGTCGCTAAGATACTTGAGGCTCTACTCATCCCCGGCCTCACACGGCATTTTCAGCTTGCCCAGCACCAGTATGGATTCCGGAAGCAGCACAGCACAACAACAGCTTTAACCGCCATTGCCACACAGATAACCAGCGGTCTAAATCAGAGCCGCCCTTGCGAAAGGACGGTTCTAGTGGCGCTTGACCTATCGAAGGCATTTGATACGGTCAGCCACGCGACCCTCTTCAGAGACATCGCCGAATCCAGTCTCCCAAATGGTACGAAGAGGTGGATAGCGAATTATCTGTGTGGTCGCCAGTCGTTTGTGGAGTTTCGTAACAAAAGATCCAAACCTCGTAGGATTAAACAAGGAGTTCCTCAGGGTGGAGTTCTCTCCCCGATATTGTTTAATTTCTACGTTTCGAAACTACCGGCACCACCAGAAGGGGTGGAATTGATTTCTTATGCCGACGACTGTACGATACTGGCGACGGGTCACGACATTGATGGCTTATGCGGTAGGTTGAACAGTTATCTTCATGATCTTACGAATTTCTTCACTGGAAGGAATATGCAGTTCTCCCCTGCAAAATCCTCGGCGACTCTTTTTACCACTTGGACGAAGGAAGTAAGGCTGGAACTGAATGTAGTAGTCGATGGCGTGCGAATTCCAACACTAAACCACCCCAAAATTCTTGGGGTTACATTTGACAGCCTGTTCATGTCCTCAGCGCACACCACTGCAATTTGCAACAAGATGCAGAGTAGGAACAAGGTCCTCAAGTCGCTAGCCGGCAGCTCTTGGGGTACGGACAAAGAAACCTTGTTGGCAACCTACAAAACAATTGGTCGGTCAGTGGTTAATTATGCTGCGCCAGTGTGGTCGCCTAGAGTCAGCGATACCGAGTGGAGAAAGCTCCAAACCTGCCAAAACTCTGCCCTCAGGACAATTACAGGATGCCTACAAATGTCCTCGGTACAACATCTTCACGAGGAAACGAAGGTCCTCACAGTAAAGGAACACTGTCAAATGCTCTCGAAGCAGTTCCTGCTGGGATGTCATCGGAGGAACCACCCGAATCACCATCTTACGGAGGTGGATCCCCCCCCCCCCCGAGGCATGTCAGAAAGGACCTTCGTATCTTTGAGGACACGGTCCAGCGTTATATGAGAGATCCGCTGGACGAAGCATCCTATAGGGCAGGTATAAACGATATTCATCGGGACACGGTAAATGACGCCATCAATTCTTACCGGATGAATATCGTTCTTGGAGGTCGCCCACCACCTATTGCGGAGAACGAGAAGAGGACTCTCCCACGATCTACGAGAGTTCTCCTCGCGCAATTGCGTTCGGGATGGTGTTCACGCCTTAATTCATATTGGTCTCGGATCGAGCGCACCATCCCGAACACATGTCCGGCATGCCAGAGAGGTCCCCACGACGTAAACCACCTCTTTGGCTGCACGGCAAACCCGACTCACCTAGATCCCACGTCACTATGGACCCACCCGGTGGAGGCGGCCCGGTTCCTGGGTCTGGATCTAGCTGAGTCAGCAGAACAGGATGAAGAAGATTAATCTAATATATGCTTACATATTTATTGTAGGAGGCGTTGCTACAACAACAACAACAAGACTTGATGTTGGACAATTAGCAGAAAATGTTGAAAACGAACCACACAAAGGTAAATGAACTCTTTGGTGTAAATCATTTTTAGCAATTTTTTTTCGGCTTGTGTTATTTTATTTTCTAAACAAACACTCTCATTGGCATTGATTTTGTTCATATATGCATGAAATAGTTTTTAGCTCTTTTATTTCATTTGATAACGAAAACACCACTGCATTTAAATCTTTATAAGAATTAACGCATTTGTTGCAATTATAAACAATGTTTTTAGAATTTATTAATATTTCTAAATCATTACTATTAACTCCAGAACACAATATATGGTATAATCCACAGCAATTTTTGCAAAAATTTAAAAGAAAAACAATGTAAATATATTTTCAAATGGAATTTGCTTACTATATGTATTCGGGATTTTCAAATTCTCTTGAAATGTAACCACAAACAGTTTTTCAACTCTACTAAAAATTTTAAAATTTTGAGTAATACTAGGGTTTGGGATTTCCCGGACTTTTTTATTTCCCGGGAAACGGGAATAAAAAACTTTGATTCCCGGGAATTCCGTGAAATATTAACAAAATTGTTAATGAAAACCACCTATATAAGTAATTTTTGTTAAAAAAAAAACACTATTTCAGTACAAATGCAGTCTGTGTAGTGAGAATTCAAAGTAAAAAATATCAGAATGTTGAACATTTGATTTCACATAGATTACTCGCAGCACTGCCAAATGAATTCATGATTCCAGCAGAAAGCACCTACTACTGGACTGTCGGAAACAAGCCGTTTCATCACACTTGGCCCATTAGATATGGTGGCCACAATGTTATTTTCCAAAGACAAATAAAACTCTTCTAGTCTTATTTCTACAATTCTTCTTATTTCATCAGCATTACATCTTCCTGATATATAAACCAACCCCAGGTTATAAAATGAATTATTTCCGTTTATATATATGTTCAAATATCTCTTTTGTGATATTCTTGTCCATTCATCTAAGATTATAGTAAATCACCTATTGTTAGAAATATTGCTCGATATTTTTTTTATCATGATATCTTTTACATGATTGTAGTAATTTAATATAAGGTTTTTTACATTGGGTTTCATTTTTTTTGCAATGCCAGGTTTTTATTATAAAAACTTTCTCGAATAAACGAAGATCTAGTTATGGTGCGGATTGACTGCGGCTAATTTGGATACCATTTTAGGAAATTTTTGCCCTTCCATAAAACCTTTAATGCCTATTCAGCTTACACTTTTTTCTTCAGGTACTTTGCTAATTTTAGCTGAAACGTTATTCTTGTTGTTGTTTTCTTCAAGAGAAGTTGCATGACCATGAATTTTTTTTTTTTTGTGAACCAAATTTAGATGTCGGATAACCAAATTTAGATACCACCGTTAACCATTAGTCTTTTCTTTTCACATTTATTAATGAAAACGTTACTTATAAAATTATTGACCCTTAATATAAAGGAGTATTTTAAATTTAAAGTCGACTTTATTTTTAATCAAACTGTTTTGTCCATTTTGTTTATGAAAACCTTACAACAATATTTATAATTTCAAATATTTTGATTGGTTGCAAATAAATTAACCAATCAGAATGCTCCAAAAATAAACCAAGTCAAGGTATACTGCCACTAGGGTTTGGGGTTCGGGAATTCCCGGGCGGGAATTTCCGGGATATCCCGGGAAAAGTTTGCCGGGAATTCCCGGGAAAATAATACATTTTTCCCGGGAAAACGGGAAATTTAAAAAATACTAAATTCTTTAAATTATTTTTGTTTGGAATAGGATTTTTTAATTTTAGTCATAAAAAACATTTTAAATACCAACAGAAAATATTATTGCTAAAATATTTTAAAAGGGAATCAATTTCTTTGAAACACAAAAAATCTTTGCAAAGTAATTGAGCATTTCAACTAATAAAGATTTTTCGCATAATGCAGCGCAGTGCAATATTTGCCCTAAAAGACTAATGGTTAACGAAGGTATTATCCGACATCTAAATTTGGTTCACAAAAAAAAAAAAAAAAAAATTGAGAGTCATGCAACTTCTCTTGAAGAAAACAACAAAAAGAATAAAGTTCCAGCTAAAATTAGCAAAGTACCCGAAGAAAAAAGTGTAAGCTGAATAGGCATTGAACTTTTTATGGTAGGGCAAACATTTCCTGAAATGGTATCCAAATTAGCCGCAGTCGACGGAATGTCAATCTGCACCATAACTAGATCTTCGTTTATTCGAGAAAGTTTTTATAATAAAAACCTTGCATTGCAAAAAAATTAAACCGATGTAAAGAACATTATATTAAATTACTACAATCATGTAAAAGATATCATGATAAAAGAAATATTGAGCAATATTTCTAACAATAGGAGATTTACTATAATCTTAGATGAATGGACAAGAATATCACAAAAGAGATATTTGAACATATGTATAAACGGAAATAATTCATTTTATAATCTGCGGTTGGTTTATATGTCAGGCAGATGTAATGCTGATGAATTATGAAGAATTGTAGAAATAAGGCTAGAATAGTTTTATTTGTATTTGGAAAATAACATTGTGGCCACCATATCTAATGCGAATGTTTGTTTCCGACAATCTAGTAGTGGGTGCTTTCTGCTGGAATCATGCAATTCATTTAGCAGTTCTTAGAGTAATTTATGTGAAACCAAATGTTCAACATTCTGATATTTTTACTTTGAATTCTCACTACACAGACTGAATTTGTACTAAAATAGTGTTTTTTTTTTTTAACAAATATTACTTATATACAGCTGCGAAAAAAAAAATAGCACCAATTAAAGTTTTTTCTAATTTTATCCCCGTTGCTTTTATTTTTAAAGATCAAAATAATGATTAAATTGTCCCCGAAGTACTGGAAGATATTCCAGAAAATTGTAGAAAATTTTAGTGTAACGTTTGTTTTTTAACTTTGCTACCCGTTCTAAGTAGGCGTGGCTTTTAATGAAAAATCATCGATATCGAGCTTTCATCAAATTATATAGTAAAATTTAGCGAGTACTGATCGGATCTGCACAAACTAAATATTGTTGAAAATTCTATAAAATTTCCTTAAATCTTGCATTATTTTTATTCACAAATGGCGGCCAGATTTAAAATGACACCGGTTTAAATATGAGTAAATTTTTCTTTGTTTTTAGCGATTTTAAAATAAAGTTAACAACACTGAGATTTTAATATGAAATGCTTTATACTATAATGTAAAAAAAAAGTCTGACTGATCTGTTATATCGTGGTAAGCATATCATAATAACATTCGCTTTAAAATTTCATTGTTGTTAACTTTATTTTAAAATCGCTAAAAACAAAGAAAAATTTACTCATATTTAAACCGGTGTCATTTTAAATCTGGCCGCCATTTGTGAATAAAAATAATGCAAGATTTAAGGAAATTTTATAGAATTTTCAACAATATTTAGTTTGTGCAGATCCGATCAGTACTCGCTAAATTTTACTATATAATTTGATGAAAGCTCGATATCGATGATTTTTCATTAAGAGCCACGCCTACTTAGAACGGGTAGCAAAGTTAAAAAACAAACGTTACACTAAAATTTTCTACAATTTTCTGGAATATCTTCCAGTACTTCGGGGACAATTTAATCATTATTTTGATCTTTAAAAATAAAAGCAACGGGGATAAAATTATAAAAAACTTTAATTGGTGCTATTTTTTTTTTCGCAGCTGTAGGTGGTTTTCATTAACAATTTTGTTCAAAAATATTTCCCGGGAATCAAATTTTTTTATTCCCGTTTCCCGGGAAATGAAAAAGTCCGGGAAACCAAACCCTAACTGCCACCCAATATTTTAACTAAAGTCGACTTTACCTAAATTATACATTTGAAAAATTTAGATAGTAAGGGCGATTATTTGTAAGAAACAAAGCTTTTTTTCATATTTCTTTTAAACATTTTACCAAGTTTTTAGGTTTTACTACTTAAATTTTGAATAAGTTATGCGAAAAATCTTTATTAGTTGAAATGCTCCTAATTACTTGGCAAAGATTTTATTTGTGTGTCAAATGAATGTATTCCCTTTTAAAAGATTTTAACAATGACATTTTTGTTTTGGTATTTAAAATGTTTTTTATGACTAAAATTAAAAAATCCTATTAGAAACAAAAACAATTTAAAAAATTTAATATTATTAAAATTTCCCGAAAATAATATATTTTTCCCGGGAATTCCCGGCAAACTTTTCCCGGGATTTCCCGGGAATTCCCGAACCCCAGACCCTAGTTAATACCCTCTTGTTGATCAAGTGCGATATGTAAAATTATTAAAAAAAAAAAAAACAAAAAAATTTACATTTACTTATAAATATATAAAGTTAGTTAAAAAAACATAACGAAACTTAAAAAATAGACTAATAGAACTAAATGTTTGCAATGTATCAAATCTGTACTCATAAAGCTTACAGGAGCCCATACACGATACTGCATGTTGCTGGATGGACGTGTGCATTTTGTTTTTGTAATGGTCGTCAAACAAGCCCATACACCATCAAAATCGCATTTTCATCCAACAAATAGTACAGCATGCAGTATCGTTTACCCCCCCCCCCCCCTTAAGGCCAGTATTTTGTTCGTACTTTTGCGAAAAAAAGCTGTAAAAAATGATTTTTCACTTGCGTGGAATTGTTGCGAAATTGCGGTGGAATTTTGTTCGCATCAATTTAATAGACAGGACCATTTGAAATTGTATCGAAAAAATGACATTAATTATGATTTTAACTTTTTATAGACCATTAAAAATTTGTGCATTCTAATGTTTTTGTTATAGCTTTTGAGCTCAAAACACAGAGCGAAATTTTTTCGCTCTTTTGAACAAAATACAGGGCTTTACGAAAAGAAAATAAGTGCTAAAATTTATTTTCAAAAGCGAAAGTTAAGTAAGAGTATGAACAGAACAAGCACGGCACGACATTTTCATAGAATTTGACAGAAAAAGCCGGTGCACGCACCGGCGTTAAATACAATTTGTTTTAATTTTTAAAGGAAACCGTCCCTCGTGCCGTGTTGTACTGGTCATACTATAAGATCAATAATAAAAATATTAATCATGCTTTTAAAAATAAAGATGACAAAAGATGACCGATTATGAAAAAGATGACAGAAAGAGGACACAAATTTTATTGATGACAGCGAGTGAAAATAGATGATTGTCCTCCAAAAAAGATGACGTATGGTCACCTTAATTTTAAGGTTAACTGTATTGCAATTATTTCGATAATGGTATTTTAAGATAACCGGTATTCAGTTATTTCGGTGCATTCCGCAAATTTTTTTTTACGAAAAAACAAAGTAAAGTAAAATAAATTTATTAACTAAGTGTATGTAAAATTCACAATTACGACGTGGAATTACAAAAAGTTTAGACTAAAAAATAATGGTGTTGTAAGGATAATGTTATTTCAATAATTTCGGTACTGGTATTTTAAATGTATCGATATTTGAATCTATAACAGTATTTTAGCGATAGAGCCTACCAACCCTGCCTCAATGTATGTAATTACTTTTGGCTTATGAATGACTTAACATCTAATTCATCCGTTGACTTGTAGAAGAGCATGAAATATTAATAAAAATAAAAATTTTAGACTACTCGGAAACTGACTAAAATTGTGAAGTTTGCATAAAAATTCCAATATCTATTTTTTATTCATACGAGTTAATGAATTGATTCACAGCGACTGATCACCCACGAATTAAACCGATACATCAGGAAAGTGTATTAATCTATACATGCTTTGAAATTCTTTCGTTATACAAATAAGCTCTTAACGTACACAAAAAAATCGTTACCAAGTAATTAAGAAAATTTCAACTAATAAAGTTTTATCGAATAATTTATTATATTGTATATGCCACAAAAACATTATTTTAGTTGAAGTGCTCCCAACTGCTTGCCAAAGATTTTTTTGTGTGTATTTAAAAAGCGCAAATAAAACTTGATTTTTGAAAGACTCTAAAATAAGATTGCGGCCCTATGCTCCTTGCAGGAGTAAAAGGAACAAATATATATATATAAAATAAGATTATTTTTAAATCGTTCACATGTGATCATAACTGACTCTTATTTACAAGCTTTTTAAGTGTTTTGTTCTAAAGTTAATTTTTTCTCTAAATTTTATGAAGATTCATATGAGACTCAAAAGTTCATCATAAATGCTGCATATTTAAGGAACTTTTCTTTGTAATAATATAACGCCCAGAACGATGGGACAATTGAAATGGCCAAATCATATTTTTTTAAGTTTACTGATGAGGTTATTACCTTTTCTCGGAGTTCAAATTGTAATAATATGAAGTCATTTATACCCTACGGGAAATTTTAACAAACTGTCTCCGAACTGGCCCCTTTATATGAAATAGACGGGTCACTTTTACATGGCGTTGTCATAGGAGGGGGAAATTGACCCCTTGTGACCCCCTATGGGAGCCAAAGGACGAAGCCTATTGATTTTGGTTAACACCGGTCCATGTTTAGACCTAGTGCCCATATAAGGGTGCCCCCATAATTGGTTTGGCTACAAACTGCAGGTCGCAAATATTAAGATATTTTGATGAAATTTGGTACACCGACCTATATCAGCCCAAGGACGAAGCCTATTGATTTTGGTGAACATCGGTCTATGTTTAGACCTAGTGCCCATATAAGGGTCCCCCCAAAATTATATTGTTTATACGCTGCAGGTCGCAAATATTAATATATTTTGATGAAATTTGGTACACAGACCTATTTTGGCCCAAGGACGAAGCTTATTGATTTTGGTGAACATCGGTCCATGTTTAGACCTAGTGCCCATATAAGGGTCCCCCCAAAACTAGCTTGGTTACAAACTGCAGATCGCAAATATTAAGATATTTTAATGAAATTTGGTGCGCTGACTCACATTATAGAAAATTTTGACACAAGCCCCATTTTAACCCATTCGAATTTCGGATCCAAACATTAGTTGGCTTTTACCCAGACTGGTGTAGGGTATTGTATAGTCGGCATGCCCGACTTTAACCTTTTTACTCGTTTTTGGGTAATTTTGTCTACACTTTTGGGAATTTTGAATCTTGCTTGTGGCAGCACTGAGATTAAACAAGATTAAACTGAACTACTTACTTGTAGTGGTGGAAAAAATCATACACATTTGTTGCACAGTGGATTGACCGAATACAAAATGGGTAATAATTCATACTTGTTTGTACTTAGTAGAATCACCGAATAAAAAAACCAGGATGGAGGGTATCTAAAGACTCGGCACAGCCGAATTTAATCTTTGGTTTGTATAAGTCCCCAGGTGACAAGCTTTAGCCCGCTTGTTTTTAACTAATTTTTAGTTACTTTTTCTGTTATTTTTACAGATTTATTTCTATGAGTATACCATTTTGAGGAAATTTCAACATGTTGTAGAAGCAAACATTCTACGATGAAAATGTCAGTTTTTTATCACCTCGGTAATTTAAGTGGTTAAAATATGGGGTAAGAATGGGTTCGTCAGAAGTGGAAGAACATATGAGACAAATTTCAAACAAATTTTATATGACCCAATATCTATATATCTTTTTACATATGTTGTCATATTTAATCAGATCTCGCCCATGGAATTTAAATTGTAAGACCAATTTAACTTAAGATTCTATTGAAATCAATTACAATCCATTTTTAATTGAAAAATATGTTTTTATAAAAACAAATTTTGATATAGTGATTTACTGCCTGTTTTTATAAAAAGAATCAAATGAATTCGTTAAAATATTTGTGTGAAAAACACAAAATTTGTGCAAAAGTTTTGAAAGAAAAACGTTTTTAAATTAGTGTTTTTCACACAAATTTGTTAACAAATTCCTATGATTCTTTTTATAATAACACCCAGTTAAAAAATAATAACATGAAAACGAAAAACCGGTAAAATATTTTTGTATAGAATCTGAGTGAGTTTATCTGACCGTTACTGTTATGATCGTGTTGGTATATCTCGCATACCCTTCTTTCCCCCAGAATTAATATGGCATCACCACCATCACCTGATGTTGTAAATGCACAATCCTTATTCCTTTCATTCTTGTTGTATATATTTACTGCTCTTTTACCTATCAACGCGTTTGGTCACCATTTTTAATAAAACCAAATAGTATTAAATAACTTTTAAAGTTTTAGAATAAATACCAAATTATTATACAAAAGGCGTGCATTATTTTTTTATTCCTACGATACAACAGTTTGGCGACGACGTAAAAATTCGTTTCAATTCGTAATTTTTGTGCAATTAATATTGTGTTTTTCTCTTTGTTAAAGCAAGTGCAAGTTTACAAGGAAACAAAATGGATGCCGAACAATTTGCCATGTTTATGAAATCGCAACAGCATTTAGTGAAGCAAATATCTAAGTTGGCTGTTGGTACTTCTACAAGTGGAGTGCAGGGCAATAGCAACATTATAAACACAGCGTTGCTTCCTAACTTCGAAACTTTTGATCCGGCCAAGGAGACATACCATAATTACATACAGCGGTTCCAGAATTACATAAACCTGAAGGGCGTTGATGGTAATAAGGAGTATTGCACGAAGCTCCTCTTAAATTCGATTGGTGCTAAGTATTTTGATAGGGTGACAGCATTAGCGGCACCAAAAATAGCATGACTTGTTGAAGCTTTTAGGAAATTATTTGGCCCCAAAAAGAAATGTGCTGGTGGCAAAACACAGATTCTTATCGAAATACCAAGGTGAGGGACAGTCAGTAGCAGATTTTGTGGCAATACTTCGCAGTGATATTATCGATTGTGAATTTGTGTCACAGTGCCAGTGCAAAAGTTCTATTGCTGATGTGTTTTTGAGGGCACAATTTATCCGTGGCATAAATGACAACGGGATGCGTGAGCAACTGCTTCAGTCAGAATCATCTAAATTTGAAGAAATTGTTTCAAAAGCGTTGGCGCTCGAGGCGGCGAAGTTTGATTCGAAGGAATTGTCACATGCTGCGGCAAATTCATCCAGTGCAACTATAAATAAAATTTTCAATTTTCAATAAGAATAAAATTTCAACAACCCCAACATAAACGGAAAGTTAATTATGAGCAATTGGGTATTGCTGGGTTATGTTTACGATGTGGTAAAAATTACCATTTTGCAAAGGAATGTCGTTCAAGTTCAAAATTAAAATGCAATTTGTGTGCAAAGCACGGGCGGATATCTCTTTTGGCGGATAGTCCTAATGCCGGACCTAAAAATAGACCCAGTACACGGGGTACTTCAACAAATCAAGTGCAGAGCGATAATTCTGATTTCGGAATTTACAAAATTGTTAATGTTTACCGCAATGATTATACAAATTCTGAACGCTACTATGCAAACGTTTCGATAGAAGGGGAAATTGTCAAATTTGAAGTAGACTCTGGCTCAGGATATTAATTTTTGCCCCGTTGCTTGTTCAAATCATTAAAGTTATCTAACGAATTAACCCCTACAAATATAGTTTTCCGATCCTTTACACAAAACACATTTACTGCAGACGGCAAAGTACGAGTGCATGTCAAATTCAATAACGTTTCGGTCTTTGATGACATTTATGTTGTACCAGACGGTTATACGGCCCTAATGGGCAGAACTTGGATACGTCGCCTAGGTATTAACCTCAATGAATTGGACCAAATTAATTCAAACATGGCTGTGACCAATTCCATTACTTATTCGAACCAAATTGAAGATTTAATGACCGAGTTTGCATCTGTTTTTGAGCAGAAAATTGGGTGTATCCCTAAGTACAAGGTTTCATTGCAGTTACGTGAAAATGTCAACCCTAGTTACACCAAAAAGCGTCAAATTCCTTACGCGTTGGCAGAACGAGTTAACAAGGAGCTCAACGAATTGGAAAAAGAGGGAATCATCACCAAAGTGGCCAACAGTGACTGGGGATCACCATTGGTGGTCATTCCAAAAGCTGACGGTGGGGTCCGACTTTGCGTCGACTATAAGGTAGGCGTAAATCAAAGATTGGTAGACGCACACTACCCGATACGCAAAATAGACCAAATTTTCAATAGACTCAAGGATTCGAGAGACTACTGCCGCCTTGATCTTTACAAAGCGTATTTACACGTACCAGTTGATGAAATTTCATCTCATATTCAAACAATTTCTACGCATCGAGGTACATTTCGTATGAACCGCCCGTCTTTTGGGATTAAAACTGCACCTGCTGAATTTAATAGAATTGTTGATCAAATATTACCTGAAATTCCAAAGACAGAAGCATATTTCGATGACATCGTGGTGCATGGTGAGTCTTTAGCAGAGTGCAAGGCTAATTTAAAATCATGTTTGTCGCAACTAAAAAAGTACGATCTTCACTTGAATCTTTCAAAATGTACATTCTATCAAGAACAAATTGAATTTTTTGGTCACACCGTCGAGTATAACAAAGTTCGGAAATCCGCTTCTAAAGTAAATGCCATTATTGAAATGCCACCGCCAAAATGTGTGGAGGATGTCCGTCGATTTCTTGGTATGGTAACATACTATTCCAGGTTTATACCTAATGCTTCAACATTAACTACACCGTTACGTCTATTATTACGTAAAAATTCCGTTTTTAAATGGAATTCTAGCTGCCAAAAATCATTCAATGAACTGAAAAAGGAAATTGCCAGTGATCGAGTTCTAATGCCGTTCAATCCGAATTTAAAGGTTCAACTTGCATGTGACGCTATTCCCACAGGGATAGCTGGCGTTTTGACTCACATAGTTGAGGGTGAGGAAAGGCCAATTGCCTTTGCATCGAGGTCGTTAACCCCGGCAGAACAGAATTATTCCTAGCTAGACCGTGAGGCTTTAGCAATAGTGTATTCTGTCCAACATTTTCATGAATACATCTATGGTAGACTTTTCAAACTTATTACGGACAACCAGCCATTATCCCGCATTTTCCACCAAAATTCAAAATTATCACAAATGACATCGTCTAGACTACAAAGGTACGCTGCTTTCCTGACCGGCTACAATTACGAGGTTATTACAAAAAAAAGCGAGGAAAATGTTAATGCTGACTGCTTGTCAAGAGCTCCGTTAACCACAGGTATGACTTGTATCAATTTTATGGATGAAGAAGTACACTCTCTTTGCGATTCTACTTTGTTGCAAATAAATTCATTAGACCTTAATTACAATTCAATTCGAAATGCTACAAAAAGAGATGTACAACTTTCAAAAATTATAGCAGAATTACGTAGTTCAAACGTAGCCGATACGGAATATACCATTGATTCCGATATTTTATTCAGAGGAAAAAGGGTCATGGTTCCTAGTTCACTTCAACAAGCGGTACTCAGCGAACTTCATTATACCCACATTGGTATAACCAAAATGAAGCAACTGGGACGGAGGTACGTATTCTGGTCTTCGATAGACAAGGATAATGAGAAGTACGTTCGTTCGTGTGCTGCTTGTGCCTCAGTCCAGAATAATCCTCCAAAAGCTATTTTACATCCTTGGGATGAACCACAACAAAATTGGCAACGTATTCACATTGACTACGCGGGGCCCTATCAAGGGCATCAATTTCTGGTAGTCATCGATTCTAAATCTAAATGGGCAGAAGTGGGCGTGTGCTCATCTGCACCAACATCAGCTTCAACCATTGAAAAGTTGTCGAATATTTTTGCTAGAAATGGTTATCCAGATGTTATGGTATCGGATAACGCAACCATCTTCAAAAGTGACGAATTTATACAATTTTGCCGCAACTCTGGTATTTTCCAAAAATTTATTGCTCCAGGTCATCCGGCAACAAACGGATTGGCCGAAAGGAATGTCCAGACTTTAAAAAACAACTGGCGGCCATGGCAGACGACTTATCCCCTATACCTAAAAAGGTTCGACAGATACTTTTTTGATACAGGGCGACCCCGCTACGAAATGGGAAATCACCATCTGAACAGTACCTTGGGAGGCAGATTAGAATCAAACTAGATGCCCTAAAACCTTCAAAATTTTGTAAAAGTACTGTTCCTGACACAGCAGTCAGACAGCTAAGTGAGGGAGATCGCGTTCAAGCCAGATATTACCACGTGAATAAGCCTTCATGGAAACTTGGTAACATTACTAAAAAACTTGGTCGTCTTCATTGCCTTGTTCGTCTTGATAACGGGTTCATATTCAAACGCCATGTGAATCAATTACGCTCCACAAATGTACAACTACCGGACACATCAGCCAGCCACTACCCTGACACTGATTCAGGAAATCGATCAGATGCGGATCAACAAATCCGTCAACATCAGGCTTTACTGCCCCACATTCCGGCTCAGGTATTTTGCGATGACTCTGCAGTGCCTAGTACTCCTACAACCACAGAACCACCGCAAGAACAGGCACAGCCATCCACTTCAGAAAATGCTGAGGCAACACCAAGCCGACGTATATCTGGTAGACAACGGAAATTGCCCAGTTATTTCAGCAACTATATGCCACATTGATTCTAAGTTTGTTTTAAGTGAGGGAGAATTGTTATGATCGTGTTGTTATATCTCGCATACCCTTCTTTCCCCCAGAATTAATATGGCATCACCACCATCACCTGATGTTGTATATGCACAATCCTTATTCCTTTCATTCTATATATATTTACTGCTCTTTTACCTATCAACGCGTTTGGTCACCATTTTTAATAAAACCAAATAGTATTAAATAACTTTTGAAGTTTTAGAATAAATACCAAATTATTATACAAAAGGCGTGCATTATTTTTTTATTCCTACGATACAACAGTTACCCATACATTATCGACGTTGAATATATTATGTTAAAAGAGTTTATACTTAACATACCCAGTCAGACTTTTTTATGGGATTTCGTATCACATATGTATAGCAACAAAACAAGCCTATTGACTTAAAAAAGAAACATTTTTTTCCCTATATATTCTATGGTATATTCTTATTTCAAATGAACTCTTAATTAATATCTTAGTAAATTCAAATTGAAATTCATTTTCACTTAAAATGTTATATTGTAAATTTAGATCGAAACAACAGATTCTTCTATTTTTAATTTGTATATTGGGTCATATTAATAAAAGTTAGCCAATTCTTCGAAGTAATTATTTTGGTTTAGGAATAACGTAGCACCAAATTTATCCATGGGGTTGAACGTTACCATAAAATATAAATGAAAATTAAAACAAAAAAATTGTCTACCCGCAAGCAGGATAAAATTGTGTAATATAACTTAAAAACCTAATATATAATTCCCCTTTTAGTCAAATCTAGTTTTTTAAACATACGATACATTAGGTTTGTTTTTTTTCGAATTTTATATCTCTATCTATAACTACTTGTAAAAAACGACTATCCGTACTTAATCTGGTTTCACACGACATGTATTTGTCATGTGACCTGTCACATTAAGGACCCATATGTAATTCTGTATGTCTGTCAAAATGAGCAAATACATAAGGTTTATAATTTTTGCGTATAAACGTACATGTGTACGCCTGACATTGGTTGCTTTTAACAGCTTTTTATCAAATTTTTCCAGTTTTTACTTTGTTTTTTTTTTTTTTTTGCCGCCAGTTTCTTTTTTGTTTTGTCAAAAACAGCTGATTACAGTTGGTTTGTCAGGTCAAAATAGAACGCGCTCTATTTAAAATATTGTCATATGACTTTTGCATATGGGTTTTACCAGAGACAATTAATTATAGAGATAGGAAATGAAAACTTACACTACTCGCCGGTAGGGGGCGCTGAAATTTAGTATCACCTGAGCAACTATTTAGTATCACTTTAGTATCAGCTGAGCCTATATTTAAAAACTCAAAAATTGCTGAAAACTGCGCAAAATAAGAAAAAATCAAGCGCAAAATATTTTCAAATAATAAAATTTGAGAATTCTTTTTTTTTATTTGGTTTTTTGTTTGTTATTTCAATTTAAATAAAAAAAGAAAATTGTCAATTTTTTGAACAAAGTGCCATCTAGTGATAACGATGTCGTTATAACTTTTGTTTTTGGTGATGCCATACCCCTGGGTTTTACACATGCAATGTTTGAAAGGGTTCACACGGCATGTATAAATTTTACAATGTAAAAACTTGTTTTTATTTTTTGTAAACAAATAAAATTTAAACATTTGGGGCCACCTTTGGACGAAATCTGTTTTCGTATATGGGCTTGCCCGGAACGCGAAATAGAGCAATTACCTTCAGTGGTATGGTCTCCCTTTTCTAACAACCACATAATTCAATTGTTAGCATGTGATGTTTTTAATAATTTATCAATTTTAAAATACTAAAATTTCAAAAAATTCTATGACAAATATTTTTACATTTAAAAGAGAAAAGCCAAGAATTTTCAAGACTTGGCAGCATTTTTATAACTACTTAATTTTTAAGAAGCTAAATTTATACCTTACTTTTTATAAATGCTTCAATTTGTATGGAATATTTATATAAAATTCGAAAAAAAACAAGGTGGCTAAATTCTACAGGGTGGCTAAATTCTACAGGGGTATGGCATCACCAAAAAAATAAGTTCAAAGATATCAAATATAAAGATATAACAAAAGTTGCCAATATTATACACCAGATGGCAGGCAGTTTCAAATAACGCTAACGAGTACTATTGAATAACGCCTATGAGTACTACCGGAAGTCGTTATTAAAATAATTTGACAAGAGAAAAATAAACACCCTACACTATAAATTTAGTTAATATAAATTTTATTTCTCAGTTTGCAACATTAAAATTGAAATATGAAAATAAAATAGTCGCGCAAACTAATTAACATTTTGTAACACAAAGTATGTTATTGTATTTCTATTCATTCAATTCAATTTTCTACAAAACGTAGTATTTCCAGTTTTTTGAATTCAATATAGAAAAAAAACTATTTGCTTTTGCCGGTTTCGGCAAAAAACCATATATTTGGCAACTTTTCGGAAAAATTGTGGCCAACAAATGCCGAAGCATTTAAAATTCTTTTAAATATAATTTAGAGAAATATACTAGAGGTAAATCAAAAACACATCTAAACAAACTAGATTGTGAATGATTTCTGATATTTAGAGAAGCTTATATTCCATCCATATCTGTTTTCTTCCCTCATTTAGAAGTGGCTTAACATAACGTCTTTTGTTAATTTGTTTGTTTTCATAATAAATAGAATTGATCTCATTTAAAATTTAAGAACTTTTTATCAGTTTTTTTTTCTAATTACGTAATTTTTAGAAAAACGTTAACAAAAACTTTCGGTGTCTTCCGAATAAAGCGAATATTTGGTTTTGTTTATTGGTACTGACAAAGCCAGATTTCGGTCGGGATTTAAAAATTACACTGAAATCATAATTAGAATATTATCAGGCATGTTATAGGTTTTTTCGGAATAGATTTGATTTCGCCATTTAACTTTCGCAAATTTTTCTAAAATAGTTCAAAACAAATTTTTTCTTTCGGAATTTGAAGTTCAAGTTGTTAAAGAAAATTTTGTGGTGAAAAAAATGTTTTTTTTTGAAATATCGACTATGCTACGGGCTTTATAGTGGTAATTCTTCTCAAGGAGACGTGAAACAAAAAAAATCCTTTTTTTCACTTTCGGAAACCAAAGTGGAATTGATATTTAGAGTAGCTTTAACTCACAAAAAGTATTTAAAGTGCTTTGAATATATTCCCTAAAATGTCTATTTTACTTAAAAAAATATATTTAAAAAAAATTTTTTATTGGTAAATTCAATCATTTTTCGATTGATAAGCGAAAAGTATTTTTCCTGAAAAATTAAAAAACTTCACTTTGATCGGCGATCCTACTTTTTTATCTAAAAATGGGATCTTCTATCAAAAATAGCAATTGGAACATAAAATTATCACCAAAAAGTTTTCTTTTCTCTCCCTATAACAAATCCTAAACACAAACATTTAAAAAATATTCCGGCTGAAATAATTTTAGTTCAACCTAAAGACCAAGCCGAACAATGAATGGTGTAGGGTAACATATTTGTTGTGATTTTTTTTATTTTAACAAAAAGAAATTGTTTAATTTTTGTACAAATACATTTCAACACTTTGATGGTTATATATTCTTAAATGGTATAATTATTATTTATCTAAACGAATTTTAACTATGTGTTTTATTTATAAAATTTGCAAAAACACTACAAAACCATGAATATTTTACAAAATTTTAAATTTTATTTAAATTTTTATTTTTTGTTTTTATTTTGATATTTTGATTAACAGCCATATTTGTTTAGAGAGAATTTTCAAAATAATGACACAAAAATGCAGTGACAATATCGCCATCTGTTGGAAATTTTTGTAACTAAACAGGGATGCATTTTGTTACATCTTTATATTTGAGGTCTTTGATAAGTTATAAAAACTAGATGGCACTTTGTACAAAAAATTGACAATTTTTTTTTTTTTATTTAAATTTAAATACTAACAAACAACAAAGCAAAAAAACAAACGGATATATCAAATTTTATAATTTGAATATATTCCGTGCTTGTTTTTTCCTTATTTGGAGCAGTTTTCAGCAGTTTATGAGTTTTTAAATATAGGCTCAGCTGATACTAAAGTGATACTAAATAGTTGCTGAGGTAATACTAAATTACAGCGCCCTCTATCGGTGAGTAGTGTAAGTTTTGATTTCCTATCTCTATAATTAACAGTCTCTGAAATTCTAAACTAAATACTAGTGTTTCCAATTCGGTTAATCGATTAACCGATTCCTCGATTAATCGCCTCTATTTCGGTTAATGTCGAAACAAATAATTTAAAACTCAAATAATTTTTCGATCCGAATAATCGGTTGAAACAGGTCGATTAACCGGTTAAAATTTTAATATGGAATTTTTCCCTTATTTTTTCCCCAAAACTTCATAATTTTCTTAACTTTGGCTAAAAAATTACAAGAAAAGCTTAGAATAAACATAAAATTACTAAAATACCATCAAATTCTTTAAAATTGAGTGAAAGAGGTCGTTGAGCCTTTAGATACCTTTTTAAAGCAAAATAAAGGTGTTTCTAAAACTACCCAAAATACACGAAGTGTCTGGCTGGATCAGCGTCGAAGTGCTCTATAGGCTTTAATCAATACAGTAGGCGATTTTTGATTCTATTCTTTTAAAAATTAAAGCTAATGTAAATTCTCTTTCCATGTCCTTCAAGGCAAGGTTACATTTTTTCAAATATGTGTCCCACAATTGTCAACTGATATCTTAATTCTGTAGAAACTCTACCTTTTCTCACATCTCCAAAGAAAGTATAATCGATTCAAAACCACATCAATTCTACAACATGTCAAACTACACAATTTTCAGTTTTATTTCAAAATTGTTTAAAAATGTTTTAAAATTATCCAAATATATTTTAAAATTGTGTAAAAAGGTTTCAAAATTGTCTAAAATGTTTCAAAATTATCCAAAAATGTTTTAAATTCTTCCAAAAATGTTTTCAAATTGTCCAAAAATCACTCAAAATTGTTGAAAAATGTTTTAGAATTATCCAAAAATATGTCTAAAAAATTAAAATTGTCTAAAAAACGTTGATATTTGTCCAATTGCATTTCAAAATTGTCCAAAATGTATTTTAAAATTTTCAAAATGTATTTCAAAATTACAAATATATTTTATTTGTATTAAAGAAAATTATATTTGTATTTTAAAATTGTTCAAATACACTTCAAAATTATTCACTTGCATTTAAAAATTTTAAATCTGTATTTCAGAATTGTAAAATTGCATTCAAAATAATTCCATTTGTATTTCAAAATTCTCCAAATGTATTTCAGAAATTTCCAAATGTATTTAAAAAGACTCTATTTGTATTCCAAAATTTTCCAAATGTATTTAATAAAATTCCAATTGCATTCAAAATTTTTCCAAATGTATTTCAGAAATTTCTACTTTTTTTTTAAGCATTTTTACAAACATACATGTTTTCTCTTTCATAATGAAAACTTTATAGGAATTATGAGACTTAAGAGAAAGAGAAAGCATGTATGTTTGAAAAAATGCTTTTAAAATAAAAATAGAAATTTCTGAAATACATTTGGAAAAATTTTAAATTTTATTAAATACAGAAGGGAATGTTAGCTCAAACGATAATTTTGTTTATTGTCAATGGCCCTTAAAAACGGGGAAAAGACTGAGAAATTTAACAATTGTTTATGATATTCTTTAGTCTACTAACTCTACTATTCAGAAAATTTTTTCCAAATTTTTCTACAGTAAATTGGTATTTTCATGTAACTAATATTTTACTCAAATGTAACTAATTTTTTTTTTATTTCTTCAGGGGAGGATAATAATTTTTTTAAATGCAATATTATATTTATTGTAGTATTGATTAAATTTGCATTCAAAGAAATTTTGTGTCCAAAGTTTAACAGATTAAAAAAAAATTTCGTAAGAAGTAAAAAATCTACCTTGAGTTATGCTATTTTTAACTTCTAATATTTAGAAAAAAAACTCCTAGTTTCATCAGTTTTTTTTTCCATTTTTAACTAATTTTTAATAGCTTCAGCTATATTTTACATAAATTTTTCTATTAGTATAAGAAAAATTTCAATTCAGATTCCGAAACTTTTCAACCTTAAGGTACGTTTACACGCGAGAGAAAATTGCTAGAGATGGAGCAAAAACACTCCAAAATAGCTAAACTCATTCAAAATAGAGCTAATTAGAGGTGATTTTTGTTTTATCTCTAGTGTAGATGTGCTTTTTTAATTTGAAATTTTTTTTTAAATACATCGTGTTCATGTGTCATGTTGATATTTAACAAAAACAGGAAGCTGTTAGTGTTTTTGTTGGTAAAAAGTTAAGGAAATACATTAATTTTATTTTAAACGATTAATCGATTAATCGCCGATTTTCTCGAATAACCGACCGAATAAACGGTTAATCAGTTTTAGTGATTTTTCGAATAATGCAATAACCGGTTAACCGCCTATGTCGAATAATTGGAAACAGTACTAAATACAAATTGACAAAAGGGTTTAAAATTTCTTTGAAAATTTTTTGAAAAGTTTTTCAAATTTCATAGAAACTTGCAAACCTGAATTTAGTTTAGATTTTATTTAGCCAGTTTGCATCCACCCTTAAAATATTTTTAAACGATTATTTTATGACATATAATTTTATTAAAAACTGTTTCATGTCAAATTTCTTATCACAATTTTTTAATGTATTTTTCTCGTTTTGAAATGAATAGCCCAAAAATTTAAGCTTCATTTGAACTTTCCTCACTTTCAAAATGAAAATCTCACCTTTAGTGAAAAATCCAGTAATGATTTATGGAAAATTATTTTAAATTTCATTTTATTTAGATTTTTTTATTTTATGGATTATTCTTGTAGATACTTTTTATGTATGCAGTTTCACATAAAGACTCGCAAACTTACCAGATTTGCTTAGCTTACACGATACACGAAACGTTACGTTAATCCCCCATTGTTTTTCAGCACAATATTTAATAAAAACATAATTGGAAAAGTTTTAACAAATTGGACCTAATTGCATCAAATTTTAAATATAAAAATGTCTGGTCAAAATTCAAATTATATACAATTTAAAATAATTATATCCAATTTGATCCACGTAGATACAATTGTATTCACCATTTTTCGGATTAAATTGTATCTGAATAGTTATTGTATTATATCAAATTAGATATGTCACCTTATCATCTTTTTTAATCGGGTACTCTCGGATTTGACAACAGAAATAAGGCATATTTTATTTGTACCCATGTATGTATGGCGGTTTATGTACCCATGTATGGTCATGAATGCATGTTTATGAGCATGCACAAATCGTCACCTTAAATGCAAACGGACGTAACTACACTTTTATTTTTTTTACAGGAGAGGCAAAAAACGGTATAAAACCAATAACAATAAAATATTATTTGCAGTTTTTTTTTAATCAAATTTTACATATGGTATGGACACGCACGTAGCTAGGAATTTAAATTGGGGGGAGGCTTTTCAAAAATTGTTTGCTTAATTTTTCCCGTTTTTTTTGCTTACTGGGGAAGCTTATAAAACTTATAAAACTAGTTATTTTAAGTTAAGTGTGCTCCGTTACTTTTTGTGTAAAGTTCAATAAAATGAGAGTAAGCACAAAATCCTCTAACTAAATTACAAAATTACCCAAAAGTACGGGAACGCACAAAATCACTCTTCTAACCCAAAACTATTTAAAAGAAAAAAAAACTTAAAATTCGTATAGTTTTAGTCTCAAAAATCGCACAGAAACACATATTTTTGCATTTAAAAGTTTTTTTGACTTCGTTCAGTTAATTTTTATATGTATATAGAAGTTTTATTTTGTGTATTTCTTTGCTTAATTAAAATTTAGAATTTTCACAATGGTGTTATTGTGAATTGCACCAGCTGTCCCTTTTACATTTTGTTTTAATAGTAAACAGAGAAGTTAATAGTAGACAAAGGCAGAAAATTTTATAAAAATATCTGTAAGAACGCAAAAATATCTGTAAGGGCCTAAAGGTTTTTAAAACTTGTTTAATATTACAACTAAGAGTGGCTAATAACCATAAAGAAAATTTTTAATTCCAACGCATTTTCGAAGTTCCAAACTAAATTATATATCGATACCCTAGATGCAATACACTATATCTGCAAAAATACAATTGTTCAGGAGAGCAATAAAACTGATTCGCATGCTTATAAGATTTTTTTGAATCAATCTGTCTTCTAGAATATTTAGCGTGTTTTTTAATCACCTGGATTTAGAATTTTACATACAACAAATGGATTTATTAAATCCAAAAAAAAAAGCTGGATTTAATTAATCCACAATAAAAGCACAAATATATGAAACAGCCTATTAATTTAATGTCAGAAAAAAATACGAATAAAAATTAAAAGAGAAACAAAAAAATTGAAAAACTAACAAATAAAAGGTTTTTATTAATTTTTTTTTTATAAAATATGTTTAGAAAAAAAAACTACACCTCACCAAATACATATTTTTCATCTTGGACATGGAGAAATAGCTCAAATAGAAATGGCAATTTTTCACTCTACAGTAAGTAATTTAATTAAATCCAATTAGTGAATATTAAATATTGAATTGGAATTTTTCAATTGTGTAAAAATATAAATTGAAGTGATAAAACTGAAAAGGCAGACTGTTTATCGCTGTTTTATGTAAAATATAATTATAAATTAAAAGTTAAAGTAAAATCCTTCATCATCGAATTCGGTATTAAAAATTAGGGTGAAAGAAGTGTCGGACAGAAAATTTTTTTAAAATAGGAAGAATCTAACCCCATCTGTTGAGCACTTTTAGAAATACTTTTTGGATTTATTAAATCCAAGTGATTAGAAAAAACGGCTATTATTTAAAAATTGCAACTTATTCCCAAGTATACATATTTTGAAATTATTTGCGTTATTTACGTCGTCTAATGTAGATATAGAGTTCTGTAATAAAATTTTAATATAATTTTATGATAATATTAGCAGATATTTAGTTTTGATAAATATAAAAAATATGCAATATTAGGAACCAACGGCCCTCTAAATCTATACTTTTTGTGGAAAACAATATTATGTGCCTTCAAACAGGAACGAACACAGAATTGTTAATCAGGGATGGAAAAGGCTCGCTCGATTGGTTTTTTGAAATTAATAATCCAAGGACTATTATACCCATATCTTATTCCAAAAATTAATGGTTAGTTTCGAAAAAAAAGATTGCAAAAAAATGTTTACAAAAACGAAAAATTTTACAGCAATATATTCGTTTGCAGAATATCAATCGCTGATTAACTCTTTTAAGGCATTTTCTGCCCTTTTTCGCATTCCGCCGTTATTTAGATGTTTTTTAAGTGCGATTTTTAAAATTTATAATCTAGGGACTTAATACCTATTTCATACAATAACGTTTGGTGGTTGATTGCAAAAAAATCGCAAAAAAAATTGCACAATGTAAATTTTCTACATTAATATATTTGTTTACAGAATGTAAATCGCTGATTAAGTTTTCTAATTAAATTTTTGTACCATAAAGTCTTTTTTTTGCGTTCCGCTATTATTTGCAAATTTTTAAGTGCGGTTTTTTTAATTTATAATCTAGGAATTATAATACACATTTCATAAAACAAAGTTTAGTGGATAGTTGGAAAAAAAATCGAGAAAAATAAAATTTGTTAAAAACAAAATTTTTGTATCAATATATTTGTTTGCAGAATGTAAATCCCTGATTTTAACCACTTAAAATATGGGGTAAGAATGGGTTCGTCAGAAGTGGAAGAACATATGAGACAGGTTGATCTTAGATTTCTTTTCTCCATGAAATATCAAAATTTTTTACTATTCTGAGCGTATAGCATTCCCTGCGCGAGGTTTTCTTCAGAAAATACGATGCATTTTTCAGAGTTTTCTATAAAAAACATTTGAAAATTTTATCAAAAGGGAGGGAGTTATTTTTAAGTATTTTTGTGTATAAAAATCGTAAGCATAATGTCGAAAGTGTTTTTTAAGATTAATAGTCTTAGAATGGGCAAATAAACAGCGAAGCATAAATACCCACCCAGAAAAAAGGGCTAAGTACGCCTAGACCATATATGATCATCCATATATGAACTAGGGATGCCGAACGGGACTGGTTTTTACAAATCCCGGGATTCGGGATTTTGAAAATTTTAATCCCGGGATCCCGGGATTTTTCGGGATCCCGGGATTTATTGGGATCCCGGGATATTTCGGGATTTTTCGGGGTTTCGGGATTTTCTTGTTTCGTCATATTTTTAATTTTAAAAATAAATAAATAATAAATAAAGCCTACAAATTAAAATAATTCATTATAAATCTACTTATTATTTCTTGTAGTATGAAGAAATAAACAAATTAAGCCGGATTCACAATTCTGGAGTACTTCACGCTGCAGAGTGGATTGTGTAAAATAGAGATAGCATGATCCAAAAAATATGTAAGCGCAAAAAAGAATGGAACAAAATCCACTCAGATTAGGGTGCTACAGCATTGTGAATCTGGCTTTAAACAAAAACTACACTCTTAGAAATAAGTATGTAAAAATAGCAGAAAAAGCTACCATAAATTAGCAAAAAAGGGTCCGCGATTAAAACTACTGAAATCAGCAGAACTAGTTTGCTACATAATTGTTAAATTTCCGAAATATAAGAAATATATTCATATATTTAGTTAGAATATTCTTCCACCTCAAGTCCAAATTCTAATATGATATTGTCATATTAGATTTTTATTTGTTGTTTCAAAAAGGGGTTGATCATTTTCATGATAGACAATACAATTGTTTCGTAGACATCACTCTACTCTTCAGTTGTCCGCAATAAGAAAATGATAACTTTCTTACTCAAACCGAGACATTACATAAGGTACAAAAAATCAACGGGACGAGAATTTTGTACTTTCGTATATGAACTGTCTGATTTGGTAAAACCAGCTATAAATCAACTCCTTTTTGAAAGCAACAATTACATAAAAGTACCCCTTGGGTACTATTTATATGTATGTCTGTTGTCAATACATTTTGTAAAAACAATTAATTTTAAACTCAAAACAAAATAAATATTTGAATGAGATTTTAGCCGTGGTGTGCTTATTTTCAAGAATTATTTTAATTTTTGCATTAAAAAATACAAAAATTGTTTTTTCGGACTTTCTATATTTTTGTACGAAAGTACAAAATTCTCGTCCCGTTGATTTTTTGTACCTTATGTAATGTCTCGGTTTGAGTAAGAAAGTTATCATTTTCTTATTGCGGACAACTGAAGAGTAGAGTGATGTCTACGAAACAATTGTATTGTCTATCATGAAAATGATCAACCCCTTTTTGAAACAACAAATAAAAATCTAATATGACAATATCATATTAGAATTTGGACTTGAGGTGGAAGAATATTCTAACTAAATATATGAAAATATAGAAAGTCCGAAAAAACAATTTTTGTATTTTTTAATGCAAAAATTAAAATAATCCCGGGATTTTCGGGATCGGGATTTCGGGATCGGTATCCCTAATATGAACATAAACGAGCACATGTGATTATTTTTAACCGGGAGTATAAGATTATGTTATGTCAGTGGTTTGTTTGGTAATTCCGAATAAAAAAAGAACCGAAAAGAACAGTTGAAATTTAACTTATTCGTGAACGCGAGAGAGTTCCTTAATCTAAAAATGTGCAACATTTTTGGGCTTTCGCGCCACACAGATATTTCAAGAGGTCATAAAATAAAAACCGAGCTAACTTTGCAAAATCCTCTGGAATTTTACTTTCATTTCGCAAGGGAACCATCGTGCTTGAAATTATTGTTGCGCTTTGAAATTAGTCTAAGATCATATTGGAATGGCGCACTCTCAAAGATCTTGGCCTACATCCTTACAAGATCAAATTGACGCAAGAACTGAAGCCGCTTGACCACCAGAATCGTCGTATGTTCGTGAATTGGGCTGAGCAACAACTTGAAAATGATTCGGATTTTCATCGAAAAATCATCTTCAGCGATGAGGCTCATTTCTGGCTGAATGGCTTCGTCAATAAACAAAATATGCGTTATTGGTCAGACAGCAATCCACACGTACTCCATGAGTCATCATTGCATCCCGAAAAAACTACGGTTTTGTGCGGTTTATGGGCCGGCGGCGTCATCGGGCCGTACTTCTTCCGTGATGATCAAGACCGGCACGTTACTGTGAATGGGAATCGCTACCGTTCAATGATAACCGAATATTTTTGGCCCCAATTGGATGATATGGACTTGGAGGACATGTGGTTCCAACAGGACGGCGCCACAAGCCACACAGCGAATGTCACAATCAATTTATTGCAAACCAAGTTTGGAGAACGTATTATCTCACGAAATGGTCCAGTCGATTGGCCGCCTCGGTCGTTCGATTTGACGCCGTTGGACTATTTCCTGTGGGGCTACGTGAAATCTATGGTCTAAACCAACAAGCCAGCGACGATTGATGAACTTCGTACGAATATCGAACGTGAAATTGCAGCAGTATCGGCCGATTTATGCTTGAAAACTGTCGAAAATTGGGTTTAGCGTCTGGACTTCTGCAAGCGTGCCCGTGGTGGCCATGCAAAAGAGATCGATTTCCATACATAATGGCATCGAACGTACTTTCAAAGGAATAAAGAATTTCCCAAGATTATAAATTTAAAAAAAACACTTAAAAAATTCCAAAATAATCGCGGAAAAGTCAAAAAAAGACTTTATGGGACAAAAAATGAATTAAAAAAATTAATCAGGGATTTACATTCTGCAAACAAATATATTGATGCAAAAATTTTGTTTTTTACAAATTTTATTTTTCTCGTTTTTTTTTTCCAACTATCCACCAAACTTTGTTTTATGAAATGTGTATTATAATTCCTAGATTATAAATTAAAAAAGCCACACTTAAAAATTTGCAAATAATAGCGGAACGCGAAAAAAGACTTTATGGTACAAAAATTCAATTAGAAAACTTAATCAGCGATTTACATTCTGTAAACAAATATATTAATGAAGAAAATTTCCGTTTTGCAATTTTTTTTCGCGATTTTTTTGCAATCAACCACCAAACGTTATTGTATGAAATGTGTATTAAGGGCAGAAAATTACAATAAATGAAATTAAAATATAAAAAAAAAAAAAAATGCCTTAAAAGAGTTAATCAGCGATTGATATTCTGCAAACGAATATATTGGTGTAAAATTTTTCGTTTTTGTAAAATTTTTTTTGCAATCTTTTTTTCCAAACTAACCATTAATTTTTGGAATTAAATATGGGTATAATAGTCCTTGGATTATTAATTTCAAAAAACCAAACGAGCGAGCCTTTTCCATCCCTGATTAACAATTCTGTGTTCGTTCCTGTTTGAAGGCACATAATATTGTTTTCCACAAAAAGTATAGATTTAGAGGGCCATTGGTTCCTAATAAACCAATGTTTAAAATTTAAAATTAAATTTAAAATAATTTTCCATAAATCATTACTGGATTTTTCACTCAAGGTGAGATTTTCATTTTGAAAGTGAGGAAAGTTCAAATGAAGCTTAAATTTTTGGGCTATTCATTTCAAAACGAGAAAAATACATTAAAAAATTGTGATAAGAAACTTGACATGAAACAGTTTTTAATAAAATTAAATGTCATAAAATAATCGTTTACAAATATTTTAAGGGTGGATGCAAACGGGCTAAATAAAATCTAAACTAAATTCAGGTTTGCAAGTTTCTATGAAATTTTAAAAACCTTTCAAAAAATTTTCAAAGGAATTTTAAACCCTTTTGTCAATTTGTATTTAGTTTAGAATTTAGGGCCTAAATTTGTAAATAATAGGTTTGGTTTTTTTCGAATTTTATATAAATATTCCATACAAATTTAAGCATTTATAAAAATTTTAAGTAGGTATAAATTTAGCTTCTTAAAAATTAAGTAGTTATAAAAATGCTGCCAAGTCTTGAAAATTCTTGGCTTTTCTCTTTTAAATGTAAAAATATATGTCATAGAATTTTTTGAAATTTTAGTATTTTAAAATTGATAAAATATTAAAAACATCACATGCTAACAAATGAATTATGTGGTTGTTAGAAAAGGGAGACCATACCACTGAAGGTAATTACTCTATTTCGCGTTCCGGGCAAGCCCATATACAAATTTTACACCGAAATACTTTTTTTTATATCACCTCAAAAAGCACTATCATGTGAGGGAAATAATCGCTGATGTGCCCCTAAAGTAGACTTGTTCCACACAAAATTGTTGTTTTATGCAAAAATTTTTCAAATTACGCTTAATTTTTATTTTTCGCAATTATTTTTTTTTTTTAATAATGATAGCAACCTCATTTCTTATTTTCCATTTAAAATTTTTAAAGTATTTTTTCAAAACTCTTCGCAGATCTCCTAGGATGAAGCTAAGGACTCAGGGGGTGGCGTCCCAAATTTGGAAACTATCGTCCAGTACTATATGGAAAGGTGCTTTTTAATATTTCCAACTCAGCGTGGGCATCTTGGTTGGTTGGTTTAAGTGGCGGCTCACAATCCCGTGATCATCAAGTAGAGTCAAGAGCAACTCAGTTTTGAAAGTACCACACTACCCGTAAGGAACTAATTTCCAAAGAACTAGACCCAACCCGTAAGTTTAAGATACTGGATAAGATCACCTATTCTTACCCCGATATCACCGACAGGTCGTCTAGTATATGACCGCCTAAAGTCCTATGTCGGATGCACTGTAGCGCCGGGCAATCACAGAAGAGATGACTCGAAATATCCTCTCCACCTGGAATGCCACAGCTGAGGCATCGTATATCACGCGCCAGTCTGTTGTCGTGCCTACCTAACAGCCAGGGTCCGGTAAGCGCGGCCGTTAATCTTGACACGTCCCTCCTCTTGCCGAGAAGAGATTTAGTGCACCCCAGATTATAGTCTGGCCACTTAAGTCTCGCGATCCTGCAAGTGTTCAGTCCGGTCCATCTCCTCCCAGCCTTTTGGAGGTATTGTCCGAAGAAGCTACTCTTAATGGTCCTCAACAGTGTAGCGACTGGCAACGCTGTGGAGACAGTAGAGGCAGAACCTGCCCTTGCCAACTCGTCTGCCCGCTCATTATCGTAAAAGTCCCTATGACCAGGGTGGAATTTTACTTGTTTAATAATTGAATGTCTATAACAGTGTTTATTGAATAAAATAAAACTTACCTTACATAACCAAGATGATATATTTTTATCATGAGACTTTGATTCATAATGATCTTTAGCGCTAGTCCTAGAATTCAATTTTATGTTGCAAAGATCACATGTTAGTGGATGTATCAATGCATTCAATTCGTCCGGATAAGATTCATCGCGACCCACAAACATCACCATTTTACCATCGGTAGTAACTTCAACAATAGTCGCCTCAGCTTTCTTAGCGCCACCACCCATTGCAGTAGAACTATATTTTCGTTTGATTGGGAATTTATTGGGGGCATACCCAGTTCCCTGCTTTGAAGGTGGTATAAAACGATTTGGATTGTGGTAAGTATCACTTGCAGTTTTATCTGGATACCCTACATAACTTTGGTTGTAAGAATTAGCACCGCCGACATAACCATAGTAATTGGTATTAACTGCTGGTGTAGTTTCCGTAGAGAATGTTCCATATGCATCCTCCATGGTTGAGTAGTTGTTAGCGGCATATTGATTATCCGATCCCGGCTGCGACGTGGTTGGTATATTGTAACTTTGAAGAAAATCGTAATTCATTTTATCGTTGAACGTAACAAACTTTTTGAAAAACGAAATTTTGAAATTGATATAGGTACTTTTTTCAGGAGAAAAATTACTTTGTGAAAATTCTCACAGAGATACAAGTTGACACAAAGTTATACAATTCGACGTCAGCTACGCACAACATAAACGGCGGCAGTAGAGGCCGATTTATTTTAACCGGTGTCTTCAGCGGAGAATACACGTGGGAACATAGAGTAGGGAACAAAAAATATCAAAAAATTTGTAAACACCACGAATTGCACGATCTCTACACGCACACAAATACACACACATTCACAAAAAAATGGGCATTTTTTCACGAATGTTCCCTGGTGTATTCTCCGCTTTCAAATGCAATAAATTATATATGAAATGCCAAAACCATTGCAGCGAAACGTCAAAATGATATCAATTGCAATGTGGTGAAGAACACTTGACTATTTCATGGATAAGAAATATCATAGATTTTTATTCGAAAAAAAAATTTTATCAAACATTAATTTTTATCGACAAATAATAAAAAACTAAATACTTTTCCACTCTTTTTTACCAATTTTTTTGTTGTTTTTTTAATAATCAATGAATAAATGAAAAAACTAAATGTCACTTTTTGATAGACTTGCCAACCGTCCAGTTTTCATCGGGACGGACCAGTTTTAGAATGAAATGTCCCGTGTCCCGGCGATACTCTGAACGGGACGCCATTTGTCCCGTTTTCAGGAAAAAATTAACTTTTTAATTGTCACAAAAAATAAAAAAAAAATTCACAGTCTTGCATTATCATTTGATGTGTTAAGTCTGTTTCCTTAAAGTGTAATAAAAGTTTACGGTTTATTTTTTTCTTTATTTCTTGTTGTTATTGTTTGTTAACAATATATAAATATTAAAAAAAAGCAAAAACAAAATTAAACGCAATCGAGAAGAAGATGTTGATGCCTGCTCTGGGTATAACATGAATAGAAAAAAAATGGTCACAAACAGCTCTCAGAGAGCTAGCAATTCAAATTATTTTGCACCTCTGCAAACTATCGATGATGACGATAACAATGAAACAATTATCGAACCAGCTGTTAAAGTTAACATACCACCAATAACAATCTTAAAATGTAAAATTGAACAAGTTCATGAAATGTGTAGAATATTAAAAATCAAAGATTACTCTATACATAAAATTTCCATCGGTCTAAAATTGTTTTGCACAAATAACGTAGATTTTACTACCGTTTGTGACTCTTTCACTAATGCGGCCTATAGACTACTCAAGTTACTTGCACAATAATGAGTTTGTGCAGGTCAGTTGAATAGTGTGTGGCCTGGTTTGTGTACTTGTACAAGTATATTTTTAGACTTGAGTAAAAATCAAAACGATTTTGATTTTTACGCAATGTTTTAGAACTTGTGCAAGTCATTTGCGCAGTGTATGCTGAAATTAGCACAGTTCAGCAGTAATTTTTGAAGAGTGAACATCATAAATACGGAGAAAAAAAATTAAAAGTATGAATAAACGTAAAGTAAAAAATTTTAATATAAATTTATTAACATCGCCAACGAATTTCAGGTATTTTGGCCTGCGATAAAATAAATCTTTTAAAGACTAATATTTCCTCAAAGCAATAACAATCCGCTACATGTTTCTGCTGCTATGTGTAAATTAAAATGAATATTGCACAGTTTACTTGAATGGTGTGTGGCGAATAAGGTGACTTAAACAAACTCGTTATTGTGCAAGTGACTTGCATGGTCTATTTGCCGCATAAGAAGTTTCAGCTCGAATATTTCACATATGCTGCTAAAAACGAAAAGCCTTATAAGGCTGTACTATTAGGTCTAGATAAAACAGACCCATCAGTTGTTAAGTCCAGACTTTTAGACATGGGCCTTAAATGTATCGATGTTAAAATTGGTACTAGAGCCTATGCTGGAGCTAGGGACAGTAACAACGAACAAATTATATTCATTGTCTACTTTGAAAAAAAGTCAATCACATTAATACTGGGGTTACACGATCAATTTTTGGCTTTCAAGTTTCAATACTCTCACACTTTTTTACTAACACACTCACACTTTTCCAAATATGTATTTGGAAAAGTTTGAGTGTGTTAGTAAAAAAATTGAAACTTGAAAGGCAAAACTTGATCGTGTAACCCCCATGTAAGAGAATTAAGGCAAAACTACTCAGCCATCAACTACATAAAAGTCAGGTGGGAATACCAAAAACCCAACAAAACAAAACTGACCTAATGTTATAATTGTCAGATGACAGCAGATGCAATGTTAAAACATTTTGTGCCCATTGCGCCGGGAATCACAAAACTGAAGAATGCAAGTCAACCATTATAAAATGTGCTAATTGTAAAGGCCCCCATAAGGCTATGTCCCCTGACTGCCCTAATGGGGAAACATATAAGCAAATAAGGCAACGTGCCAGTGTTGCCACCAGGAAAACAAAAAAATACACAGCCATAGGTCATAAATTATCCAAAACCGTATGAAATTACACAAAAAAATAATTTTTTTTTATTAGTTTAAAATGCGAGTAACCATTGTTTTAATAAAGAATTAATATCCCCTTTGGACTTGGTGCGCACAGTGTGGTAAAATCGAAATAGTTTGGAAACTATGCAGCTATTTCTCACCGGGTGGTTGAATCGCTATGAAATACACTGTCATAGAGCTTAGGTTTTGAGATCCGAACCCATTGACTGAAAGGGAGTTGCGCCATTCAGCTCCAAAGAAAGGAACCTCTAAAACATGAAAATTTTGAATGCTTCCCGCTTTTTCCCAAATTTATCAAGAAATTTAAAAAACGTAAAAACGTGTTTGAAACACATTCTACCACTATGTGTTAAATTTGAAAAAAAATCGGTTAATATTTGGACACAGTTTACCTTCAATGGTCATATAACTCAGCTATAGGATGCGATTTATAATAAAAACAGCCTTTACATGTTAACGAAGACTGAATTAATGAATTATTTAAAATATATTTTAGCCTGTCGCACTGTGCTGCTATAAAAATATTTTAGTCTGATAAAAGCCAGTAACTGTTATAAAAACTTTAAAGATTTTTAGTTTTTATCAGGCATGAAAAAGTTACAATCATAACAAACCCAAATTTCTTTTGCTTAATACCAAATGGTCTTCCCACCCAAGACAAAAATATTTAGTTTGTGCAGTCTGAAAAATATTTTCTCAAAATATGAACAAAATACGGGAAAATATAAATAAATAAAATATAAAATAACATTTTTGAGTTCCTCTAACTAAATTGGGGTTCATGATGAACAAATCTACAAAAATAATTCACTAGAAACTGGAAATTTGTGGTAGATGTCACACAAACAAATTAATTTTTTCTGCTGTGGGGATTGAAAGCATGAAATTTAGTAAATTTTTCAGTTAAATGCGAAATTACACAGAAACTACACAAAAATGTCATTATTCAAAAATTATCCAAGGAATGAGTAAACAGTCCCATTTTTGAATAATTATTCAAAAAGTGGCAACACTGCAACGTGCTCAACCAAAGAGTACCAGACAAAGAAGCCAACAATTCAACAACCAATCAAATTACAACGTTACTTTTCCAAATGCTTTAAATCAGAGCGAAACACCAAATCCATCTAGAACGGGTTATAGCCAACCATTCACCCAAAATAACGATAATAATAATTTGTTCTCTTTAGAATTAAAAAATCTTACGTTTGAATTAATTTCAAACGTAAGATTTTTTTCACATAAACTCATATTTAATTTTATACGATGTTATTCACTCTCTAATATGAATAGGTACAATTGGATCAAACCTAACTTGATCAAATCTAATCGTTTTTTCACGGGTTTAATTTCATCAGATAATACATTACGATCATTATCATTTTGGCATCTAATGGCTACTGCCCCATAATTTCTCTTTGTAATTCCTTTACCTAGTGTCTTCAAATGCAATGAAATGAGCAAAGAAATTTAAAAATGACACACAAAGCAACAACAAAATTATTTTCGTCGTTGTTGTTTTGTGTGTTATTTTCAAATTTCTTTGCACATTTCGGCTGAGTTCCAAAACGTCATTTGCAATGCAACTGAACAAAGTCATGCATTCGTAAACGCAATTGATGCGCATATAAAAAGCAAACTGTGCATCACAAATGTTGTTGATGCTTTGTTGACATGTTTTTATTACAAAGTAAGCAACACACTTGTTTGCTTTGTATCGAAACAGTAGTAAAACCGCAAACACTGCAATGTGTTTTGACGTTTAGGAACTCACCCTTCATTGCATTTGAAGACACTAGGTCCCTGTGCACTAGGTTAAACATGCACATTAAGAGATGAAGGCTTAATTTTCTCTTTTATTTCTTTTTCTGTTGATACACTATCTTGTTTGTTTTTGGGTTTAAGAATAACGGGCATATTATTTGGTGATTTTTTTAACTTACTGGCATACGTTTCATTTTCTCCATGTAAATGATTTTTTTAAATTTCTTTAACAATTTCATTCTTTGCTTCCTCTACGCCAGGGGTGGCAAGACTTTTTGGCTCGCGTGCCAAAAAGAGGTTTTTTTTTTATTTCTCGCGTGCCACCTAAATAAAAATTTTAAAATGCATCACAGCTGCAAATTCAGTTTATAAAACCAAAAAAATTATAAAAGATAAAAATTTTTTACTAATGACAAATAAAAGAATTAGGACAATTTAATAATATTTTTTTTCTTTTTTTATTAACTTATTAATGGCAAAACAAAACAGATAATAACTAAATAACAGAAATTAAATTAAAATTTTTAATTCACTTCACAGCAAAACAATGAAAATAATAAATTATTAAATGTATTTTGTTAACTCCTGTCACTCTATTTTTTGCGAGATTTGTGATGTTGGATACAAGATTGCAAATAGTTAATGCCAGGTTCATAGTTGGTTGCTTTCAAAATAATGGAAGATGTACTACTTTCATCTGTAAGACTACACTGAAAATATTATTACAGTAACTGACTGTAGTTTATTTAAAAAGTTATCCGTACATTTATTTTTAAATGATTATACAGTTGAAATACAGAGAAATATATTTTTTAATTGTTTTTGTCGTTTATTTAAAAAATAAATTACATAAAAATACGGATTTTCTGTTACAGTTAATATTTTCATTTAAAATGTTTTGTTAAAAAAAGAATTCCTTTTCGATTTCTAGGTCAATTAAAAAAACAAAATATACTAAATATAATTTATTCTTATGGATTTTGTAGTTAATTTTTTGAAATTTAAAAAAACGAAATAAATGAAAAATCATTTTTTTAAGGATTTTGTAGTTTATTTATTAACATTTAAAAATAAATTAAAAGTTCTTTTGATTTAAATGAAAAGTCAGTAGACCGGTTTTCATGTGATTTTTCATTTATTTTAAATTACATATTCAGTTAATTTAAACTACAAACTATTTTGAGTGTATCTGCACGGGTTATAAATTTTGTAGTTTCTTCAAATTGGCGAAACTGACTAAACCTGGTTGAAAATTGTTTTATTATTGCTTCCAAATCATTTCCAAATTGGTCCTTCATTTTAGTTTCATCGGTTTTTTCAAAATATTTTATATCTGTCATGTATTTTTTTAGATTTGGAAAATACTTAAAATTGTTGCTTGTACTATCCCGTTTAAAAATCGATAATTTTGCTAAAAATGCTTTTATTGTATCAAACATAACGTCAATTGTTTTACTGCGTCCTTGCAGTTTCATATTTAGCACATTTAAATGGGAGCAAATATCAGTAAAGAACATTAGTCGTAAAATATAACCAACATCTGTTAACTCTTTGTACAAGTTTTTTTGCTGATAACTTAAAAACATTAATATTTCGTCAAAACACTCAACAAATCTTTCAAGAACTTTGCCCCGACTAAGCCAACGGACATTGATATACATCACTAAACCTTTATAAACCGAATGGACCTCATTTAATAATAATTCAAATTTTCCCTTGTTTAAAGCGTGCGCTGAAATATGATTAACTACACTCAGGGAATTATGTAGGTAAAATCAACTGCAAATGACAGTTAAAATAACTGCATTTGCACTTAAAAAGGTGTAGACTACATTTGCAGTTAAATTAACTGCAATATGAAGTTATTTTTAACTGTTAAAAATCAACTGACAAATGTAGTAAAAACAACTACAAATGCAATTAAAACAACATACATGCAAATTATTGTAAAACTGTACAAACAACTGCAAAATGTAGTTAAAAAACATAAATAAAAATTATTTTAAAAATTATTAATTTAATAAAAAACAAATTTATGTAAACACTCCTAACTTAATTTTATTCTATTTAAAATTGAGAAATCAAAATTTACACTAATGTCACGTTTATTTTTCACTAGTAAGATATTGTTGTAGATGTCCGTCTGTGAGGGATGAAATATGGCGTTGTTTGGCTTCCTTTTTTTCTCCAGGTAGAAAGAGATGAGAATATAAAAGAACTAAAAAAAATAAATACAATAATTTTTAATAATCCCGTAAATAAATTTATATTATAAAACTTACCTTATTATTTTAATAACTTAATAAAAAATATATAAACTTTTCCGTATTACGCGTCCTCACTCTTTGGCGTTGTTTTATGACTAAGACAAGAGAAAACATGTTCTACTCATATTCTTTCACTAAACAAGCGCGTCATACACATGCTCCTGATTGCTTCGTGTGTGTGCACACACACTTGAAAATATAAGTATTTGTAAAAAAAATTCAAAATAACTGCATAAAATAAATGTTACTACAATGTGGTAGTTTTTGTAGTTAGTTTGAAAAAATAACTGTCAAAAACATTGAAATATTTTGCTCTAAGTAAATTAACTACAATTGTAGTTAAAATTAACTACAACCGCATTATTACACAAATAACTGTCATGTAGTAACTGCAGAACTTTTCTGAGTGTATTTTAGTTACAAGTTTCATCACATCTTCAAAAGACTTAAGACCGTCCTTTGCACACAACGCCTCTTGGTGTATTATACAATGAAAACCCAACAATGGATGACCAACAGCCTTTGTAAATAAATTCACGAATCCTGGTGCTTTGCCAACCATATTGGGTGCATCATCTGTAGTTACAGATACAATTTTCGACAAATCAATTTCTGCACCTGATAAGGCTTTTACAACTGCTTCAAAGGAAAAAAATATAAACAAATATTTCAAATTTTATTATTTGAATATATTCCGCGTTTGTTTTTTTTTTCTTATTTTGAGCAGTTTTTGAGTTTTTAAATGTAGGCTCTGCTGATACTAAATAGTTGCTCATGTAATACTAAATTTCAGCGCCCTCTATCGGTAATATCAGAGACTATTAATTATAGAGATAGGAAATCAAAACTTACACTACTTACCGATAGAGGGCGCTGAAATTTAGTATTACCTGAGCAACTATTTAGTATCAGTTATTTAGTTATTTATTTAGTTATTTAGTATCAGCTGAGTCTACATTTAAAAACTCAAAAACTGCTGAAAACTGCTCAAAATAAGAAAAAAAACAAACGCGGAATATATTCAAATAATAAAATTTGAAATATTTGTTTATATTTTTTTTCCTTTGTTGTTTGTTGTTATTTAAATTTAAATAAAAAAAGAGAATTGTCATTTTTTTTACAAAGTGCCATCTAGTGTAACGATTTTTTTAAAACTTATTTTTTTGGTGATGCCATATCCCTGGTTTATATACTCGCCAAATGTTTTTTTGAATGACATTCTTAATATCAATGTTGCCAACTACAACTTTTTGGAAAAACGATTTTTTGAAAAAAAAACAATTTTTCTGAAAAAACTGATTTTTTAAATTTAAATTATTGTATTATTTACTTGACTCCAATTAATCTTTGAAAAACTTCGCGTGCCACCTAAAATCACGCCGCGTGCCACTAGTGGCACGCGTGTCATAGTTTTGCCAGCCCTGCTCTACGCGCTCTTCAACCAATTTATTTGTTTTATTTAATTCTTAAGCCATTTTTTCCTCATTTTCTTTGAAAACATTTAATAAACTTTTATAATTTTCATTAGTTATTTTTATAAAATTTAAGCATTCATCACATATAAACTTGATGTTTTGATATTTAAATAGTAGCCGTTTTTTCTAATCACTTGGATTTAATAAATCCAAAAAGTATTTCTAAAAGTGCTCAACAGATGGCGTTAGATTCTCCCTATTTTAAAAAGAATTTTCTGTCCGAGACTTCTTTCACCCTAATTTTTAATACCGAATTCGATGATGAAGGATTTTACTTTAACTTTTATTTTTTAATTATATTTTATATAAAACAGCGATAAACAGTCTGCCTTTTCAGTTTTATCACTTCAATTTATATTTTTACACAATTGAAAAATTCCATTACAATATTTAATATTCACTAATTGGATTTAATTAAATTAGTTACTGTAGAGTGAAAAATTGCCATTTCTATTTCAGCTATTTCACCATGTCCAAGATTAAAAATATGTATTTGGTGAGGTGTAGTTTTTTTTTCTAAACATATTTCATAAATAAAAATTTAATAAAAACCTTTTATTTGTTAGTTTTCCAATTTTTTTGTTTCTCTTTTAATTTTTATTCGTATTTTTTTTCTGCCAAATTAATAGGCTGTTTCATATAATTGTGCTTTTATTATGGATTTATTAAATCCAGCTTTTTTTTGGATTTAATAAATCCACGTTTTGTATGAAAAATTCTAAATCCAGGTGATTAAAAAACACGCTAAGTGTGTCGTATTCATATTTGGACAAATTAAAACATTTTAAATGGAAATATTTTTCACAGAATCCGCTACACTGTATATTATTTGCTTCTCGGCAACTAGAATTGCATTTTCCACAGGCCAGAACCATAATTCTCCATGAACCTTATCGGTATTGGAAAAATCGCAAAATATATGAATTTTTTTTTTTTTAATTCCAAATTAATTTTGATAAATATTACGTAAAAAAATACGTGTTTAAAAGAGCTTGCAAATATACACGACCGTTTTCTTTGCTTGTACAAAGGGTTTTTGGGATTACAATGTTTCTGGATTACAATGTTTTTCACGTCCCATATTGGTACAATTAGAAAAGAATTTACTTATTTCAAACGCAAATTATGAAAAGAAAATTATTACTAAGTGCTTCGAGTAAAATTTTGACAATTATTACAAGTGTCCTATTTATATGTCCAAGCCAAATATGAACAAAGTAAAGTAATTTTGTTGTAAATATTTGCATGTTTTAAATATTGCAAAGTTTTATATATAATCTGAGACTACTCGATTACAGTTTACTATAATAGAAAAGAAATATAATTATTGCTTTATAATTATTAAGAGAAAATCATGCAGATAATTTTGTATGAAGTGTCCTATTTCTATGTCCATAGCTGTATATACATGCATAAATATACCAAGTTTACACCGTTTACGAGTAGAATACGAGTTTGTATGAAAACCCCTAATATGTAATTAATGAACTGTATGACAATATTATAAAGTATGTCACATACTACTGAATAAACCAAACTAAAACCTATATTTGGGAAGGGCCTGGAGCCCACAGTGATTGAAATTTTCGAACATTTTTTATATAGCAAAATTATATATGAAGTAGCCTTTCAAAAAAGTAGGGGGTTTCATATAAACTCGTAAATTCCTTGTAAACCTTGTATAAATACAAAGCATTATTTTTTATATATGGAGTTTGACATTAAACTCATAAACATACCAGGTTTTCACCGTTTACGAGTAGAATACGAGTTTATATGAAAACCCCTAGTATAAATAATGTACATATATGTTACTTATAAATTTTTTTATAAATAAAAAAGAATAAAAATACTTTTTTAGCCAGTTTTTAGTGGTTTTTTAATGCGTTTTTTATATAAATAAAATTTTGGGCTAATTATTTATACAAAACTCAGAGAATATATTAAACACAAGTGCACTTGGAAATGTATTTAAAATAGCTTAAAATCAAGAAAAATAACTAATTAAAAGTGCCACCTTTTTCGTTGAAACACTTAAAACCGGTTCAGTTTTTTAGATGAGAACCGTAGATAGTAGTTGCTTTTATGTAATTTTTGACTTCAAAGACATTTGGGAGCCATTCGTATCCATGCTCAGAAATCAATTAAATTAAAGGTATATAATTCTAGATCAAAACTTACGATATGTACTATATACAAATTTTCGTCCGATTCCAGTAATTTTCGTAACTTTTATTGCGATTTAGACAATATTTTGTATTTTTTTTTTTTAGTTTGGAGCATAATTCAAATTTTCTAGGGTTTCATGGCATGTGTCCCGTCACCCAAATCATCAGAGGAGCTGAGAAAATTTACTTACCATTACTGACCGAAATCTAAATTGTTGAATTATTTTCAGGGCTGATATTAGGATACCAGATCAATTCCCCAAAATGTCATGCCTTAAAATTTTAGGGAGCCCACGTAGATTGTGATGGCGAAGATTTGCTGTGTAATAATTTTTATTTGGTTTGAGTTCATATGTGTTTGCTATTGACCGTACTAACATTTTTTTGTGAGGGAATCTTCTATTTGTAGCCGAAGTTTGATGGGAAATTCACTTTATTTTAAATAGACTAAAATTTTCTTTGGGTGTAAATTCCGAAAAATATTTGACTATAAAGCTTTGCTTTAAAAATTGGTTGATGTTGTCAAGAAAATTTTAAAAATTTTCATTGATTGAAAAAAGAATTTGGAATTATTGGAAGGAATATGAAAAATTGTAAAATTTAAAAGAAAAAGAAAAGTAGAACATATTAGAACATCTGTACCATACCTAAATATAAAAAGTGCAAAAATTTTGTGATAATAAGAATTGTGAAAACCAAAGAACTGGTATTATATACAGAAAGTGAAACAGAAAGTGAAGGAGTTCAGAAAACCGAAACCAATAACAAAGAGGAAATTCATCCATGTACCCATTCATGTAAATTTGTATAAATTTTATTTAATAAATCTGCAAAATAAATCAGCAAAATAAATCTGAAATATAAAATCTGCCATATAAACCTGTTAAATAGATGTCTGATCAAATACGCCGATCACGCAACAAAAATTGATAAATACCATTTAGAATTTATGAAATTAATTGAACAACAAAATCTGGAAAGAGTTACAAGATTGCAGCTAGTTCAACATAATAATCTTATACCACCCGGTGTTGATCAGTTCCGTTTTGGGAAACAAAAAAAAATTTGTTAGATGACATTGATGCAACAAAAAGTAAAAAAGGTGACAAATTAGTTAAATTTTTTTATAGTTTCTTAAATTTGTTTTCGCGTTGAGTTTATAAACGAACGAAATTGTTGTATAATCTTCTTGCCTGCTGTGGTATAGAAGGGAAAGAGAAAGAAAGAAGATATAATTTTTTTTTAGTTTAACGAAAAGCGAAATTTAGTTTTGAGTTTTAACTCACATTTAACATCTTAAACATTTCTTTTAAATTTGTCTTTAAAAAAAAAAAAAAATTAATTCGTTCTTCTTTTGCATAAAAATAATTTAAAAGTTCATTTGTGTTACTTGCTGTAATTTTTAAATATTTTTGATATTTGTGATATGGTCACCTTATTCGAATTTTTGATTTTACAATAAACAACACAAACTTCATTAACACTTAATTACCCAGCAAAAAAAGTGGTATTCATTATTTTGTTATAACTTCTTTCATTGCTTCCTTAGTTTCAGTTAGTATGTTTTAAGTGCTTTTTGGAAGTTATTCAAAGGAACTTCCGAAAGTATTCATGCGTTAATGTTCCAAATGTATTGATTTGGATATAAACCTATAATAATCTTAAAGAATCACCCTTTTCATTGTTTTTATATTTATATAGTTTTTGAAACCATAGTACAAAATATTTTCTAATCATTCAAAATCAAAATTTTTTATAGAAAACTGTTTTAATGAACTTTTATTTTTTATAAAATCTTTTTTTATACTTTTGTGTAAACTTTTATGTGAGATCCACTTATACAGTTTTACAATTTTTTCAGTTTGACAAGTTTCTTTGAAATTTAATTTTGTTTCAAATAATTCTCAAAACCTTTTGACAATTTGTATTCAGTTTACATCTTTTGCAACTGTAATTTAGAAAAAAAACCATTTAAAATGCTTTTTTTTTTAATAAATTAAAAAAATTAGAATGATATTCAGAATTTGCATTAGAAATTTCGAAAACGTCATGTGAAGTTCAGAAAAACAGCACTTGTAATTCGGAAAATATCAATTGATTTTCAGAATACATCAATTGTAATTCAGAAATCATCAGTTAAAATTCAGAGAATATAAATTAAAATTCAAAAAATATAAAATCTACTACAATTCATAATTTCTAAACTTGAACTGATATTTTCTGAATTTCAATTAATGAATAAGAATTTCAATCGATATTTTCTGAATTCTAATTGAAGGACATTGATGTTTTTTGGAATATCGATTTATATTTCTAAATTACAGTTGGTATTTTATGAATTTCACGTGACATTTTCTGATCACCAACTGATAAGGCCTTGGCGTATTTAGTAAAAACGCCTCCCTAAAAATCCAATTTTTGAAAATCAAAATACAATTTTAATAAAATATAAGTTTTACGTTAAATATCATAATATCAATAATTTTTAATTAAAATAATTTTTATTAAATCTGTGAGGGGGCAAAAATCAGTATCTTACTACAATATATGCATATTTTTCACGCATACTAAAGAATATCTAAACATAGCATCTTGATTGCTATATTTGAATGCTTCCGTCCTATGACACGCCAACGTTAAATTCATCGCTGAAACCATTAGAAAAGAAGTGATGCCTTTGCTATAGTAGTGATGCTTTTATTGCTTCTTTGGCAGAACTATTTTTGCTGGGTATCTTCCATATATACATTAAACTCATTTCAACCAAACATACAACCCATTGTTTCGTTTTAAAAGTTTTTTTTTTAATTTTTATATTAAACATATAAACAACCATACACACTAATCTATCATCCCCATGCAACAATAACTCCTCTCACTCACTCAATCAGATGCTTTTTGGCTCTGAATGAGTAAATTACACACGAACTAACATACATTAACATACCTATTAACTATCTTGAATAAAACTTACAGCCGAATAAAATTATTCTTCGTCCACAAGCGCTTGATGACAACGAGGGATAAGAAACCGTAAGTTTAGTCAAATTTTGTATTTATATATATATTGATACACATTTTTTTTATTTTCACTCAAATTTTTTTTTGAAATAATATGATAATAAATATGAATAACTATTAGATTGAGTGATTCACGTATCTAACGTGATGAACATTGAATTTGTATTTGCAATTAGGGTTGTCATAATTCAATAATTTCAAGCTTTTGCATTTTTTTTATTTTCACTCAAATTTTTTTTTGAAATAATATGATAATAAATATGAATAACTATTAGATTGAGTGATTCACGTATCTTACATGATGAACATTGAATTTGTATTTGCAATTAGGGTTGTCATAATTCAATAATTTCAAGCTTTTGCGGGATTAAGATTTTTTTAGGGATTGATTTAAATGCAATCTATTCGTTTATATAATTTAAAATTTTAACTTTTAATTAATGAAATTATTTTCTTTTTCTTTTAAAATTCATAGATATTTGGCGCCCAACGTGGGGCATCAGTTCGCGTGTTTTGAAAAAAAATCTACCGTGTTGTTATCTAGGGACTGATGCCCATTGAACCTTATAATTTTTTTTGTGTGTGTGTGGTGAAAATATTTATTTTTGTTTTTATGTTTGTCTTTATCTTTTATTTGATTTATTTCTACTTTTCATTTCCATAACTTTTGAGCTTTTAGCCGTCGGTTAGGATCATGATTAATGGATATTTTCGTTCCACTGCCTTTCCGACACTAATTGCCATAGTATAATATAGTAGCTTGACTCATTTTCTGTCATTTGAAAAAATTAACTAGTGTTTGTAATTTTACTTGTACATATGGTTCTTAATACCACTACAACTACATGAAATAGGGACAAGCTCTCAATTTTTTAATGAGTGGGGCTACTATAGTATACTATGCTAATTGCCTCAATTGTTAATCTATCAGGGTTTGGGTTTGTGTAGCGAGAAGATTCTGGTGCGTATCGGTTTCTGCCTACACGACGCATTTTCCTTTTTCCTTCTTTCTTTCCTATCTTTCTATTTCTTCGTTCGGTCTTCGGTTATGATGATTCTTGGAGCTTGGTTGTTATCGGGTCCATGCTACATTATCGATTTCCGAATGCTCTTTTTCTATCCCTCTCATATCTGGTTTAGTCTGGTGACGGGATCCGGTCTGATAATTTCAGGAGGATCTACACCAGATATGGTTTCCGGTTTCTGGTTTATCTACACCAGAGCTGGAAATATCTTTTTCTTCTTCTTTCCTATCCTTTATTTATATACTTATGATTTTCATTTCCGTTGTTGATGATTGATTTTTGTTTTTTTTTTCTGAGTACTTCGCTGATTATTTTACATTTTTTTTATAATGTTCCGGAACTCTTTGTAGATTTTTTTTAAATAATTTATAAATTTTTTTTAATGATTTTTGTTATATTCTTCCATTTCTATTAATCATCTTTATAAGTTTTTTTTTTTTTTTTTTTGATTAATTTAAGATATTCTTTAATTTAAAATTTCTCCTTCAAGTGTTCCTATTTGAAGATTTGGTAATTAGGTGTAAGATTTTGTTAATAATTTTTTGTTAAACTTTAAATTGATTTTAATTTTTAGTTTTTCTTTTGGTTATTTTTTTTTAATTATTAGTTAGTTTCTTGGACTAAATTCGATTTCGTGTAATAGTTATTTGAAACTAGTGTAAATCGTCTTTTTCAGTTTCAGTGTTGCAGTACTGGTACTTGACAGCTGTACCTGTTTTGTGAGGACGATTTTTACTAACATTTTTCTCTGAGTAGATAATTAAATCGTCAGGGCTTTCGTATTAACATTTTTCTATGTGTGTCGCTGAGAAAAAAGCTATTATATAATTTTGTTTCGTTTTGTGATTATCAAATTGAAATAAACGTAGTTGCTTTGAAAAAATATTCTCATATTTTCTTTAATAAAATCTCATGTGGCTGAGGAAAATTGCTATTTCTAATAACGTTTCCCATATCGGTTTTGCATTTGGACTTAAAAAATAATTTTAATCATCTTTGAAGAAGCAGCAGCTTAGGACCTCCAAATTATAAGCGGTCTTTCACCAATTGCCTAACTTTATTTTTAAGTCTTTTCACGTATGTTCATTTAAAAAGTTTTTTTTTGTTCTCAAAATTATTGCAACGTTATAAATTATAAGCAAGTTTCATTCAAATCAAGAACTATATGTACCCAATATGTGAGATTATAAGTAATTTATAACCCACCCTTATTCCACCAATATTAGGGACACTACCAGTTAGTTAGAGTAAATAGTTTTTTTTTCATATTTCCGGATATAACTGCTATTTTAATTTCAATTTTAATCTGATTTATTCTATTAAATTTTTTTTTATCAACGTTTAACTTAATTTACATTTAAATTTTAATTAACCAAACTTACATAAATTTTCATTTCAAATTCAAATATCTCTTATTTAAGATAAATGGTACCCTAATGAACTTATCTAATGATAATCTTTCTCTCTTATACAGTTCTTATTTTTTTTTTTTTTGTTTATGCACTCAACTGTTACACATTTTCAAATTACGAATTACACTCAACATACACTCATAATATTTAACATAAAAACTCATTCTCTCAGTATACTCACACAAAATCAGTGGTGTTAGATGTGACGATTTTACGTCATTTTGACGATTTTTTTAGTCAAAATTTTACAAATGACGATTGACGATTTTTGAATAAAAAATCCATATGTTTTGACGATTTAGGAAAATTGCTGCTTTTTTAACGAATTTTAACCAAAACTATACAGAAAAGCATTTAAAAATCCTGGAAATTGTTCTTTTCGAATCGAATTTTTGGAATTCGCAATACTCGTCGGGTCTGAGTGGAAAAACATGTTCGTGATTGAAAACAATTAGCAAACAAAAGTTGGAGCTAGGCTAATTTTTAATTTACACAGATTTAAGCAAGCTGATTATAAATCCGTTTTTCAAATGTCTCAAATACGGCATATTTTTTAGAAAATCACTGTTAAAAATTCCGAAATACACTGTATTTGGCTTATGTCTAAATTATAGAACAATTATGACGTGACTGAAAGTTTTAAGAACAGAGTTCGAAAGCATGAACTTAAAGTCTAAAATAAATAAATAAATTATTTATGATGATTTTAACCGCAGAACACATGATGAGGTGTTTTATCTGTAATTAATCGTAGAATAAATACCATCTTTTTACAGATGAAGCGATTTTATAAAAGTTGTGTTATATATAATTCGAAATTATAAAATCTCAGTTAAATAGAGGTAATCAGTTGAAATGAATTTCAAATAAAAAAAAAATGAAACTAGTTTTTTTGTGATATTTAACTGATGACGATTTCTTGACGATTTTTCATAAAATTGTTGACGATTTTTACGATTTATTTTTACATTTTTGACGATTTTTGACCAAAAAGGTCTGACACCACTGCACAAAATCTAATAATAAATAAGTTCTTTACGCAGCTGTTCGTTAGTCAATTGGCGCCCATCGACGAGAACGAGTGTTTTATATAAGTTACATGTTAATTTTTTTTTTTATTTTTTTTTATAATACACTGGTGTATCTCTTAGATACTAATATACTTTCAACCTCTCTATTATTTTGACATTAGGGTTGCCATAATAATTTTAAATAAGCCTCTTAAAGGTATATATTTTTTAAAATTAAATTTCCAAAAAAAAAAAAATTTCATTAATCTTAATTAAAATTCCTAATTAGATAATTTCATTAATTTAAATTAACATTCCTAATTAAATAATTATATTAATTTTAAATAAAAATAGCTTTACATTTTATTAGTCATAATTTAGACTAAATACTTCAAATCTCTTTTAACAATTTTTTTTTATGTTTTAATAAATAAATATGTTTGTATTTGACGTATTTAATTGTTGATTCCTTGTATTACTGAACATAGAAGTACAGTATAGATATTGGGCCGATTGAAATCTACCCTATAGTCGGCAAGGTAGGGTGGGTATAGACCAGGGTAGTCATAACATCTAAGACTACCCATAACAATCATCAACATCCCTTAACTATTCTTTTCACTATTTTTATTGTTATTGTTTTGTTTAGCTACCTTAATTGAATATTTTTGTTAGCGAACCTGAATCTACTTCCAAAGGGGCAAGAACACACCCCAGCCCTGAGCACGGCCGGCTCTTTAGGTAGACCTGCCCCGGAGGAGGTAGAACCAGGTCGTAAGGTTCGTTACAGAATATTTGGCGCCCAACGTGGGGCTTCAGTTGCGTTTTTATTTTAAATTATATGGTGCACTTACATCTTGAAGCTGAGGGCCTTTGAATCCGTTATATGTGGTGATACATATTAATTTTTAGTTTGTTTCATTTAACTTTCTTTTGGCTTTTGTGGTTTTTATAATTATTGGTTTGGAAAATATGTAGTTATGGTTTACCTGGCTTCATATCCTTACTTAATATTGTTTTGATTCAAAAGCATTAACAGGGTTTGGGTTCGAACTCGAGACGTTGTTTGTTTACTGGTGTATATCGGTACAATACTCGTGAGACCCTTATCCAATTTTTTTCTTTTCTCTTGTATTTTTTTTTTAATTTGATTTTCCTCTTCAAATTTTTTTTTATGGTTTGATTTGAGCTTTTGATTTGGATGCAAAGTTTCTGATCTTTATTTAATCGGATTCTTTCCACAATAGATTATCAACCTTTTTCATTCATTTTTCTTTTCTCATTTTTGTGTTAGGATTTATTTCTTTTTGATTAGCGTCGAAAGATTTCCTGCTGATTTCCTGATTTTTTTGTTTGTTTTTCATATCTTCATTTTTGTATTTCTTTTCTTAAATTTTTTTGCTTCCATTTCATATACCGAAGGACTTCACTGAGTAGTGATATTTATATTGTAATTTTTATTGAGGGTTGAACAATTTTTGCGATTTAATACTTCCTCTAAAGAATTACTCATATTAAATTTGAGAACATCATTTTGTGTAACGGTTAGAAATATTTTCTTTTATTCTGTATAAAATGCCGTTGGTTAGGAGTAGTGAAAATATACCGTCTCTTATTGGTCAAGAGGACAATAATGCATCTTTTGTTGTAGAGCAAGGTGCCGGAGACAATGTATTGACTCCAAGGATTAGAGCTGATAGACCAAGAACACGGCAACAGATGCGGGCAGAAGCTAGTCAACAGAGGAACGATAATGATAACAGAGTACGAAACTTAATCCAGGATTCTATGAGAGAATTTAGGGAAGAGATAAGTTCCCTAATAACTAATAATTTTCGTGAATTGGTCTTGGCAAATTCTGTACCGGATCACCAGACATTACGTAGAGAACAAGTTAGTAACGATAATACACAAAACTTGCGAATACATGATAGTACGCCAAATATGCGAAATAACCGGGATAATCGTAGTAGTGATTCACAGCCTGAGCGAAATGTAGAAAGGGATCGTCGATATTCAGTAGTCGATCTTGAACGTAGCTCGGAAAGGATATTGAATTTAATTCGATTTTCGGGTGAAGTAACAGACATATCCGTGGACGAGTTTATCTATAGAGTTGATTCATTAACGGAATCCAATCTTCGGAGTAATTTTGTTCTTTTGTGTGAACACGCTCACATTCTTTTTGAAGGCAAAGCCTTAAAATGGTATTGGCGGTTCCATAAAAGTTCATCCGCTATGAACTGGGATGATTTATGTATAGCTGTGAAACATCAGTTTAAAGAATTTTATACGGACTTTGACATTAAGGATGACATTCGCCGTAGGAAACAAAAACCTAGCGAATCATTTGATGAGTTCCACGATGAAATCATAAATTTATGTGATAGACTAAGAACACCAATGTCGGACTATGAACTGTGCGAAACTATCCAGCGAAACTTGAAACCCGAGGTTAGGCACGAACTATTACATTTGGACATAGTTAGAGTTTCGGAGTTGAGACGTGCAGTGCGAAGACATGAAAAATTTGTTAAGGATATGTCACACAGTAGTCATAATAAACGATCGTTTCAAAGGGGTCAAGTGTCGGAAATAACCGATAATACTCGGAGGAATATTGAGGATAATTTAGATATAGATGACACGGAAATATGTGTCGTAGTTCGTTCTGGCAAATGCTGGAACTGCGATGAAATAGGACACAGTTTTATGGATTGTGTTAAACCTCGAACCGTATTTTGTTATGGATGCGGGATCAAAAATACGTATAGACCTCAATGTGTCAAATGTACAAGTGAGCAGGGAAACTTGTTGAGGGATGTCCGGACGAAAAAGCGCGGACATCCGAAGATAGAAAATTAGACGTTTCTAATTTAATTAACAAACCTGATGTGACCAAACAACCTAAAGTAATAAAAATTCATCCATTACAGAGACCATACCATGTTCGTCTAGAGGAATATAACCGAATTAGAAACCGGATTTTTAAGGAAATTGACAATCACAAAAAGCTTACTAGGTCGTCTAAACGATTACGCGATTATTATATGAGGAGAAAACAATTTAGTAAATATACAATTTCGTCATTAGTGAACATAGAGAATGACAATAGGCCATATATTTTGTTGAATATAAGACATACGAAATATTTTTCATTATTGGACAGTGGCGCTAATGTTAGCGTGATTGGTGGCAAGCTTTGCGAGGAAATAATAAATTCGGAAAATTTTAAACAGGGAGTCTATTATATAAAAACAGCTGATGGAGAACAACATGTTTTAGGCACTGTGAAATTAGATGTAGAATATAACGGACAAACAAAACCAGTGGAGTTTTTAGCAATTCCAAACATAAAACAGGAAATTATATGTGGTATAGATTTTTGGGAGAAATTTGGAATAAAAATTGTGTGTGCTAATACAATAAGCGAAATTATTTTAGAGAAAGAAGATTCTGATAAAATTTCATTGAATACCCTTCAGAAACAACAGCTACAGGGAGTTATTGATAGTTTTCCCACTTCCGATCGTCATGGTCTGGGGTGTACAACCTTATTGGAACATAGAATTGATACGGAAAAGGCAGTTCCAATAAAACAACGATTTTATCCCATTTCGCCAGCTAGGGAGAAACTTTTATGCGGGGAAATTGATCGAATGTTAGAATTAGGAGTTATCGAAGAGTGTCCAACTTCACCGTGGTCATCCCCTGGTGTTTTGATTGTGAAACCAGGAAAAGTTCGTTCTTGCTTGGACAGTAGAAAATTAAATTCCGTGACGACAAAAGACGCTTATCCGATACCTAACTTCGACGGACTAATTTCAAGGCTTCCTCCAGTTTACTTTATTTCCAAAGTGGATTTAAAAGATGCATTTTGGCAAATAAAATTGGACGAATCCTCAAGACCTAAGACAGCTTTCACAATCCCTAATCGGCCATTGTATCAATTTACAAGAATGCCGTTTGGATTGTGCAATGCACCGCAAACGATGTGCAGACAGATGGACCAAGTTATTCCGTATGATTTGAAGACGAACGTACTTGTTTATCTTGATGACTTATTAATTGTTTCGAAAGACTTTAACGAACACATTCGACATTTACACGAAGTGGCCACTCAACTTAGGAAAGCTAATTTGACGATAAACATTAAGAAAAGTTGCTTTGCTATTAAACAGGTACAATATTTGGGATACATTGTAGGTCAGGGAGCTATGAAAATCGACCCAGATAAGGTTAGGGCGATTTCGGAATTTCCGGTTCTTAAAACAGTAAAACAACTGCGCCAATTTCTCGGTATGGCCGGTTGGTATCGTCGATTCATCGATGACTATGCTACCATTACATTTCCTATGACAGAACTCCGTGCAAAACATAAAAGATTTTCTTGGTCAGCTTTTGTCATTTTGAGATGAAAAATTAACTTCAGCTCCCATATTAGTCCACGCAAATTTTGAAAAGCCATTTATTCTACAATGTGACGCAAGCACCTATGGAGTTGGGGCAGTTTTAGCTCAACTTGATGAAGAGGGTAATGAACGGCCAATAGCTTACATGTCACAAAAGCTTAACAAGGCGCAAAGAAATTATTCTATTACGGAATTAGAATGTCTTGCAGTGATTTTAGCAATTAGAAAATTTAGAGCATACATAGAGGGCCAAGAGTTTAACGTAATAACTGATCATGCAAGCCTTAAATGGCTAATGCGACAAAAGGATCTCTCGGGAAGATTAGCCAGATGGGCGTTGAAATTGCAGGGGTTTGATATTTCAATTGAACACCGCAAAGGCAAAGAAAATGTAGTGCCGGATGCTTTATCCAGAGCCTTTGATGGCGACGCAATTATAGACGAAATAAATTTACCAACTTTACCTTCCATTGACCTCAACTCAACAGCTTTTGATAGTCAAGAATATGCTAAACTGAGAGATGATTTTACTGTAGCAGAGTTACCCGATTACAAAGTTCTGGATAAATATATTTATAAAAGAGTTAACTTCTCAACAGGTGAAGTTGATGAGTCCGATTCCTGGAAGTTACTCGTACCTGAGGAATTACGCAAAGATGTGATATTTGCTGCTCACGATATACCAAATGCTGCTCATGGCGGAATCGCCAAAACCGTTCACCGAATAAGTCAATTTTTCTTTTGGCCAAGGCTAGTTTCGGATATAAAAGAATACGTGCAAAAATGTGAATTATGTCGGACATCCAAAACTCAACATCTTCTTTGAAACCACCAATGGGACAATTTGTTGAGTCGGAGAGACCATTCCAAAGGTTATATCTAGATTTAATAGGTCCTTTACCCCGCACAAGAAATGGGAATATTGGTATTTTGATTATTCTGGATCACTTTACGAAATTCACGTTTTTGAAACCACTAAGAAAATTTGTTACAAAACCTATCGTAGAGTATTTGAAAAACGAAATATTTAATTGTTATGGCGTTCCAGAGGTGATTGTCACTGATAACGGAAGTCAATTTAAGTCAAAGGATCTGAAAGTTTTAATGGATAAATTTGGAATTAAGCATCAATTTACCGCTGTACATAGCCCGCAATCGAATGCGAGTGAAAGAGTAAACCGGTCGATTAATGAGGCACTCCGTTCATATATTCGTAATGACCAACGTCTATGGGATGAGTACATAGGAAGTGTTAATAGTGCAATTAGGTCTAGTATACACCAAACAACAGGCCGTACGCCTTATGAATTAGTTTTTGGTCAATCTATGGTAGGACATGGATATGATTACAAAATATTGAGAAATTTGAAACTTTTATCCGAAACAGATACTCAATTAGAACGTCAAGATCAGTTCTCGCTTCTTAGAGATTCGATTAGAAAGAAAATAAGAGGCTTACGAAAGAAATGTTAATTCTTACAACTTGAGAGCTAGAACAAGAGTGTTTAATATTGGTCAAAATGTGATTCACCGAAATTTTGTTCAAAGTTCATTAATAAATAAGTTTAATGCCAAACTTGCACCTACTGGAACAAAGGCGGTAGTAATAAGGAAAATAGGTAATGTCAATTATGAATTGGAAGATGTTGACAGCAGGCATAAGGGAATATACCATATCAAGGACATTTGGACCTGATGATATTGATTAAGAGTTCCTAAACATAATGCGCCTTTTTCAGATAAAGTTCTGCAGCACGCTTTTCTCTTTATCTGCTTTGTGATGGCGAAGATTTGCTGTGTAATAATTTTTATTTGGTTTGAGTTCATATGTGTTTGCTATTGACCGTACTAACATTTTTTTGTGAGGGAAACTTCTATTTGTAGCCGAATTTTGATAGGAAATTCACTTTATTTTAAATAGACTAAAATTTTCTTTGGGTGTAAATTTGGAAAAATATTTGACTATAAAGCTTTGCTTTAAAAATTGGTTGATGTTGTCAAGAAAATTTTCATTGATTGAAAAAAGAATTTGGAATTATTGGAAGGAATATGAAAAATTGTAAAATTTAAAAGAAAAATAAAAGTAGAACATATTAGAACATCTGTACCATACCTAAATATAAAAAGTGCAAAAATTTTGTGATAATAAGAATTGTGAAAACCAAAGAACTGGTATTATATACAGAAAGTGAAACAGAAAGTGAAGGAGTTCAGAAAACCGAAACCAATAACAAAGAGGAAATTCATCCATGAATGGGTAATAAAATTTGTATAAATTTTATTTAATAAATCTGCAAAATAAATCAGCAAAATAAATCTGAAATATAAAATCTGCCATATAAACCTGTTAAATAGATGTCTGATCAAATACGCCGATCACGCAACAAAAATTGATAAATACCATTTAGAATTTATGAAATTAATTGAACAACAAAATCTGGAAAGAGTTACAAGATTGCAGCTTGTTCAACATAATAATCTTATACCACCCGGTGTTGATCAGTTCCGTTTTGGGAAACAAAAAAAAATTTGTTAGATGACATTGATGCAACAAAAAGTATAGAAGGGAAAGAGAAAGAAAGGAGATATAAAATTTTTTTTTTAGTTTAACGAAAAGCGAAATTTAGTTTTGAGTTTTAACTCACATTTAACAACTTAAACATATCTTTTAAATTTGTCTTTAAAAAAAAAAAAAAATTTAATTCGTTCTTCTTTTGCATAAAAATAATTTAAAAGTTCATTTGTGTTACTTGCTGTAATTTTTAAATATTTTTGATATTTGTGATATGGTCACCTTATTCGAATTTTTGATTTTACAATAAACAACACAAACTTCATTAACACTTAATTATCTTCCATATATACATTAAACTCATTTCAACCAAACATACAGCCCATTGTTTCGTTTTAGAAGTTTTTTTTTTTTTTTTTTTAATTTTTATATTAAACATATAAACAACCATACACACCACTGTTGGTAAAAGTGGCACAAAAGTGCCATTTGTGGCACTATTGAATGTTCAATGGCACCTTGGCACTCTCCATAGAATTTTGGCACTTTTTACGAAAATTTCTATATAATTTGATAAAAGGTCGATATCGCTGGTTTTTCATTAAAAGCTACGCCTCTTAAGAAGGGGTAGCAAAATTAAAAAACAAATGCTACACTAAAAATATCTACAATTTTTTGGACCACCTTCCAGTTCTTCGGGGACAATTTAATCATTATTTTGATATTTAAAAATAAAAGCAACGGGGATAAAATTAGAAAAACTTTAATTGATTCTATTGTATTGTCAAATTTAATTGTAAACTTTTTTGAAAATCTTGGACCTGCTAACTTATCTTAAAATAACGTAAGTTTAGTGCTTTACTATAGTTAAGAATGGCATTTTTATATGAAAATATTTGTGGTAGGTAATGTTAAACTCGGGTTACTTTTTAGATAAGTTCCCCGCCTTTTTTTTGTCTTTTTACTTAACCCTTAAATTCATGATCTCTACAATTTTAACCATTTTTTTATATATGATTTCTAAAGGCGTGTACATTTCAAGAAAAATACCAAAAAAAATTATTTAAAAAAAGTTGATTTTTATTGAAAAATATTGTTTTTTGCCAAATAGCTAAATGGTGATTATTTTAACGTGTATGAAAAAAAAGAAACAAAAAAAAATATATGAAATATTAACTTTAACTGTTTAAAAAATCTGAGTTATAGTTTATAAAACAACTTTGTGCAGAAAGGGCACCAATGCCCAAAAATTGAGTTTTATGCATCAAGTGGCGTTTTTTATTAAGAAACTGGTATGTTGCCAAATGGCTACACCATGCATTTAAGGGTTAAAGTAACTAATGTATAAATATTTGAAATAAAAGCTGAACATATTTTTTTTGAAACATTAAATGTTGCTTAATTTTTATTTTTTTTGGCACTTTTAAAGCTTTTTTGGCACTTTTTTGGCATCATTGAGGCACCAAACGAAAATTCTCAAATACCATCACTGATACACACTAATCTATCATCCCCATGCAACAATAACTCTTCTCACTCACTCAATCAGATGCTTTTTGGCTCTGAATGAGTAAATTACACACGAACTAACATACATTAACATACCTATTAACTATCTTGAATAAAACTTACAGCCGAATAAAATTATTCTTCGTCCACAAGCGCTTGATGACAACGAGGGATAAGAAACCGTAAGTTTAGTCAAATTTTGTATTTATATATATATTGATACACATTTTTTTTATTTTCACTCAAATTTTTTTTTGAAATAATATGATAATAAATATGAATAACTATTAGATTGAGTGATTCACGTATCTAACGTGATGAACATTGAATTTGTATTTGCAATTAGGGTTGTCATAATTCAATAATTTCAAGCTTTTGCGGGATTGATTTTTTTAGGGATTGATTTAAATGCAATCTATTCGTTTATATAATTTAACCCCTAAATTCATAAACGCTTTGTAAAATTATAGGAGGTTTATTGAACAAATTTTGTATGAAAATGACGTTTTGTAAACCAGCTATAACTTTACAAAGCATTTATGAATTGAGGGCTAAAATTTTAACTTTTAATTAATGAAATAATTTTCTTTTTCTTTTAAAATTCATATTAAAGAAAAACAAAATATTAAAGATTTTCTTTGTTTAATTTTATTCCCGTAAATTTTATTTTACAATTAATTTAATTCCAATAATTGGGTTTTATAGTATTTATTCATGTTTAATATATCATTAATATTTAATTTCGTCTTCTGGGGTCAAATCTTAAATTTCTTTTAAATAAATAAATTTTACACTAGGTCACAAACATATTTTTTTATTTTTGTTCAAGCATAATAAAGATTTGGTTCTTAAGTTGATTATTATCATGTCTTACATATAAAATTTTTTTTACACTAGTTTACAAATTTTTTTTTTTACATTTTATTGAACTATTAAAATTTTTTTTTTTAATATTTTTTTTTAAATTGAAAAACCTTTAAAGAAGGTGATCATCTATAGTTTTTTTTTATTTGTCTATTTGTTATCTGAATACTATTTACTTATTAAAATATGTCCATAATTCTTATTATTATAAATAAATTTTCTTGCTATTATTCCTAAGATGGAATTTTAAATAGGCTTATTTTATTACGAAAGGTGAAGTCCTAGGTATGGGATTATGTAGGTTTATATTTTTTTTGGGCTGACTGAAATTTACCCTACAGTCAGCATGGAGGGTGGGCATCGGAATAATGTAGCAAATTCCATCATGAGCTACATTTCTATCAACATTTTCGGTTCATTTTCGATATTTTTTTTTGTTATTTGTTTATTTATTTTTTTTGTTTTAAGGTATCGCCCTTATTTTTGACTTGCTACCTAAATTTAAAATCTACAGTAAACGATTCAATAAATATAATTTCTTTTGGGAACATAATAAATCCCCCCATCGACGAGCACAGCCGAACCAGTAGGTAGCCGTTCCCTTTTATAAATCAACCCAAGTTAAAGAATCGTTACAAGATCCCAATCAGAGGAACCAATTAAATTTTATTGAAAGTGTTAATTTTAGGTAATAATAACAAATATGGTGAAAGGTATGTATATTTAAATTTTTATTGTTAAAAAATATACGCCGCCATCCCAATTTATGTAATTTTCTTTTTGTTAAAATCTTATTGTTTTGCAAATTCACGTCCACACACGTTCCACAAAAAAAAAAAATAATAATAATCTTTGGATAAGTTAACACACATTTTCTTCTTCAATTTTAAATGGAACCCTCAAGTTTTTTAAGGAACGCTCGACAAAGCGCATTTTAGTTAAAATTTTTGTTCCATATTGCAATACACTTTTTAATAGTTGATTTTTTTTTTAAGAATTATTGATACTGCTCTTGGTTAGAATGATGTTGACTAAATCCATATGATTTCGAAGATTCACCCAAAACGGTGGGGTCGTCAGTGGGTGGTAAAGGATTACGAAATTGTTCTGAAGAAAGTCTAGTAAAGAGGATGCCAACGCCTTCAATCAATGCCAAAAGAACTCCACCAATTATAGCACTGCCAGCCATTGCAGGAATACCATTTCTTGCTGCTAATATGCCACCAGTTGTAAATCCACTTATTATTGAATTCCAAGGGTCCTCCTTTTTCCGAAAATGTACTAATGTACAATCAATAGTACTGAACATACCACCCCATACAGCGAAATTTCCGGCAATTACTGGCGATCTGGTTTTAATGGCGGATAAACTACCGATCATTCGTCTACTAATTCCTGAAGGGGCATTCCTAAAACCTTTTATTGCTTGAAATATGCCACCTCCAATACAACCCATTGCAAACGCTCCTCCACAATCATCTACGATTCGGTAAGGACATGGCTCCCTTGCATATTCTTCCATGATAGATTTACAAATTCAATTATTATTATGATTTATTTTACTTTATCTAATTTGCCAAAAAAAAACCGTTCTTACGTTTTCGCACATGTATATTACATATAACTAGAATTGTGAAAGTTTCGAGTATTCGGTTACTGAGTACGGATTACTTAATACCAACTCGTCCTTACGAATAGTGAATTTAACAACGACACGTTAGTGAATTAAACAAGATCATTGGATTTAACAAGAGCTAACGAGTAATCGTTAGATTTTGAGCACGTTTTCCTCATTTAAACAAAAGGCACGTGGTGCTATAAATGTAAACAAAAGCACGTGGTATTTGAAAATTTAGCAAAGTATCTTAAAAATATGTGTATATACAAATAAAATTGTAATCAAATCAAAAAATATTTTTTATTTTGTAAAAAATAAGAAAATATATAAAATCCATACATACTGGCTATAATAACCCAACAAGATTTTTTTTTGAAAATATACAAAAAACCAAAAGTTGTCAAGCCCAACCAAGCCCTGGAATCCTGGAAAATTGACAATTATAAACCTCAAAAAAATCTTGCCATGCCCCAAATAAGTATAGTGTAGCTACAATAACCCAACAAGATTTGGCTTATTAAGGTTGGTATATAAATTTTTTTTTTTGAAAAATTCTCTACAAAAACTGGAGACTTGTAATATGTCGGAGATTACAGAATCTAAAAGAGGATACAATTACAAATTTTTCTGTATATCACATGTACCCTGACCCGCTCCACGATGGGCACTATAACCCAACAAGTTTTGGCTTATTAAGGTTGGTATATAAATTTTTTTTTTGAAAAAATAAATTTTTTTAAAAATTCTCTACAAAAAATGGAGTCTTGTAATAGCTTGGCGATTACAGAATCTAAAAAAAGATACAATTAGAAATTTTCCTGTATATCACATGTACCCTGACCCGCCCCACGATGGGCACTAAAACCCAACAAGTTTTGGCTTTTAAGGTTGGTACATTTTTTTTGTTGAAAAATTCTCTACAAAATCTGGAGTCTTGTAATAGATCGGAGATTACAGAATCTAAAAGAAGATACAAATAAAAATTTTTCTGTATATCACATGTAGCCTGACCCGCCCCACGATGGGCGGTATAACCCAATAAGATTTGGCTTATTAAGGTTGGCATATAAAATTTTTTTTAGAAAAAATACATTTTTTAAAAAATTCTCTACAAAAAATGGATTCTTGTAATAGCTCGGCGATTACAGAATCTAAAAGACGATATAATTAGAAATTTTTCTGTATATCACATGTACCCCGACCCGCCCCACGATGGGCACTATAACCCAACAAGATTTGCCTTATTAAGGTTGGTATATAAATTTTTTTTTTTAAAATACATTTTTTAAAAAATTCTCTACAAAAAATGGAGTCTTGTAATAGCTCGGTGACTAAAGAATATAAAAGACGATACAATTAGAAATTTTTCTGTATATCACATGTACGCTGACCCGCCCCAGGATGGGCACTATAACCCAACAAGTTTTGGCTTATTAAGGTTGGTATATAAATTTTTTTTTGAAAAAATAAATTTTTTAAAAAATTCTCTACAAAAAATGGAGTCTTGTAATAGCTCGGCGATTACAGAATCCAAAAGCCGATATAATTAAAAATTTTTCTGTATATCACATGTACCCTGACCCGCCCCACGATGATAGTGCTTTAAGGTTGGTATATAAATTTTTTTTTTTGAAAAAATACATTTTTTAAAAATTCTCTACAAAAAATGGAGTCTTGTAATAGCTCCACGATTACAGAATCTAAAAGACGATACAATTAGAAATTTTTTTGTATATTATATGTACGCTGACCCGCCCCAGGATTGGCACTATAACCCAACAAGTTTTGGCTTATTAAGGTTGGTATATAAATTTTTTTTTTTGAAAAAATTAATTTTTTTGAAAAATTCTCTACAAAATCTGGAGTCTTGCAATAGACCGGCGACTACAGAATCTAAAAGAAGATACAATTGGAAAATTTTCTGTATATCACCACATTTAGCCCGCCCCACGATTTGGCTTATTAAAGTTGGTATATAAAATTTTTTTTTAGAAAAAATACATTTTTTAAAAAATTCTCTACAAAAAATGGAGTCTTGTGATAGCTCGGAGATTACAGAATCTAAAAGACGATACAATTAGAAATTTTTCTGTACATCACATGTACCCTGACCCGCCCCACGATGGGCACTATACCCAACAAGATTTGGCTTATTAAAGTTGGCATATAAAATTTTTTTTTTTGAAAAATTCTCTACAAAAACTGGAGTCTTGCAATTGCTCGGGGATTACAGAACCTAAAAGAGGATATAATTTGAAATTTTTCTGTATATCACATGTACCCCGACCCGCCCACGATGGGCAGTATAACCCAATAATATTTGGCTTATTAGGGTTGGTATATAAATTTTTTTTTTTACAAAAAATACATTTTTATGAAATATTCTCTACAAAACCTGGAAGCTTGTAATATCTCGGAGATTGCAGAATCTAAAAGAGCACTATATAAAATGGGCACTATAATCCAACAAGATTTGGCTTATTTTTTTTTTTGGAATATTCTTACGAAAACTGGAGTCTTGTAATACCTCGGAGATTGCAGAATCTAAAAGAGGATACAATTAGATATTTTTCTGTATATCACATGTACCCGGATCCGCCCTACGATGGGCAATATAACCCAACAAGGTTTGGCTTATTAGGGTTGGTATATAAAATTTTTTTTTTTTTAAATAAATTGTTTTGAAAAATTCTCTACAAAAACTGGACATTATGGAATCTAAAAGAAGATACAATTAGAAATTTTTCTGTATATTACATATATCCCGACCCGCCCCACGCTGAGCACTATAACCCAACAAGATTTGTCTTATTAAGGTTGGCATATACATTTTTTTTTTGAAAAAATACATTTTTTTGAAAGATTCTCTACAAAAAATCGAGTCTTGTAATAGCTCGGCGATTGCAGAATCTAAAAGAGGATATAATTAGAAATTTTTCTGTGTATCACATGTACCCCGACCCGCCCCACAATGGGCACTATAACCCAACAAGATTTAGCTTATTAAGTTTGGTATATACATTTTTTTTTTGAAAAATACATTTTTTCAAAAATTTTCTACAAAAACTGGAGTCTTGTAATAGCTCGAAGATTGCAGAATCTAAAAGAAGATACAATTACAAATTTTTCTGTGTATCACATATATCCCGAGCCGCCCCACGATGGGCACTATAACCCAACAACATTTGGCTTATTAAGGTTGGTATATAAATTTTTTTTTTTAAATACATTTTTTGAAAAATTCTATTCAAAAACTGGAGTCTTGTGATAGCTCAAGGATTACAGCGTCTAAAAGAGGATATAATTAGAAATTTTTATGTGTATCACATGTACCCCGAACCGCCCCACGATGGGCAGTATAACCCAACAAGTTTTGGCTTATTAAGGTTGGTATATAAATTTTTTTTGAAAAAATACATTTTTTTGGAAAATTCTCTACAAAAAATGGAGTCTGGTAATAGCTCGAAGATTGCAGAATCTAAAAGAAGATACAATTACAAATTTTTCTGTGTATCACATATATCCGGAGCCGCCCCACGATGGGCACTATAACCCAACAACATTTGGCTTATTAAGGTTGGTATATAAATTTTTTTTTTTTTTAAATACATTTTTTGAAAAATTCTATTCAAAAACTGGAGTCTTGTGATAGCTCAAGGATTACAGCGTATAAAAGAGGATATAATTAGAAATTTTTCTGTGTATCACATGTACCCCGACCCGCCCCACGATGGGCAGTATAACCCAACAAGTTTTGGCTTATTAAGGTTGGTATATAAATTTTTTTTGAAAAAATACATTTTTTTGGAAAATTCTCTACAAAAAATGGAGTCTTGTAATAGCTCGGAGATTGCAGAATCTAAAAGAGGATACAATTAGAAATTTTTCTGTATATCACATGTACCCTGACCCGCCCCAGGATGGGCACTATAACCCAACAAGATTTGGCTTATTAAGGTTGGTATATAAATTTTTTTTTTTTGAAAAAATTCATTTTTTTGAAAAATTCTCTAGAAAATCTGGAGGCCTCTAATAGCTCAGAGTTTGCAGAATATAAGAGACGATACAATTAGAAATTTTTCTGTATATCACATGTACCCTGTCCCGCCCCATGATGGGCACCAAGATTTGGCTTATTAAGGTTGGTATATAAATTTTTTTTTTAAATACTGTTTACGTGCAAAGTGCATCGAACGCACCTATTGTTGGCTTAACGAAACAATCTCGTGCTCTTTGGCATTTACTCGTAGCCTTAGAGCTCTTGTTTTGTTAAGATAACAATTAATACTCTTGTATCAACCCGTTTAAAAGGTACGTTTCAACCCCCGTTTTGCTTTATTAAATAAAGAAAGTTATTTTTTAATGATTTTAGAAAAAATTCTAACCCGTATTTTTTATTTATTTTCCATAATTTTCGGAAATTATTTTACGAGAAAAACATTGGTCCTTCAACCCGGATAATTTCGAACCCGAAATCTCTAAAATAATTTCTCAGAAAATTATTTTATTTTCAGAAAATTAACTCGAATTTTCTTGGATTCGCTGCTGAGGATTAAGTATAAACCCCAATAAAATTAGTACCCCATAAAACCCCCTTAAAATAAAGGTACGTAATTTGAAATTAAACAGTGTTCAAATAGCTGTGTTTGTGCGGCAAGCTATCAATGTTGACTTATGTCATTCTCATACAAATCTAACATTAGCCAACGTTTAGTGTTAACTCTTAACGTTAATAGTTTGGTAAAAGACGAGGCTTATAGTGTCATAAGCAAGTGCACCTTGACTAATGAGGGTTTCGATCTTGCTTGGAAGAATTTAATGGATAGATATGAGAACAAAAAGAGTCTCATAAATGCTCAATTGGGAATTCTTTTCAGTATTCCTTTAATAGAGTGAGAAACTGGCCCTAATATTAAAAAGTAGCAACGCACCATGAATGATATAATTGCAAATCTTTCTTTATTGAAAGTTACCCCGGAAATGTTATACAATGTTATTTTCGTGTACGTTTGTTCTATTAAATTACCGGAACACACTTTAAGTCTTTGGGAAGAATCTGTGAAACGTAATCCCGATTTACCCGAATGGGATGAAATGGATAAATTTTTATCCTCTCGGTATCAAACACTTGAATCCGTGACCGATATAAGGCGTTCACAGTTAAATCACACACAAAATCAATCTTGGAACTCGATTCCCGTTAACCCGAAGAAATCTTTAAATGATTCGAAGAGAATAAATACTTTTGTGGCTAGGACAAACACGACCCAAACCGTGAGTAGATGTGCTCTTTGCCAAGAACGACATCCACCTAGATTGTGTTCAACATTTTTAGGACAAAATGTTGATCAGCGATTATCAACAGTAAAAAGACTAAAGTGTTGTACCAATTGCCTTGCTACCTCCCATGAATTTAAGGCTTTTAAGAGCATTCACGTTTGCTTTTTGTGTAAGCAAAATCATCACTCGCTTCTTCACAGAGGAAATCGGCCCGTAAAATCGAGTTCTGATAATTTTTCTAATCAAAATGTCCCGCATAACTCTTCTGATACTACTACAGACTCGAATGTATCTCCCCATAATCCCGCACAGGTCTCATTAAATCCCGATGATGGACCGTCTACGTCTACAGGCATAAGATCTTATCAGATTTATACTGCCCAAGTAGATTGTGCCCCGAATTCTACCGTGCTTTTAGGAAATGCGATTTGTGAAGTTGGTACAAAGGATATTTTGAGTTCAGCCCGGGCATTAATAGACCCTTGTTCTCAAGCAACTTTCATTTCGAAACGGTTGCAAAAGAGACTTTGTATCCCTACTTTTTCGACTCCAATGGCTGAAATTTCCGGCATTCATGAGACCGTTACAGCCACTTCATCAAATAGATGTTTACTTTCAATTGGTTCTCCAATTGACCCCAGTTTTAAAATTCAAACTGAGGCATATGTTGTTGACAAATTGACTGGTAGTTTACCCTCGTGTTCACTTGTTAACACAATTAATCATAGTTTTCCCGATATTACTATGGCTGACATCAGTTGTTCTCGAATGGATCTGCTTCTCGTCGGAGACATTTATCCCCATATATTATTGCCCGATGTCAGAAAACACCCGAAAGGCAATCTTATTGCCCAGAAATCAGTCTTCGGTTGGATTGTAACAGGTAAAGTAGGTCAACCCGAACCCTTGCAATCGGTTACGTCATTTTTCAACCATGTTCAACTGAACAATCAACTTTCTCGTTTTTGGGAACTCGAAGAGGTTCCCCCAGTTTCCCGAACAACTGAAACCGAAGACTATTGTGGAAAACTTTATCGATCTACCACTTATAGGAATTCAGATGATCGATATGTAGTTTCTTTACCCTTTAAACCCGATTTTCCTACTAATTTGTCTTTGGGAAACTCTCGTAATATAGCTCTTTCTCAATTTATGAGAAATGAGGCAAGGCTTCAGAAGAACCCTGAACTAAAATCGCAGTATGATGAAGTAATTAACGAATATATGGTTTTAGGACATGGTAGCGAGGTAAACCCCTTTTAATGAATCGTCCAGCTATTACATGCCTCATCATGCCGTTATAAAGCCCGATAGCGTTACTACCAAGCTTCGAGTGGTTTTTAACGCATCAAATTCATCGTCAAATGGCGAGAGTTTGAACGATGTTCTATACCCCGGTCCTATCCTACAGGCTGACCTCACAGTCTTAATTCTCCGTTGACGATTTTATCGTTTTGTTTTTAATGCGGACATTGAGAAGATGTACCGTCAGATACTCGTACACCCCAATCAAACCACATTTCAAAGGATTCTTTCCCGTCGTAATCCTAATGAAAATATAAAGGACTTTGAGCTAAAAACTGTAACGTTTGGAGTAAATTGTGCCCCTTATCTCGATATACGGACACTACTTCAACTGGCCCGTGAGTGTGAGGCTCAATGTCCTGAAATTTTGAAAAACCATATGTATGTTGATGACGTGCTAGCTGGCTCGCATGAGTTAGAAGATGGTTGTAGAAGACGTAATGAACTTATTAAAGTTCTTGAGTCGGCGGGTTTTATTCTCCGAAAATGGACCGCGAATCATATACGTCGTCTCGGAAATTTACCCGACAAGAATCAGCTTGGAACACATTTCTTGAAAATTTCAAATGCGAGCACTACTAAAACCCTAGGCCTGCGGTGGAATGCTGTAAAAGCCAGCTTCTATTTTAAACTCGTTTCGCAGCCGGGTAGAAATGTGGTCACCAAATGTGCAGTCTTGTCTGAAATTGCTAAATTATTTGATCCCACCGGTTGGCTATCCCCAAAAATTATAGTTGCGAAAATGATCATGCAACAAATATGGAAAGACAAGACAGATTGGGATGAGTGCTTGAATTCTACCACGTTGATTCAAGTGCATTCTTTTCTCGATGATTACCCGTACATTGAGAAGATTGAAATACCCCGATGAATTAATTATCACCCCGATAATGATTATGAGATCCATGGATTTTGTGATGCTTCCGAAAAAGCATACGCTGCAACACTCTACGTTCGCACCATCTCTTCCCCGTTTGAGATACAATCGCATTTACTTGCATCCAAAACAAAAGTAGCTCCAGTAAAATATGAGACGTTACCCCGTTTAGAGCTCTGTGGAGCGGCATTATTGGCAAACATGGTTGAATCATTGTGTGGCCAATTAAATCTTCCTAAAGAAAAGATTTACCTGTGGACAGATTCAACTATTGTTTTGACTTGGCTTCAGAAACCCCCGTGCCATTTGCCAACTTTTGTAGCGAATAGAGTGGAAGTAATTGAGAGAAAGGTTGGAACTGAAAATTGGTCTCACGTTGTTTTCAAAGACAACCCCGCCGATTTGGCAAGTCGTGGATCTCTTGCTCGTGATTTAATTGGAAACCCCTTATGGTGGCATGGGCCAAAATGGTTGTCTCAGCCAAGGGATAAATGGCCACAGAAATCGATAAATATTTGTTCCCATTTAGAATGTGTGGTTTCTCATGATACCCCAAAGAATATAACTGATATTCTCGAATTATTTTCTTATTTACCCCGAGCAATGAGAATTATTGCATATTGGTTTCGCTGTCTTAATTTTATGCGAACACATAAGCGTTTATACGACACTCCCGATATTACTCATGTGGAAATGAAATTCGTAAGAGATCGGCTTGTTCTCGTATGTCAGCAAATTTATCTCCCCGAATATTCGATCCTATCAAAAGGACTCGTAACCCCTCTAAAAGTCATATATTGTCTTCCTTTTTTTTTTTTTTTTTTGACTGATTCAAAATAAATTGGCGGAGTCCGTAAAGGAACACGCAGCTTGCCAGGATGTCCCACCTCCAAAAAGTTGATAAGATGATAACTTCTCAAAAACCAAAAAATTCTCCCTTAGATATATTGTCTTTAAATCCTTTTATTGACCCGAATGGATTTGTTAGAATGAACGGTCGGATTGTTCATGCACCCGGGCTGACATATGATGAAAGATACCCGAAAAGTTTGCCCTATTCCGCGACTTTTACGGATTTGTTCGTAAAACATATACATAAGTGTACCATACATGGTGGTCAGTCGTTAATGCTTCGAACTGTACGAATGGAGTTTTGGGTCCCGAATCTTGAGAATTTAATCCGTAAAACTATTCGTAATTGCACTATTTGTGTATTACATCAAAAGAAATCGGGAAAACAAATTATGGCCGCATTACCTCCAGAAAGAACTTCTCTAACGAGACCCTTTACGCACACAGGTCTAGACTTCGCTGGACCTTTCGATATAAAATCTTATAGTGGCAGAGGTTGCCGTACATCAAAGGGCTATGTAGTGGTGTTCGTATGCTTTGCAACAAAATCCATACATTTAGAAGCAACTGGCGACATGTCATCAGAAACGTTCTTAGCAGCGTTCACCCGTTTTTTCTCGCGACGAGGTTGCCCTTCCCATTTATATTCCGATAATGGGACAGCATTTATAGGTGCTTTACTAGAGGTAGATCGGAAACATTTTCTTTCTCACCTTAAACGACAGCTTTTTTCCCAGAACAATTGTCAAATTATGCAATGGCAATTTATACCCTCCGGCGCCCCTCATATGGGGGGACTTTGGGAAGCTGGCGTTAAAAGTTTCAAAACCCACTTGAAGAAGATCTCCAACTCTCAGAAATTCACGTATGAAGAGTTTTCCACTATGCTCACTAGAATTGAAGCTTGCCTAAATTCACGGCCCTTATCTTCAATTAATGAAAACCCCCATGAAATTGTCCCTTTAATGCCTGGTCATTTTCTAATTGGTGCCCCCTTGTTAGCTCCTCCTGAACCTAGTATGTCCGATTTGTCCCTCAGTCATGCCAATAGGTGGCAGAAGCTAAAAATTCTTCACCATCAATTTGCTCTTCGATGGAAGGAAGAATATCTGAAGGAACGCCACAGACGTGTGAAGTGGAAATATCCTAAGAGGGAATTTCAGGTAGGGGATATCGTAGTAATCCATCAGGATAACTCACCCCCGAATCAATGGAGGTTAGGGCGTATAGAAAAAGTTTTTAAAGGTCCCGATGAGAAAGTTAGCGTTTGCGAGGTGAGAACAGCTTCAGGCATTTTTACTCGGCCCATTGTGAAGCTTGTTCTCCTACCACGTATCCGAACAAAATTAACCCGTTTATTTTCTTTTTCTTCTCCGTAGGTAAAACATGTCTGACAGCTCACGTCGCCTTAAAGTTCACCGACCCGTAGTTGAAAACCCAACATCAACAAAGACAGCACCAACCACAACAGCAACATTGTCAACAACAGCTTCAACAACTACAACTGCAACGGTGTCAGGGTTGCCGCCGTAGTGGCAATAAAGCCAACATAAATTGTGGTGGAAGCGGTAGCTAACCGGCTACAATAGTTATAAATGTCCACTCCGGACAAATTTTTTATTTTTTTTTATAAAGTAACTTTTTTCTTTTCAACCCATTTGAGTTGCCAAATTTTTTAATTTTTAATGAATTTTTTGATTAATTATATTTGTTTTTTCTTTTTTTTCTTATTTAAATTCAGTTTTCCCTGAATTATAAAAATTGTTAATTAGTTATAAGGTTTTTGAATTGTAAATACATACCCGTTTTAAATTTAACGTACCTCGCACTCACTCTTTAGCTCCTCTTGTTGCACCCGTGCAAGGGGGGCGGGATGTTTACGTGCAAAGTGCATCGAACGCACCTATTGTTGGCTTAACGAAACAATCTCGCGCAATTAATACTCTTGTATCAACCCGATTAAAAGGTACGTTTCAAGCCCCGTTTTGCTTTATTAAATAAAGAAAGTTATTTTATTACGATTTTAGAAAAAATTCGAACCCGTATTTCTTATTTATTTTCCATAATTTTCGGAAATTATTTTACGAGAAAAACAAATACATTTTTTGAAAAATTTTCTACAAAACCTGGAGTCTTGTACTAGTTTGGTGATTGCAGAATCTAAAAGAGGATATAATTAGAAATTCTTCTGTGTATCACATGTACCCCGACCCGCCCCATGATGTACACTATAACCAAACATGTTTTGGCTTATTATGTTTGGTATATAAAATTTTTTTGTTGAAAAAATACATTTTTTTGATAAATTCTCTACAAAAAATGGAGTCCTGCAATAGCTCGGAGATTGCAGAATCTAAAAGAGGATACAATTGGAAATTTTTCTCTATATCACATACATCCCGACCCGCCCCACGATGGGCAATATAACCCGACAAGTTTTGGCTTATTAAGTTTGGTATATAAATTTTTTTTTTGAAAAAATACATTTTTTTTGGCTTATTAAGTTTGGTATATAAAATTTCTTTTTTGAAAAAATACATTTTTTTGAAAAATTCTCTACAAAAACTGGAGTCTTGTGATAGCTCAAGGATTACAGTATCTAAAAGAGGATATAATTAGAAATTTTTCTGTGTATCACATGTACCCCGACCCGCCCCACGATGGGCAGTATAACCCAAAAATATTTGGCTTATTAAGGTTGGTATATAATTTTTTTTTTTTAAAATATATTTTTTTGAAAAATTCTCTGCAAAAACTGGAGCCTTGTAATAGCTCGGAGATTGCAGAATCTAAAATACGATACAATTAGAAAATTTTCTGTATATCACATGTACCCTGACCCGCCCCAGGATGGGCACTATAACCCAACAAGATTTGGGATTGCAGATTGCAGAATCTAAAAGAGGATACAATTAGAAAATTTTCTGTATATCACATGTACCCTGACCCGCCCCAGGATGGGCACTATAACCCAATAAGATTTGGCTTATTAAGGTTGGTATATAAATTTTTTTTTTTTTTTGAAAAAGTACATTTTTTTGAAAAATTCTCTAGAAAACCTGGAGGCTTCTAATAGCTCGCAGATTACAGAATCTAAAAGACGATACAATTAGAAATTTTTCTGTATATCACATGTACCCTGACCCTCCCGACGATGGGCACAATAACCCAACATTCCTGTGGCTTATTAAGGTTGGTATATAAATTTTTTTTTACAAAAAATACATTTTTTTGAAATATTCTCTACAAAAACTGGAATCTTGTAGTAGCTCGGAGCCCATCGTGGGGCGGGTCGGGGCACATATGATAAACAGAAAAATTTCCAATTGTATCCTCTTTTAGATTCTGCAATCACCAAACTATTGCAGGACTCCAGGTTTTGTAGAAAATTAAAAAAAAAATGTACTTTTTCAAAAAAAAATTTTACAAACCAAACTTAATAAACCAAACCTTGTTGGGTTATAGTGCCCATCGTGGGGCGGGTCGGGATACATGTGATATAGAGAAAAATTTCTAATTGTATCCTCTCTTGGATTCTGCAATCCCCAAGCTATTACAAGACTCCAGTTTTTGTAGAGAATTTTTCAAAAAAATGTATTTATTGTAAAAAAAATTTTTATATACCAAACTTAATAAGCCAAAGCTTGTTGGGTTATAGTGCCCATCGTGGGGCGGGTCGGGGTACATGTGATAAACAGAAAAATTTCCAATTGTATCCTCTTTAAGATTCTGCAATCACCAAACTATTGCAGGACTCCAGGTTTTGTAGAAAATTTTTCAAAAAAATGTACTTTTCAAAAAAAAATTTTACAAACCAAACTTAATAAGCCAAATCTTGTTGGGTTATAGTGCCCATCGTGGGGCGGGTCTGGATACATGTGATACACAAACAAATTTCTAATTATATCCTCTTTTAGATTCTGCAATCTCCTAGCTATTACAAGACTCCATTTTTTGGAGATAATTTATCAAAAAAGTTTATTTTTTCAACAAAAAAATTTTATATACCAAACTTAACAAGCCAAATCTTGTTTGGTTATAGTGCTCAGCGTGGGGCGGGTCGGGATATATGTGATATACAGAAAAATTTCTAATTGTATCTTCTTTTAGATTCCGCAATGTCCCAGCTATTATTTTTTCAAAAAAATCTATATATCCTCTTTTAGATTCTGGAATCATCAAGCTATTACAAGACTCCAGTTTTTGTAGAGAATTTTTCAAAACAATGTATTTTTTCAAAAAAAAATTTTTTATATACTAACCCTAATAAGCCAAATCTTGTTGGGTTATAGTGCCCATCGTAGGGCGGATCCGGGTACATGTGATATACAGAAAATTTTATAATTATATCCTCTTTTAGATTCTGCTATCTCCGAGCTATTACAGGACTCCAGTTTTTGTAGAGAATATTTCAACAAAATGTATTTTTTGTAAAAAAAAATTTATATACCAAACTTAATAAGCCAAATCTTGTTTAGTTATAGTGCCCATCGTGGGGCGGGTCAGGGTACAGAATATACAGAAAAATTTCTAATTGTATCGTCTTTTATATTCTGCAATCTCCGAGCTATTACAGGCCTCCAGGTTTTGTAGACAATTTTTCAAAAAAATTTATATACCAACCTTAGAAAGCCAAAACTTGTTGGGTTATAGTGCTCAGCGTGGGGCGGATCGGGATATATGTGATATACAGAAAAATTTCTAATTGTATCTTCTTTTAGATTCCGCAAAGTCCAAGCTATTATTTTTTTCAAATAAAATCAATATACGTTTTTGATTACACGCAAATGTTGTTGGATTATGGTAGCCCCTGATGAACGACTTGGGACATGACAACAATTTTACAGGATTTATGAATATATTCTCCTTTGATTTAATTTTTCATTTGGGCTTGACAACTCTTGGTTTTTTTTCTATTTATTTTAAAATGTACCATTTTTTTCAAAAAAAATCTATATACGTTTTTGATTATACGCCAAATATTGTTGGGTTATGGTAGCCCCTGATGAACGACTTGGGACATGACAACAATTTTACAGGATTTATGAATATATTCTGCTTTGATTTCATTTTTCATTTGGGCTTGACAACTCCTGGTTTTTTTCTGTTTATTTTAAAAAGTATAATTTTTTCAAAAAAAATCTATATACGTTTTTGATTATACGCCAAATCTTGTTGGGTTATGGTAGCCCCTGATGAACCATCGTGCCCATCGTGGGGCGGGTCAGGGTACATGTGATATACAGAAAAATTTCTAATTGTATCGTCTTTTATATTCTGCAATCTCCGAGCTATTACAGGCCTCCAGGTTTTGTAGACAATTTTTCAAAAAAATTTATATACCAACCTTAGAAAGCCAAAACTTGTTGGGTTATAGTGCTCAGCGTGGGGCGGATCGGGATATATGTGATATACACAAAAATTTCTAATTGTATCTTCTTTTAGATTCCGCAAAGTCCAAGCTATTATTTTTTTCAAATAAAATCAATATACGTTTTTGATTACACGCAAATGTTGTTGGATTATGGTAGCCCCTGATGAACGACTTGGGACATGGCAACAATTTTACAGGATTTATGAATATATTCTTCTTTGATTTCATTTTTCATTTGGGCTTGACAACTCTTGGTTTTTTTTCTATTTATTTTAAAAAGTACCATTTTTTCAAAAAAAATCTATATACGTTTTTGATTATACGCCAAATCTTGTTGGGTTATGGTAGCCCCCGATGAACGACTTTGACAACAATTTAACAGGATTTATGAATATATTCTCCTTTGATTTCATTTTTCATTTGGGCTTGACAACTCTTGGTTTTTTTTCTATTTATTTTAAAAAGTACCATTTTTTCAAAAGAAATCTATATACGTTTTTGATTATACGCCAAATCTTGTTGGGTTATGGTAGCCCCTGATGAACGACTTGGGACATGACAACAATTTTACAGAATTTATGAATATATTCTCTTTTGATTTCATTTTTCATTTGGGCTTGACAACTCTTGGTTTTTTAATTTTAATTTTTTAATTTAATTTTTATTGGTTTCCAAAACAACAAGATTTACAATCTTATGATTATAGTAATGGATTTTTACAATGTTTAGTTAAAAAATGTATGAAGGGATATGTTTAGATAAAAATATTTAATAACATAATAATAATAATAATAATAATAATAATAATATTATTGAAGGTATTGGATTGTCACCATGTCTTGTCGAATATATCTAAGTCGATTATTCTTGATACATGTAGAATAAAGGGGATTTCTTAGACAATGATAGCGGCATGGCTGAACTGTATTTGCACTTATTATAATGGAAAGGAGAAAGGATGCATAGGCGAATAGAAAATAGTGCCGTAGTGACTTGTGGCCGAGACCACCGTCATGTTCGGCTTAAATGGACCCCAGCTCGCGCGGTATCTGGGGGGGGGGGGGGGAAGAGGTGGGATAATAATAAAACAATAATACTAACATTAAAAACAATAATACTAACATTAAAAACAATAATACTAACATTAAAAACAATAATAATAAGAATAAAAACAAAATTTTCATTTGACCAAGCAAAAAATAAATAAATGACAGCAAAATAAATATTTCAGACACCAGGGCAAATAAATTTATTAAACTATCATTTTACTATAAAATTCAAAAAGTTTTTTCTTAAAATGCAATGCGTTGCTTATAAACTGAATGGATGATGGTAATGAGTTCCAAAGACGTATTGAATTAACATAAAATTGCCACTTGGATACAGAATTTTGAAACAATATATGGTTAATGTCCTTGGTTCTTTGGGAGTTCAAAAATTGAAGTCTATCAAATAGATATGATGGCTCCTGGGTATATATAATTTTTTGTAACAAGATCAAAGTTCTTATATTCAAAAGATCATTAAAAGTAACTCCAAAAAGTTTTCTTGAGAAGGAAGAGATAGGGTCAAATTTTCTTAAGTTGAAAACATACCTAAGAATGGCATTGTAAGTAGATCTAAGTTTTCTACTACTTTTAGTATCACAACTTGCATACATTTCGCATCCGTATAGTAATGTTAGCATTATATAGGTTTTTGCAAGCAATATGCGAATGTTTAGTGGAGTTATATGCTGGGTGTGCCATAAAGTACGTAGCATTGAATAAACTTTTCCAGCGACAATATTTATGTGATCAGACCAAGTAAGTGTGTTGTTAAAAATTACACCAAGGTTTTTGGCAGTGGAGACCATTTCCATTCTCTGACTGTTCAGGGTTAACATCGGTTCAAAAGACAATTTCAGAGTTTTCTTCTTAATCATTAAATATTTAGACTTAGATGGATTTAAACATAAACCATTTGCATTTGCCCATGCTTGAATGTGTTCCAAATCAATATTAAGTTTCGCAATACAATCGTTTATTCCACCTATGTTACTGTTAATATACAGTTGTACATCATCTGCATATAGGGTTGCCACATCGCAAAAGTCTAATAACTTGACACTTCGCAAAAAATAACTTGATTAAAAAAAAAAAACTTGACAATAAAAAAAATTAATGTGCATATGTGTACAGTAGGGTTATTCTTAATACAAAAATTTATAATTTTTGAATACACTCGCCATTTTATTGAGAGTCATAAAAAATTTTCGGTTTTTTTTGAATTTTTGGGGACAAACTCGATAGTGCTACCAGCCATTGAAGTTTGGACATATGGGTTAAATGGACCAAATAAAAACAAACACGTAAAATTACAAAACTGACGAAATTGATTAGTGTTTTATTTTCTTTTTTGTAGCATTTATTCCTGTATAATAAGAAGATAAAGATGAAGTCGTTGAAATTTTCAAACTTTAGGCCAAAAAAATATATAAACTTTCCATAGTTTTCGAATCGTAAATTTGAAATTTTAACATATTTTTTTCTGAAACATAAATAACAAAAACTTTTTTTTATAAATTTATTAAATGGATGATATATAATCAAAATAAAATAGCACTTAAGGTTTTTCTTGTCCCAGCGAAATTATTGTTTACTGATTTTTAAGGAAAACCGTCTTTCGTAAATCTCTACTCACGCTCTCACAATCAAAGATATACCTTAAGCGCCATTTTATTTAGATAATATATCATCAATAGGGCAAGGAATTCCATGCAAATGCATGTTTTTAATCGATAGTCCAAAACTAATATGGACTAAATATTTATCCGAATCATCAAATTTAGAACAAAATGGCATCGATTTGTAGTTGCATATTTTTGCATATTTACTTAGTGTTGGTCAAAAACATACAAATCTGTGTTGTGGTTCAGAGGAAAATACATACCATGACTTTTGCGAAGAATGGTACGATGGTACTTTTGCGAAGAAAATTTTTGCATATTATAAATACAGGGTCCGGCACTAACGTTTTTTTTTCAACTAGTGCTTATTTCGTGAATGGTAACACTTAGCTCATGTCTGATTTGACAGATAATTAGTTTTATCCTTCCGCTGAACGAATATGGTTGTGTGTGGTTGGTCCAGAGGCATAATTGGGCCATTTTTCTTCGAAAATGAGCAAGGAGTGGCCGTTACAGTCAATGGCGATCATTATCGGGCCATGTTGAACGAATTTTTGTTCACAAAAATTGAAGAGGAGGATATTGGCAACATTTGGTTTCAACAGGACGGCGCTACGTGCCACACAGCCGAAGCTACACTCGATGTTTTGCGCCCTGTTTTTGAAGATCGCATTATCAGCCGCAGAGCTGATGTCGTTTGGCCACCTCGGAGCTGCGATTTGACACCGTTGGACTATTATTTGTGGGGTGCCGTCAAAGATAAGTGTTACGCCGACAAGCCAGAGACAATTGACGCTTTAAAGGACAATATTCGTGAAGCCATTGGTGAAATACAGCTGCACACAATCGATAATATGCTTAAAAATTGGGCGTATCGTGTAGGCTACGGCATGGCCAGCCGAGGCCGCCATATGAATGAAATTATTTTCCATTATTAACCGGAAGGATTGTACTTTCAAATAAAAAAAGAAATTTGAGAAAATATTCAGTAGTAAAAAAGTTATTTTGCGGACCCTGTACAATTTTTTTTTTCACAAAATTAAATAATTTTAATCAAGTTAAATTTATTTTTTTTTAAATGCTTAAAAAAATTACAAAAATTTAATTTAACTTGACAAAATAAATTTGACCTTGGCACTTGACAAGACTTAATTAACTTGACAATCAAGGCCATTCAAGGCCATGTGGCAACCCTATCTGCATACATGTGGATATTACAATACGACAATTGTCGTGCAAGGTCATTCACATAGATTGTGAAGAGTAAAGGCCCAAGTATCGAACCTTGCGGTACGCCCCTTCAGACCGGTAACGCACGTGATGTTTTATTGTCCGCGAAGACAGACTGGCGACGATCCGCCAAGATATCAAACGAACAGACGTGTAAGAGAAATTAAATATTGTACGCAACTTTAGGCAGAGAATGTTATGGTCCACCATGTCAAATGCTTTTGAGTAGTCTAGTAAGACTAGGAAACAAATTTCACCTCTATCAACACTTCTACGTATTTCCTCAGACACGTCTACGAGGGCTGTTATGCAGCTGTGTTTAGGCCGGAAACCTGATTGTCGACTTGTTAATAAGCAATTATCATTAATATATTTAGTCATTTGTTGATGTAGTAGCCGCTCAAAAACTTTAGATAAATATGGTAATATGGCAATTGGACGATAATCTTTGTTTGATATTGGAGTTGAGGATAAATACTCTTTGTAATAATGTTATTAAATATATATGTTATAAAGGGAAGCATGTGTGGTAAAATAGTTTTCAAGAACTTCGGGTGAATTTCATCAAAACCAGTAGCATTTGACTTTATAGATTGACAACTTGAAAGAACATCAATTTGATTTATGCAATCAAAAGCGAATAAACCGTTCTGATGTTCCGTATTTTGATCATAAAAATTCGAGTTTGGAAGTACATTAGGTAGATTTGTAAAAGATTCATTAATTATATCTACATCTATTCCATTTTCCACTACAGAGGAAAATTTACCAACGCCGATTTCCTTTATAACTCTTGGTTTTGTTTCTATTTATTTTAAAAAGTACCATTTTTTCAAAAAAAATCTATAAACGTTTTTGATTATACGCCAAATCTTGTTGGGCTATGGTAGCCCCCGATGAACGACTTGGGACTTGACAACAATTTTACAGGATTTATGAATATATTCTCTTTTGCTTTCATTTTTCGTTTGGGCTTGACAACTCTTGGTTTTTTTCTATTTATTTTAAAAAGTACCATTTTTTCAAAAAAAATCTATATACGTTTTTGATTATACGCCAAATCTTGTTGGGTTATGGTAGCCCCCGATGAACGACTTGGGACATGACAACAATTTTACAGGATTTATGAATATATTCTCCTTTGATTTCATTTTTCAGTTGGGCTTGAAACTCTTGATTTTTTTTCTATTTATTTTAATTGTATCGTCTTTTAGATTCTGCAACCTCCGAGCTATTACAGGCCATCAGGTTTTGTAGAGAATTTTTCAAAAAAATGTATTTTTTCAAAAAAAAAATTTATATACCAACCTTAATAAGCCAAATCTTGTTGTTTTTTTCAAAAAAAATTTTACAAACCAAACTTAATAAGCCAAATCTTGTTGGGTTATAGTGCACATCTTGGGGCGGGTCGGGATACATGTTATATAGAGAAAAATTACTAATTGTATCCTCTTTTGGATTCTGCAATCCCCAAGCTATTACAATTCTCCAGTTTTTGTAGAGAATTTTTCAAAAAAATTTATTTATTGCAAAAAAAATTTTTATATACCAAACTTAATAAGCCAAACCTTGTTGGGTTATAGTGCCCATCGTGGGGCGGGTCGGGATATATGTGATATACAGAAAAATTTCTAATTGCATCCTCTTTTGGATTCTGCAATCCCCAAGCTATTACAAGACTCCAGTTTTTGTAGAGAATTTTTCAAAAAAATTTATTTATTGCAAAAAAAATTTTTATATACCAAACTTAATAAGCCAAACCTTGTTGGGTTATAGTGCCCATCGTGGGGCGGGTCGGGATATACAGTGGTGGACACGATTTTAGAACATTAGCTATGTGCACTCTTCAAAACCAAAAATTTTCTTATCTATTTATTACTTTAATCATTTCTATGTCCGTATATGGCACATGCTATCCAAAAAACAGGTGGCATTATTTTTTCTCATTTTTGTTCATTGCAATTCGTTTGTTTTCTTTTAAAACACAACAAAACCCAAAAAATGGTTGGACAGTAATTTAGCACAAATTAAAAAAAATTTATTTCCATCAAGAAAAAAAAGAAAACTACAAATTCATTTAAATTAAATCTTAATATTTGGTAGGAAAACCCTTATTTTTAATAACAGCTGCACATCTCCTGGGCATACTGTCCACCAGGGCCATACAACGTTCCTTTGGTATTGCGTACCACGCCTTTTGGATTTCCGTCCACAAATCGCTCAAATTTTTGGGTTTAACAGCAGTAATGTGTTTCTCTACATCATTCCATAGGTTCTCTATAGGATTGAGATCCGGTGATTGAGCTGGCCAATTTAATACGTCGATATTATTTTGTTCCAAGCAACACTTCACTATGCGTGAAGTGTGTTTTGGGTCGTTATCATGCATAAAACGCCATCTAAGTGGCATGTTTTCCTCTGCATATGGAATCATTGTGTTAACAAGTATATTTTTGTAAGCGTACTGATCCATTCGCGTATCAATTTTGTGTATGGGACCAACACCGTGCCCAGAAAACGCAGCCCAAACCATCACATTTCCGCCACCGTGCTTTACCGTCTTTGATGTGTACTTCGGGTTGTGTTGCATGTTTCGAGGACGCCATACATAACATTTTCCATCAGAACCAAACCGACAAAATTTCGATTCGTCACTCCAGAGAACATTTTTCCAAAAAAGCACGGGCTTCTCTAAATGCTCACGGGCAAATGAAATTCGAGACTTCAAGTTCTTCTTTGAGACGAGTGGCTTATGTTGTACAATACACCCACGTAAATTTTTTTCATTAAGTCTTCTTCTAATTGTTCGTGAGGAGATGCTAATATCAAATTTTGTTGAAAACTCTCTTTGAATTTCAGTTGAGGTTTTAAATGGGTCTGCAAGTGAGGCTCTATGAATAAAGGAATCCTCTCTACGAGTTGTTTTTCTAGGTCTAGTACCCTGTGCAACATTTTTGTGAGTCCCATATATTTGAATATGACCTAACGCATTGTACACCATCTTCCTGGAGCAATTCAAAAAGGATGCAATCTCAGCAACGGTGCTTCCTTTCGAGCTCATTTGCTGAATAACCTGACGCTGCGCCTCTGTACACCATTTACTTCTAGCCATGTCTAAATATTGTTTTATATTTTTTATTTAAACTTTTAAAATAAATCACTTATTAAACTTACCAATTTAAGATTTTAAATTCGAAAAATAGCAAAAAAATATCAGAATTTTTAAAATGTGCTAAATTGGTGTCCAGCTCAGATCACTTACTACTTGCAATTAATTAAACATAAAGGAAAACCGCAAAATAGAAACAAAAAAAATATAACGGGACATATTGATCACGCCATAGACAAACACTTATGGGTAAATACTTTCCATAATTTAAATAAGTAGAAACAAATATAAGCTATTGAATGAAACATATATAAAATGTGCTAACCTAATGTCCACCACTGTATGTGATATACAGAAAAATTTCCAATTGCATCTTCTTTTAGATTCTGCAATCTCTAAGCTATTACAGGGCTCCAGTTTTTGTAGAGAATTAAAAAAAAAATTATTTTTTCAAAAAGAAATTTTATATACCAAACTTAATAAGCCAAATCTTGTTGGGTTATAATGCCCATCGTGGGGCGGGTCGGGATATATGTGATATACAGAAAAATTTCTAATTGCATCCTCTTTTGGATTCTGCAATCCCCAAGCTATTACAAGACTCCAGTTTTTGTAGAGAATTTTTCAAAAAAATGTATTTATTGTAAAAAAAAATTTTATATACCAAACTTAATAAGCCAAATCTTGTTGGGTTATAGTGCTCATCATGGGGCGGGTCGGGGTACATGTGATACACAAAAAAATTTCTAATTATATCCTCTTTTAGATTCTGGAATCACCAAGCTATTACAAAACTCCAGGTTTTGTAGAGAATTTTTCAAAAAAATTTATTTTTAACTCTACTATTTTCTTGAGCTTAAGGTTTGGTTTTTATTTATAAAAAGTTTTTTATTTTCGATATTTCGCTACTCCAATGTGTAGCATCTACTGTTTCCAATTATTCGACATAGGCGGTTAACCGGTTAATGCATTATTCGAAAAATCGCTAAAATTGATTAACCGGTTGTTCGGGTCGGTTAATCGAGAAAATTGGCAACTAATCGATTAATCGTATAATGCAAAATTAATGTATTTCCTAAATTTTTTATCAATAAAAACACAAAGAGATGCCTGTTTTTGTTAAATATGAACCTGGCATATAAACTCGATGTATTTAAAAAAGATTTCATATTGGTTGAAAAATTTCGGAATCTGAAATACAATACAAGAAATAAACATTTCTTGTACTATTTAATAGAAAAGATCTCTAAAAATTTTGCTAAAGCTACTAAAAATTAAATAAAAATTGGGGGGGGGGGGGGATACTCAAAAACTGAGTAAGTTAAGAACAGCAAATCTAAAACTGTTACATATCGATAACTTGATGTAGATTTTTTATTTCTTTAGAATAAAATTTTTAAAATTTGAACAACTTTAGATACAATTTTTTTAATGCAATTTTTAAACAATACTGCTAACAATAAAATATAAAATAAAGTTAGAATTTTATTGTAGATTTTTAGTTGATCTGAAGATGTTTTACAATGAGTGTTATTTTTGTTCGGGAAAAATAATAGCTTTGTTAGAGACATGTGGTTTTCGTTAGTTATAATAATGAAAAATGGATAAGTAAAAATGTTTGAATTTACTTCTCAAAATGCATTTCTTTGAAATTGAACATATATATACAAAAAACTAAAATCTACATTATAGCCTAGAGAGGACCCCATAAAGACAATCTGATGATAGGAGCCTATAATAGGAGCGGTGTCACTTGAAAATGCATTAATTGTCAACCATTGGTTCTAGGAAAGTTTTTTTTCATAAAGTTTTCCCTATTGGTTGTAAAATAAAAATTGTAAATTCTATTTAGAATTTGTAATATTTGATCTTAAACCGAAAATTAGAATTTTATTAATATTAGTCAATTGAAAATAACAATTTACTCTGCAAAAATCAGCAAAAATTTTTGCTGAAGAATATCGTAAAGAATTGTTAAATTCTCAGTCTTTTTCGGTTTTTGAAGGGACATTAAAAATAAACAAAATAACTTAAAGTTTGAATTTTATTGGTCGAGGTTTGATGAAAATTGTTACTAAATTAATGAAAAATTTCTTAAATTTTATGAAAAAGCTTCATAGTAATTATTACTATGTAATTTTTACTATGAAGCTCTTTCTAATCATTTTTTTGGGTGTATGAAATTTCATAAAAATTTTCATAAAGTTTTGTGTAAAACTGCATTAATATGTATAATGAAAGTTTTCAATGGACGACTTCCAGCGAATCTTCATTGAATCAATGAAAAAAGTCATAAATAGCATGTAGACAATTCTCTCAGAGTACAGCTACAGATGTCAAATTCCATATAAATTTGAATTTTTTAACTTTTATTTTGTGTTAACTAAAGGTTATTTGTTTATTGTTAATGAAACCAATGTGAATAAAAATTTAAATCATGGATGGCAACCATAACAATTAATGGACGATTTTTCAGTTTACATTAACTTTCTAGTGGCAGAGTTTCTATATATTTAAGAATATACAGCACTTAAATACTCTTCATCCGTTCAAATCGGCTTCAATTTTGATAGTATGGCGATAACTGCATTAAACTATGAACTATAAAATCGACCCTAATTCGTTTCGGTTGCCAACCCTGATTTAAATTCAATGAAATGGGTTCGGGCTCCATGGATTGGAACATGTTGTAGAATTTATGTGGTTTTAAACCGACTATACACAGAGATGTAAGAAAATTTAGATTTCCTATGGAAGTAACATGTCATTTGAGAGTTGTTTGACACAAATTTAAAACAAATGTAACTTTGTCTTGAAGGACATTGAAATATAATTTGCATTAGTTTTACTTATTAAAAGTAATGGAAAACTCTCTATTATATTTCCTAAAGGCCTATATAGCGCTTTGACGCTGCTCTAGCCAGACATGTCGTGTGTTTTGAGAAGTTTAAAAAACACCTTTAATTTAGCCTTTCGCGATGTTTTTTGAAGCTTTTTTTATACAAATTTTGACTTTTTGTTATATCTGCAAAAAAAATGTATTAAAAATTAATTGCAGAAAGGTAAAACAAAGCCGTTTTTAAGAGTTTCTTAAAACACATGACGTGTCTCGATGGTGCAATGTCGACTTGCTTGGAGTTGCTGAAAAAGAGGTATCTAAAGACTTAAGAACCTCTTTCACTCGAGTTGAAAAGAATTTGATGGTGTTTTAGTTAGTATTTATTTTTTTAAGCTTTTGTTGCAATTTTTTAGCCAAAATTAAGAAAATTATGAAGTTTTTGGAAAAAAGAAAGGAAAAATTCTATATTAAAAATTTAACCGGTTAATCGATCTATTTTAACCGATTATTCGGGTCGAATAATTATTTGCGTTTTAAATTATTTGTTTCGACATTAACCGAAAGAGAGGCGATTAATCGAGGAATCGGTTAATCGATTAACCGAAGTGGAAACACTAGTAGCATCTTCAGCAAATAACAATTACTTATAGTCTTGACTAGCCACGGATTTGTGCGAACATGAAACGAATTACATGCAAAACAAAAACAACAAATAAAATTTGTTGTTGTTTCACGTGTGATTTGTTTCATGTTCGCACAAATCCATGGCTAGTCAAGACTATAAGTTAAATGAACAAACTATAAACAATTTGAAAGTTTGAAAAAAAAAAAATTTTTTTTTCAAACTTTAAAATTGTTTATAATTTGGTCATTTAATTGTAATTTCCTGAAGATGCTACACATTGGAGTAGCGAAATATCGAAAATAAAAAACTTTTTATAAATAAAAACCAAACCTTAAGCTCAAGAAAATAGTAGAGTTAAAAATTGAAAAATAAGGTTAACTAAACGAAAAGAAAATTTATTTTTTCAAAAAAAATTTTATATACCAACCTTAAAAAGCCAAATATTGTTGGGTTATAGTGCCCATCGTGGGGCGAGTCGGGGTACATGTGATACACAGAAAAATTTCTAATTATATCCTCTTTTGGATTCTGCAAACTCCGAGCTATTACAAGACTCCATTTTTTGTAGAGAATTTATCAAAAAAGTTTATTTTTTCAAAAAAAAAAAAATTTATATACCAAACTTAATAAGCCAAATCTTGTTTGGTTATAGTGCTCAGCGTGGGGCGGGTCGGGATATATGTGATATACAGAAAAATTTCTAATTGTATCTTCTTTTAGATTACGCAATGTCCAAGCTATTATTTTTTTCAAAAAAATCTATTTATCCTCTTTTAGATTCTGGAATCATCAAGCTATTATAAGACTCCAGGTTTTGTAGAGAATTTTTCAAAACAATGTATTTTTTCAAAAAAAAAATTTTATATACTAACCCTAATAAGCCAAATCTTGTTGGGTTATAGTGCCCATCGTAGGGCGGATCCGGGTACATGTGATATACAGAAAAATTTCTAATTATATCCTCTTTTAGATTCTGCTATCTCCGAGCTATTACAAGACTCCAGTTTTTGTAGAGAATATTTCAAAAAAATGTATTTTTTGTAAAAAAAAATTATATACAAACCTTAATAAGCCAAATCTTGTTTAGTTATAGTGCCCATCATGGGGCGGGTCAGGGTATATGTGATATACAGAAAAATTTCTAATTGTATCGTCTTTTAGATTCTGCAATCTCCGAGCTATTACAGGCCTCCAGGTTTTGTAGAGAATTTTTCAAAAAAATTTATTTTTAAAAAAAAAATTTATATACAAACCTTAATAAGCCAAATCTTGTTGGGTTATAGTGCTCAGCGTGGGGCGGATCGGGATATATGTGATATACAGAAAAATTTCCAATTGTATTTTTTTTTTGGATTCCGCAATGTCCAAGCTATTATTTTTTTCAAAAAAATCTATATACGTTTTTGATTATACGCCAAATATTGTTTGGTTATGGTAGCCCCTGATGAACGACTTGGGACATGACAATTTTACAGGATTTACGAATATATTCTCCTTTGATTTCATTTTTCATTTGGGCTTGACAACTCTTGGTTTTTTTTTCTGTTTATTTCAAAAAGTACCATTTTTTCAAAAAAATCTATATACGTTTTTGATTATACGCCAAATCTTGTAAGACTGTGTAGTCTCTGCGGTGTGTGCGGACGTGTTCTTTAATTTGATCCGACAAAAAACCGAATGATACTACGTTAAAGTGACTTAATATTACTAAAAATTGCGAAAAGACGCTTAAAGTTATAATTTATTTTAAATGAAGCCTAAATATTACCTGAAAAAAATCATTAAGGAAGCAAATTACAAGAAAAATAAAATCAAAGAAAAAATAAATAAACAAAATTCTAAATACTAAAGCTCTTTAGTTCTACTAACTAAAACAAAAACAATGCCAATAGAGCGTTCTCCACCAGATTTAACAGTGCAAAATCTAACAACAAAAAATGGTATTTCACCCGCGCAAATTGCGTCGCCTTCTAACAACACAAATAACTCTCTCTCTGCGCATGTGCAAAAAACACCACCATCGTGGAGTTCTCAATGCACAACTCCTACATTAACTACAATTACACCAAAAAATAATTTTTCTTTCCCCTTACCTCCACCTACAAACACCTTTCCTTACTCAGCTAGTGTAAATACTTGTTCAACAGTTACAACTCAAGCATGTTCAACTACCACAATTACAACATCATCAAACTCTTTATCAACACCGATTATGTCAGTAGGTAATTCGCTCTTTACTAATACTCCCACTAATCCACACAACATTATTAAACAAACTAACATTAATAAAGAGCAAACAAGTGAAGCTCTTAAAAATTCTCTTACACTGAATTTACAATCAACTGATCTTACCACAAATGAGTCGGTAATGGTCGCCTCAAAAGGTGCTATACCTAAAACAACCAAAGTAGATTCTATAAAAGATAGCAACAAAACATTGAAAGGGATTGATCGATACTTTACAATATTAAAGCGAAAGCGTAGCCCCAATTCCTCCAAAAATAACCCCACTCCGAAACAAACAAAAAAGGCAGTCACTACTCAAACGATGAGCCAAAATCGTTTTTCTTTGTTAGCTACTAACGATGTTGAAGAAGATGCAAATGAAATAGTTAAACAGCACAATTTTCAGCAATTTTCTTACGCGAACAAAACTCTAACTTTTTAGTAAATTCCATAACAGCAACAGTCGGAAAAGATATTTTTTTTGTAGAATCTCTGCGCAGAGGAAACGTTCTTGAAACGAAAATTCAAACATTTACAGAAACTCATTTCCGTAAAATTGCTTCTTATCTCGATTCAGAAAATAAAAGTTATTACACTCATCAACTTAAAAGCTCAAAAGGTTTATCAATCGTCATAAAAGGCATTGAAAGCAACGTCCCAACAAGTGAAATAACAAATGCTATAGAAAATGAAGGCTACAAGGTAAAATCAGTGCACAATATAAAAAATAAGCACAAAATACCTCAACCACTTTTTAAAGTCGAAATTGCCTTTGAGTCCAGCAAATTAAAAGGAAACGAGCCACATCCAATTTATAATCTTCGATACCTGCTTCACCGAAGAATCACTGTAGAAGAACCACGCAAACGCAAAGACCCACCTCAATGCTTTAACTGCCAGGAATTCGGTCACACTAAAAGTTATTGCAAGCTTCCAGCAGTATGTGTAATCTGCGGTGATGTCCATAAAACTTCCGATTACTTGAAATCTAAAAACGATCCAAGTAATAAAAAATGTAGCAACTGTGGTGGTAACCACACTGCAAATTATAGGGGATGTCCAGTCTTTATACAGATAAAGAATAACGCTCCTAATAAACCATCTTACCGGCGCTTTCAGTCAAATGATTTCCCATATATTTCAAAAAATAATATATCCACACAACATAGGCCTTCTGGTCAAACTAATAACAACCACGCCAATTATACTTCCAACCCACCTCCGAATCCTACGAATAACACGTCGTATGCTTAAATCGCTAAATCCAGTAGTATGCCTTTTGAAAAATTGGTCGCTCACAAAATCCCAGAATCTCGAACTCCTAATGAATCAGTACAGAAATCGCCCTTAGAAAGCTCAATAGAGCTTCTGATACAAACTATGAACAATTTTATATCAAATATGCAAGTCATGATGCAGGAGTTGTTAAGAAATCAGGGTATGCTACTTCAAGCATTTGCCTATAAACAATGAACCAGATAAGAATATGTTACTGGAATGCAAACGGCTTAAGCCAACATAAGATAGAAGTAGAAAGTTTTCTAAAGTCACAGTCTATTGACATATTGCTGGTTTCTGAAACGCATTTTACATTAAAAAACTGTTTTCGAATTAATGGTTACTCTATATACGACACAAAACATCCAAGTGGTAAAGCGTGTGGTGGTGCAGCTATAATAATTAGTAATCAAATTAGCCATTTTCCAATGCTGGAATATAAAACAGATCATATTCAAGCCTCATCAATATGCCTCTCGGCCACAAACATCACCATATCTTCTTTATACTGTCCCCCAAGACACAAAATAACAGATGATCAATTTATAGCGGCAGGAGATTACAATGCAAAGCACACGTTCTGGGGCTCACGACTCACTACTCCTAAGGGTAGACAGCTATTAAAAGCTATCTCATCTCTTAAACTTGACGTTATATCTGGAGGACAGCCCACTTATTGGCCTTCAGATCTACAAAAGACTCCTGATTTAATAGATTTTGCAGTCATTAAAAATATCAGACGCGATCAGCTTTCTGCAGTCTCTTTGTTCGACCTGTCTTCTGACCACTCTCCCACTATTATTTCAATGCTTAATGGGCAAACCATCGAAAAACCTTTTTGTTTCCCTAATAGACATACTAACTGGCTCAAATATAGAAAGTATGTAAGCTCACACGTATCTCAAAATATTTCACTGAAATCCGATGATGAAATACAAGATGCTATAAACGTGTTCTCGGAAACATTATCAACTGCAGCTAAAGTAGATACACCTTTTAAACTCTACGACGGCCCTAAAAATAATAAATATTCAACAACTATTCAAAATCTTATAAAGGAAAAGAGAAATCTTAGAAGACAATGGCAACTACATCGCTCTCCTACCTTGAAAAGTCAACTAAACCACTGTCAAAGAACCCTTCACAGTGCTCTTTTGGAGGATAAACAGTCAGCTCTAAAGGCATATTTAGAAGGTCTAAATCCAACTAAATCCACGGATTATAGTCTTTGGAAAGTCACCAAAAAACTTAATAACCCAACTAGATACGAATCTGCTATTCGTTATAGCGATGGTAATTGGGCTAGGTCCCATAAAGAGAAAGCAGAAGTTTTTGCCGATCACCTCGAAAGAGTATTCACGCCTAATATTTCTAACTCAGACATAACTTTGCCAGCTATTGAAGACCTTGTTGTTTCCCCAATGAAAATTCGATTCTCGTCCTTAACTTCAGCAGTTAAAAAATTGAAAACAAATAAAGCCCCTGGCATGGACAAAATTTCAGGAAAAATGATTCGTGAGCTACCAACATCTGCCCTGAAACTAGTTTTATTCATTTTCAATTCTATCTTGCGAACTGGTTTCTACCCTAAATCATGGAAAATATCAGAAATAATTATGATACCTAAGCCAGGTAAGGACGCTAGCCAAGTATCATCTTATCGCCCGATAAGCTTACTTTCAACTTTATCAAAGCTCTTTGAGAAAGTATTTTTAAATGCGTTGACCCCATACCTAAACGACCACCACATCATTCCCGTTCATCAGTTTGGATTCCGAAAGGATCATGGCACCATAGAACAGGTTCATCGAATAGTTACTCTTATCAGAAAGGCTTTCGAGGACAAACTCTATTGCTCAGCACTCTTCATAGATATTTCCCAAGCCTTGGACAAAGTCTGGCATGATGGGTTATTATATAAAATAAGCTCTTTGTTACCCCTAAATACCCACAAGTTACTGCGAAATTATTTAATGGAACGTTCATTTGTAGTAAAGTATAAAGACCACATCTCAGACTCAAGAAAAATCACAGCAGGAGTTCCCCAAGGCAGTATACTTGGTCCTCTCATGTATATAATCTTTACTTCAGACATGCCTATTAGTAACCTGATACACACGTCAACTTTTGCAGACGATACAGCGTTTATAAGCGTACATAAAAATCCAGTAATTGCTTCTAGTTGTCTGCAGGCTCATATTAAGGAACTCGAAAAATAGCTTCACAAGTGGAAAATAAAAGTAAATCCAACAAAGTGCGCACATGTTACTTTCACCTTGAGAAAGGGAAACTGTCCCAAACTGAAGATAAATAACATCGATATCCCTGAGCAAAATCACATAAAATATCTTGGTATACACCTTGATCGTCGCCTTACCTGGTCTCAACATATTAAATCCAAATCCACACAACTTAAACTTAAAACTTTACAGCTTCAGTGGCTCCTTTGTCCCCATTCTCAACCTAAACTACAAGGTTCTACTCTACAAAGCTATTATTAAGCCAATATGGACCTATGGAATCCAACTATGGGGAACAGCTTCTGATTCTAATATAGAAAAATTACAAAGACGACAAAATAAAATATTGCGGCTAATCACTGGTGACCCGTGGTATATTAATAACGTGATTATTCATAAGGACCTTAATATTCCATTTGTTCCCGACGAAATAAAAACCTTCTGCTCTAAATATGTACGAAAACTGGCAACTCATCCAAACCCTCTTGCACAGGATCTACTACACTCAGCGAATTATGTAGGTAAAATCAACTGCAAATGACAGTTAAAATAACTGCATTTGCACTTAAAAAGGTGTAGACTACATTTGCAGTTAAATCAACTGCAATATAAAGTAATTTTTAACTGTTAAAAATCAACTGACAAATGTAGTAAAAACAACTACAAACGCAATTGAAACAACATACATGCAAATTATTGTAAAACTGTACAAACAACTTGCAAATGTAGTTAAAAAAACATAAATAAAAATTTTTTTAAAATTATTAATTTAATAAAAGAAACAAATTTATGTAAACACTATTAACTTAATTTTATTCTATAATAAATTTCAAATTGAGAAATCAAAATTTACACTTAATGTCACTTTTTTTTCACTATTAAGATATTGTTGTACATGTCCGTCTGTGAGGGATGAAATATGCTGTTGTTTGGCTTCCTTTTTTTTCTCCAGGTAGAAAGGGATGAGAATATAAAAGAACTGAAAGAAAATAAATACAATATTTTTTTAACATTCCCCGTAAATAAATTTATATTATAAAACTTACCTTATTATTTTAGTAATTTAATAAAAAATATATAACCTTTTCCGTATTACGCGTGCTCACTCTTTGGCGTTGTTTTATGACTAAGACAAGAGAAAATATGTTATACTCATATTCTTTCACTAGAAATTTCTAAACAAGTGATTCATACACATACTTCTGTTTGCTTCGTGTGTATGCATACACACTTGAAAATTTAAGTATTTGTAAATAAAATTCAAAATAACTGCATAAAATAAATGTTACTACAATGTAGTAATTTTTGTAGTTTGTTTAAAAAAATAACTGTCAAAAACATTGAAAAATTTTGTTCTAAGTAAATTAACTACAATTGTAGTTAAAATAACTACAACCGCATTACTACATAAATAACTGTCATGTAGTAACTGCAGAACTTTTCTGAGTGTATGTTATAATGGACATATTCGCCTCAAGAGGGTCGACACATTGGCCCTCGCGGAACCACATGAAAGATGAACATTTTACGCAACGAAAAATGGATTTTCTATTGCAATGGCAATAGAACCAGAAATTATTAGTTGATTTAAGATTTTAATACTTATTGTTATTTTCTGAAGTAAGAAAGATCCAATAAATAAAGAAATAAAGTTAAAAAAAAAAAAAAAAAAAAACGCCAAATCTTGTTGGGTTATGGTAGCCCCCGATGAACGACTTGGGACATGACAACAATTTTACAGGATATATGAATATATTCTCCTTTGATTTCATTTTTCATTTGGGCTTGACAACTCTTGGTTTTTTTTCTATTTATTTTAAAAAGTACCATTTTTTCAAAAAAAATCTATATACGTTTTTGATTATACGCCAAATCTTGTTGGGTTATGGTCCCCCAGGTGAACGACTTGGGACATGACAACAATTTTACAGAATTTATGAATATATTCTCCTTTGATTTCATTTTTCACTTGGGCTTGACAACTCTTGGTTTTTTTCTATTTATTTTAAAAAGTACCATTTTTTCAAAAAAAAATCTATATACGTTTTTGATTATACGCCAAATCTTGTTGGGTTATGGTAGCCCCCGATGAACGACTTGGGACTTGACAACAATTTTACAGGATTTATGAATATATTCTCCTTTGCTTTCATTTTTCGTTTGGGCTTGACAACTCTTGGTTTTTTTTCTATTTATTTTAAAAAGTACCATTTTTTCAAAAAAAAAAAATCTATATACGTTTTTGATTATACGCCAAATCTTGTTGGGTTATGGTAGCCCCCGATGAACGACTTTGACAACAATTTTACAGGATTTATGAATATATTCTAATTTGATTTCATTTTTCATTTGGGCTTGACAACTCTTGGTTTTTTTTCTATTTATTTTAAAAAGTACCCTTTTTTCAAAAAAAATCTATATACGTGTTTGATTATACGCCAAATCTTGTTGGGTTATCCCTGTAAAGCATTGTATGGATTTTATATATTTTTCAAAATAAAACATATTTTTGCGATTTTATTAACATTTTATGTGTATATATACATATTTTTAAGTTATTTGGTAAAATTTTCAAATATCACGTGCTTTTGTTTACATTTATAGCTCCACGTGGTTTTGTTTACATTTATAGCACCACCTGCGTTTTGTCTACATTTATAACCACCACGTGCTTGTCTGCTGTTTGTTATTTAAAAAAAAATCAGCTGTTATATGCGAGTACTAACAATTACTTGTTAGATCTTGTTAACTCGAGTACTTGGATCTTGTTAACTCAAGTACTTGGATCTTGTTAATTTACTGGCGTCGGTTAACGAAGCTTTAAATCGAGTACCCGTTAGTTAAATATTTATAACACTATTTTTAATGAAAAATCAATTTTTCATAAATTGAGTTTTTAATTTTTAATATTTCCAATATTATTTTAATAAATATTTCCAATATTAAAATAAACAAATTCATAAATATGTGTCCAACCACAGTGTTATGTCGGTTATGTCTTTGTTTTAGCAGTGATTTTAAAGCACTGGTTGATGAAACTGGCCATTATAATGAAATTTATGATATCGTTGTTAATTATTTCGATGCAATGGTAAATAAAATATTGAATTACCGAGAAAGATAAAATTTAAACTATTGAAAAAATTTCAGCTATTGACATCAGAAATATGCATGGATTGTTGGCATAATATACACGCATTTTATGAATTTCAACAATCGGTTCTTAAGGCTCAGGCTAACCTTAATGATGTTGTAAAAATTGAATCTTCACTACCTGTTTTGGAAATGGTGCAAATAGATCAGGGTAAAGTGCAAATAATTATGCTTGTATTTAGTTAATGCTCACATCTAAGATTGCTCACCATATAGACCGGGCTGGCAAAACTATGGCACGCTAGATTTTTGGTGGCATGCGGCGATTTGTTGAATATCGTAAAAAAGGCTATGTTGAGTTTAAATTTTTACCACTAATAGAACTCCTTTTTGGGAGTCCAACGATATATTCTTTTTTTTTTTGCTTAAACGCCTATGTCGGGAGTTATAATATTTCGGTGCAAAGTTTGAAAATGGACTTGGCTATATCTCGTCGTTTATAGTCGGATTGGGACTTAGATGTCAAACTATCGATTGTGATTATAAACTATCGATATATTGATTCTAAACCAGAGTACGAAAATAAACTCTAACGAACCGTACTTTTAGGGTTGCGTACCGTACATCGCGAACACAGTACACAAGCATATTGGTTGCGTATACGGTTTGGGATTTCCCGGACTTTTTTATTTCCCGGGAAACGGGAATGAAAAAATTTGATTCCCGGGAATCCCGGGAAATATTTTTGAACAAAATTGTTACCGAAAACCACCTATATAAGTAATTTTTGTTAACAAAAAAACACTATTTCAGTACAAATGCAGTCTGTGTAGTGAGAATTCAAAGTAAAAAATATCAGAATGTTGAACATTTGATTTCACATAAATTACTCGCAGCACTGCCAAATGAATTGCATGATTCCAGCAGGCACCTACTACTGGACTGTCGGAAACAAACCGTTTAATCACATTTGTCCCATTATATATGGTGGCCACAATGTTATTTTCCAAAGACAAATAAAACTCTTCTAGTCTTATTTCTACAATTCTTATATCATCAGCATTACATCTTCCTGATATATAAACCAACCCCAGGTTATAAAATGAATTATTTCCGTTTATACATATGTTCAAATATCTCTTTTGTGATATTCTTGTCCATTCATGTAAGTAAATCTCCTATTGTTAGAAATATTGCTCGATATTTCTTTTATCATGATATCTTTTACATGATTGTAGTAATTTAATATAGTGTTCTTTACATCGGTTTAATTTTTTTGCAATGCCAGGTTTTTATTATAAAAACTTTCTCGAATAAACGAAGATCTAGTTATGGTGCGGATTGACTGCAGCTAATTTGGATAACATTTCAGGAAATGTTTGCGCTACCATAAAACCTTTAATGCCTATTCAGCTTACACTTTTTTCTTCAGGTACTTTGCTAATTTTAGCTGAATCGTTATTCTTGTTGTTTTCTTCAAGAGAAGTTGCATGACTATCAATTTTTTTTTTTTTTTTTTTTTGTGAACCAAATTTAGATGTCGGATAACCAAATTAAATACCACCGTTAACCATTAGTCTTTTCTTTTCACATTTATTAATGAAAACGTTACTTATAAAATTATTGACCCTTAATATAAAGGCGTATTTTAAATTTAAAGTCGACTTTATTTTTAATCAAACGGTTTTGTTCATTTTGTGTATGAAAACCTTACAAAAATAATTATATTTTCAAATATTTTGATTGGTTGAAAATAAATTTACCAATCAGAATGCTCCAAAAATAAACCAAGTCAAGGTATACTGCCACCCAATATTTTAACTAAAGTCGACTTTACCTAAATTATACAATTGAAAAATTTAGATAGTAAGAGCGATTATTAGTAAGAAACAAAGCTTTTTTTCATATTTCTTTTAAACATTTTACCAAGTTTTTAGGTTTTACTACTTAAATTTTGAATAAGTTATGCGAAAAATCTTTATTAGTTGAAATGCTCCTTATTACTTGGCAAAGATTTTATTTGTGTGTCAAATAAATGTATTTCCTTTTAAAAGATTTTAGCAATGACATTTTTGTTTTGGTATTTAAAATGTTTTTTATGACTAAAATTAAAAAAATCCTATTCGAAACAAAAACAATTTAAAAAATTTAATATTTTTAAAATTTCCCGTTTTCCCGGGAAAAATATATTATTTTCCCGGGAATTCCCGGCAAACTTTTCCCGGGATTTCCCGCCCGGGAATTCCCGAACCCCAAACCCTAGTTGCGTAGAAAACATACGCTATTATCTCCAATTAGTGTTTGTGTTTATACACACAACCCGAATTCAGTACGCTACGGGTGTGAATATGTGTTGGAAGTACAGTACATAATCGTAGCGTTTGCGTTCATCAGACAATCGTAGTGTACCGCATTCGGTTTGTGTACAAACACACAACCGCCAAAACGATAGATACGGTATGTGTTCCTTACCAGTACCCTACATGTTGTGTACAGTTTATTTTCCTACTCTGTTCTAAAATATTAAAACCTAGCACAGGGGTGGCAACACTTTTTTTTCGCTGCGTGCCAGAAACGGACAAATTTTCTTTTGTAAAAGTTTCTCGCGTGCCACCTTAATTATAGTTGTCTTTTAAAAGTCCTTTTTGGAAAATTTGGAAAAAAAAATTTTTTAAATGTCATTACAGATGTATGTACTAGAGATGGGCGCGTGACACGAAATTCTCGTTATTCACGCGTGAGCGTGAGTTAAAATTATAGCAATCACGTGAGTCGTGCGTGAGTTAAAAAAATTTTCGTGAGTCGTGCGTAAGTAAATTTTTGAGCGTGAGTTTGCGTGATTATATTAAAAAAATTGCAATATTTTACAATTTTGGAAAAATGCCAGAGATCTTCTCCTCCTTCAAAAATTGGCTACACAAATAATGTGTATTCCAGTATGTTTAGCTACTAGCGAACATGTGTTTTCTACTTCTGCCAGAATTATTGAGGAAAAAATCGACTTCTTTGAAAAAACATTGACAAAATATTATTCCAACACAAAAATTTGGAATCCCAGCTAAAAATCGACATATATGAATACATACAGGTTAAATGTATGTTCATGCATGCTCATAAACATGCATTCATGTCCATACATGCCCTACGGGAAATTTTAACAAACTCACCGAACTGGCCCCTTTATATGAAATAGACTGGTCACTTTTACATGGCGTTGTCATAGGAGGTGGAAATTGACCCCTTGTGACATGTCACAAGACAGGTTACTGAACTCTCAATTTCAGGGACCTGTCCTGGGATTTATCTTGTGACATGTCACAAGGGGTCAATTTCCACCTCCTATGACAACGCCATGTAAAAGTGACCAGTCTATTTCATATAAAGGGGCCAGTTCGGTGACAGTTTGTTAAAATTTCCCGTAGGGTGGATACATAAATCTCCATACATGCATCATGTTTGTCCACACATGTGCATTAACGAAATTTGAGATAATATCTACATGCATGATCATACATGTTCATGTGTGTTCATGTGTGTTCATACATGTACACTAGAGTTGTCCAAAAAAAAAAAGTTGGAATTTTCACGCTCCAGAACCCTACCAATATGCCACTTTGAAAAAAAATGTAGTCTGATCAAAAAAATCACCAAAAAAGTTTTGTTTAGAGGTAGCACATCGCAATTGAAGTTTCGAGGTTGTACTTGTTCTATTATTTTTAATTAATTAAAAATAATGGAAAAAATGAGAAAAATTAAATATAATTATTATGATCGCGACATCAAATCTAATATATTTTTAGGTGTACATTACGAATATGAAATCAAAATTGAAATCGGAGTCGCGGATTTCGCGAAATTTTAAAATTTCATACAAAAAAGGATCAACTTCGATCAGGATGTTTTCTTATATTTACCAATATGAAAATTTCGTTTTTGCATTAATATATATCTGCTAAATGTTCTATTATGTGGGATAGGGTTTTTGGTAGCAATAAAATTATAGCAATCTAAATAATAGCGAAATATTAAAAAATGTCAAATTTTAACTTAATTTGCAAGGATATCTGTTATCCTTTTTAAAATTAAAATCAGTGTTATATATAATGAAGGTCCTTGGTAAGTAAATTGCAAAAGTATAACAAATTGTATTTTTCGATAACACCGTTTACAGGCAATTGGGAAAATATCTCAAAAAACTTGAGTTTTTTTGAATTTTCAAAAACCGCGAATAATTCATAAACCACAAATTTTTTCGATTGCTGATTCATAATCTGCGTTAAAATAAAGATCAGATTTGAGAAATTTGCGCATACAAGGCAAAAACAAGTTGAATTTTTAATTACATCTTTTCGGAAAATTTCGAAAATTTGACTAAAATATGTATTTTTTTGTATAAATTTAGAAAAAACCGCGAATTACTTAAAAGTTACTTAATTTTTTTAAGTTTTGATTTCAAATTCCTTATATTCACATTAATTAAGACCAGATTTAAAAAAAATTGTTAAATAATAGGGTACAGGTTAAGAAATAATTAAATTTAAAGTCAACCCTACTTTTTGTATAAATTACTCTAGAGATAAATTACTAATTCTTAAAAGACAACTTTTTGTGCTACTTCTAAATAACAGCGGATTTAGCTGAAACTTGGCACAGAGAGTTTTTAGACATTAAGGAATAGGGGCAACATTGTAGAGATCGCGAATTCCAACTTTCGTGTTTTTTTGGACAACTTTAATGTACACTCATCTAGATATTACCTCAAATTTCGTTAATGCACATGTGTGGACATTAGGGTTTGGGATTTCCCGGACTTTTTTATTTCCCGGGAAACGGGAATGAAAAAATTTGATTCCCGGGAATCCCGGGAAATGTTTTTGAGCAAAATTGTTAATGAAAACCACCTATATAAATAATTTTTGTTAAAAAAAAACACTATTTCAGTACAAATGCAGTCTGTGTAGTGAGAATTCAAAGTAAAAAATATCAGAATGTTGAACATTTGATTTCACATAAATTAATCGCAGCACTGCCAAATGAATTGCATGATTCCAGCAGAAAGGACCTACTACTGGACTGTCGGAAACAAACCGTTTCATCACACTTGGCCCATTAGATATGGTAGCCACAATGTTATTTTCCAAAGACAATTAAAACTCTTCTAGTCTTATTTCTACAATTCTTCTTATTTCATCAGCATTACATCTTCCTCATATATGTATAAACCAACCCCAGGTTATAAAATGAATTATTTACGTTTATACTTATGTTCAAAAATCTCTTTTGTGATATTCTTGTCCATTCATCTAAGATTATAGTAAATCTCCTATTGTTAGAAATATTGCTCGACATTTCTTTTATCATGATATCTTTTACATGATTGTAGTAATTTAATATAATGTTCTTTACATCGGTTTCTTTTTTGCAATGCCAGGTTTTTATTATAAAAATTTTCTCGAATAAACGAAGATCTAGTTATGGTGCGGATTGACTGCGGCTAATTTAGATACCATTTTAGGAAATGGTTGCCCTACCAAATTTAGATGTCGGATAACCAAATTTAGATACCAACATTAACCATTAGTCTTTTCTTTTCACATTTATTAATGAAAACGTTACTTATAAAATTATTGACCCTTAATATAAAGGAGTATTTTAAATTTAAAGTCGACTTTATTTTTAATCAAACGGTTTTGTTAATTTTGTGTATGAAAACCTTACAAAAATATTTATACTTTCAAATATTTTGATTGGTTGAAAATAAATTAACCAATCAGAATGCTCAAAAAACAAACCAAGTCAAGGTATACTGCCACCCAATATTTTAACTAAAGTCGGCTTTATCTAAATTATACATTTGAAAAATTTATAGTAAGGGCGATTATTTGTAAAAAACAAAGTTTTTTTTTCATATTTCTTTTAAACATTTTACCAAGTTTTTAGGCTTTACTACTTAAATTTTGAATAAGTTATGCGAAAAATCTTTATTAGTTGAAATGCTCCTAATTACTTGGCAAAGATTTTATTTGTGTGTCAAATAAATGTATTCCCTTTTAAAAGATTTTAACAATGAAATTTTTGTTTTGGTATTTAAAATGTTTTTTATGACTAAAATTAAAAAATCCTATTCGAAACAAAAACAATTTAAAAAATTTAATATTTTTAAAATTTCCCGTTTTCCCGGGAAAAAACAAATTATTTTCCCGGGAATTCCCGACAAACTTTTCCCGGGAATTCCCGCCCGGGAATTCCCGATCCCCAAACCCTAGTGGACATACATGATGCATGTATGGAGATTTATGTATCCATGTATGGACATGAATGCATGTTTATGAGCATGCATGAACATTAGACCGTACCTCAAAAAAAAGTTCGCCGTACACCCTCCAATATGAAGTATTTTTGCAAGGCAATTTCAAAAAAAAAATTTTTTTTTGGCCGAACGTAGGGGTCGCCTTTTTCAATTTTTCGTTATAGCTTCGGCATTTAAAATCGGATTTTAAAGTGTGATATACCGATTTTTTTGCCTCGAGGAGGCTAGTGTTGTGCTATAAAGAAAAATCCAATGAAAATAAATTTAAAAAGGCGACCCCTACGTTCGGCAACCAATATATAAAAAAAAAATCTATTTGGTTTATCGAAAAACTTCATTAGCAAAAGTTTAATGATTTTTTGCGAGCTTTAATTTTCTGACATTAGGGTGGTAGCAACTGAGATCTGGTGGCTAACTACTAGAACAGGATACTTGAGGTCAATGGCCCTCGAGAGAAAAACATCGATGTACCATACTTTAAGATCCGACTGTAAATGCCAAAGATATAACGAAAAATGTAAAATGGCGACCCCTACGTTCGGCAAAAAAAAATAAAAATTTTTTTTTGAAACGTCCTTGCAAAAATACTTCATGTTGGAGGTTGTACGGCGAACTTTTTTTTTTGCCTGTAAGGTGGTACGCTCTAATGAACATACATTTAACCTGTATGTATTCATATATGTCGATTTTTAGCTGGGATGTCATTTAAAGATTTGCAGCGAATTTTTTTAAATTATTTAAAAATTTTATATTCACTGCTGTTCTGAGTTTAGAGGGTTTTGATTTAGAATGGATTTCTAAAAGCACATGGAATTAAAATATTCGGAAATTTGCTGTTTTAGTATTCACATATTAAGTGCGTTTCCGTATGTATCCAAAGTTAACGAAAGTTACCGAAATTTACCCAAAAGCGTTCCCGTACTCGAAAATTGGGTAAATAAGAGCGCTAATGAGAGTGTATTAGTTAGAGATGAGCGATATTTTCATACCGGTGATTTAATCACAGTTATTGAGAAATCACTGGTAACGGCAGTGATCAAATATTTCAAGTCGCAGTTACTCGGAATGTCGTTCTTTTAATATTTTTGTACTATTCTTTCTTGCAAACTTCATTGTGCACAGTAATACATGTTTTTCTTTTTAATAACAGTGACTTGCTTTCACACTCTTCTGAATAAAATGTCTCCTTCTATCATGTCTTTGTTACCGGTCGTAACTATTTTTCTTTTAAGGCCCAGTTTTTAGGAAGTGGATTATCTTTAAACTTAGTTTAACGCAGTTTGTAACTGGAATACTGCTTTTAAAATGTGGTTTATTTTGTTTTATTTCAATAAAGAAATAAATTATACTCGAGAAAAAGTTTTTCCGGCAAATTTTTGTTAATAAACTTTGAAATGGCTGACAAAATTTGTTTTCGGTTTAACTAAACCAAGTTTAACTGACATCTTAAAAACTCGCCATAAATATTATTTCGTTTATTTATCAGAAAATCGCAGTCTTTTCCATAAAAAACCTGTGATCACGATCACATTTTAAAAGAACAACGATTTGAACATTTCACGATTTTACTGAGAACAATGTTACTGAAAAATCGCCGGATCGCCCATCTATATTACAAACCCGTGATTACGGTCACTGTTTAAAAGAACGGTGATTTGAAAATCACGATCACTGGTAGCAGCGTTATTCAAAAATCACCGGATCGCTCATCTCTAGTATTAGTGTTTCTCTTTTTACCAAAATTTACCCAGACTTTTTCTTCGGGTAAACTTTGGTAATACAGCTGATGTAAATACAAACAAAAAAACAAAAATAAATTTGAAATTTTGATTAAATCATTTTTTCTTCTTCTCCCTCTTTTTTTTGATTCCGAAAGAAAATGTTAAAATTTATAGACAGTTTTTAAAATTATCTTTTTATGTATTAAATGTTCTACAAATTTCAGTATTTTATTGAAAATATAAAGAAAACATTTCAAAATTTTGTTCAGAAATGTTTTTTTTAATAATTTTATAAATATTTCACAGAAAAAAGTGCATTCGTTTTTACTTCCACCCAGTTTTTTATACACGGAATATTTCACAAAAATTTTTGTGGATGTGAATCACAAAACAGCAAAAATGTTCGGAATGTTCCACTTTAGAATTTCTTTATGTGGATTCGGAACTGAGAACAGCGCCGATTATTGGTGTATAACCTAAAAGTGCAGAATTTTTGGCAAATTTTTGAGATTTATTGTGAAACACTTCTGGGAACATATGGATTCCGCGCCAACATAACTGCCAAGAATGAATCAAGCCAATTTCGGATACCCTGTTCTGAAGTAAAGCGTATTCCAGTGAGAGCGATCTGCATCAGAGACTGACAAGTACTCAGAAAAAAAGTTACTTAAGTATTTACCCATGCTTTTCGTTTTACCCCTGTTTCCACATGCAAGTAAATGGTTGCAAGTTGAAAATACGTATTATCAACGAAAATTTCGAAGATTACCGAAAAAACATGAAAATTTTACATGTGTCCACACTACTTGCTGCAAGTTCATTTTTAAAATGTCGTCGAAGGCATAGGTTGTCACTAAATAGCACTCCAGTATTGCCAAGTATTCAATATTCAAACAATACTGGGAAAAAATTTGTTCTTAACAATTTTTTTTTCAAAAATTTTTAAAATTGATATTTTAAATTACCATTAAGTTGTGCAGTTGTGTTCTTTTTTACTTTTTTTCTACAAATAAATACAAAATCAGTTGCATTACAACTTTTAATTTACCAAATACTTCTAAATTAATAGAAAACATTACTAGGCAACACTGTAATGTTTTCTATTCGTTTTTTTATTTAAAGTACAGTTTTTGTAATAAAAGCCTTCACCCAGCCACCACAAATAAATAATTCTGCACAACAATGGGTTTAAAATAAATAAATATTTGATCACTTTTTCTCATGAAAGTGGATTGTTAGTAATGAATTTTAATTAAGTTTAATTCCTGGCAATTCAAGTAAATTCAGTTGGAAAATTTACTGCGTCGGTATCTTTCACCGGTGCTTCGTTACCTGCAGTTTAAATATCAGAATATATAAGTTTCATTCTTTTTCTAAGGTTTTTTCTCTTTTAGAAAATTTGTTTAACTTTTTGGAGAGTATGTTTCAATGCTACATAAGTTTCATATTCCGTGGATAGTGTTTGAATAGGTAATTAAAAGGGATTCTTCACCCCTTTTTGTTCCTCCAAGTAAAAATCCCAAATATATATAATCTGCCTCAATCGCATGCGAAATTTCAAGTACGAAACTCCGGCAGTTTGAGTCATTCAAATTCCATTCCATTTTGTTTAACAATCTCAGTGTTCCAATGCAACTCCTTCCAAGATTCCATTTCGTTCCCATTATCTGTTATTCCAATTCCACTCGTTCCCCGTTTCATTCCATTTCGTTCCTACTGTCTTGTGTATCGATATTGATATCAGTCGCTTCTCTTTCCATTCCATTTCTTTGCACTTGATCCGTTCCATTCCTCTTTTAACTGCAGTGTTTCAATTCCACTCGTTCCCCATTCTATGCAATCTCCTCTTCCAATCCATTTCCATTGTCTATAATTTCAATTCCACTCGTTCAACGTTTATATCCATTTCGTTCCACTTGTGTAGTGTTTCAATTCCACTCGTTTCCTATTTAGTTTCTTAATTTTAGTGTTCCATATACACTCGTTCTTTAAATTTTAGGTTTCTAGCTAAAGACGCAGATGTTCAGGGGGGGGGCAATTTCCCCCTTTTGAGCCACCATTTTTATCACGTTCCTGTCCAAAGTCCTAAAAATGCCTTGTCGATAAGTTCGCCCATACTCCAAGGAAAACATACATATTATAGATTACGGGTTTCTAGCCGAAGGGTTCGGTTAGGTCATCAAGGGGGAGAATTATTCCGTTTTTACCCCTCCCGGTAGGAATTTCCAAAAATTCCGAGAACGTCTGCATTGGAGGAGGAACCTACTACATACATAATTTTAGGTCTCTATATCCAGCAGTTTGCCCAACTCGGCAAGGGGGAAGTTTTTTCACTTTTTACCCCTCCCGGTATGAGTTTCCAAAAATACCGTCTTAGGCCGTCTACGTTGGAGAAGGAACCCAAATACCGAATTTAAGCAGTTTGGCCAGGCCGTTAAGGGGGAGACTTCCTGTTTTTGACCCTACCTGTGGAAATTTCCAAAAATCTCATCTTAGCGGATGTCTACAATAGAGGAGGAACTTTAGTACCAAATTTCAACTTCCTACCTCCAGCAGTTGGGCAGACCTTTAAGCGGCACTTTTCGCTTCATTAATCCCCATTTTTGCAATGTCCCTGTCCAAAATTCCACAAAGCACCTTCCCGATAAGTGAGCCCATACTCCAAGGAACATATGTTTTACATTTTTACTATGTTTCTGTTCCAAAATAGAAAAATTACGTTGCCGGTGAGTTAGTCCTACTCCAGGGAATACATATTTAAAATTTTAGGTTGGCCAAAAGGGATTGGGCAGGCCGTCAAGTAGAATACTTTTAACCTTATCTCCCTCCCGATAGGAATTTCAAAAATTCCGTCTAAGCGGACGCCTACACAGAAGGAGGAACTCACATACCGAATTTCGGCTACATAGTTTCAGCAGTTTGGGCAGGCCGTCAAGGGGATGTTTCCCCCTTTTGGGATATCCTGTAGAGAATTCCAAAAATACAAACTTAGTCGTGGAGGAATCTTTATGCCAAATTTCAACTTCTTATCTCCAATAGTTTGGAGACCGTCTATGGGGACGTCTATGCTGAAAATCCCGTCTTAGCGGACGTCTATGCCGAATATCAAGAAACCTTGTTTTAGTGGAGATATCCTTGGGGGGAGTAAAAAAAGTACTTTTTGTGAAATTATATTTTTTTAAATGGAATTTTTTGGAAATAGCGAAATTTTTTGGAGAAATATACTTTATTTTTACAAAGTACTGTATGGAAGAAGGTACTTTTTTTGAAAAAGTTATTTTTAGGAAAAATTTATTTTTTTTTGGAAAAAGGTCCTTTTTTTGGGAAAGGGTCCTTTTTTGGAAAAGGTATTTTTTTGGAAAAAGGTATTTTTTTGGAAAAATGAATTTTTTTGGAAAAAGGTACTTTTTTTGGATAAGGTACTTTTTTTTTGGAAAAAGGTAAATTTTTTTAGAAAAAGGTACTTTTTTTGGAAAAAGGTACTTTTTTTTGGAAAAAGGTACTTTTTTGGAAAAAGGTACTTCTTTTGGAAAAAGGTACTTTTTTTGGAAAAAGGTACTTATTTTTGGAAAAAGGTATTTTTTTTGGAAAAAGGTATTTTTTTTGGTAAAAGGTACTTTTTTTTGGAAACAGGTACTTTTTTGGAGAAAGGTACTTTTTTGGAAAAAGGTACTTTTTGGAAAAAGGTATATCAATTAATTACCAGGAATTTGGGGCTTGTATTTTTGTATTAGTTCATTACTATGCAAATTTTACATAGCAGGCTTTTTAAAAGATACACCTGTTTTTTTTCTGCGTGTGGAGAAAGGGACCTAGGGTAAAAAAATCAGTTTTTTTTTTTTTTTTGTGGACAACATCTGAGCATAGAATGAGACCGATCCCATACTCTCCTGACCTTAGGTCCCTTTCTATCCTTTCTATTTTGCGCGTCACATATAGAGATAATATGTGCATGTCATGTATGAGTATATTTATGGAAAGTAACATACTTTACCTCTGCTTACAACCAGTCAGTCAGAATGAAAAATTGCATGTGTATGTATATACCCATCGACTACCTACACTTGTAGTTATTGCATTTACGCTTCGGGTAAATATGTTGTGTATGTGTATGGTTTGATTTTTAATATCACTCACTCATACTTGTTTCACCACTAATAATTTAAAAGTACCCAAAATGATAATTTTGTCATTCTCTGTATAGAATCATATATAATTATTCGAGAAGACAAATTTGCCGTTTTTTTTAACTTTAAAACAAATTTTTCTTAAGATTTTTGAGCTTTAAATAGCTTTTTTTTTGAGATTTGCTACCCAAAAATGTTTTTTTTGTTGTTAAAAAAATTTTTTTCCCTAACTTTGAACTTTCAAAAAGTTTTGTTTTTCCATATTTTTTTAATTTTTGTTTTTATATTGTTTTTGCTTTAAATACATCAGATTTTGTTTTTTTGTCTTCTCTGATAATTATAAATACGATATACATATAACCATATAAGACAGATATAATTAATCATATAAAGCAGATATAATTATATATTGGACAATATATAGTTATATATAATTTTATATGGCACCATATCAACATTTTTTCTTATATCTACCCGAGTAAAAAAGAGTATATATAACATATATTTTTTAATATTAAAGTATATGATAATATAAAATATTGTGTGCGACCTTATATGTTTTTATATGGTGATATATTCGAAATTTTTTTAGAAATGTTCTCATATGTAATCATATTAAATCATATATCAGTATTTGCTTTATTGAAAATTGTATATATAGGAATATATTATTGATAAAACCGTTCAAAATTGTATATATAAATAGATACAAAAATATTTTTAATTTTATTTTTTATATATAACAATATCGTCGGCTTGCCTGCAAGTAGTGTTATGTGTTCTTTAACAGGTTTTCAGGAGGGCGAAAAAACTGGTTTATATTATCCTTTTAATATATTTCATTGACATCATATGCCTTAATAATGATTGTAATAAATAAGGTCGTGAATCATTAGGGCATATGATGTCAATAAAATGTCTTAAAAGGATAATATAAATCAGTTTTTTCGCTCTCCTGAAAACCTGATAAAACCAAAAACATAGCACTTCTTGCAGGCAAGCCGATGATATATTAGTTAATATCAGACCCAAGTTAGAGATTAACTAATATATTCGAGATTAATGTAATATTTGATCAAAAACAATTTTTTATATGCTTTACTCAATTTTTTCATTAAATTAATATTTTCTGAACTTTTTTACTTCTAAAAGTTTTTTTTTAATTTAAAAAATTCAATTTAAAAAAATTATCATTTAAAATCATGGCCCGGCTCGTAATGGGTTAATAAGTCTAGCCATGTTGCATATCATTGAAAAGGTATTTCAAGTACCTTCCCAGCGATATATTTATTTTGTTCTTGTCCGATAAGTTTTGAGTGGAGAAATAAGAAATAAGCCATTGAATATTGTTGTAGATCATCTTCAGCTCCATAAATCGGGAACTATGAGCCTCCAACAAAAAAGAAGTGCATTGCCGGGCTAACCATTAAAATTTTATTTAAAATAAAAAAAGCTTAACATATGTGACAGCGCATAGAGAAAGGGACCTAAGGGTAAAAATATCAATTTTTTTTTGATGTGGACTACATCTGAGCATCGAATGAGACCGATCCCATGCCCTTTTCTTATCCTTGTTTTTACCCTTAGGTCCCTTTCTATTTTGCGCGTCACATATTTAAAAAAAATTTATAAGTCCAAAGAAAATTCCCATATTTGATAAAAAATTATCTAGTCTTTAAAGAATAACAGATTTATACATTAACGTCTTTAATAGTTACTCATTATCAACAGTAGCCCTCGGCTGACAGTCAGGCATGTGATGAATATGGAAAACGAAAACGATCTGATTTTCAATGGTAAATATTTTAGGATCTGTACAATACCAATTATATTTTATTTCCTAATTTACATGTCCGGCGTCAAATAAAACGATTAATAATTCGAAGCCAATTTGATTTTCGCGAAACAAATTATTCTAAATTGAAAAAGTGTTCGTTTTCGATTTTCATCACACCCCTGAGTGTGTAGGACACGAAATCCTGCTGCCCTCCAATTCAAAGTTTTTTTTTATCATTTAAATTTAATCATATCGTATTGTATTAACTTATATCCAAATTGATCGGAACAAAATTCGGATATAAGTTTATCATTTGATATAACTTTGTATCCTTGTAAATACAATTATATCCAATATGATACAATTTAATATAACCATTTTTCGGATGAAATTATATCCAGTTACATATTGCAAATATATCCATTCACATATAATTTTATATACACTTTTTTACTCGGGTACCCAGGTGAAAATGTTCATATATTGTCATATATGGTTTCATGTATGAGCATATATGGTTTAATGTATGATCATATATGAACATATATGTTATGTATGGAAGCATATATGGGTAAATACATTCAAATATATGAATCCATATATGATAATATACTGCATTTATTGGTCCATATATTGGTTCATATATCCCATATATCTTCATATGTGAATTCATATATTATTCCATATATGGGTAATGTTTTAAGTTTTTTTTATCATGGGGGTAATTACGTGAGCGGATTAAAAAAATAGTGAAATACAATACATTTGATTATTTCTTAAATACAATTGGCAATTTCTAAAATACAATTGCCAATTTCTGAAATACAATTGATTATTTGTAAAATACATTTGATAATTTCTGAAATGCAATTGCGAATTTCTGAAATACAATTAATAAATTTCTGAAATACAATTTTCAGTTTCTGAAATACAATTCATAATTTCTGTTAATTTCATCGTACATGAGGTTATATCTTGGTCTTCTGGCAATGGTTTTGTTGTCAATCTAAGAAAGACGAAGTTAATGGGTTTTGGTTTCGATACTGATACTATAATGGTTACTCTCGACGGCATGAGAGTTGAATTTGTGGATAAGATTAAGTGTCTTGGAGTTTTAATTGACAATCATTTAAATTTCTCATCGCATATTAATAACGTTTCTTCGAAAATATCATTCTTGTTGAGAAGGTTGTATTCTCTTGACTTGTATCTGCCTCTGTCAATTAGGATGCGCGTGGCACATGCCTTGTTGATGCCTCATATATTATATTGTGTCGAGGTATTTTCTGGTACCACAGGTTTACCAAGATTTTCAATAGAATTATTAGATATGTTTTTGGCCTAAGACTTCGCGCTCATGTGACTCCGTACGTAATCCAATTTCTTGGGTGCTCTTTTGTTAATTATGTAGGTATGAGGTTATTGATATTTTTTTACAAAGCAATGGTTAATGGGTTTCCGGACTATATAGTTGACAACTTTTTTTTTGTCCAACTCGGAAAGAAACCCCCAACTGGTTTATCCAACACATCATACTACTATGTTCGAGCGATCATTTCAGATTAGGCTTTCAAGAATATGGAACGATCTACCTCTATACCTGAGAGGTTTTGCTTTTTCACCCCAGGTCTTTAGGCGAAAGCTTAAGGATTATGTAGCTATTCATGAGTTATAGCTTTTTATTTGTGCTACTATTTTTATCTCTCTCGACCTTTTCTTTTTTTATTATCGCTGCACTTAGGAAAATCTGGTAATTGTATTATTTTTATTTAAATATCTATTTATATTATTCAAGATAATGTTTTCAGTATTTTATTTTATATGATAGTTTTACTGTATTTTTCACTTATTTTTATTATTATTTATTTTTATTATCTTTATTTAAATTATTTTTTTGTAGTAGCTTTTATTAATCATATATGGCCCCCAGGGCTTTGGTTATGTAATTTGAAGTAAATAAATGCTGTATTTATTATTAAAAAAAAAAAACAAAAATACAATTGGTAGTTTCTGATATACAATTAATAAATATGAAAATCAATTTCAATTCCGAAATTTTTGAAAATAATTTTGCCATTAATTCTGCCTTACATTACTCATCTGTTTAATGCAATTATCACATCAAGCACTTTTCCGCTGAAATGGAAGCATGCTAAAATCATACCGCTTCCGAAAACAACTACTCAATTTCGACCAATCGCGATTCTATGTCTCCTTTCAAAAGTTTTAGAAAAGATTCTACATCTACAAATCGGTAAATATATTAAGGAAAAAGGACTAATGTATGAAAAGCAATCTGGATTTCGTCCAAAGCATAGCTGCGTTACAGCCTTGACAGATGTGTCTGAATATATACGACGTGAACTGGATGATTGTAAAGTTACCAGGTAGAAAAATACAAACGGCACAATGTCGGCCCGGTATTGGAGTAATACATGTACTGGCAATGCGTCGGATTTTCAACTTTCACTGTACTGGCATGTTGTCGAAATGATAACACCAATAAACGCTTGGCCGTAGTTATTTCCCAACGTTGGCGCAGGCTTGGGATTTTATTTTTTTGGTATTATCCCAGTACATTTAATAACAATTTTAGTAGTTTGCTAGTACTTTACTGTCCTTTTAGTATACATCACACATTTTGTCGAAACTTCACAAGAAAAGAATGGTTATGTCTCTCTTACATAAATAATTGTGTAGTAGATGCAAAAATACATAAAATTTATAAAATTGTTAATTTTAATAAATTAAAAAAAGCTCGTTAATTTTCAGAAAACAGTACTGGCAAAGCACGTTTTAAGTAGTACCGCCAATTCGTAAAAAACAGTGCTCATCCAGTACAATTTTTGTTGCAACGTCGGCAATTTCTACCTGGGTAATTTCTTGGTACTCCTTGACCACTCCAAGGCCTTTGATACAGTAGACCATTTTACACTATGTATGAAACTCAGAATTTTTTTTTAATTCTCTTAGACTGCTACTCGATTGATATCTACATATCTAACTGATCGTACACAATCCGAATATGTAAATAATGTCTGGTCTAATCCCCTTTCTCTTACTAGAGGTGTGCCTCAAGGGTCGATTCTTGGCCCCCTCCTTTTTTCATTGTATGAAAATGATTTGCCTAATCAGCTTTCGTATTGCAAAATACATATGTGACAGCGCATAGAGAAAGGGACCTAAGGGTAAAAAAATCAATTTTTTTTTGATGTGGACAACATCTGAGCATCGAATGAGACCGATCCCATGCCCTCCTGAGAAAGGTCCCCTTAGGTCCCTTTCTATTTTGCGCGTCACATATGTATTCGGATGATGTGCAATTGTATTTGAGCAGTCCAATGCAATTAATTATGGAAAATATTAGTAGGATTAACTCTGATTTGAATAAAATTTTTTTATGGGCTTCGGCAAATGGGCTCTACCTTAATCCGCGGAAATCTAAATGTGTAGTAATTCACAGGCAACGAAGCGTGCCAGTAACTAAACATGATATTATGATAAATGGAGGAATAATTGAGTTCGTTGAAGCAGCTAAAAACCTTGGCATCGTTTTCAACAAACATTTAACTTGGACAGACCATATCAATTCACTTGTTGGTCAAACTTACGCCAAGTTAAGGTCTCTTTGGTCAACACAATTTTTTACTCCTTTAAAAGTAAGAATTCTACTTGCTAAAACATACCTAATTCCCGGTTTAATCTAATCTTTAATCTTTTTGGGAATTGTGACACGACTTGCAAACGCAAATTAACCGTTTTGTACAATAATATTGTCAGATATGTTTATGGACTAACGAGGTTTGAGCAAATTTCATCATTTGCCATAAAACTCTATGGAGTATCTTTTGAAAGTCTTCTAAAAATTTGAGTACTTTTGTTTTATCACAAAATCATTTATACAAAAAATCCTTTATATCTTTTTGAAATTATTCAATTTGCATTATTCCCAAGGGGTAGAAAGACTATTATACCTGAACATAGTTATCATGTGTCTGAATGGCACTTCTTCATAAATGCCGCACGTCTTTGGAGAGATCTTCCATCCAATTAACAACTCAACAGCAACGCAGGCAACTTCAAACAATTTCTATTTGAATTTTTTAAACAGAATTTAAACGTCGTCCCCTGACGATTTCCTTAGGCAAGAATGAAATCCGGATAGGGACATGCCTGCAGCGGATTATTTTTCACAATTTGTTAAATACGTTTGGGATTTTTAGCATATTTAATTCCTTTGATGCAATTAATGTATATCCCGATAAAATAAAATTAAAAAAAGAATTAATTTTGTTTTCTACAATAGAGCAATTCCATTTTATTTCAACGAACATTTTTTCGGTAGTGTCCGATTTTGATAATACTTGGTGAATGTGTGTAGTAGTGTATGTTCACAAAACGATTTTTAATTTTTTTGTTTTCGAAAACTGTGGCAACCCTGCAGCTTTGAAATACTGAAAATTGCAGGGTAGGCACTACACTTAAAATTTCATAACTTTTGTTTTGAGCAAGATATTGAAAAAATTCTTTTTGCGTGGGATTAGTGAAGTTTTTAGGTTTAAGAAATTTATTATTATTTTTTTTTTTTTTTAATTTTTAAAATTTAAAAAAAAAAAAAAATTAAAATTATTTTTTTGAAAAAAACCCAATTTTTAAAATTTTTATATTTTTTGCACAAAATGCCACATATGTGTTCTAAACATCCTAAAAATTTCAGAGTGGAATGCCTCCTACTTTTTGAGATATATTAAAAAATGTACTGGTATGTTTATAAGAAATACTCTCTTTTACTAGTTGCTACGTGCCACTGAGTTAATAAGTTAAGTTTGCTTGTATGCAAGTCATTGGAAGCATTGTTTGTATTCATTGAAAATTGTTTTTGCTGATGCTTAAGAAGTTCCGTTATTTCAAAAACAAAACGATGAAAACGATTTAGATTTCTTTAATGTCTTTGCGTTGTTGAGTAGCTTTTTAATTGTTTATAGATTTTTGACAAGTCAACATCGTAGTAGTTTTATTCTCTGATAATAATTTTCAAAAACTATTTTATTTCAAGCAGTACACATTTTTAATTTGCTTAAAATGCCTTTTGGAAAAGTTTGTTGTAATCCTTTCCGAAAACTCAAGCATAAAACAAACAAAATAAAATGTGTTCGTAAAGTTTCGCAAAGTCTTAGGGAGCGTTTTCCACAATATTTGCATGGTCAATATATCTGTGCTTCATGTAGAATGGCTCTATTAGATCAAGCGAAGTCATTGATAAAGAAAAAGAAAAACGAAAACAATTTCGAAGATTTTAAAATTGACACGGTTGCAGGAACTTCTACATCAGCTTTAAAAGTTGCCAATGCTGATGAAAGTTTGTCTGAAAGTGATATTGGCTCACTTTCGGAAGAAACAACCGAAGAGGCTTTCAATGAAAAGAAGAACAAAACTTTTTTTTATTTGAATAAGTGCTTAGAAGCGCTAAATGAATCTCCCATTGAGTTTAAAAATAACTATTCTAAATATAAACAGGAAGAACTTTTAGGCAATATAAATTCCATATTTAGGAAAAACCTTTTTAGTTTAGAAAATATATCCTGCGATGGTGAAGATATTTTAAACCACTTAAAAGAGATTTACAATACTTCTGAAGATGATAAAGATAGACAAATTAAAATATTAACATCTTTGCCACATTCTTGGAGTGTTGGTAAAATAGAAAAAACCTTTTCAACTACAAACTATATGGCTCGTAAAGCTAAAAAACTAATTCAAAATGGCGATTATTATTTTTCTTCGCATCCAAAAAGACGATCCGGCCTCTCGACAGAGACAAAATCTATAGTTAAAGATTTTTATAGAAACGACAAAAACAGTCGCGTTATGCCCGGGAAAAAAGACTATAAGTCTGTTAAGAGTTGTAATGGGGAGAAAGAAAAAAAAACAGAAGAGATTGATGCTTTGTAATCTGAAAGAATTGCATAATTCCTTTCAAGAAGTTTATCCAACAGTAAAAATTGGATTTTCAAAATTTTCAGAGCTGAGACCACAAGAATGTATTTTGATTGGGGGAAGTGGCACTCATACAGTTTGCGTGTGTGCTATTCACCAAAATTCCAAACTTATGTTTATTGGGGGGAAATCAAGGAATTGGCTGAAGAGGAAGTTATAGGTTTTCCCACTTACAAGCATTGGATTGCTCAAAATATTTGTAATCCAGCAACTGTACAATGCTATATGGGAAATTGTTCACTTTGTCCAGGGGATACTTACCTTAAAGATGCCCTTAAAAACGCATATTCCACTAACAACACAGAAAACATAACATACAAACAATGGGTTCAAGTAGACAGATCCAATCTTTTGACCATAACATCTCCATCTGACGACTTTGTGGACAAACTTTCTGAAGAAATGATAAAATTAATTTTTCATAGTTTTGTGGCAAAAGAACAGAACAAGTTTCTTGATGAGGTAAAATCCAATTTAAAAATTGGATAATTTTTGACTATCTGTGATTTTGCCGAAAATTACACATTTGTTATCCAAGATTGTATACAGAGCTATCATTGGACAAATTCTCAAGCCACTAGACACCCCTTTGTGACATATTTCCGAAGTGCAGATGGAAAAATAGATCACATAAGCTTTGTTGTCATTTCCGATATTTTGGAGCACAACACAGTCGCTGTTCATTTATTTCAAAGGAAATTTGTACAATTTATAAAAGAACATGTTAATGAAAACATTGACAAAATAATATATTTTTCTGACGGTTGCGCAGCTCAGTATAAAAATCGAAAAAATTTTGTAAATTTACTATACCATAAAACCGATTTTGATTGTGATGCTGAATGGCACTTTTTTGCGACATCACATGGGAAAGGCCCTTGTGATGGAGTTGGAGGTTCACTAAAAAGAGCAGCAGCTCTTGCCAGTCTTCAGCGTCCAATAGAAAATCAAATTGTAAATGCTACAGATTTATTTGAATACGCTAAGGGTTTGCCTAATATCAATGTAACATTCTGCACAAAAAATGAATATGAAGAAGAGGAAATAAAACTAAACACTAGATTTAAAAAATCTGTTGCAATTAAAGGAACACAAAAACTCCATTCATTCGTACCTATTTCAAGAACAGAAATAGCTGCCAAAACCTTTTCAAATTCAGTTGAAACTCCAAAACCTATTAAGATAATAAAATATTTATAAATACTTTTATATTTTTTCTCATATCTCGAAAAGATTCCGCAATTTTCAAGGTATTTAGAACGTACATGTGGCTATTTTTATAAGAAAAACTTTTTTTTTCCAAAAAATGAATTATATTTTTGTTTACATTTTTACATTTTTTAATACATCTCAAAAAGTAGGAGGCATTCCACTCTGAAATTTTTAGGATGTTTAGAACACATATGTGGCATTTTGTGCAAAAAATATAAAAATTTTAAAAAATGGGTTTTTTTCAAAAAATAAATTTTAATTTTTTTTTTTTTTTAAAAATTTTAAAAATTAAAAAAAAAAAAAATAATAATAAATTTCTTAAACCTAAACACTTCACTAATCCCACGCAAAAAGAATTTTTTCAATATCTTGCTCACAACAAAAGTTATGAAATTTTAAGTGTAGTGCCTACCCTGCAATTTTCAGTATTTCAAAGCTGCAGGGTTGCAACAGTTTTCGAAAACAAAAAAATTAAAAATCGTTTTGTGAACATACATAAACTACTACACACATTCACCAAGTTTTGTTCAAAATCGGACACTACCGTAAAAATGTTCGTTGAAATAAAATGGAATTGCTCAATATTGACAATTTGTTAGTCTAATTAATATATTTATTTTTGCAACAATTTGTGATTTTTAGATACCCAGCAAAACCTTTCATTACCATGTAATGAGTTTTAGGTATTGAAATCTTAAGTGTTCACTAGTTACCTTTTAATTACTAAACTACTTATTTTAACATGGTGATGTCATTGGAGGAAAGTTATTACACTGATGTTACCTGTAAGTAGTTTATCAGCTGTTCTATAAATAGATGTTGAATATAGATTTAAAAAAATATAACAATTTAAAAACCAATAGGAGCTGACACGTATTGATCAGCGTACCCCACGATTGTCAGGCAAACACTCTAACCATTAGACCACGACATCACTATGATTTTTATTGCTTTAACTTATGTACACATTTATTGTGGCAACTGTTATACATGTCTATTTTTCACAAAACTTGTTGTTATTAAATACTGCTTAATGAACATCAATATTTCTATAAATAGATGTTTAATATAAATTACAAAAAAAAAACAACAATGGAAGCTAACACGAGTTGAGCAGCGATCCTCATGTCTGTCAGGCAAAAACGATAACCACTAGGCTACGCCATAGTTATGGTTTTTAATGATTTAGAACATATATTATTGGTTTCAGCTATTGTGAAATAGTAATGTGTGGGGTATAATTATCGGTAACTCATTACATTCAGTTTAAAAGTAATTCAACGGGTAATGAGATATGAGATCTAAGTAATGCATGTAGTAATGACCAGTCATTACCAAGGTTTTGCTGGGTAGTTTACGTTTCTAAAGCATATTTAGTGTAATTTTAAGTTTTTCTTTAAATATTTTGCAATATCTGTTTTTCACAAACTGCTTTCCTGTACTTTAATTATAAGATTTAATCTTGTTGTACAGGATATGTGAACACAACTAAATAAATAAAATAAATAAATAAAATAAATTATATTTTGCACCGTGTCAATGTGTGTTTTTAACATGAATGAGGGAAATGTTTATTTGATCTCTTATTTTGGTAAATGAAAACGCACAAAAATTTACTCACGCACGACTCACGAAGATTTTTTTTACTCACGCTCACGCACGACTCATGTGAGTGCTATCAATTTAACTCACGCTCATGCATGAATCACGAAAATTTAGTGTCACGCGCCCATCTCTAGTCTGTACCATAGTAACCCCTTCGGTAATTTTGGGCCACCATTAGGGTTTGGGATTTCCCGGACTTTTTTATTTCCCGGGAAACGGGAAATATTTTTGAACAAAATTGTTAATGAAAACCACCTATATAAGTAATTTTTGTTAAAAAAAAACACTATTTCAGTACAAATGCAGTCTGTGTAGTGAGAATTCAAAGTAAAAAATATCAGAATGTTGAACATTTGATTTCACATAAATTACTCGCAGCACTGCCAAATGAATTGCATGATTCTAGCAGAAAGCACCTACTACTGGACTGTCGGAAACAAACCGTTTCATCACACTTGGCCCATTAGATATGGTGGCCACAATGTTATTTTCCAAAGACAAATAAAACTCTTCTAGTCTTATTTCTACAATTCTTCTTATTTCAACAGCATTACATCTTCCTGATATATAAACCAACCCCAGGTTATAAAATGAATTATTTCCGATTATACATATGTTCAAATATCTCTTTTGTGATATTCTTGTCCATTCATCTAAGATTATAGTAAATCTCCTATTGTTAGAAATATTGCTCGACATTTCTTTTATCATGATATCTTTTACATGATTGTAGTAATTTAATATAATGTTCTGTACATCGGTTTCTTTTTTTGCAATGCCAGGTTTTTATTATAAAAACTTTCTCGAATAAACGAAGATCTAGTTATGTTGCGGATTGACTGCGGCTAATTTGGATACCATTTTAGGAAATGGTTGCCCTACCAAATTTAGATGTCGGATAACCAAATTTAGATACCACCGTTAACCATTAGTCTTCTTTTCACATTTATTAATGAAAACGTTACTTATAAAATTATTGACCCTTAATATAAAGGAGTATTTTAAATTTAAAGTCGACTTTATTTTTAATCAAACGGTTTTGTTCATTTTGTGTATGAAAACCTTACAAAAATATTTATATTTTCAAATATTTTGATTGGTTGAAAATAAATTAACCAATCAGAATGCTCCAAAAATACACCAAGTCAAGGTATACTGCCACCCAATATTTTAACTAAAGTCGACTTTACCTAAATTATACATTTGAAAAATTTAGATAGTAAGGGCGATTATTTGTAAGAAACAAAACTTTTTTTGCATATTTCTTTTAAACATTTTACCAAGTTTTTAGGTTTTACTACGTAAATGTTGGATAAGTTATGCGAAAAATCTTTATTAGTTGAAATGCTCCTAATTACTTGGCAAAGATTTTATTTGTGTGTCAAATGAATTTATTTCCTTTTAAAAGATTTTAACAATGACATTTTTGTTTTGGTATTTAAAATGTTTTTTATGACTAAAATTAAAAAATCCTATTCGAAACAAAAACAATTTAAAAAATTTAATATTTTTAAAATTTCCCGTTTTCCCAGGAAAAATATATTATTTTCCCGAGAATTCCCGCCCGGGAATTCCCGAACCCCAAACCCTAGCCACCATGTATATTAGCTTTACTCATTTTCTGTCATTTGAAAAAATGAAGTAGTGTTTGTAATTTTACTTGTACGAGGGGTAGGGTAGAGGGGGGATCCTTCGCCACTTTTTTTCAAAGCACTGTCATTTCTTAACCCCTAATTATTTTTCAAAAATTACTTTCAAATTGAAAACCTACATATCTTGGCTTTAATTTCTATGATTTTTATTCTAATTATTTGCATATTTTCTATTATTTTTTTCATGATTTTCAAAGTAACTCAATTCGGCGTTACTGCCCCAAACTTGGGGCAGTAACGCCGAATTGAGATTTACTATAATCTCTAACAATAGGAGATTATAGTAAATCTCCTATTGTTAGAAATATTGCTCGATATTTCTTTCATCATGATATCTTTTACATGATTGTAGTAATTTAATATAATGTTCTTTACATCGGTTTCTTTTTTTTGCAATGCCAGGTTTTTATTATAAAAACTTTCTCGAATAAACGAAGATCTAGTTATGGTGCGGATTGACTGCGGCTAATTTGGATACCATTTCAGGAAATGTTTGCCCTACCAAAAAACCTTTAATGCCTATTCAGCTTATACTTTTTTCTTAGGGTACTTTGCTAATTTTAGCTAAAACGTTATTGTTGTTGTTGTTTTCTTCAAGAGAAGTTGCATGACCATCAATTTATTTTTTTTTTTGTAAACCAAATTTAGATGTCGGATAACCAAATTTAGATACCACCATTAACCATTAGTCTTCTTTTCACATTTATTAATGAAAACGTTACTTATAAAATTATTGACCCTTAATATAAAGGAGTATTTTAAATTTAAAGTCGACTTTATTTTTAATCAAACGGTTTTGTTCATTTTGTGTATGAAAACCTTACAAAAATATTTATATTTTCAAATATTTTGATTGGTTGAAAATAAATTAACCAATCAGAATGCTCCAAAAATACACCAAGTCAAGGTATACTGCCACCCAATATTTTAACTAAAGTCGACTTTACCTAAATTATACATTTGAAAAATTTAGATAGTAAGGGCGATTATTTGTAAGAAACAAAACTTTTTTTTCATATTTCTTTTAAACATTTTACCAAGTTTTTAGGTTTTACTACGTAAATGTTGAATAAGTTATGCGAAAAATCTTTATTAGTTAAAATGCTCCTAATTACTTGGCAAAGATTTTATTTGTGTGTCAAATAAATGTATTTCCTTTTAAAAGATTTTAACAATGACATTTTTGTTTTGGTATTTAAAATGTTTTTTATGACTAAAATTAAAAAATCCTATTCGAAACAAAAACAATTTAAAAAATTTAATATTTTTAAAATTTCCCGTTTTCCCAGGAAAAATATATTATTTTCCCGGGAATTCCCGGCAAACTTTTGTGCCCCAGAGGCAGACACTAACATAAAATTAATATTTTTCACACTTTTTAAGCATTTATTAAAATCAAATTATTATTTTCTGAAAGCTTATCATAGGTAACATAATGAAAAATTATTTTTTTATCACACGATTTGAGGAAGTTATTGCAAAATGTAGTTGCTTTCAATTATTTTTTTGGCACCCCAAAAACACGTCTATCTGCGACCACATGTGATATAAATTCGTCAAAGTGGATATCAAGGAAAGGTAATTGAAAAATGCACAAAATATATTTTTTCCAATTTTTTATCTTCCTTAATAGCGGAGAAAAATGGGATTAGTGTATGTGCCCCACTGGCGAAGGATCCCCCGTCTACCCTACTAATTATATTTCGGGAATAGCAAATAATAATAAATATTTTTAAATGAAAATGACTATTGTTTTTCAAAATATTCCTCTTGATGATCAATATACTTTTTCATTCGTTCAAACCATTTGTCATAGCAGTTTTTCCATTCCTCTTGAGACACCTCCAAAACATGGTTTTTGAACGCTTCAACTGCTTCTTCGGCGCTCGTAAATCGTTGACCACGCAGTTTACCTCTGATATTCGGGAACAAGAAAAAGTCATTGGGTGCCAAGTCAGGACTGTACGCAGAATGAGTCATCAATTCGATGTTTTGACTGCTCAAAAATTCAAAAATTCACATTGTCATGCTGGAGAATCATTTATCTTTGGGGGTTGGTTTTACGAATTTTTCCGAAGACTTCCGGCAAACAAATGGTCGTGTAGCACTCAGAATTGCCCGTCATACGGTGCTCAAGCGGAACAGTGGCCACATGACCCATTCCGAAGAAACAGGCGACCATTTGCTTCTCTGTGCTTCTTACACGAACAAATTTTGTTGGATCTCGCTCGTCTTGGAATACCCACACAGTTGATTGCTGTTTTGTTTCCATCTCATACACATATATCCATGATTCGTCACCTGTCACGATTTTATACACGTCTTTTGAAGCACCACGGTTGAACATTTTAATCATTCCCTTACACCAATCGACGTGAGCCTTTTTTTGAGCGATTGATAAATTATGGGGTATCCAACGAGAGCAAATTTTTTTACAACTAAGTGTTCATGCAAAATCGAATGTATTGAAGTGGAACTTATGTGCAAGGATGCCTCTATCTCACGATTTGTCACATGACGATCTTGCATTATCAGTTCACGCGCTGCATCTATGTTTTGTGACACAACAACCGATTTTGAACGACCTTCACGGAATTCGTCGGCGTCCGAACTGCGACCACGATTGAATTTACTATACCAGCGATATACTGTAGTTTTTGATGCTGCTTTATCGCCATACAAATAACTGAGTTCATCGACACATTCTTGTCAAAAGTTGTGAAAAATAATCCAGCGAAAACCTTCTCTTGAAATTTCCATTTTTTGTCCAAATTGATTTTCTTAACTCACTGTAAACAAAACAAATAGCACTTGTACATCAAAACCTTGTGAGTACGTTTATGCTAAAAAAGGTAAAATTTTAGAATGTTGTTGCCAGATTTTAGCTATTGACATTAGTGTTGCCAGTTCCCGAAATATAAATAGTACCCCTCGTACATAGGGTTCTTAATACCACTACAACTACATGAGATAGGGACAAGCTCTCAATTTTTTAATGAGTGGGGTTACTATAGTATACTATGGTCTGTACCCAGTACTGAAAGTTTATCAATTAAATTGAAAAATTAAGAATGTTTTGGATTTTTGTTTTCAGTTTCATATTATTGAAAAGTGTGTGGCCTATATTGAAATGTTAGTTTTTTTAAATTTGTTTTTGTTGTTGAAAAGTAAATAAATAAAGTTAAAAAAGCATATGAATTATTGCAAAATAAAAAAAATAATCACTGTAAACGTGGTTTTATTTTAAAATCTGCTAAATTTTGCAATTTTTTGATGAAGTTTTTTTCATTTTCAACGGAACTTACAAAGGTTACTAAATTATGCCTACTACTAGGTCCTCCTAGGCGAAAATGACCCGCAGGATATCCGTAGCATTGCGAGAATGCTGCAGATTAATCTACACGACACTAAGCATCCCCATCGTTGTCGTTTTTTGTCGTTGTGTGTTCCGTAAGGTGCATCTTAACTACCCAGTGTAGAAAATCATTACCAGATATGTGGTTATGTAACTACATACTTGGTAATGGTAACTACTTACTTTTGTTATTACATTTCTTATTACCTTTATATGGCGATGTCGCGAAAAATAATGAGTTGTCGTTACACACCAGCATACGAAAAATCAAAAAATATATAGTTACCTATGTGCTTACCAGTACTGACAAAAATAATGAGTCTAAAAATAGATCTTCAAAAAAATTAATTATATAAAAAAAAATATTTTTTATATTTTTTTTTTTTAAATAAAATTTGCTGGTGGGGGAATCGAACCTGGGTCTACAAATTGCCAGTCAACAGCTCTACCATCTGAGCTATATCGACATGTAATATTTAATAGATAAAAACATAATTGACCTGCTGCACACAAGTAAGCTTACTCGCCAACATACAAAAAATTAAAAAATATGTGGTTACATATATCCTTACCAGTGTTTAAAAAATATTGAGTCTAAAAATATCAAAAAAATTATTTTCTATTTGAAATAATGATAAAAATAAGTCATTATCAGTAACTCATTATTATATGTTTTAAAATAATACAGAAGGTAAGTGGGTGTCATTACTGGTACTCCAAAAAATAATGATATGTCATTACCGTTTCTACACTGGGTAGCAACGTCATCTTCGGCAACATTGCCATCGGAACCTTAAACTTGGCATCCTTAACACCACAGAAGAACCCTTCGTCTACCACAGCCTAATATGAAAGCTGGGGTACCCCAAGGATCTGGTCTTTCTCCTTCTCTAATTTTTCTGAATGACTTCCTCTGCCAGACTTCCAATCCTATCTACTCTTTTGCAGATGACAGCAACATTTGCCATTCATATTTCTTCGATCATAGGCCAAGATTTGTGGAGATTACGGGCAAGAGGCAGATTATGAATGAGACACTCAATCAAGGCCTAATTACAATCTCTGAGTTGGGTCGCGTGAATAGGGTATATTTTTATCTACGCAAGACCCAATGTTGTTTGCTCACTCGTAGGACCGCAGAGCCATCAATGTCATCTGTATACATGGGTGGTATCAATATTGAGGAATCTGAAGCTCTTGATGTTCTGGGCATGAGAGTCCAGTGCAGAGATACAAGCCGGTCCATTCTCTCGGCTGGCGGCGGATAATGGCTAAAATGGTCGCGGCGATTGATTTTTAGAGTTGAGCCGCAAACGCATCGGCGGCGGCTGGTATAAAAAAATAGTGTTGACTGGCGGCGGCTAACCGGGTAACGTCGGCTAAAAGGTATATTTTCCAAGAATTTCAACAGATACATACACGCAAAAAAGCAACTGCCAAAATATTGAAGTCAACTTTGTAATTTTTTTATAGGTACACTTAAAATAATACGTCAGTAGAAAAATCTGTCAAACCGGTTTCAAATCGATTTGACTAATTTTCAACAAATTTTTAGTTGAAACACTGATTTAAGTAAAGATTTTAGTTATCTTCATTTAACACTATACTAAAAATCCGCAGTACTTTAATTTTGAGGGTTAATTTTCACCAATGTATCCGAAGTTTTAAAGACAGCGCCATTTCTTTCCCTCCCGATTTTTTAAAAAAGCCCATATCTCGAAAACTAAGAGAGATAGAGCAAAATTGATGAACATTTTGACTACCTCTAACCGTGTAATGCTCCAGAGAAACGGGCTATCTCTATCCAAAAATGGACCTTGGCGGGGCCAACCTCGGAAATTTTTAATAAAAATTTTCCACTTCATAAAATGACCCATATCTCGAAAACTAAGCGAGATAGAGCAAAGCGGACAAAATGTTTGCTCCATTGGAGTGCCCTTATATGCCCTCACATGATATGGATTAGGCCCGGGGAGGGTCCCGAGACCCTAAATTTGAATAAATTCTACGACTCAGTATAATTACAGATAAAACTGAAGGTTTACAAATTTTTTACTTAAATTGATTTGTTAAATTTGACAAAAAAAGTGTTAAAATCAACAAATTTTATTTTAAGCCAAAAACAGGAATAAATTTTGTTAAAGTAACAATATTTTCTGTTCAGCCAACAGAGTGTATTTTTCCGAATTTATAAAAATTGAGTTTATATTTCACAATCTCGATAAAATTATACATACATTTGTTAAATTTTACACAATTTATTGTTAAAATATAAGATTTTCATCTCTCTGTCATCACCTATTAGATGGCCCCACCAGTATATCCGATGTTTTAAAGATAGCAATATTTCTTTCCGTCCCGGTTTTTTATAATGGTACATATCTACTAAACTAAGAGAAGTAGACCAAAATGGAAATTAAATTCGACTATTTCTAGCTTTACCTCACCCAGATCTTTGGAGAATTAATTCTTTAATTCAGTATTTGAATTCTGAATTAAAAATTCAATAAATTAATTCACAAACGACTATTGAATGGAATTAATTCATATTTGTTTTCGTTCGATTTTGTTTGCTATGAAGAGTTAATTCGTTAATTCTGGGGTTCGTTAAAAGAGAAACTAAGGTAACAAAAAAAGTCGCCAACGATGTCAAAGATTTCCGCGGAAAGTGGTATTTAGCAGCTCAAAAGGTATTTAATAATACCATAAAAACGTTGATGGAAAGGCATCAGAAAAATTAAAAAATTTTGTAAAATAAAAATAGAAAAAATTTGTATATACCCAATCAGAAATCGCCAGTGGTACAAAAAATCAAGTACTGGCATACAACTGGGCAACCATGGTGTTGAAAATAAATGACTGGGAGAACACTCATTTGGGACGCTTTGCCAGCGCTTTCAAAAAGCGTTTTTTCCAGCATTTGTTTTACAAAATTTTCGGTGGTTTATAAAAAATCCACTGGCAAAGAATGGTCTAATAGTGATATGCCAAGTTTTGCTACCAGTGGTACAAAAACCAATTCACTGGTATTGCAATGATTTTATAAAAATGCTGACGCTTCGTTAAAAAAGGTTTGTAGTCAGGAAGTTCCAAGTTCAAATCCGGCTGTAAACAAAAAATTTTTTTTGGATTTTTTTTAATTTAAAAATTTTTTTGTTCTATAAAATCAATTTTTTTGTTTGTGAAAAAACTCCTTTAAGACCAACTTTTTTTTTGCTCTCCCAACGCTGGCATATTAGTTCCAAAAAACTGTTTGCCAGTGCTAGCTTTTTAGCACAGCCAGTAGTTGTCCAGCGATTATCACTCATTTCTGTGTTTAGCTATCAAATATTATAGTCTCGTTAGCTCAGTGGGTAGAGCATTCGTCTGCCAATCTGACGGCCTGGGTTCAAATAGAATTTTAATATAGTTCTTTTTTTTGGAGAATACCCAACAAACAATTCGTTCCGTTTACGCACTGTTTTCGGTCCGTCATAAACGGAATCCAACTCCGTATACGTACCGTTTTCTGGATCCGTATAAGTACCAGAAAACGGAACATCGAAACTGATTCGAATCCGTTGAAAATCCTTCAATAACGTACCGTTTACGGACCGTTATGTTATGTAAAAAACGGTCTAGTCCGCTGAAAGTCCGTCAATGCCGGACCGTTTCCGGACCGTTATGTCGTGCAATAAACGGAGTGACTCCGTTTTTATAATGCCGTTTTGGACTTTTCTATCTACTAAATTGACACATTACTAACTTTAATATTGTATGTTTTTTAATAGATTTATTAAATAATTATTAATTTTATTAAAAACTATGTTTACCGCCGGTGCAATTAACTTCATTAATCGGCCTCAAAATTCGCAAAATTGACCCATAACTAGATCCAAAATACATCTACAAGCAAAAGATACAATTTATTAATCGAGGTTTAATTAAATGTATTCACGATTGAGGGTTTTCATACGATGACAATCCGCAAACTATCGTGAAAAAAACATAGAATTTCATAAACACTTACTATTTAATGATTCTATGTGAATTAAAATAATTTGGCTACTGCGGCAACGGCCAAGACACTACGCTCGTTTTTGCGACATCCAGAAACTTTTTTAACCGACTTTACCGCGCGAGCCGTATTAAATTATTTAAATAATTCTATTTTGCCGACAAAAATTCACGAATAAACTGAAGAAAGACGACACCGTTAGCTCCGGAGTTCAAACTGATGAAAATTGGTTAAGTCCGTATTTAACGGTGCAGAAACGGATACACCAAAACGGATTCAAAACGTATTATATTCGAAAATCCGAAAGTACGGTCCGTTATTGTACCGTATACGTACAATAGAGTGGGCCGAACTTTGCCGAATTGCGAATTTCAAAAAAGGGGGGTGCGGAAAAGTTGCGTATGCGTCCAGTAAACAGTAAAAAATAAAAATTTTGAAAATCGGTTCATGTTCAAGGTCCCCGCAAAGCGGTTGAAATTTCGAAATTTCGGAAAGTTTAAAAAAAATCCTTAAATTTTGTTAAGAAATATTTGTTGTTGTGATATATTATTTCTAATAAATTATAGTTCGCTGAATCCAAAAAAAATAAAAATTGTTTAATCGGCCGAAGGGGTTCTGAAATATCGCTACTTGAATTTTGCTGAAAAACACATTTTTTTATTTTTTAGTCGAGCCTTCAAAAAGTTGGTTTAAAAATGTTTTTAATTTTTTTCATTTTCAAACCTACTATCTACATAAAATTATCTTTCATTTGAGTGTAAAAAAGTTGGAAATTGTTGAAGGGTATTCCAAGGACGCTGCGACAAAAGTTGTAAAAATTTTCAGAGTTAAAAGTGATTGTTTTTTGTGATCACTGTTTTTTTATTAAGTGATCAGAGATTTTACCCATTTATTGTTTTGGATTAACATAAAATAACATTTTTATGACTGATCCATATTTTTTAATAATTTTGGGTATTTTGATAACAAATATAAAATAGCGTAATCGGATCTCGAGATTTGGGACACAATGCTCGAAAAGTATTCTCTTTTTTATCCAGACAATGTTGGAAAAGTATCCTACTTTATATTTTTTGTTGTATTAAAAGAATATTTTAGAACAAAACGAGTAAAAAGGTGCCACCAAAGTATATATAAAAAAATTTAATTGAATATAACTTAATACATTAGGGTTCAGTAAATATTATAAAAATTACTTTATATTTTTTGTTGTAGTAAGAGAATATTTTAGAATAAAATTAAACACTTAATAGTTTCTTTGTAAAAGTTTTGAAAAATATTTTATACACTGTGCCACAACGGTATAAATAAAACACATTTCGAACATTGTGTGGATAAAAAATAGGATACTTTACGAACATTGTTTTACAAAATTTTGAATCCAAGCACGCAATTTAATTTTTATGATATTTACTAAAAACTAATGTATTAAATTATAAACAATTACATTTTTGTATATATACTTTTGTGGCACAGCGTATAAAATATTTTTCAAAACTTCTACAAAGAAACTGTTAAGTGTTTAATTTTATTCTAAAATAATCTCTTACTACAACAAAAAATATAAAGTAGAATACTTTTCGAATATTTTGTGGACAAAAAGAGCATACTTTTCGAACATTGTGTTACAAAATTTTAAATCCAAGCACGCAGTTTAATTTTGTATAATATTTACTGAAACCTAATGTATTAAGTTATATTCAATTACGTTTTTTTATACATATATACTTTGGTGGAACAGTGTATAAAATATTTTTCAAAACTTTTACAAAAAAACTATTAGGTATTTAATTATACCCAACACCACTACGTGTAGAGGGTATTATAAGTTTGTGCTGATGTTTGTAACACCAAAAAATAATGGTCGTAGACCCACCTTATAGTATACCGGTCGGCTCAGAATTTTTTTTATTTCGATTTAACGATGTCCGTCCGTCCGTCTGTCTGTCCATGCATTTTTGTGCGCACTCTACAGGTCGCAAATATTAACATATTTTGATGAAATTTGGCACACCGACGTATATTGATTTTGGTTGAAATCGGTGCTTATTTAGACCTAGTGCCCATATTAGGGTCCCCCCAAAATTGGCTTGGTTACAAACTGCAGGTCGCAAATATTAAGATATTTTAATGAAATTTGGTTCGCTGACTCACATTATAGAAAATTTTGACACAAGTCCCATTTTAACCCATTCGAATTTCGGATCCAAAAATTAGTTGGCTTTTAACCGGACTGGTGTAGGGTATTGTATAGTCGGCATGCCCGACTTTAACCTTTTTACTAGTTTTATATATACTTTGGTGGCACAGTGTGTAAAATATTTTTCAAAACTTTTACAAAAAAACTATTACGTATTTAATTTTATTCTAAAATATTCTTTTAATACAACAAAAAATATAAAGTAGGATACTTTTCGAATATTGTGTGGACAAAAAAGAGAATACTTTTCGAGCATTGTGTCCCAAATCTCGAGATCCGATCACGCTATTTTATATTTGTTATCAAAATACCCAAAATTATTAAAAAAAGATGGACCAGTCATAAAAATGTTATTTTATGTTAATCCAAAACAATAAATGGGTAAAATCTCTGATCACTTAATAAAAAGACAGTGATCACAAAAAACAATCACTTTTAACTCTGAAAATTTTTACAACTTTTGTCGCAGCGTCCTTGGAATACCCTTCAACATTTTTCAACTTTTTTACACTCAAATGAAATATAATTTTATGTAGATAGTAGGTTTGAAAATGAAAAAAATTAAAAACATTTTTAGACCAACTTTTTGAAGGCTCGACTGAAAAATAAAAAAACGTGTTTTTCATCAAAATTCAAGTAGCGATATTTCAGAACCCCTTCGGCCGATTAAAAAATTTTTATTTTTTTTGGATTCAGCGAACTATAATTTATTAGAAATAATATATCACAACAACAAATATTTCATAACAAAATTTAAGGATTTTTTTTAAACTTTCCGAAATTTCGATATTTCAACCGCTTTGCGGGGACCTTGAACGTGAAGCGATTTTCAAAATTTTTATTTTTTACTGTTTACTGGACGCATACGCAACTTTTCCGCACCCCCCGTTTTTGAAATTCGCAATTCGGCAAAGTTCGGCCCACTCTAACGTACAAGCTTTGACGGATACCTATTTTACGGACCGTTAATGTTCCGTAAAAGCTGGATTGATGATTCCGTACATGCCGGAGAGTCCGTAAAAATGTTTCTTGGGTACCCAGCTAAAAATCAACATATAGGAATCCATACAGGTTAAATGTATGTGCGTGCATGCTCATAAACATGCATTCATGACAACCCGGTGAAAAATGTTCATATACGCTCAAACATGTTCATATATGGTTTATGTATGGACACATATGAACAAATATGGATTTTTTATGAACATATATGGAAGTATATGTGATTCCATATATGGAAAAAATTTCATATACAGACATATATGGAAGCATCTGTTATTTCATATATGGAAATGGCACTCATATATGGACAAATATGAAAGTATATGTTATTCAATTTATGCAAAAGGGACTTGTATATGAACATATTTCGAAGAATACATTTTTCCATATATGTAAAAGGAACTCATATTTGGATAAATATGGAATTATATTTAATGCCATGAATAAAAAAAGGAACATATGTAGCGCCTAATTTGAATGTCATACATAAATTTATATCTATCGTACAACCTTATAATAAAGGACAGCAACGTTCGCATGTATTCGCATATATTTAATAAATGTATATGTTCATATACATATGTCCATATATGAACATATACTTAGGTGTTACCTCATTTTTTGAATTTCTTCATATATGTGCAAACCATATATGAACATATACGAACATTTTTCACCGGGCATACATGGATACATAAATCTCCATACATGAATCATATATGACCATATGTGTGCATTAACGAAATTTGAGGTAATATCTACATGTATGATCATGCATGTTCATGTATGTTCATGCATTTACACATATGTAGATATTACCTCAAATTTCATTAATGCACACGTATGGTCATATATGATTCATGTATGGAGATTTATGTATCCATGTATGGTCATGAATGCATGTTTATGAGCATGCACGCACATACATTTAACCTGTATGGATTCATATATGTCGATTTTTAGCTGGGTATATTTAAAAAAAATTTTTACTGATTTGAAGTCAGAAAAAAATGGTCACCCTAATTTTGGAGCTTTTGTACCGTGTACAAAGGCGGGCTTCGTCGCTCATTAATGACAGTAGGTTATCCACCCAGCAAAATATTGGTAATGACACCTCATTACTATCTGCATTACCAAAAATGATATATCATTACCTTTTGCATTATTTTATAATATAAAATAATGAATTCCTAATAACGGCCTATTGTATTCATTGTTTCTAAATATAAAATAATGACTTATTCGTATTAGTTGAAAAAAGTACTTTTTACACAGTTAAATTTTTTTATTATATGTAAATATGTTTTATGTTAAAATTTTTATGACGAGTCCTAAAATTACACACTAGAGAAACCTTAAATTTTTCTGAATGTATTTTCTTAGGCTAATAGTATTTGCCTAACTCCTTATTTTTAAGAATCAAGTAAGCAATCGGATAACCACTTATAATTAAACTTTTTGTAAGCATGTGTGTAACCACTTATTATTCAAAATCTCATAACTATTTATTTCTCATTTTTTCGTAAGCGAGCGGGTAAGCGTGATTACTTATAAAAACGACCACGCCAAACAAAAATAATGAGTTTAGACTCCAAAAAATAAGTTGTGCGGAGCTATGAATTTCTATTATATAACCACTTATTTGGTAATGAAAGATTTTGCTGGGCAGCTCTATTGACTCGTTGGAGCATCGTCGGAATGTGGATTGTGTAACACTGTTCTATCGTTACTATACATGGGAGATAAGTGTACTTATCCCGAGGCCCTGTGTTTTTGACCCTAACACGCGCTTGTCCAGTAGGTCTTATCCGTTTCGTGGTCGATTGTCCAGTACAACGCATTATAGAGAGAATTCGTTCATTAGTCGAACCGCCCGTATGTGGAATAAACTCCACGCAGATGTCTTTCGTGATATTTACAATTTAGAGAAAATCAAGTCAAACGAAGTTCACAGACACTATTCTCTATTTCCTCCTTCCCACAATGCATTGCATTAGTAGGGGGCCTGACTGTTGGTCTATTGTAAAAACAAGATGCCGTCGTCCACATCGCGTTGGTGAGAGGTTCCATCCACGGCATTCTTACCAATCTTGCCAAGAATAAATACAACCTTCGAATATTGCTCCTTACGTACGTTAGACGGGTTATTTATCAGACTTGACATCCAGTTTTGGCTAGCTTGTTACCTGATGTATTGTCGGTTGAGACACAAAAGTACTATGGCTCATACCCGCTGTGCCAGAGAGGCCGACTATATAGTATCCTGACTGGAGGCTAAAAGCTAACGAAATGCTAGGCATGTCTGCATCTCCACTATTCCTTCCTATTTTTGTTCTTGTCTTCCTGTCTATTGTTGTTTTTCTGTCTGGTTCCAAAGGCACGTAGGGAATTTTATTTATTTATTTATTTATATCCCAGCAAAATCTTTCATTACCAAATAAGTGGTTATATAATAGAAATTCATAGCTCCGCACAACTTATTTTTTCGCGTCTAAACTCATTATTTTTGTTTGGCGTGGTCGTTTTTATAAGTAGTCACGCTTACCCGCTCGCTTACGAAAAAATGAGAAATAAATAGTTATGAGATTTTGAATAATAAGTGGTTACACACATGCTTACAAAAAGTTTAATTATAAGTGGTTATCCTATTGCTTACTTGATTCTTAAAAATAAGGAGTTAGGCAAATACTATTAGCCTAAGGAAATACATTCAGAAAAATTTAAGGTTTCTCTAGTGTGTAATTTTAGGACTCGTCATAAAAATTTAAACATAAAACATATTTACATATAATAAAAAAATTTAACTGTGTAAAAAGTACTTTTTCAACTAATACGAGTAAGTCATTATTTTATATTTAGAAACAATGAATACAATAGGCCGTTATTAGGAATTCCTTATTTTATGTTATAAAATAATGCAAAAGGTAATGATATATCATTTTTGGTAATGCAGATAGTAATGAGGTGTCATTACCAATATTTTGCTGTTCCATACACACGACGTAAGAGTCTCATATTACAGTATAGAACTGAGTATGTGGCAAAATAAAAATCGTTAATATTATTATAAATTTTTAACTTAACTAATTACAATTGATAAATAAAAATCGTTAAAATTAGAAATTTTTAACTTAAAAACTAATTACAATTAATAAAAAAAATATATATATGTACCATATATATTAATTAATTAAACAATCATATTGAAAACCACTAAGAGCATCAAACTAATTAATTACCTAGCATTTTGTAATCTAATCAGTGTGTGAAAAAATGAATAATGTTTTTCTTGAACTGTTGTGCGTTACATATTAGTTGAGTGTCATGAGGAAGTGAGTTCCAGAGAGGAATGGCATGGATATAGAACCAGTGTTGCCATTTCAGTGCTTTTCGAGTAATTTTTGGTGCTTTTTTCCTTCTCGTACCCGATGATTTTTTACAAATACCCATTTGAAAAAAGCGGGTATTTACAGTGCTTTTTCAAATTTCTGGCAGTGCTTTTAGTGCTTTTTGTACAGTTTATATTTTTGGTATTTGTTCGCGTTTTTTTTTAATTTTTCTTCAATTTTCTGTCAAAGTTGAAAAAATAATACGAACTATACAAAAAATACATTTTTTCCAGTGTTTGTAGTACAATTTTAAATAGCAACTTCGTTATATTTAAACTTCAAAATTTTTAAATATTAGTTTGGTGCTTTTTACCCCTTTTTTTAGTTATTTTTGAACCTTTTTTTCACCATTTTACAAAACTGAAATGTGTTTTTAAATTCTGGACTTAAATTTTTCAATAAATTAACATCGTGCTTTTTTACCCCATTTTTGGTAAATTTTTACCCCATTTTTGGTAAATTTTTACCCTTTTTACCCGTTTTCACAATGCTCACGGTGCTTTCCTGCCTTCAAGAGTTGGCAACACTGTATAGAACTGCCATTTGGGATATGTTCAGTGACGGCGTACACAGACTAGTTCCTGAGAGGACCTGTTAGCGACTATTCATCCTTAACCACTGACTATCCATTCAGGTTCCTGGCACTGCTACCAACTAGCTTAAGCTTACAAGTGGGATAAAGGAAAGAATTTGTAAACGAAGGATTATTAGGGTATTCATAGCAATAGGAAAATTGGAAAAGGGGAGGGGCAATCTTTGATCGTGATCTTTTAAGTTCCCTAAGACAAAAGTTCAAAATCTTTATTCAGGCATGCAAAGCCTAGAGCATTTGAACCACCGCATCGCGACAAGATTCTTACACAGTAGCGGCGGACCAATTTGGATTAATCGAATTATGCGTAATTCGAAATTTGACATTTTAAATTATTTGAGAAAATTGTTCGATTAATCGAATAACGATTAATTAATTGCATTCCCCGCTTGCAATACATCATTTCGGCATATTTGGCACACTGGTCATTTTGAAATCATATGATTAGTTTTCGAAATATTGCGACTTTTAGATTCTCATTGAACGCCCTGTTTTTAAGCTATGTTGAAAAGATGTGGAAGTCTGAACAAAAATTAAAATTTGTAAAAAAAACTCAAAGTACACAAAGTATGCACGCTAACTTTCAACATGAATAATTATCAACGTTGAAAAATCAACGTTTATATATTTTCACATTTAAGATAACTTCTTCGCGTTACTTCATAAAAAGCTTTGCTGGCATACGTTCGATTATACCGAAACTATTATAAATATTAACTGCCCAAGTAAAAAAAATGATATGGAGCCATATGAAGTTATATTTAATTATATATAATCTTTTATGTAATTAGATATAATTATATCCGAAAAATGAGAACATCTTATTGTATCTTATTGTATCGAATTGTATACAATTTGGTACAATTTGATACAATTTTATGCAATTCGATACAATTGTATCCGAATTTTGTCCTCATCCCATTACATCAAATTATATCTTTTTGTATAAAATTATATAAAATGTTATAAAAGTGGACATAGTTTGATACAATTATATCTAAATATTGACCTTATACTTTTGATCATATTATATAAGACCACATCTAACAATATACAAAAATTTTTTTTTTAAATAAAAAAGATATGCAATATCTGGAGATCAGACCTGGGGGATTTCAATTACAATTGCAAATAAATGTAATTGAAATTAAAAAAAAAACACAATTACATTTCATGTAACTGTAATTGAAAATTTTTAATTACAAGTAATTGTAATTGAAAGTGATTTCAATTACAAATTTCAATTACAAATTTCAATTACATTTAGAATTAAAGTGTTTTTTGTTAAAATTTTGTAGAAAAAACTGACTGGGATAGGTTGGATAGGCGTGGATAAGTATAAAAAGAATACGTCATGTTGGGCTGACCCCTCACTTGTGCTTTTTGTCATTATTTCTTTTCCGAAAAAATGTAATTGTATTCGAAATTTTTTCAATTACAATTATATGTAATGTATAATTGCAAATTTTCAATTACAATTTACTTGTAATTGTTTTTTTTTTAATTACAATTACAAATAATATATAATTGTAATTGATTTTTTTTTCAATTACAATTACATGTAATTGTGTAATTGCATGTGTAATTAATTTCCAAATATAATGATTAACCCAAAGGTCTACTGGAAATCCTATAATTTCGATAAATCTTCCATTACTTTTACCCAGATTTACAATGACAGTGCATTAAACATGAACAAAATTTTCTTTATTTTTAGTAATTTTAAAATAAAGTTAACAAGACTGAAATTTTAAAGTTAATAGGATCATGTTATACAACCAAGATATAAGAAAAATAGTAAAAAAAATAGTAAAATATTACAAAATAGTAAAAATTACTAAAAATATATGATGCAAAAAATAAACTCACACACGAATCATGCACGGGTTATATATTCTTATTCACGCTCACGCACGAATCACTTGAGTAATATAATACGGTTTTATATGGACCTTATATATTTATACCCTACACCACTACGTGGTCAGGGTATTATAAGTTTGTGCTGATGTTTGTAACACCAAAAAATATTGGTTTTAGACTCTAGTATCCTAGTATACCGATCGGCTTAGAATTTTTTTTTATTTCGATTTAACGATGTCCGTCTGTCCGTCCGTCCGTCTGTCTGTCTGTCCATGCATTCTTGTCCGCACTCTACAGGTCGCAAATATTAAGATATTTTGATGTACACAGACCTCTGTTGGCCCAAGGACGAAGCCTATTGATTTTGGTGAACATCGGTCCATGTTTAGACCTAGTGCCCATATAAGGGTCCTACCAAAATTATATTTTTTATACGCTGCAGGTCGCAAATATTAAGATATTTTGATGAAATTTGGTATACCGACCTATATCAGCCCAAGGACGACGCCTATTGATTATGGTTATAATCGGTCCATGTTTAGACCTATTGCCCCCCAAAATTATATTGTTTATACGCTGCAGTTCGCAAATATTAAGATATTTTGATGAAATTTGGTACACAGACCTATGTTGGCCCAAGGACGAAGCTTATTGATTTTGGTGAACATCGGTCCATGCTTAGACCTTGTGCCCATATAAGGGTCCTCCCAAAATTGGCTTGGTTACAAACTGCAGATCGCAAATATTAAGATATTTTAATGAAATTTGGTGCGCTGACTCACATTATAGAAAATTTTGACACAAGCCCCATTTTAACCCATTCGAATTTCGGATCCAAACATTAGTTGGCTTTTACCCAGACTGGTGTAGAGTATTGTATAGTCGGCATGCCCGACTTTAACCTTTTTACTCATTTTATATAAAATCACTTTGAAATAATTGCTTATGTGGGATGATATATAACAAGGGTGGGCACGGATTTTTCACCGAGGGCCATATTGTGGTTTTTCATAAATTATAAAGGGCCGCACTATAAATTAAAAAAAGTAAAACTACAAATCTTTACCTTAAATGAAAGAAAGAAAGGACGGAACTAATGTTTTATTTTATTTTTCATGTAAAAAAAAAATCTGTTCTCAAATCAAAACTGGTTCCACAAGAACTCATTGCAAACTCAACTTTTTTCAAATTCTGTTTTGATATTTTTTAATTACATAAGTAGAATAAAACATTTTTTTTATAGTTTTTGCATTAAACTGCGGTGTCGCGGAATCGGCCAACGAAAATTGAAAACTCAACGAGTTATACAAGACTGAATATTATTCCGACAACAAAAACATGTATAAAGAATTATATCCTTGATTCGGGTTTTAATTTAATAATTTCGTTGCGCACAACAAAAAAACTCTCCCCTTTAAAGGAACACTATGCACAAAAGGGTTAATTTAAACGACGATTACAAACTTAAAGATTTAGTCAGTAACTTGAGTACTTTTTGATGAATTAAAACGCCAACTTTTTCACACAGTTCTAAATTTAAGACCAATAGTCAGCACAAAGTACGAATTTTAATAACACTTTGGTAAGAAATTTTCAAACAAATAAAATATGAGTTTAAAATCGTGCTTTGTGCTGACTATAAAAGTCGTCCAACAAAAGTCTGAAATGGCTACTGAAAATTTAAATGAAAAACCTCCATCATATTTATAAAAAGCTTCATAAATGTGATGAAAAACAAAACTTAAACTTGCAAAAGTGACAGTTTTTTTTAAATACAAAATTACATGTTTTTTAAATTTGTGACAAAGTAGTTGTCAATGTCGACAGTAGCGTAAAAGATGTTGAATTTATTGTGTAAAGAATTAATTGCCAGTTTCATAAGATCGATTTTTGTTTCAAATAATTTTTAAGTAAGAAATTTCTAGCTAAACTGGCCCTAAGAATAATATCAATTGTTCCTTTAAATATCTCTTAAGTAAGAAATTTTCAAATCGATCATAGCCCTGGCAATAAAACTGGCCCTAATTTTTTATCTAAAAATTTTTGGAATAAAAAATTTTAAAACATTGCGAAATAAGATATTAAAAAAATTTTTGAAATAAAAAAAATTTAAAGTTAAATTTCAACAAGGGCCGCACAAAAATCAGCAAAGGGCCGCATGCGGCCCAATGGGCCGCATTTGCCCACCGTTGATATATAATTATAGATGATTTTATAAAGAACGTTATATTGTTATATATTAAATAAGTCATGCAATATTGTAGATATGGAACCATATTAAGTTATATATGGGTTCTTATTCGTCAATATATAATCATATCTAACACAAATTATGAAATATTTCTTATATGAATCCCCATATAGTTTTATATTATTATGTATAGTGTCATACTAAATTATATATAAACATATATGTAATTATATCTGTAATATGTTACTTTATGTACTTACATATAGCACATGCAATTATATGTAGGCCTGTATGTAATAATATAAAATCACATATGTCTCCATATTAAAACCTTTGAGGAAAAAATATCTAACATATGACTATATAAAAGTATATCTGCTTGAATTTAAAAGCATATCTGGCCATATGTAACTATAAGTTACTATATGCAATTACATAAAATAATATATGATTATATCAAAACTTTTTTACTCGGGTGTTTATAATCTTTTTATACCATGGATGCTAACAGAAACGATGCGGTTATCGGTAAGGGTAACGCTATTTTAGATTATTTCGGTAATGGTATTTAAGGGTAATGCTATTTAATTTATTTCGGTATCGGTATTTTAAGGTTAACGGTATTTTAGTTATTTCGGTAACGGTACTTTAAGGATAACGGTATTTTGATTATTTCGGTAACGGTATTTCAGTTATTTCGGTAACGGTATTTTAAGGTTAAAGGTAGTCAGTTATTTCGTTACATACCGACAATTTTTTGCAAAAACCAAACGAGAATAAAATCAAAACCAATTTATCAACTTAATGCACGAAAAATACTCAATAACCATGTGTAATTAGCAAAAGCAGAAAATTAAAAAATAACAGTAACGGTATTTTAGGGATAACGGTATTTTAAGGGTATCGATATTTCATTTATTTCTGTATCGGTATTTTAGGGGTAACGGTATTTCAGTTATTTCGGTATACCGCTAAGGATAACGGTATTTCGCTTATATCGATAACGGTATTTTACGGGTAACGCTAGTCAGCTGAAAGGGTTTTGAATCGATAGCGGTATTGCCTGCCAACCCTGTTTTATACTTTAATCCGTTAAACGTAAATTTGCTTTAAATACTTAACGTTGATAGGTATGAGCGAAAATACATCTTGTGTTATTTTTTAATTATAGAGGTGTTAATTTGTGCCAACAGTATGTAATTTATTTACTTTATTTCTTTAGATGATGATGATACTCTAAATATGGATATTACCAGAAAAGAAGATTTAAAAGACTATAACCCATTTGGTTCTGATGATGAAATTGTGTCACCTGAGTACTCTAACAAGAAAATACGCGAATTTGAAGAGCAAAAGATTAAAGAAACAAAAAATATTATTAAAAAACTTAATACATCTTGCCAAAATTCTCAGGAAGAAGGCAATAATTTTGATAATAATAATGATGATTCTATTCATGATAAACATAGATTTATATGTTCCATATGTAACAAAGATTATAAACATGCTGTAGGATTACGTAGACATATATCCACTCATACTATACGGGAGACTTATCAGTGTCCGTATTGCACTACAAAATTTCAGGGAAAAGATAGTATTCCTCGTCATGTTCGACAGTTTCATCCCAATGATATTCCGAATTTCAATAACAGAGAATTAAAAAGTTTAAATTCATTTGTGTTAAAACATGACAATTCAAACGAGGAAAACAATGCTGTATTTGAAGAAAAAACAGTTGAACCTGATGACAATGATGGTGGAACTACTACAAGCAAACTTAAATATGAATGTTCCAAATGCAATAAAAAATATAGCAAAGCCACCGACTTACGTTCTCATGAAGCTGTACATACAAAAGATGATATATATCATTGTCCCCACTGTTCGGCAAAGTATACGTTGCCCCGAAACCTTCGTCGTCATATTAAAATATTGCATCCGGAGAACTATATCAAGCATAAGAATAAGGAAGAAGGAATTCCGAACTTTAATAACAGGGAACTAAGAAGTTTAAATTCATCTGTGTTAAAAGATGGCAATTCAAACGAAGCAAATACTGAAAACCAATTTGTGTTCGAGACTTCTGAAACTAATTTTGAACATTTAAATTTTACTGAGGAAAATTCCTTTAATGCTGCATTTCAACAAAAAAAAGTTGAGCCCGATGGCAATGATGGTGAAACTACTAAAAGCAAACTTAAATATGAATGTTCAGATTGCAATAAAAAATATACCAAAGCCTGCGACTTACGTTCTCATGCAGCTGTACATACTAAAGAGGATATTTATCATTGTCCCCACTGTTCAGCAAAGTACTCGTTGCCCCGGAACCTTCGTCGTCATATTAAAATATTGCATCCTGAGGAATATATCCCGCGTAACAAAATGAAAAAAGCTAGTTCTAGACCAGTAAAGCGCGTTCATTCTAATGAAGATGTTGACTTAAAAAATAAGAAACTAAAAAGTTTAAAATTGGATTCAGATATAAATTCATCCGTGGTAAAAAATGAAATTTCTTATGAAGAAAACGCTTACATTCAATTTATTGAAGAGGCATCTGAAATAATTATTGAACAATTAAATGATAATACTATTGAAAATTCAGTTAGTGCTGCATCTGAAAAAGAAACTATTGATCATATTTATCATGCTGCAATTGAAGATGAAACTACTGTACCTGTTCATAAAACTGTTAAAACATCTCAAAGTAAACGTAAATACAAATGTACCAAATGTGATAAAAGTTATAATCATTCCCAAGCATTAAGTAGGCATAACGCCACTCATACTGTACGAGATACTTATAAGTGTCCATACTGCCCAACCAAATTCCAAGTAAAAGATAGTATTCCACGTCATGTGAGACATTTTCATTTCAGTGAATTTCCGACTTTTAACATCAGGGATCTTAAAAGTATAAATTCATCAGTGCTAAAAGGTAAAATATCGACCGAAAAAAATTCTGAAGATCAAACGGATGATGAGACTTTTGAAGAAGAAACTATTGAGTTTCATAACGACGATACTGCTGAAAGTAAACGTAAATATAAATGTACAAAATGTGATAAAGAATATACGTCTCGCAGCGACTTTCGGGATCATATGGCTTCACATAAAAATGAGGCTATTATTCAGTGTCCCTATTGTCTGACAAAATTTACACTACCTCGCACCCTTCGTCGCCATATTAAAACATTACATCCCGAGAAATATGTCGAGCCTAACAGTGATGTTCCAGTGGATTTAAACTTATTGGGGCGACATTTAACAAATTCGGATCCCGCACTAACAAATGTAGGAAGCGAAGATACTATAACTGAAGATTTGCCCAATTATAATGATTATGATGCCTTTATAACTAAATGGAAGCCTGTACTTGAATGTGATATATGTAAAACTGCGTTTGAGTGCTACGACTTGCTACATCAACATTTTAAGGTTGATCATCCACGTGATAAATGTCATATAGTGTGTTGTGAACAAAAAATTGTATTTCGTATCGGATTAGTGGATCACATACGACTACATCTGGATCCAAATTCTTTCAAGTGTAAAATTTGTGGGAAATGCTCAGATAATAGTAATTTACTTTTAGCTCATATGCGATCACATAGTTATGAAAAACATGAAAAACAATTTCAATGTGAAATTTGTCAAAAAAACTTTCGAAGCAAAACTCGGTTATTATTTCACTCTGGTATTCACAGCTTAGAAAAAAACTATTTTTGTAAGGTTTGTAATAAGGGATTTTCCACTACATTTCTACTTAAAAAACATGAATACCTTCATAAGGAATACGAGTTTAAACATCTTTGTGATCAATGTGGTGAATCTTGCTTTAGTGTTAACGATCTTAAAGAGCATCTCCTTAAGCATGATGGCATTGAAATAACTACATCTAAGTGGTTTTGTAAACTATGTGGCGATCGATTTAGAACACGTTTAATTCTCAGAAACCATAAACTTACCTATCATTTTGTAAATAAGACTTCTTACGTTTGCAGTGAATGTGGTGGAAAATTTTCAAGTAAAAGATCCATAAAAAGGCATAAAAGAACTGCTCATGGAAATGGACGTGAACGAAAATTTAAATGTAACACATCATTACGTTTACATGGGGCTACAGAGACTAAAGATGCAACTCATTATCAATGTCCTCATTGTCCTCTGATATTGAAACAGCAGAAGAATGTTCCTCGCCATATTCAAATTGCTCATCCTACTGAATTTTCCAACGTAAATTACGAAAAATGGAATTAAGTTTAATACTGCAAAATATGCAAATAAGAATGTTAACACTATTTGAACATGTTAAGATTTTCTCCCCTGTTCCAGAAAAGTTGAAATTTCAATTCGGATGAAATTATGAAATCACTCGAAAAGAGAATTTGAGTTTCCCCAATTCACATATTTGTTTTCCAAAATGAATTAAAAATATATTTTAAAACCTTCGAGAATATTGAAGGAATTCACAGTTTAAGTGCTAATGTGCTATCGTTGTAAAATAGCATGATTTGATCAGTACATGTACTGAATTTTGGCCACATATACTGCGGAAATAGTGTACTGATTTGTACTGATTTTTTGAAATTTGTACTGAATGTAATGATTTTTACTGTGTTATTCAAAAACTTAAAATAGCCTAATTACAGATTTTTAAGCTAATTTGGCAAATTTATTTGATAAAGTTTGGAAAAATAAAACCACTGTAAAAAACTAAAAAACGTAAATTTACAATGATTAAATGAATTGTTTAAGAGTCATCTACCCAAGAATAGATGGAATACATTTTGTATCCAACCGAAACAAAAAAAACTGCAAAAACTCCAAGACTCTTTTTTTTCGAAAATTTTCCCGAATTTGCATTAAAATGCAAAAAAAACAAATTCAATAAAATAGTGATGTATTTATAATAAAACCATACTCGATATTCGTAATTTAAAAAATTCTTTAACATAATTTGTTCCCATTATTACTTCTTAGTAATGTTTAAAAATCGTTTTTTAATATGTTTTGGTTTGTAATAAAGCATTTTAATTTCCAAAATTTCCAAAACAATAAATTTACCTACACGCTGAAAAAAAAACGGCCTGTCCCAAACATATTTTTGCTGGTAAAATATATATATTTGGAGAAATTGTTAAACATATTCGCCGTGTTTTTACTAGAAACAATATATATTTGCATGCAAATATATTATGTTTGCATGCAAATATATTATGTTTGCAAGCAAATATATTATATTTGCCTGTAAATATATAATGTTTGGATGAAATGAAATGACGCTATCAACAAATATTAAATATTATATGTTTGTCAGCAATATGTGTGTCATAAACAAATTATGTTTCCATGCAAATACTATATATAAATAATATATTTAGTAATAAAGCAATTATTAATATATGCCAAACAATAGCCAAATTTCTCTATATTTTAATGGAAAAACATAAAAAGTAAAATTAATACATCTACTGTTTGGCGATTATTTAATAAACTAAATATATTAAAAATCACATTGAATTTTACATCTAATACATTCATTGAAAAACAATAACTACAATCTCTTCATTTATTTTTTATTTTTATTAACAAATATTAATTAAAAACTCTTATAATAAGTTAATACTTTAATATACACAATTAAATATTTTTTTTTTTTCTTTTTAACACAATTTTATGTTTTATTTATACTAATTTATTTTATTTTTTCACATCTTTCACAATAAAATTAATAAATAAAGGAAAACTATCACTAAATTTTCTGACTAGATGCAGTCTAGCTAAACTAAACGATTATTACCAACTACAAAAGTTATAATGGCTACATACAACTTTATATGTATCAAGAATGGAAATTCGCCGTTTTTCCTAATATATGTTAATTGTATCCACAAATATAATTATTACCGGGAAATATATGTATAGTAACTATAAAAACAATATAATTGGAAGCACACTGCAAATACATATATGGTAGTTTGTAAACATACATTGATTACCTCCAAACATATACAAAAACGTCTTTTTCCTCCGTGTACAATTACCGAGTCAATCGTTCCCAAAATTCATGTATCACTAACAATAAAAAGAGAGAATAACAAGCCCAGCAAAAACAGACATTACCGAATAATTAAGCGAGTAAGTAGCACACAAAGGCATTGGCGGACTTAGGCCGGTCTGGGGTGGGCTAAGCCCACCCTAGACTGATTTTTGGCCACCCCCATCAAAAATCTACCTACAATTCTTTAATCTATGATTTTGATGGCGAAAAGTATCACAATATTACTTATTTTTAATATCAATTAATCCTGTGTTTTTGGTTTGGGAAAATGTCTACTGGTTTCCTAGGCAGATAATTTGTTGAATCTGAGGGTCAGTTTTATAGTCAGAACTAAGATCGATTTTTGTTTTAAATATTTCTTAAATAAGAAATGTTGTTTCAAAAATTCTTACCTAAGAAATATTTAAGAAACAAATCTATCTTAGTTCTGATTATAAAATTGACTATAAGAGTTTTTCTTTAAGAAAAATTATTAGAACCGCAAAGTTGTTCAATAATAGAAAAATAACGCAGAATCTTTTTTGGTGAGTTAAATATCTTAGATTTCATAGTTTTCTAAACGAATAATTAGTTTATATCTAACAAGGAACTTACTTCAAACTAAACACTACTATGTTATTTTAATGAAATTTCAATATTTTGTGGAAACAAAAATTGTAAGATGAACATCTCACTATTTTTGTCCACCTCGGTAATTTAAGTGGTCAGAATATGGGGTTAGATAGGGTTCGTCCGAGGTGGACGAATTAGACAGGTTGATCTCGGATTTCTTTTCTCTATTAAATATCTAAATTTCATAATCTAACCCCTAAATTCATAAACGCTTTGTAACATTATAGGAGGTTTATTGAACAAATTTTGTATGAAAATGACGTTTTGTAAACCTGCTGTAACTTTACAAAGCATTTATGAATTGAGGGGTAAGAATATAGTCCTGGTACGAAGTTTTTTTTTCAGAAAAATAAATAAACTATTCATAGTTTTGTATAAAAAACATGGCGATTTTGATAGGATAAGCTACCAGGATTACTTAATCTTGAAAATTATGAAAATTTTATTAGAAGGCAAGGAATCATTTTTAAGTTTTTTTTTTGTGTGAAAAAATTGTAAGCATAATGCTGAAAGTATTTTTTAGGATTAAGAGTGTGAGAATGGGCAAATAAACAGCAGAAAATTAATGGGTCTCTTGCCCACCCCAGAAAAATGGTCTAGGTACGCCAATGCACAAAGGGTTTCACTACTTACCAGGCTATTTACTCGCAACATTACTTTGTTCGCGATGTCCAAAAATTCATGGGTGGTCATTACCCTCTCGCTTACAAAAAAAGTGCGAATAACGAGTTACCCATAGTGAAAGAATAAGTAGTTACTCACAAAGATAGAATAGAAGTTAGGAAATAATTGGTTACCCTACATTGTGAAATAGTTGGTTATATTGGCAAAAAAAACTTTCTACCTTGGAAAATTTCCTATTTGGTTCAAAACAAATTTATAAATAAAATATTAATATAAAAAAGACTAAATCAGTACTTATTTAATCAATTACCAGTAAGTGATTACTTTGCAAAGAATGTATAAGTACTTCTATAACTTATTATCAGTAAGTCATTATTTTGTATTTTAAAGTAATACGAAAGGTAATGACCTATCATTACTTTGTAATTCGTATGGTAATGACCTGTCATTACCATGTTTTTGCTGGGAAGTGTTGCCAGAATTAAAAACAAAATTAATAAACTTATTGTATGTTTTTGAATACAATTTTTTAATAAAGGTTTAATAGAGATAATGAATGCTTTAGCAAATTCATGTTTTAAAGCTAAATTTAGAAGTTTTTTTGAATAACAGCGATAATATTCAAAGATATGTATATTTCACGTGAACTAGTCATACGTAAACGTAACGAATCAGCTTATTCAACCTATATTAAGGCTCATTTAGCCATACGTAAGGCAACATGACGAATCAGCTGATTCCATCTAAAATAACACTGTAAGACAAATGGTAGGGGTCAGTGATCGGGAAGGGTTCAAACTACCGGGGAAAGTTATATCGGTAAAAAAGAAGTTATACGTGTCCCGGCGTTTCGCTGGGTTACCCCTAGGAATCGAGATATATCGATTTGTCCTTTGGTGGTCTTTTTTTTGACATAACTCGAGAACCACTAGTCCGATTTTGCTCAAACAATTTTAAAAAAATTAAAAATTACAATTCCTTTAATCTGTTTATATAACGTTTTTCTATATACTCAACAGTTTTGCCGGTAAAAATAAATGTATGAAGAAAAAAATATTTTTTGCCTAAAATATTAAAAAAAAGTAATAAAAAAAAGTAATAAAAAAAGGTTATTGATTTTTATGGTAGCGGTAACAAACATTTATTTTTACCGGCAAAACTGTTGAGTATATATAAAAACGTTATATGAACAGATTAAAGGAATTGTAATTTTTAATTTTTTTAAAATTGTTTGAGCAAAATCGGACTAGTGGTTCTCGAGTTTTGTCAAAAAAAGATATATCTCGATTCCTAGGGGTGACCCAGCAAAACGCCGGGACACGTATAACTTGTTTTTGACCGATATAACATTTCCCGTTGGTTTCATCCCATCCCGATTTTGACTGTCGCATAGTGTAATTAGTAAAAAATAGACTGTCAGCTATGCTCTTTTAACTCATTAGATTTTCGATAAGGAGATACGTCACGTTACGTCCACGTATGGCTAAATGAAAATTTATAGAAAATACACAGAAACACTTATCCTACGTAAACGAAACGAGTCCTGACGAGCGCACTTGTTAAGTTTGATTTTCTTTGCGTATTTACAGGTGATATTGCATGATATGTTTAATAAACGAAATTGAAAAAAAAAACTATTCAAAAGGGATAATACAAACAATAGGTCCATTAGATTACTTTTCTCAGTCAACTCCAGTAAGAACGAGTAAAAAGGTTAAAGTCGGGCATGCCGACTATACAATACCCTACACCAGTCTGGTGTATTGTTTGGATCCGAAATTCGAATGGGTTAAAATGGGGCTTATGTCAAAATTTTCTATAATGTGAGTCAGCGCACCAAATTTCATTAAAATATATTAATATTTGCGACCTGCAGTTTGTAACCAAGCCAATTTTGGGGGGACCCTTATATGGGCACTAGTTCTAAACATGGACCGATGTTCACCAAAATCAATAGGCTTCGTCCTTGGGCCAACATAGGTCTATGTACCAAATTTCATCAAAATATCTTAATATTTGCGACCTGCAGCGTATAAACAATATAATTTTGGGGGGACCCTTATATGGGCACTAGTTCTAAACATGGACCGATGTTCGCCAAAATCAATAGGCTTCGTCCTTGGGCCAACATAGGTCTATGTACCAAATTTCATCAAAATATCTTAATATTAATACCTGCAGCGTATAAACAGTATAATTTTGGTAGGACCCTTATATGGGCACTAGGTCTAAACATAGACCGATGTTCACCAAAATCAATAGGCTGCGTTATTGCGCCAATATAGGTCTGTGTACCAAATTTCATCAAAATATCTTAATATTTGCGACCTGCAGCGTATAAACATTATAATTTTGGTAGGACCCTTATATGGGCACTAGGTCTAAACATGGACCGATGTTCACCAAAATCAATAGGCTGCGTTATTGGGCCAATATAGGTCTGTGTACCAAATTTCATCAAAATATCTTAATATTTGCGACCTGCAGCGTATAAACATTATAATTTTGGTAGGACCCTTATATGGGCACTAGGTCTAAACATGGACCGATGTTCACCAAAATCAATAGGCTGCGTTATTGGGCCAATGTAGGTCTGTGTACCAAATTTCATCAAAATATCTTAATATTTGCGACCTGCAGCGTATAAACAGTATAATTTTGGTAGGACCCTTATATGGGCACTAGGTCTAAACATGGACCGATGTTCACCAAAATCAATAGGCTGCGTTATTGGGCCAATATAGGTCTGTGTACCAAATTTCATCAAAATATCTTAATATTTGCGACCTGCAGCGTATAAACATTATAATTTTGGTAGGACCCTTATATGGGCACTAGGTCTAAACATGGACCGATGTTCACCAAAATCAATAGGCTGCGTTATTGGGCCAATGTAGGTCTGTGTACCAAATTTCATCAAAATATCTTAATATTTGCGACCTGCAGCGTATAAACAGTATAATTTTGGTAGGACCCTTATATGGGCACTAGGTCTAAACATAGACCGATGTTCACCAAAATCAATAGGCTGCGTTATTGGGCCAATATAGGTCTGTGTACCAAATTTCATCAAAATATCTTAATATTTGCGACCTGCAGCGTATAAACATTATAATTTTGGTAGGACCCTTATATGGGCACTAGGTCTAAACATGGACCGATGTTCACCAAAATCAATAGGCTGCGTTATTGGGCCAATGTAGGTCTGTGTACCAAATTTCATCAAAATATCTTAATATTTACGACCTGCAGCGTATAAACAGTATAATTTTGGTAGGACCCTTATATGGGCACTAGGTCTAAACATGGACCGATGTTCACCAAAATCAATAGGCTGCGTTATTGGGCCAATGTAGGGCTGTGTACCAAATTTCATCAAAATATCTTAATATTTACGACCTGCAGCGTATAAACAGTATAATTTTGGTAGGACCCTTATATGGGCACTAGGTCTAAACATGGACCGATGTTCACCAAAATCAATAGGCTGCGTTATTGGGCTAACATAGGTCTGTGTACCAAATTTCGTCAAAATATCTTAATATTTACGACCTGCAGCGTATAAACAATATAATTTTGGTAGGACCCTTATATGGGCACTAGGTCTAAACATGGACCGATGTTCAAAAAAATCAAACTTGTTCGTCCTTGGGCCAACATAGGTCTGCGTACCAAATTTCATCAAAATATCTTAATAGGTGCGACCTGTAGAGTGCGCACAAGATTGCATGGACAGACAGACGGACGGACGGACAGACGGACATCGTTAAATCGAAATAAAAAAAAATTCTGAACCGATCGGTATACTATAAGGTGGGTCTACGACCAATATTTTTTGGTGTTACAAACATCAGCACAAACTTATAATACCCTGACCACATAGTGGTGTAGGGTATAATTAATCAGTGCAAACTTACAGATAGTAAGACAAGATTTACTCTCAAAATAAAATTATCCAAAACGTACGCTAACAGAACATTTGCAACAATTTGCAGGTTTGTAGATACAGCTGATTACAACACCAAATATATAAATAAATTTGAACTGGTCACTATGGAAGAAGAGAATTTTTGATGTTAACTCCTAAGCAGACAATTTTTAGAAGGTGTTCTTATCTTTTCCATAATTTATTTTGAAAGTTTTACTGCTCTTCATTTCCATAAAATAACATAATTGGAAAATAATTGCTTTTATTTACAATAAACAAACATATGTTTTCGAAACACATGTTTTTTGCAAATTCTTACTGGCAAAAATTTGTCCAGTAGAAATTTGCAAGAAAAAGAAGAAGACTTAGAAACTCTCATCATAGAACTGTCACTTTATTCTCTCTTTTTTCTTTCTGTTTACTGAGTATTTGTGTTAACGAACGCCATCCAGTAAAAATTTGTACAAATTATCCGGTAATCGAATGGACCTATTATTAAGTGATAAAATTTAAAAATTGTGCAAACAGTCCGGCAACTCCGTTATAAATTAAGATATTTTTAAATAATAAATTAAAGTGTTTTTAATTAATAAATAATTGAAGAAAAAGTTTTTGTTGACCTGTTTTAATATTGTTGTTAAAAAATGCTCTTTGTTAAATAAAAATTTTCTTGTAAATAAATAAAAACGCAAGTTTTTTTAAATATTTTCTTTAAATTTTTATATAACAATGTTCACTCCAATATATTTCCATCAACTTTGTTGATCATCATCAGGGATCTGGCAAATAATTACCACAATACAAATAATTTTATTTAACAAAAATTATTTAAAAATACACTTAAGTCTCTTTTAATGCGGTTTTTTTATGCGGATTTTAAGTTATGCGGTTTTAAAATCGACTTGCGTTGCGTTTTCTTCCAACTTTAATAATAGTTTTTATTTAATTTTTTTTCCATTTTTAGAATTTTTAAATATTTCCCATAGAAAATGGTGAAAGATATGCAGCTATTGGAAAATATTTTAAACTTGGATAATCTTCAATAAGAGCAATTAAAATGAATGAGTATCAAATAAGAAAATCTGTTATTTCTGGTTCACAACTGACCCAGCAAAACCTTCTATTATCAGGTAAAGGGAAATGTAATAAGAAACCAAAAATTGTAACTATACCCGAGTAAAAATAGTTATATAGGAAATTATATAATTTAATATGGACTAATATGTTTATAAATAGTCAAATGTGACACTATATCTTTGTGGATATAATTATGTATAGCTTTGAGTTTTCCAAAAATGTCTTATATGATGTCATATGTATGGGTGAAATCAAAAAATGTGATAAATTTTTGGGCCAAATTTGTGAGAAGCAAAAAGTGTTAATATTTCGGTTTTTTTTAATGGAATCAGTTAGTTTAGTCATTATAAACGTAATTGCAAAAAATCTCATCTACAAGTTGTCGCAATAACTTTTTTTGCACAATTTTAATTTTTTTTGTTGTAACGGAGTTTACATTTCTGCAAGCAAAAGATATAACAAAAAAAATTGCGTACGAATTTTCTTCAATTTATTAGTTTTTCGTATTTGGGTTTTCAATTTGCTTTCCAATGATATATAATTTGTGTTTATCAAATTGGCGGTTTCGCGAATAAAAATACAATTCATTCCGCGAAAAAATTTTTTATTTTTTTTTAATTTTGTATTTTTGGTCCTTAAATGCTTTTCAAAAAAATAAAAAATTTTAAAATCCCAGCAGCGGTTGCACAGTTACAAAATAATATATTAAAAACATAACATTTCGCGATCAAAAAATTCTTAAATTGTGTTAAACAAATTTAATTTGTCAAACTAATGTCAGTAATGACTCGAAATATCGATTCAAAACCAATGAAATGTAAAATCAATCGTTTTTCGCTCCAGCAGCTTAGGGTAAAAAACTGATAACTTTTTTTGATTTAACGCAAAATTATTAGTTGAATCGTCTTTTGACGCATAAATATTAGTTGAATCACATCTGTTTATGGTTATTTTAAAATATTTTAAACATTTATCTACATTTATTTGAATGAAATCTAATGCAAACAATTGTGTTTACGGAGTTTACAGTTACGGAGTTTACATTTGGTTACTTTTTTCATTTTTTTCAGAAACGCTTTGTCAGAATTTTTTTTCCGAAACAAAATCGCATGATGCCTACAAGGTTAATCCAAATATGACATTGTTTTTCTTATTCGTTAAATAGTTTGGTGTAAAAATTAGGAATGGAGTTTACAACATTTTTTCAAATCTTATTAAAGACATCCTTTTTCATCTCGAGAATGTTACATGCTGCAGAAAGGTTTCAAGTCTTTTATGCTGGATGAGTACTTACAGTCCAACGATCATTTGAGTATAAATAACATTATTCTTTTCGCAATATAAATAATAGATAACTCAAAAATTCTGGTATATGCATTTTTATCAAAAATTATGACGAAAAATCGTTACAGAGTTGAAGTCGTGATAGCTAAGATATACGAAAAAGTTTGTAAAATGTATTAATTTTTATTAAAAACGGCACTTTTCCTCTTCATAAAAATTCTTACAGTTAGTGTTTAGCTTTATTGGTTATTAAAATATAAGCTATTAAAGTTAAAAAACCTTATGAGTTACTTGTTACGGAGTTTACATTTGGCCTATAAAATTGGTCACAAATTTTGTGTATTAACCAAAAATTGGTCAGATTGTTATAAATTTTGTAAAACAGGTGACAATGCGCTGATATATATCGAAATATGTAACTCAAATGTAATCCATGCATTAGAAATTAGGTGGTTACACGGCTTTGATCACATTTTTTGATATCACCCATATATAGATCAGTATAAATATATATGTCCCCATATATATTAATATATACCATATTTAGTTACATATGCTATGACAATTTTAATACAGCGTCATATATAATTAAAAATGGCTTTATCGCTAGACATATACAGTCTTATATAGCTCAATGTTAAATTTTTTTCTAAGTTCCCAAGTAAAAAAAAATGATATGGAGCCATATAAAGTTATATTTAATTATATATAATCGTCTATGTAATTAGATATAATTATATCCGAAAAATGAGAACGTCTTATTGTATCATATTGTATCGAATTGTATACAATTGTATACAATTTGGTACAATTTGATACAATTCGATACAATATGATACAATTGTATCCGAATTTTGTCCTCATCCAATTACATACAATTATATCTTTTTGTATAAAATTATATAAAATGTTATAAAAGTGGACACAGTTTGATACAATTATACCTAAATATTAACCCTATATTTTTACCATAATATATATGACCATATCTAACAATATACAAAATTATATTTTTAAATAAAAAAGATATACAATATCTGGAGATCATACCTGAGGGATTTCAATTACAATTACTTGTAATTGAAATTACAAGCAATTGTAATTGAAAATTTTCAATTACAAATTACTAGTAATTGTAATTGAAAGTGATTTCAATTACATTTAGAATTAAAAAGTGTTTTTTGTTAAAATTTTGTATAAAAATCTGACTGGGATAGGTTGCATAGGCATGGATGCGTATAAAAAGAATACGTCATGTTGGGATTACCCCTAACTTGTGCTTTTTGTCATTATTTATTTTCCCAAAAAATGTAATTGACATTTTTCAAATTACAAATTACTTGTAATTGTTCTTTTTTGAATTACAATTACAAATAATTTGTAATTGTAATTGAGTTTTTTTGAATTACAAATTTTGAATTACAATTACAAATAATTTGTAATTAGAGTTTTTTTCAATTACAATTACATGTAATTGTGTAAATGAATGTGTAATTAATTACAAAATGTAATGATTAACCCCCAGGTCTACTCGATATCCTATAATTTCGATAAATCTTCCATTACTTTTATCCAGATTTACCATGACAGTGCATTAAACATGAACAAATTTTTCTTTGTTTTTAGTAATTTTAAAATAAGGTTAACAACACTGAAATTTTTAACTTAATAGGATTGTGATATACAACCAAGATATAAGAGATCAGTCAAGTGTGCGTTATAAGATAGAGAATTCCATATTAAAGCTTCAGTATTGTTAATTTTATGGGCGCGTTAGCCATTTTAACTCACGCTCCTAAACAAAAACAAATTATTCAAGCACGAGCATTTCGTGTCTTACTCACGCAGACATGAGTATATTAAAAACTTACTCACAATCAGAAAATTCTTACGCAAAACAGTAAAAATTACTAAAAAACATATGATGCAAAAAATAAACTCACACACGAATCATGCACGGGTTATATATTCTTACTCACGCTCACGTACGAATTATATATTCTCACTCTAACGGGCGAATTACTTTGGTATAGTAATTATTACTCACGATCACTTGTGAATAACTTCACTCACGATCGTGTCATGCGCCAATCCCTAGTAATTACAAAATCTAAAACTAGTTCAAAATCATTTTTAATATGGAACCACATTTAATACAATACGGTTTTAAAAGGACCTTATACATATATTTTTATATAAAATCACTTTGAAAAAATTGCTAATGTGGGATAATATATAACACTATGCGACAGTCAAAATCGGGATGGGATGAAACCAACGGGAAATGTTATATCGGTCAAAAACAAGTTATACGTGTCCCGGCGTTTCGCTGGGTCACCCCTAGCACTCGAGATATATCTTTTTTTTTGACATAACTCGAGAACCACTAGTCCGATTTTGCTCAAACAATTTTAAAACAATTAAAAATTACAATTCCTTTAATCTGTTCATATAACGTTTTTCTATATACTCAACAGTTTTGCCGGTAAAAATAAATGTTTGTTACCGCTACCATAAAAATCAATAACCTTTTGTTTATTACTTCTTTTTAATATTTTAGGCAAAAAATATTTTTTTCTTCATACATTTATTTTTACCGGCAAAACTGTTGAGTATATAGAAAAACGTTATATGAACAGATTAAAGGAATTGTAATTTTTAATTTTTTTAAAATTGTTTGAGCAAAATCTGACTAGTGGTTCTCGAATTATGTAAAAAAAAGACCACCAAAGGTCAAATCGATATATCTCGATTACTAGAGGTGACCCAGCGAAACGCCGGGACACGTATAACTTCTTTTTTACCGATATAACTTTCCCCGGTAGTTTGAACCCTTCCCGATGACTGACCCCTACCATTTGTCTCACAGTGTAATTATAGATGATTTTATAAAGAATGTTATATCGTTATATATAAAAGAAATCATGAAATATTGTAGATATGAAACCATACTAAGTTATATATGGGTTCATATGCGTCAATATATAATCATATATAACACCTATTATATAATATGTCTTAAATGGCTCCATATATAGTTTTATATTATTATGTATAGTGTCATACTAAATTATATATAAACGTATATGTAATTATATCTTTTATATATTACTTTGTGTACTTATATATAGCACATACACTTATATGCAGGCCAGTATGTAATAATATAAAATCACATATGTCTCAATATTAAAACCTTTGAGGCAAAAATATTTAATATATGACTATATAAAAGTCTATATGCTTCAATTTAAAAGCATATGTGGCCATATCTAACTATAAGTTACTATATGTAATTACATAAAATAATATATGATTATATCAAAACTTTTTTACTCGGGTTGTTTTAGATATGTTTAAGTATAGCTCAATGTAAAAAAAAATTCTATGTTTTTCTGAGATATATTTATGTATGATTTCAAAATATATATTTCATTATAACTCCCCTAGTAAAAATGATTTTTATATATTCATATATGATTTTTATACAATCATTTATGATTTTATACAATTATAACTTGTCGAATATTGTGAAATATATATTTTTTTATGATTATATCAAAAGATATTTAATTATATAAAATTATATTAACCAGATCCACCATTTTTCGGATCAAATAATATATTTTTTATATAATTATATTAACCTATACATGGTTTGATCCGAAAAATGGTGGATCTGGTTAATATAATTTTATATAATTAAAGATCTTTTGATATAATCATATAAAAATATATGTTTCACAATATTTGACAAGTTATAATTGTATAAAATCATAAATGATTGTATAAAAATCATATATGAATATATAAAAATCATTTTTACTAGGGTCGTAATTTCCTTGTAAACCTTGTATAAATACAAGCCATATTTTTTATGTATGGAATTTGACATTAAACTCATAAACATACCATGTTTACACAGTTTACGGGTAGAATACAAGTGTATATGAGAAGGCTTAAAATGCTTGGAGGCTTAAAATGCTTGGTTACAATTATGTACAACTACTTCTAAATACTTAATTCATAAATGCTTTATAAAGTTATCGAAGGCTTATGAAACAAATTTTGTATGGAAAATTTGTTTTGTGACCTCCTATAATTTTATAAAACATTAATTAGAAATTTATTAATTCAGTTCGAGGCCAATTTCCTTATTATGAGTTAACATAATTTCTAATTAATCAATTAAAAAGGTCGAAAAAAAACAATTTTTATTTTTTAAATAAAAATTAAAAAAATTAAAGCTATACTTAAACATATCTAAAACAACTTAAGAAAAAAATTTAACATTGAGCTATATAAGACTTTATATGTTTAGCGATAAAGCCATTTTTAATTATACACCCCGAGTAAAAAAGAGTAATATAACATATATTTTTTAATATTAAAATATATGATAATATAAAATATTGTGTGCGACCTTATATGTTTTTATATGGTGATATATTAGAAATTTTTTTTAGAAATTTTCTCATATGTAATCATATTAAATCATATGTCAGTATTTGCTTTATTGCAAATTGTATATATAGGAATATATTATTGATAAAACCATTCAAAATTTTATATATAAATAGATACGAAAAATATTTTTAATTTTATTTTTTATATAACAATATCGTCGGCTTGCCTGCAAGTAGTGTTATGTGTTCTTTAACAGATTTTCAGGAGGGCGAAAAAACTGGTTTATATTATCCTTTTAATATATTTCATTGACATCATATGCCTTAATAATGATTGCAATAAATAAGGTCGTGAATCATTAGGGCATATGATGTCAATAAAATATCTTAAAAGGATAATATAAATCAGTTTTTTCGGTCTCCTGAAAACCTGTTAAAACCAAAAACATAGCACTTCTTGCAGGCAAGCCGACGATATATTAGTTAATATCAGACCCATGTTCGAGATTAACTAATATATTCAAAATTAATGTAATATTTGATCAAAAACAATTTTTTATATGCTTTACTCAATTTTTTCATTAAATCAATATTTTCTGAGCTTTTTAACTTCTAAAAGTTTTTTTTTTAATTTAAAAAATAATAATTTGAAGCCAATTCGATTTTCGCGAAACAAATTATTCTAGATTGAAAAACTGTTCGTTTTCGATTTTCATCACACCCCTGAGTGTGTAGGACCCGAAATCCTGCTGCCCTCCAATTCAAAGTTTTTTTTTTATCACTTAAATTTAATCATATCGTATTGGATTAACTTATATCCAATTTGATCGGGACAAAATTCGGATATAAGTTTATCATTTGATATAACTTTGTATCCTTGTAAATACAATTATATACAATATGATACAATTTAATATAACCATTTTTCGGATGAAATTATATCCAGTTACATATTGCAAATATATCCATTCACATATAATTTTGTATACACTTTTTTACTCGGGACTGTATTAAAATTGTCATAGCATATGTAACTAAATATGGTATATATTAATATATATGGGGACATATATATTTATACTGATCTATATATGACATCATATAAGACATTTTTGGAAAACTCAAAGCTATACATAATTATATCCACAAAGATATAGTGTCACATTTGACTATATATAAACATATTAGTCCATATTAAAGTTTTATTTAAATTTTGAATTCTTAACTTAAGGGTGTTATTTTTTAGTACTTTTTAATAGTTTTTGTTTTGATCCTGAAATATAATGCGTTATATAACTATGTCTTTCTACATAAAATTAGATATGATTGTATCGGGTCAAAATCCGGATAAGATTCTATATGATTTAATATATTTAGATCTTATCCGATATAATTTCATCCACCATTTTTCGGATCATAGTATATCTCCAATTATATTAAATTAGATATCATTACATATGACATCATATTATTTTTTTTACTCGGGTAACACTTTGGTCGCATAACACATTTTTTTAATATGGGGGTGTCATTGGGGATAAATGGTTGCCTAAATCGTACCGGTATAGGCAAAAATAAGTGATTACGAAGGAAGTACTGAAATAAGTTGTTACTTGTAATATTAAATTCACTAGTTAGCTAAAATAAGTACTTGTATGTGAAATACAATAACAATATACTTGTGAAATAAGTCGTTACACATTAGTGCAAATTTCATTGGTTACAAATAGGGAATAAAATAAGACGTTACCAGTAATGACTTTGTTTAAAAGTACACCGATCCGAGCAATGTAATTAGATTCTAAATTTTTATTAAATCGTACTTTCGCATAATAAGTAGTTATAATATAATACGAATAACTTATTATTTTTACCTTTATTAATAAGTTATTATTAAACACAATATCGGTAATTTATTATTTTAAAGCCTCCAAATAAGTAGTGATATATCTCCATATCGGTAAGTCATTATTTCATAATCAAGGTATTGATTTATCACAATATTAGTAACGTATTACTTTAGGTTTCTAAGTAAAACAAAGAGTAAAGGGGTACCCATTGCCAGGCAATGCGTGAAAAAGGTCAAACCCATTACCAAGGTTTTGCTGAGGAGTTCAAAATTATCATCGAATTCTCGGGAATACTCCTTAATGCATATGATGTTTATGATCATGTACAAACATACATTAAACCTGTATGAATCCATCCATATACAGCTATGGACATAGAAATAGGACACTTCATACATAATTATCTTCATGCATTTCTCTTAGTAATTATAAAGCAATAATTATATTTCTTTTCTATTATAGTAAACTGTAATCAAGTAGTCTCAGATTATATATAAAACTTTGCAATATTTAAAACATGCAAATATTTACAACAAAATTACTTTACTTTGTTCATATTTGACTTGGACATAAAAATAGGACACTTGCAATAATTGTTAAAATTTTACTCGATGCACTTAGTAATAATTTTCTTTTCATAATTTGCATTTGAAATAAGTAAATTCTTTTCTAATTGTATCAATATGGGACGTGGAAAACATTGTAATCCAGAAAAACGAAGACTTATATCTCGATTCCACAATGAGATGAAATCTCCAACTGAAATTGCTAAAATACTAAAGTGTTCACGAAATATGGTGTACAATGCTATTCGTCTATGTGCTGCCGACAGGAAAAATCATACGCAAAATAAAGAACGTCAGCCAATCCGTCGTTAAACTATAACTTATATGGACAGGACTATAGTACGAAAAAGCAAACTCAACCCTTTTATGTCCTCCCGTCAAATAAATAATGAAATCAAGGAAAAATTCAACGTTCAAGTGTCAGACAAGTTAGTAAGAAGAAGACTGAATGAAGGAAACTTATTTGGACGAATAAGTAGAAAGAAGCCTCTTCTTTCAAGAAAAAATATTAAGAAACGTATTGATTGTGCCAAAACCCACAAAGGAAATGAGTTGTCCTTTTGGAAAAATGTGCTTTTGAGCGATGAAATGAAGGTAAATCGTGTCGGACCAGATGGTAGAACATTTGTACATCTCCCAAAAAAACCACGCTTAAGTACACTCAAAAGACCTTGAAACACGGTGGGGGTAATATTATGGTATGGGGTAGAGATGAGCGATCCGGTGATTTTTGAATAACGCTGCTACCAGTGATCGTGATTTTCAAATCACTGTTCTTTTAAACAATGACCGTGATCACGGGTTTGTAATAGAGATGGGCGATCCGCCGATTTTTCAGTAACATTGTTCTCAGTGAATGTGATTTGCAAATCGTTGTTCTTTTAATCTGTGATCGTGATCACGGTTTTTCTATGGAAAATACTGCGATTTTCTGATAAATAAACGAAATAATATGTATGGCGAGTTTTTAAGATGTCAGGTAAACTTGGTTTAGTTAAACCGAAAACGAATTTTGTCAACCATTTAAAAGTTTATTAACAAAAATTTGCCGAAAAAACTTTTTCTCGAGTATAAATTATTTCTTTATTGAAATAAAAGAAAATAAACCACATTTTAAAAGCAGTATTCCAGTTACAAACTGCGTTAAACTAAGTTTAAAGATAATCCACTACCTAAAAACTGGGCCTTAAAAGAAGAATAGTTGCGACCGGTAACCAAGACATGATAGAAGGAGACATTTTATTCAAAAGAGTGTGAAAGCAAGTCACTGTTATTAAAAAAAACATGTATTACTGTGCACAATGAAATTTGCAAGAAATAATAGTACAAAAATATTAAAAGAACGACATTCCGAGTAACTGCGACTTGAAATATTTGATCACTGCCGTTACCAGTGATTTATCAATAACTGTGATTAAATCACCGATATGAAAATATCGCTCATCTCTAGTATGGGGGGCTTTTTCCTGGCGTGGTGTTGGGCCTATCGTAAAAGTAGAGGACAAAATGGACAGGTTTCAATATTTGAGCATTCTCAAGAATGTTATGGAGCCATTTGCCTATGAAAATATGCCAGTTTTTACAAGAACAAATTAAGGTTTTGGACTGGCCAGCCCAAAGTCCGGACCGTAATCCAATAGAAAAATCTATGGAATGATGTAAAAACAAAAGTTTCGCAAAACAATTACAAAAATTCCACCGAACTTTGGGCTGGTATTCAAGAAGCCTGGTATTCTATACCAAAAGAAAGATGCCAGAGATTAGTTGAGAGTATGCAAAGAAGATGCGAAGCGGTTATTGATAATAATGTATACAGCACAAAATATTAGTGTAATATTAACGCTAAAAAAATAATAATTGTTTTAAAAACCCAAAAAGTTTACGGTTTTTTGTAAAAATATAAAATGTTTCCTATTTAGAAGTCCAGGTATTTTTATTAGTTTATACATATTTACCAATATATATAAAATAGTTGAAGGATTTTTATTTAAATAAAAAATGAATTGCAATCATCAATAATAACACTTCCCGTATATGAAATACAAAATTTTATTTTTGTTTTATTTTTCAAAATAAATAATTATGTTTCTTAACACATAAAAGTGTCCTATTTCCATGTCCATAGCTGTATGTAGATTTTTTAGCCGGGGTATTATTTTTGATTGATTTTATATGTTTCTGGTATGTACTACTGTTTCCAATTATTCGACATAGTCGGTTAACCGGTTATTGCATTATTCGAAAAATCACTAAAATTGATTAACCGGTTATTCGGGTCGGTTATTCGAGAAAATTGGCGATTAATCGATTAATCGTTTAAAGCTAAATTAATGTATTTCCTTAACTTTTTATCAACAAAGACACTAACAGCTTCCTGTTTTTGTTAAATATCAACATGACATATGAACACGATGTATTTAAAAAAAATTCAAATTAAAAAGCACATCTACTCGAGACAGAAATGCTAGAGATAAAACAAAAATCACATCTAATTAGCTCTATTTTGAATGAGTTTAGCTATTTTGTAGTGTTTTTGCTCCATCTCTAGCAGTTTTCTCTCGCGTGTAAATGTACCTTAAGGTTGAAAGTTTCGGAATCTGAGATTATCTAAATTGAAACATTTCTTATACTAATAGAAAAATTTATTTAAAAATATAGCTGAAGCTATCAAAAATTAGTGAAGAATGGCAAAAAAAAACTGCTGAAACTAGATTTATTTTCTAAAAATTAGTAAGTTAAAAACAGCATAACCTAAAGGTAGATTTTCCATTTCTTTACGAAAATTTTTTTTAATCTGTAAAACTTTGGATACAAAATTTCTTTAAATGCAAATTTAATCAATACTACAATAAATATAATATTGCATTTAAAAAAAATTATTATCCAAAGTTCTCCCTCCTCCTCTGAAGAAATAAAAAAAAGATTTAGTTTGAGTAAAATATTAATTAATTGAAAATATCAATTTACTCTACAAAAATTTGCAAAAAATTTTCTGAATAGTAAAGTTAGTAGACTAAAGAATTTCATAAACAATTGTTCAATTTCTCAGTCTTTTTTCCGTTTTTAAGGGCCATTGACAATAAACAAAATTATCCAAAGTTTGAGCTAACATACGCATCCAAACACTACACGTAACTTCGTTGTTAAACTGCTTTCTCGTATTACCGGCTGATGTGGTAGGTAATATTTTCCAACGTGGTTCTTCTTTACCTCTGACATGTGACCCAGCTCTAATTATTCTTGCATAAACTTAGCGTAGTAATTTTTTAGCGTTATGTTTCGATCTAGCCTTTTTTCTAATGATAAAAACCTGGCCAAAGCTTATTTTCTGGAATCGCCCAATTTGATGTCATCTCTAATTGGCAATTTAACTACAATTTGGCCATCTTTGTTAATCTTTGTAGTTTTTTCATATATTTCTAGACAATATTTATCTTCAGAACATTCTTCAGCGTTTGGAAGTACTTCAAGCTCCCAAAACCTTTCTAAATTGGTTACGGCTGACAACAACTTTTTATTATTGCTGTTATTTTTGTAGACCCCTGATAAAATCCAACATAATTTAGTAGATTGAGCCATTAAGCCGCTCTTTTTACAAACTCCTTCTTCTAGGATATTGGCGAATATATCAGCTCCAATCAGGATATCAACTCTGCCTGACTTATTGTGCATTGGATCAGCTAGAACGTAGTTGTCCCACTGGCTGATATCAATTCTAAATGACTTATCAGGTTGTGGTCCCGATATTGAAGGTAAAACTACAGCATCTGTAACTATAACTTGGTTACTAAGGAAGAGTGGTTGAATGAGTAGTTCTACTTTTGCTTTTGATGTGGCCACTTTTGTGCTTCCAAGTCCTTGCATGTTGGTTTTGCACTTAATTTTTGGAAGTGCTAATATTTGAGACGCTTCTTCTGAAAGTCCCGTAATTTGTGATCCTTGATCAATCAATGCTCTTAGCGTAACTAGCTCTCCATTTGCTGCAAGAACTTTTACCTGTGCCGTCGCTAATAGTGTTGTTGGTGTAGCTGCAGTTGGTTCTTTTGTCATCATTGTTTTTGATGTACCAGGCTTTGGTTCCTCACTTCTTACTTCATCTATGTGTAGCAGCTTATGGTGTCCCTTTCCGCAAAGGCTGCATTTAGTTCTATTTGAACACTTCCTGTCATATTTGTGATTAATGCATGTAAAACACAACTTATTTTTATAAACGACTTCTGCGTTCAGCCATTGGTAATGCTAGAAACTTCCTGCATACACTCGTTAAATCATGTTGCAGTACAAGCACGCTTATTGTGTCGAATAAAGGGCGTTTGAAACTTTAAAATTGTCACCCAGTTTTTTCTGGAACTTCTTTCCTTGGAGCTTCGTAACTGCTTCCAGGGCTTGAACTTGTTGCTCCAGAAACCCCAAAACGTCATCTAGACTTTGAATTTCCTTTGTCTTAACATTTTGCTCATAATATCGAAGACCATCACTGTCTAATTTTCTGATAACGATGCGAGCAATAAACGGTTCAGCATCCGTTATTCTCACATCCATTCCTTTTAGAGCATAAATGCAACTGTTTGTTGTATCCAGGAGCTGCTTTACAGTTGAGGATGACTCACTGTTAACCATTGGTTGATCAAGTAGTTTGTCGACTTGGTTCGTAAACAACAGCCTCCGATTCTCGTATCTTTGTTTGGGAATCTCAAAAGCTGCAATATAATTCACATCTGTCACCTTCAGGTGTTGAACTAGTTTTTTTGCTTCACTTTTGAGTGCTGTTACCAATCGATACATTTTCTCCACATTGGAGAGATACTTGCAGTCATGAACAAGGCTCTTAAACATGTCGTGATATGGAGCCCAATCATTAATGTCTCCATGAAATTCAGGTATTTCTATCTTACCTAAGTTCGAACTGCCATTGGCGTCTTTCATTGTCTCTTGGACCTGCTCTCTTGAAGGATCTTTTACTCTTTCTGCAAGTAAGGCGAGAGCCATGTAATATTCGTCCTCGATTGCTTTAGGATTCGCACTTCTTTTGAACCCTTAAACCCGCATAGTTTTTTATAAACGTCTTCCAGTGCTATAAAACGTTTCTTTATTTGCTGGGTCTTTATATCCAGCAGTTCGTTGGATGCGTTAGACACTATTGTAGGTAGTTATAATATCTTTTTGCGCATCCACTCTACCTTTTCCATAAACTCTTCACGTAGTTCTTCGGCTTCTTCTCGGACATTGCTAATGTCCTTGCTTTTGGTTTCATCGACCATCGATGATGCTAGTTGCTGAGTTGTTGAGGGCATACTGACTTGTTTCGAAGGCTGCTTTTGCCGGTGAACAACTTTCTTCTGTCTACCCAGCTCTTCTTCATCTATTATTTGTTGAATTAATTCAATATTTTCTGCTATAACGTCCTCTATCGAATCAAAATACTTTTTTTCAAAGTAATCTTCAGACGTTACACCTTGTGCTAATAATTTTATATTATTGGCCTCAAATTCAGCTTGAACCTGTTCAACACGCTTTGACACCACAGGAATCCTAGTAACGCGAATTGTTTTCACGCTTAGCTTTGTTCGAATTGCAACCAGCTCATTGCCCAACTACTTTTGACGTTCAAATAATTTCGTCCTGGTAGCCATAGCTGATGTGCTTTATATTTTAGGTGTTTTTATTTTCCAATTTCTTATTCACAACACAATCCCTGTTTAGCCGAGATTGACGATTTTTAAATTTTGCTTAATTTTTTATTGTAATAATATTTAACGCTTCGTTAAATTTATTATTATTTTAATTTTTCACACTGGTTTTCTTTTTGAAGGACCAAATGTAGTCCCCACAAATTCGAAGGACCAAATGTAGTAATTTAAATTAAAACACGTACGAGCATTCAATATACCCGCTTGAGTATTTGTAGGATACTGATTTTTATTTACAAAACTATCTTCTTAAATACTAACAGTAAAGGTCTTAAAATTAGATTACAGCTAATGAAACACTTGTACGCATGCATACACTAGCAACCCTTAATTTGGTACACATCTTTGTGATAAGAGTTTTATGACCATGTTTCTTCACATGCGTAGCTAGTGACAAACAAAAACGGTTTTATTATCTGTGTTCCTTTTTACCTAAATAAACAATTACAGATAATTTGTAACAAGGGTTTTATGACCTTGTTCATGCACATGTGTAGTTACCCTATGGGAAATCTTAACAAACTGTCACCGAACTGGCCCCTTTATATGAAATAGACTGGTCACTTTTACATGGCGTTGTCATAGGAGGGGGGAATTGATCCCTTGTGACATGTCACAAGACAAATCCCAGGACAGGTCCCTGAACTTTGTTTTTTATGAGAGTTCAGTAACTTGTCTTGTGACATGTCACAAGGGGTCAATTTCCCCCTCCTATGACAACGCCATGTAAAAGTGACCAGTTTTTTTCATATAAAGGGGCCAGTTCGGTGACAGTTTGTTAAAATTTCCCGTAGGGTAGTGATAAACAAAAAAGGTTTTATGTTCCTTTTTACCTAAATAAACAATTGCACATAATAGCATATGGAAATCTCTAATTATGGGAAAATCCATACTCATGAAATATTAAATGTTATTATCTAAAAACCATGTTCAATTCTGAACACTAACTGTACTTTTTGAATTTAATTCGCTTCAAAATAACCTATGATTTAAGATTTTCGCCATTTTTTAAAAATGATGTTTTCATGCAAATATTAAATTGCATTTTCTCATTTCAAGTAGATATTAACTCTACTGCAAATAATGCAATAAATTTCATTATGGGGCAGTATTTTTTTTAAGAAATTCCCTTAATTTTTTACGAGTTCCAAGGTACACGCCAATTTGGAATACTTTTTCGTTTTTCTAAATAAGTGGAAATTTCTTAAAATGCATAAGAATTATTAAAGTTTTTATTATTTGCAATCTATAACAACACCAACACTAATATTTCTGCATTAAAAGGTTTTTCGCATCTATCATAATCTTAGAGATATTGACACAGGATTTCCAAAAGTACCAAGGTACACGACTCTCCCCTACTCTTTGGTATTTGTAACAAAATTCAAAACAACTGCATAAAATAAATGTTCCCAGCAAAACCTTTCATTACCATGTAATGAGTTTTAGGTATTGAAATCTTAAGTGTTCACTAGTTACCTTTTAATTACTAAACTACTTATTTTAACATGGTGATGTCATTGGAGGAAAGTCATTACACTGATGTTACCTGTAAGTAGTTTATCAGCTGTTCTATAAATAGATGTGAATATAGATTTTAAAAATTATAAAACCAATAGGAGCTGACACGTATTGATCAGCGTACCCCACGATTGTCAGGCAAACACTCTAACCATTAGACCACGACATCACTATGATTTTTATTGCTTTAACTTATGTACACATTTATTGTGGCAACTGTTATACATGTCTATTTTTCACAAAACTTGTTGTTATTAATACTGCTTAATGAACATCAACATTTCTATAAATAGATGTTTAATATAAATTACAAAAAAAAAACAACAATGGAAGCTAACACGAGTTGAGCAGCGATCCTCATGTCTGTCAAGCAAAAACGATAACCACTAGGCTACGCCATAGTTATGGTTTTTAATGATTTAGAACATATCCCAGCAAAAACTTTCATTACCATGTAATGAGTTTTAGGTATTGAAATCTTAAGTGTTCACTAGTTACCTTTTAATTACTAAACTACTTATTTTAACATGGTGATGTCATTGGAGGAAAGTCATTACACTGATGTTACCTGTAAGTAGTTTATCAACTGTTCTATAAATAGATGTTGAATATAAATTTAAAAAAGTATAAAAATTTAAAAACTAATAGGAGCTGACACGAATTGATCAGCGTACCTCACGGTTGTCAGGCAAACACTCTAACCATTACACTACGACATCGGTATGATTTTTAATGCTTAACGTACATATGTACACATTTATTGTTGCAGCTGTTATACATGTCTATTTTTCACAAAACTTGTTGTTATTAAATACTGCTTAATGAACATCAACATTTCTGTAAATAGATGTTTAATATAAATTACAAAAAAAAAACAAAAAACAAAACAATGGAAGCAGACACGAATTGATCAGCGAATCTTATGTCTGTCAGGCAAAAACGCTAATCCCTAGGCTACGCCATAGTTATGGTTTTTAATGATTTATAACATATATTATTTGTTTCAGCTATTGTGAATTAGTAATGTGTGGGGTATAATTATGGGTAACTCATTACATTCAGTTTAAAAGTAATTCAAAGGGTAAGGAGATATGAGATCTAAGTAATGCATGAGTAATGACCAGTCATTACCAAGTTTTTGCTGGGATATTATTGGTTTCAGCTATTGTGAAATAGTAATGTGTGGGGTATAATTATCGGTAACTCATTACATTCAGTTTAAAAGTAATTCAACGGGTAATGAGATATGAGATCTAAGTAATGCATGTAGTAATGACCAGTCATTACCAAGGTTTTGCTGGGTTACTACAATGTAGTGGTTTTTGTAGTTTTTTTTTAAAAAATAACTGTCAAAAACATTTAAAAAATTTTCTCTAAGTAAATTAACAGCAATTGCAGTTCAAATAACTACAACCGCATTATTACACAAATAACTGTCAAGTAGTAACTGCAGAACTTTTCTGAGTGTAGACGCAACAATTGTGAAATTTTTTAAACTGGGGGAAAATCTATTTAATTAGTGGTTTTCGGAATAAAATTTAAGAGATTTTACGATTAATCCATTAATGAACTCTACTTTTGTGTTTTTTGATGACAATTGGATATTGGGTCATAAGTAGTGTTTCCAAATCGGTTAATCGATTAACCGATTCCTCGATTAATCGCCTCTATTTCGGTTAATGTCGAAACAAATACTTCAGTACTCAAATAATTATTCGACCCGAGTAATCGGTTAAAATAGGTCGATTAACCGGTTACATTTTTTATATGGAATTTTTCCTTTATTTCTTCCCAAAACTTCATAATTTTCTTAACCTTTGTTAAATAAAATTGCAAGAAAAGCTTAGAAAAATAAATACTAACTAAAATACTAATAAATTCTTTAAAAATCGAGTGAAGGAGGTCCTTAAGCCTTTAGATACTTTCTTTGGAGTAACTCCAAGCAAGTCGACATTGCAACAACGGAACACGTCATGTGTTTTAAGTAGTGTTTCTAATTCGGTTAATCGATTAACCGATTCCTCGATTAATCGCCTCTATTTCGGTTAATGTCGAAACAAATAATTCAAAACTCAAATAATTATTCGATCCGAATAATCGGTTAAAACGGGTGGATTAACCGGTTACAATTTTAATATGGAATTTATCCCTTATTTTTTCCCAAAACTTCATAATTTTCTTAACTTTGGCTAAAAAGTTACAATAAACATAAACACAAATATATTTTATTTGTATTTAAGAAAATTCTGTTTGTATTTTGTCCAAATACATTTCAAAATTATTCACTTATTCACAAAATTGTAAAATTGCATTTAAAATAATTCCATTTGTATTTCAAAATTCTCCAAACGTATTTCAGAAATTTCCAAATGTATTTCGAAAAACTCTATTTGTATTCCAAAATTTTCCAAATGTATTTAATAAAATTCTAATTGCATTTCAAATGTATTTCAGAAATTAGAATAAAAATTATTTTAAAAGCATTTTTACAAACATGCATGTTTTCTCTTTCGTAATGAAAATTTTATAGGAATTATGAGACATGTACGTTACTAAATATGCTTTTAAAATAAAAATAGAAATTTCAAAAAATTTTAAATGCAATTAGAATTTTATTTAATACATTTGGAATATTTTGGAATACAAATAGAGTCTTTTTAAATTCATTTGGAAATTTCTGAAATATATTTAGAGAATTTTTAAATACAAATGGAAATATTTGAAATGCATTTGGACTATTTTGAAATACAGATTTAAAAATTTTAAATACAAATGAATAATTTTCAAATGTATTTGGACAGTTTTCAACAGGCACCAGAAAACGTTTTTTTTTTTGTTTTTATCAAAAATAAATATCACTAAAGTTCAAAATGTTTTTATTTCTCAATCGAAAACAAAAAATTTCAAATGTACTTTAAAACAAAAATATCCCTCAAGTTGAAATTCGAAAAATATCTTTAGGTATAAATATCAAAGATAAAAAAATTGATAAAAAAATAAAACTTTTTAAAACATTTTAAAAAACGTTTTTTTTTTGTTTTTCATCTTTGTACTAAGTACAAAAATATGAATAGAATTTTAAAATTTTTGTTTTATTTTTATGGTGGAGATACTATTCTGGTTTTTGGTTTCAAATCTGTAGAAAATCATATAATATCCTAGAGTGAACTGTTGAGTGGTATATACATACAAACATATATTGCAAATATTTTTTTTTTTGCTAAAATGTTTGCCAATTGACCAACATTTTGCACTAATATTATTCATTTTCGGAATGAAATCGCTGTATAAGTTTTCTAATTAAATTTTTGCACCATGAAACCTTTTTCGCATTCCGCCATTAATTCGCAATTTTTTAAGTGCAGATTTTTAAAATTTATAACCTAGGGACCATAATACCCATATCTCATACCAAAGTTTAGTAATTAGTTCGCAAAAAAAAATTGACAAAAAAAATTTGCAAAAAAATTTTTTTTTCCATTAATGTATTCTTTTGCAGAATATAAATTGCTGATTAGGTTTCTTAACTATTTTTTTGTATCATAAAGGCTTTTTTCGCATTCCGCCAATATTTTGCAATTTTTTGAGTGCGGTTTTTTAAATTTTTAACCTTAGGACAATAATTCCCATATCTTATGCCGAAGTTTGGTGGTTAGTATGCAAAAAGTTTCGCGAAAAAAAATTTAGCAAAAAGGAAGATTTTTCCATCAACATATTCATTTGAAGAATGTAAATCGCTGACTGAGTTTTTTAATTAATTTTTTGTACCATAAAGCTTTTTTTCGCGTTCCGCCATTATTTTGCAAATTTTTAAGCGCGGTTTTTTTTAACTCACAACCTAGGGACTATAATACCTATATCCTATACCAAAATTATCTGGTTAGATTGCAAAAACAAAAAAAATTGGGAAAAAAAATTTTACAAAAAGGAATAGTTTTGCATCAATATACATATGTATATGTATTTAACATATGTATAGCAGAATGTTAATCGCAGATTAAGTTTAAAAAATTTTGGGTGCGGTTTTTTAAAATTCATTAATTTGGGACTATGATACCAATATCTTATGCCAAAGTTTGGTAGTTCTTACGCAAAAAATTTCACGAAAAATAAATTTTGCAAAAAGGAAAATTTCTGCATCAACATATTCGTTTGCAGAATGTAAATCGCTGACTGAGTTTTTTAATTTATTTTTTGTACCACAAAGCTTTTTTTCGCGTTCCGCGATTTTTTTGCCATTTTTTAAGTGCGGATTTTTAAAATTCATAATCTTGGGACTATAAGACCAATATTCTCATATCAAAGTGTGGTGGTTAGTTTGCAAAAAAAAATTCGCGAAAAAAATTTTCCGAAAAGAAAATTTTTTGCATCAGTGTATTTGTTTGCAGAATGTAAATTTCTGATAAGAATTTTTAATTCATTTGTTGTACCATAAAGTTTTTTTTCGCGTTCCGACATTAGTTTGCAATTTTTTAAGTGGGGTTCTTTAAAATCCATAATCTAGGGACTATAATACATATATCCTATACCAAAATTAGCTAGTTAGATTGCAAAAACAAAAAATCACGACAAAAATTTTTGCAAAAAGGAATAGTTTTGCATCAATATATTTGCTTGCAGAATGTTAATCGCTGATTAAATATCAAAATTAAAATTTTGTACCATAAAGCCTTTTTTCGCATTCCGCCATTATTTTTAAATTTTTTAAGTGCAGTTTTTGTGGTTAGTTGCTCACAAATCCTATGGTTTTAATGACCACAGTTTGTCTTTTGCACAAAATTATTCAGCCTATCATGCTTTGTAGAAGTCTTTTCGGCTGAAATTTTTATTACTTTTTAATAACTATTGGATGCAGAAATGTGTCTGTGAATGTTGTTTTAAGAATTTTTACAAAATTTATATGTAATTGTAATCAGAAAAAACTAAAAAAAACGTTTTAAAACGTTTTATTTTGTTTTTTCCTCAATACAAAAAAAACGTTTTTTTTTTGTTTTTTCCTCAGTACAAAATAAAAATAATTCTCAACTTTCCTGAAAATATCAGTACGGATATTTTTTAAATTTTGTTTTCGAAAAGAAAACAAAAAATAAAAAAATTGATGAAAACAAAATATCCATCAAGAAAAATAAATTCATTTGTACACAAGTGATTTTTTTTTTATTGAGGAAAAAACAAAATAAAACGTTTTAAAGTATTAATATCGGGTGCCTGGTTTTCAAACACAAATAGAATTTTCTTAAATACAAAGAAAATATTTTAAAATATATTTGTAATACATAATATATATATTTGTATAATTTTGAAATACATTTTGAAAATTTTAAAATGCATTTTGAACAATTTTGAAAAATTTTTGAACAATTTTAAAACATTTTTGGACAATTTTGAATGATTTTTGGACAAATTTAAAACATATTTGAAAAAATTTAAAACATTTTTGGATAATTTTTAAACATTTTAGATAATTTTGAAACCTTTTTAGGCAATTTTAAAATATATTTGGACAATTTTAAAACATTTTTGGGCAATTTAAAAACATTTTTGGAAAATTATACAATGAGTGTTATTTTGTTCGGTTTAAGATCAAATATTACAAATTCTAAATAGAATTTACAATTTTTATTTTACAACCAATAGAGAAAAAACTTATGAAAAAAAACTTTCCTAGAACCAATGGTTGACAATCAAAGTTGGTTACCGTTATCGCTAAAATACCGTTTCAAATTGAATACCGTTACCGTTATCGATACCTCTAAAAAAATTTCCAAATACCGTTATCGTTACCGATACCGTTATTTTTATGGATAGTTACCGGTATTTTACCGGTATTTGTTATTTTATATAAAAATGAAAATTTTTTTATTTTATAATCTTGAGTGTTTTTTTTTAGAAAAAAAATTTATAGATAATAATTTTACTTATTAAAACTATCAGCATTGAATTTATGGCATAAAATCTGTATTTTCAGTACTTAAAATTAAAAATATGCCATATTTTTACTTTTTTTATATGTTTTTAACACAATTTTTAATACCGGTACGTACCGGTATTGCTGTTTCGATAACGGTATACCGTTACCGAAACACTCTTAAATACCGTTACCTAAACAAACGAAATCCGATACCGTTACCCTTATAGTTATTCGTTTCGGTAATCAACCTTGTTGACAATTAATCAAGGTTGGTTACCGAAACGAATAACGGTAAGGGTAACGGTATTTAATTTCATTTGTTTCGGTAACGGTAAAGGTAACGGTATTTAAGACTGTTTCGGTAACGGTATACCGTTATCGAAACAGCAATACCGGTACGTACCGGTATTATAAATTATGTTAAAAACATATAAAAACGAGTAAAAAGGTTAAAGTCGGGCATGCCGACTATACAATACCCTACACCAGTCTGGTGTATTGTTGGATCCGAAATTCGAATGGGTTAAAATGGGGCTCGTGTCAAAATTTTCTATAATGTGAGTCACCGCACCAAATTTCATTAAAATATCTTAATATTTGCGACCTGCAGTTTGTAACCAAGCCAATTTTGGGGGACCCTTATATGGGCACTAGTTCTAAACATGGACCGATGTTCACCAAAATCAATAGGCTTCGTCCTTGGGCCAACATAGGTCTATGTACCAAATTTTATCAAAATATCTTAATATTTGCGACCTGCAGCGTATAAACAGTATAATTTTGGTAGGACCCTTATATGGGCAATAGGTCTAAACATGTACCGATGTTCACCATAATCAATAGGGTGCGTTATTGGGCCAATATAGGTCTGTGTACCAAATTTCATCAAAATATCTTAATATTTGCGACCTGCAGCGTATAAACAGTAGGTATAATTTTGGTAGGACCCTTATATGGGCACTAGATCTAAACATGGACCGATGTTCACCAAAATCAATAGGCTGCGTAATTGGTCCAATGTAGGTCTGTGTACCAAATTTCATCAAAATATCTTAATATTTACGACCTGCAGCGTATAAACAGTATAATTTTGGTAGGACCCTTATATGGGCACTAGGTCTAAACATGGACCGATGTTCACCAAAATCAATAGGCTGCGTTACTGGGCTAACATAGGTATGTGTACCAAATTTCGTCAAAATATCTTAATATTTACGACCTGCAGCGTATAAACAATATAATTTTTGTAGGACCCTTATATGGGCACTAGGTCTAAACATGTTCACCAAAATCAAACTTGTTCGTCCTTGGGCCAACATAGGTCTGCGTACCAAATTTCATCAAAATATCTTAATATTTGTGACCTGTAGAGTGCGCACAAGATTGCATGGACAGACAGACAGACGGACGGACGGACAGACGGACATCGTTAAATCGAAATAAAAAAAAATTCTGAACCGATCGGTATACTATAAGGTGGGTCTACGACCAATATTTTTTGGTGTTACAAACATCAGCAGAAACTTATAATACCCTGACCACATAGTGGTGTAGGGTATAACAAGTAAAAACTAAATATATATTTAATTTTACGTGTTAAAAATACACATTATAAGTTTTAAATTCAATGCTGGTAGTTAGTTTTAATAACTAAAATTATTATCGACAAATTTTTTTGTGGAAAAAAAAACTGAAAATTATTACAACAAGTCAAAAACCTTGCATTTTTATATAAATTAATAAATACCGGTAAAATACCGGTAACTACCATTAAAAATAACGGTATCGGTAACGATAACGGTATTTGAAAATTTTTTTAGAGGTATTGGTAACGGTAACGGTATTCAATTTGAAACGGTATTTTAGCGATAACGGTATTATAACGATAACGGTAACCAACCTTGCAATTAATGCATTTTCAAGTGACACCGCATCACTATCATCTGATTGTCTTTATTGGGTCCTCTCTAGGCTATAATGTAGATTTTAGTTTTTTGTATATCGTTAGCTGAAATGCAAAACCACGTAACTAACAAAAAATACAAAATCGGTTTTTTGATCGATTATGATGCATATCAACGAGGTCCACGTCTTCTCCAATTTTTACTGTCATATAATAAAAATTAGACATATTATTAGCGAAAATCGAAAGCACGTAACTACATACTTGTTGCTTGAAAATTGTAACTAACACATATTTATTTCTATTGAATTTTATTTATTCATAGTAGGATTTGAATTTTTATATTTCACTAGCGGATAGTGCTACTACGCTCCCCTCCCCTCGTAGTCCTATTTTCTCATAATTATAGTGATTATAGTTTGAAATTTTTACTTTGTTAATTATAATAAATTTTTTTTTTGGAGATCCCACAGTCAATATGATTCGTGTATTAGCGTATGATCCCTCTGGAGTAATTTATTTTAAATTAAGTGCAACAGATGTGTTTAAGGAATTTCCACAAAGAATTGGAAACAAATTAAAAGCGTTTGAAACTTTGAAGTTGCATTTACAAAGAATAAAAATTTCAAGCAAAAAATGGCAACATCTTCAGGACCTTAAACCATTTCTTCCACCCGATTGTCATTATTATTACAATGAAATTCCATTTGAGAAGTAAAGGTTTAATTTTTTCCTTTATTTGTATTGCAGTTATTGTTGTTAATTATCTTTTGCTTTTGTAAATCATTTTTTATTTTCATATTTAAAAAAAAAAATAAATATATAAAGCGATATATTAAATAACAAGAGAACAACTTCTTTTATTCTACATTTTATGAATGCAAAACAAAATTTTCTTTGAAACTTAAAAAAACTTCATTGTAGTTACGTGTTTTTGTTTAAGAAAATACGAGTTCAAAAGCGCGTAACTAACTCAACTCTTTGAAACATTAATAAATTATTACTTTTATTCCAGAAATGAATTAATCAGTCTATATTTAGAAAATCTGCGATATTTGATTACCAAAATTCCATTTATTTTTCAATATATAACATTTTTTGTTTCTCCTGTAAAATAGTAAAAATGTTAGTTACGTGGTTTTGCATTTCAGCTAACGATATGCTGATTTCTTAAATCCAATAAACGTATTTTAAATGACTTCCAAAATGCCATTAACTAAAAACTTTTCTTTACTTCCCAGCAAAAAAATACCTGACCAAAATCCGTAAAAGCACCTGTACTGTTCGGCACAAATGCGTTCAAATTGAGGTGAAAATTTTTTTAACATTGGCTTGTCATAGGAGAGACGGTGTTTACGCTCCTTTAAGTCTGCTTTGCACATCATAAAAATGAGTGCTTGGATGTTCTTTTTTATATAGGAAAGCAATTCATTTTTGTTACTATCTAAGGAGAGATGAAAAGTAACTTCTTGGGAATGCATTCAAATATATATTTAAGAAGTGATATTTATGACTTTTGAATGCATTCCCAAGAAGTTACTTTTCATCTCTCCTTGGATAGTAAAAAAAATTAATTGCTTTCCTATATAAAAAACAACATCCAAGCACTCGTTTTTATGACATGCAAAGCAGACTTAAAGTAGCATAAACACCTTCTCTCCTATGACAGCCAATGTTAAAAATTGCATTTTTCACCCCAATTTGAACGCATTCGTGCCGAACAGTATAGGTGCTTTTACGGATCTTGGTCAGGTATTTTTTTGCTAGGTATGTACAACTTTTTTTCTGTTGTTAACTTAACAATAATTGTCGGAAGTTAACGATATTATTTAACAAAAAAATTCGGAATCAGTTTTAACGACAATTGTAGATAATTATCGAATTTTGACAATCTAACTACCGAATTTTGTCGTTAAAAAGTTGGGGAATCGCACTACAGTAGTGCGATTCTCTAACTTTCTTAACGATTTTATCGATTTCGTTAACTAACGATAATTGTCGGTTGAGTTACCGAAAAAGTGATGCACTATATTTTAGTTAACGATATTATTCACTAGAAAAAGTTACCGAAAAATTTCGGTAGAAATAAAAAATGCCAAACAAAAAGTATTTGTAAATAAAAAACAAAACGAAAAACAACATTTGTATGATTAATTTTGTTTTTGAAAACTGGCGAATTAGAATATTTTTTCGTGGTTTTTTGCTTGCTATCGGGTTTAAAAAATATGGAATACCGTTCCATATAGTGTTTTTTTAAATCGCGAAAGCCTAAACGCGTTAAATTTAAAGTGAATTTTTTCACCCTATAGCAGTATTATAATTAGTGTTTCCAATTCGGTTAATCGATTAACCGATTCCTTTATTTTTTCCCAATACTTCATAATTTTCTTAACTTTAGTTAAAAAATTGCAAGAAAAACTTAGAAAAAACAAAAACTAACTAAAATACCATGGAATTCTTTTAAAATCTAGTGAAAGAGGTCCTTAAGCCTTTAGATATCTTTTTTCAGCAAGGCCAAAATAAAGATGTTTTAAAACTCCACAAAACACACGACGTGTTTGGTTGGAGCAGCCTTGAAGTTCTATATAGACTTAAGGAAATAAAATAGACAATTTACTATTTCTGTTTTAATTATTTTAAAAACTATAAAAGTAATATAAATTATATTTCCATGCCCTTCATGGCAAGGTTTTTTTTTTTTAATTTCAATTCAATTTTATAAAAATTATACAGTGTCTTAATAATATCCCTGCGAAGCCGGTTGGCTTGTCTGCATTTGTTTTAAATCTGTGTCACACAACTGTCAATCAACATCTTAATTCTGTAGAAACTCCAACTCTATGCTCCAACTTATCTTACATCTCCCAAGAAAGTGTGTATATTCGGTTCAAATATCACATTATTTCTATAACATGTTCCACTAGAAATACCATGGAAACCAAACCCGTTTCCCGGAATTTAGTGACATTTCGCATTAGTGCCATTAACAATAAACAAATAACCTAAAGTTGACACAAAATGAACGTGAAAATATTAAAATTTATATGAAATTTGATATCTGTAACTGTACACTAAGAGAATTGTCTACATGCTATTTATGAATTTTTACATTGATTCCATGAAGTTTCCCTGGAATTTGTCCATTGAAAGATTTCATTGAATTGATTTAGATTTTTTTGAAAAATTTCATATTATTTAATAAAAATTTCATGCACCCAATAAAAAAGTTTTATTAAAAAGAGCTTCATAAAAATTTTGAAGCTTTTTTACAAAATTTATTTTTTCATTAGTTAAGTGAAAATTTTCATTAAAACTCGCCCAAGAAAAGTCTCTATGCGTAAGTTAGTTCAAACTTTCGTTTATTTTGTTAATGGCCCTTATATAACGAATAACGAAAAAAGGCTGAGAATTTATTTTTTTTTATTTATTTATCTTACTTTGTCGTTCCGTACACAAGACTAGAAATCTCATATTGCAGTACAGAACTGAGTATTCGAAAATACTATATAAATTAAGCTATATAACTTAAAAACTAATTACAATAAATAAGAAAATAACATATATGGAATTATATATATGTATATATATTTAATCCTTTAATTCCCAGTGGAACATAGGGCCGCATATATGGAATTAGTTTTAACAAAAGTATATAAAAAGAAATAAAAATATTTTATTGACAAATTAATCATTAAAGTTAATCAAATTTTAACATATTTAATTAGATTAGTGTGAAAAAAAATTTGTTATGCTCTTTTTAAACTAAGGTGCGTTACTTAAAAATTGATAACTATAAGGAATTGAGTTCCAGAGTTGGATGGCGTGGATATAGAATTGCCACATTGATACAAGGCTTTTGTAGCTAAAAGTTTTTAATCTTTTGCCTCTGCAAAAATTATTTGAGAAATTAAGTTTCTCGTAAAGATAGTCAGGCTGCTGCGTATAGATGATTTTGTGCAAGAAAATTAGTGTTCGCATTTTTAGAAAATCCTCAAAACTAATGCCGTAAAATTTAGCTGAGAATGCTGAAACTCTTGCATATCGCTTTAGACCATATACATATCGAACAATATTATTGAAAGCGACTTTCAATTTAGTTTCGCTTATAGAGTCACAGCTGGCAAATAGCTCACACCCATATAATAAAATAGGTACCAAATAAGTTTTAGCAAGCAGAATTCTAGTCCCAATAGGTGTACAGTGTTGAGTTCGCCAAAGTGTTCTGATCATGGAAAAGGTTCGGCCACAAGCATATTTAATTTGATCAGACCATGTAAGTGTATCGTTAAAAAATATTCCGAGATTCTTTGCAGCTTGTACAATTGCGATATGCTGATTATTAATGGAAATGTTACAGAAACAGTTGATATTAGACAGTCGCTTTCGAATGACAAGACACTTGGACTTTTTTGGATTGATTGATTTAACAATTCTTTATGATAAGCTTCAGCTAATTATGCAAATATTCAGCAAATTTTTTTTTAAATTTTTGTGGAGTAAATGGGTATTTTCAGTTAACTAAAATTTTACTCAAACAGAATTAAATTTTTTTTATATCAATGGCTCATTATAAAGATGCTCCAACTAGTTGTTTTTTATTTCTTAAGAGGAGGAGGAAGAACCTTAATAAATTCTTAAAAATTTTGGATACATTTTTTTAAGTGCCTTATTAAATTTATTGCAGTATGTATTAATTAAAAATTGCATTTTAGATACAACATATCGTTATGTTGTATCTAAAGTTTCTCAGATTTTTAAAAATTTTTATCAAGAAATAAAAAATTTTCATTGAGTTATCGATATGTAACAGTTTTAGGTTTGGTGTTCTTTCAGCGTTTTTTTTGCCATTTTTAACTAGTTTTTAGTAGAGCTAATTAGAGGTGGCTTTTGCTAATAGGAGTTTTTGCTCTATTTCTCTGGTGTAGATATGCTTTTTTTAATTTGAAAACTTTTTTTAAACACATCGAATTTATATACATATTTTATAACTCCACTTTCAGAATTTTATAAAATTTTATTCCAAAATATTTTATTGACTCCTAACTGTAAAATATTCAAAACAAATTTCTCTGATAATAAATATTAACACTACGAAATGACAAAATTTATATTTTAATAAGAATTTTAAAAAACAATATATGTACTATGTATAATATTTTGTCTTTAAGACTCATTAATTTTTCTTTATGGAGTTAATCGATTTGGCAACTGAATCATTCATTTAACAAAAACAGGAAGCTCTTTGTGTATTATTGATAAAAAAAATTAAGGAAATATATTAATTTTGCATTAAACGATTAATCGATTAATTTCCAATTTTCTCGATTAACCGACCCGAATAACCGGTTAATAAATTTTTGTGATTTTTCGAATAATGCATTAATCGGTTAACCGCCTATGTCGAATAATTGGAAACACTAATTATAATATAAGGTAAGTGTATGTAATAAAATCGACTTAAAATTTAATTAAGTGTCTTTCATGATTTTTCGTTAATTTTCGAAATTTTTGCTGATAATACGTATTCTCAACTTGCAACCATTTACTTGCATGTGGAAACGGGGGGTTAATCAGTTACAAAGTCAGTGGCAAATTTTTGCGATTACCGTGATTTCCCCTGCTTTTCTGTTTTGTATTTGTTCATTCAGCGACTAAATTGCATAAAGTTGAATGACACGAAACTTTCGCGGTTTGCATAATTGAGATTTTTACGCGTTGAACCAAAAAGTTAAATAAGTTATTTCCAAATTGTGAAAGCACAAAGAAATTGCGTTAATTGCAAAAATGTGTCATTAACTATGTAGCTCAGTCACAGCTAATTTTTCAATTACGTATACGCACGACTTACTTGAATAACTTTAATTTCACTAAGAATCACACAATTTATCAATTAAGAAAGTAAAAAACCGGGGAAGAGTGCGTAAAGCATAACTTCTTAAAGAAATAATAAATAAAAATGTTCAGTCGCATTTATAACATATACCTAATGGAATTAATTGTAATACTTCTATAGTTTAAAAAATATACCTTAAATTTAACGGTTTTTGCGTTCCGTGATTCGAAAAAAATACAGTGTTTAATAACAAGTTTAAAAAAAATTTGCCTCAACTGGTGACTGTGCTTAAAATAGTTCACACTTTCATATTCAACCATTACCTTGCTTATTTCAGTCTAACTGTGTAAGTAAATTTCAAAACACACACAGTCATCATTTACATTTTTTAAGTTTTCAAACTAAGCGCAGCGTAACTGTGTGAGTTCAGCAACAAAACAAGTTGTGTTTCTTCTGCTTGCTGCGTTTTGAGTTACTGGTTAATGTGTTTTTACTTGACTGAGTAACGAAAAAAAAAACTGCATAGTAGACTTCGAATAGCAGACTGGATAGTAGACTGGGGTCAGCAAACTATGTAGTTGGAACTTAAAGAGTTTTGTATATGCAAACAAAAGAAAAAAGAAACACTAGCAGCTTTAAAAAGAAAATACAATTAAACTTATCATATTTCCTATTTTATTTATTATTTTGTTAATTATATAATTTATGTATTAATTAATTTCACACTTTATCGTAAATATGTATGTACGTATAATACTTTATTCTGATCAATTGTGGTACATAGTACATATGATTTGATTTTTTTAAATTGTCATTAATATGACACTAACTTACAACAATTGATTTTTTGGACAAATTACTACACCCAAAAAATACATGGTAGTTGATCATTATTTTTTCAATTGTGTCATATGTTGGCTGAATAGAAAACTTTTTTAATTTAACAAAATTTATTCCTGTTTTTTAGCTTAAAATAAAATCCGTTAATTTTAAAACATTTTTTGTTAAATTTAAAAAATCTAAATTTAAGTAAACTTTATTTATTTATTACTATTCTTTTGTTATTGTTAATTAATTCATATATTAATTAATTTAACACTTTATCGTAAATATATACATTTCTGCATTGATTCAATTGGTACATATAATTTGCAGGTTTTTTTTAATTAATCCACTCTGATATATGTATGTAGGTATATGTGACGCGCAAAATAGAAAGGGACCTAAGGGTAAAAACCGGTTTTGTTCAGGAGAGCATGGGATCGGTCTCATTCGATGCTCAGATGTTGTCCACAAAAAAAAAAATTGATTTTTTTACCCTTAGGTCCCTTTCTCTATGCGCTGTCACATATGTTAAAAATATGTCGTTTAGATAACACTACCTTACAACATTTAATTTTTTGGAGAAATTACTACACCTAAAAAAATACATAGTTGTTGATCACTATTCAATTATGTCATACGTACTACATATATTTTTTTGTTTGGCATAATACTAACCCGTAGAGTATATACATATATAATTTGAATTAATGCATTTTCTCGATAAAATTTTATGAAATTTAGTACCAGAGATGGGCGAAAATAAATTTTCATTTGCATTGCGACAAGAAGTGATCATATGTACGTGGGCTTTTTTAATTTGCATTTTATTTTAATTTGCATTCCCCATTTATACAATTAAGTATTAGAAATGCAAAATTTTGAATTAATAAATAGATTGGCAACATAATTAATTTTTTTTAAATGGTTGTTGAATTTCTGGCAATTGCAATAAATTCAATTTTGATTTTGTGTTTAAAATTTAGGGTGTAATTTTGTAAAACGCAAAGCCTTGCGTTGCGTTGTTTTCCATACAAATTGTTTTTGTAACAATAACAATTTATACACAAATCAACGCAACACAAGGCGTTGCGTTTTACAAAATAACCCACTTAATTTGTAACTTTTTATATTTTATTTGATTTTGGCAATTTTTTATTTTACGTTGACATTTCATTTGATATCCAGTGTGTTCGTTTACTCGAAATTCTTACTAATTTTACTACAATTGGAAAGTTTTGTTTATTTTTTGAATTGAACTTTTCCTGTTGTAGTAAAAGTAGCAATTTGTAGTAAGTAAACGAACACGCTTATCGATATATTGGTTGAAGAACCTATACAATATATACACCGAATATTCTATAAATATCACCTACAGGCAATTAAAAAAAAAACACATTAAATATATGGGTACTTCTAAAATTTCGGAGTAGCTGTATTTGACCTTAGATTTTTGTAAAGATTAACAAAAAAATAATTAAAATTTTGGATTCAATTTTCCGGCGTTTTTGGAGGGTGGCACTTATAGAATTATGACACATAAAGCATATGACAATAAGTGCGTTCCCGTACGTTCCCAATGTTATCGAAATTTACCCAAAAGCGTTCCCGTACTCGAAAATTGGGTAAATGAGAACGCTAATGAGAGTGTATTAGTGTGTCTCTTTTTACCAAAATTTAACCAGACTTTTTCTTCGGGTAAACTTTGGTGAAACAGCTGATGTAAATATAAACAAAAAAACTATTGTGAAAATAGATTTAAAATTTTAATTAAATAAAGAAATAATCAAAAGAAACTTGTTTTTTTATAAGAATTAATTGAATAAAATCAAAAACAACTTTCAAATGCGAATAAATATGGGTATTAGTGCCAAATTGCAAACTGAAATTATACGCATTTTCACATCAGTGATGGGATTTGTGGCACAATCTAATATTGATTGGTCCAATGGCACAACCGATACTATTTTGGCACATTTTCGTTATCTACAAAATTTAATAGAAAATGGATTTAAAAAATAACGTTTCTTTAAAAATTATTGAATTTTTAGTTTCTGAGCATTTATTCGTATTAAAATACATTTTCAAACAAAGCTAAACTAAAAATGTCATCGAAGATATTACCAAATAACCCATAGAATTTTAAAAATTCAAATGATTTAAATTTAGCTCAGAGTTTCGAAAGAATTAATTTAAGTTAATTCATGAAAAATTTAATTCAGTTTTAGAAAATGTTTCTATGTACACCATTACGAGTAACCATTCCTAAAGAATTCATTCATTGGCTGCATTCCCAAATCTTTAATAACAATCGAATGAATTTCATTTATCATTTTAATTGAACGAATTCAAGAAAATTTTAATTCATTAGGTTAGAATTCATTCAAAATAGAATTAATTCCATAAGAATGCGATTACGAAATGAAATTAAAGTTGAATTACACGAAATGAAATGAAAGTTGAAAACACGGGCACATTTTTCAAGACCCATCACTGTTTCACATTATTTTTTGAAATAAGATTTTGGGCTAAAAAAGTGGTTTTTTGTGTTCCCGTACTATTGGGTAATTTTGTCATTTTGTGAGAGGATTATGTGCTTACTCTTATTTTACCGAACTTTACCCAAAAAGTAAAGAAACACACCTAATTATAGAACTTTTAGTCAAGGTTGGCAGGCAATACCGCTAAATTACCGTTATCGATTTAAAACCCTTTCAACTGACTACCATTACCCCTAAACTACCGTTTTAATTTTCTGCTTTTGCTAATTTCACGTGGTTATTGAGAATTTTTTTGTACATTAAGTTGATAAATTGGTTCTGTTTTTAATCTCGTTTGTTTTTTGTAAAAAAAATTGCGGCCTGCATCGAAATATCTGACTACCGTTACCCTTAAAATACTTATTTCCGTCAATAATTCTCTACAAAACAATTGTTGTTTTGATAATTTTTTGTCCATTTTTTAGCAAAATTTAATTTGATAACTCTAAAAAATTTTGTAAAAAGGTAGTAACGTAAATTTGATATAATTTTTCTTCAATTTGAAAAAAAGAGTATGTAATCTGTGGAAAAAAGTTTAGTGAGTTTAGTTTTGTCGCGTCATTACTCGTGCTAGCATGTGTATTTGTAATTGTCGGAAATATCAATAAATTGACATTAAGTGTTTTTGTTTTTAAAAGTATAGATAATTAACAAATTAACTTGAAGTGAGTTGCTAATTGAAGATTTATAAATTTTAATTTAAATAAATTTATATAATTTTGAAGGTTCTCAATTAAATCGTACATTTAAATTTCTGTCATTAATTTTGATATTCTCTATCTTTTTGTTATTTTGTTTAAGGAAAACTATTAATGAAAGTTGTATATTTTATTTGAATTAATTATTTAAATCAATTAAGTTATATGTTTTTGTATATAAAATGGTTCATGTGTTTTAAATAAATTATAATTTCAATTTTATATTTTATTATTTTTATATTTTATCAAATTCATTATAAAAAAGACATTGTATGTATATTGCTTAAAAAAATTTGAAATTGGTGAAATATAAAAAATAATGAAATATAAGTCTAAAAATTAATAATAAATCGATAAAAAATTAATCAACTAAATAAAATGCATTTTTGAATTGAATAAAATGCATTGGTAAAACAACAAAATCATTATGCAATTTGATTAAATATAATTTTTAAGACAACTAATTTTTGTTTATACATTTGACAATATTTTGTCAAAATAATATCACGTTCTTATATGTATACTTCCAATAGTAAAAACTAAAAACCCCAGTATCCAATGATCGCTAAAAATTTATTAAAAAATCAGGCATAAAACAAAGTTTACACTAAAAAAAATCAAAAACTTCAATTCGCTTGCGCTAACTGGATAATTTTTTTTAGTCCTTTTATAAAAAATTACGGCAAGTGTTTATTCGTATAAATTTTATTCAAAATAATGTACGTGACTCTTTGTTATTTTAAGGCTTTCGATTTTGAGAAGTAATCCTGTTTATATAATTATTTGATGAGCTCCTAAATATAAGCAATACAATATGATCCGAAAATTGCATCAGCACTTGCATGTCTCTACCCAGGTAGAAAAATACAAACGGCACAACATCGGCCCGGTATTGGAGGCGGTAGTACATGTACTGGCAATGCGTCGGATATTCAACTTTAACTGTACTGGCATGTTGTCAAAATGATAACACCAATAAACGCTTGGCCGTAGTTATTTCCCAACGTTGGCGAAGGCTTGGGATTTTATTTTTTTGGTATTATCCCAGCATATTTAATAACAAATTTAGTAGTTTGCTAGTACTTTATTGTCCTTTTAGTTTACATCACAGATTTTTAATGCATTCTTTTGAAACTTCACAAGAAAAGAATGGCTATGTATCTCTTACATAAATAATTGTGTAATAGATGTAAAAATACATAAAATTTTTAAAATTGTTAATTTTAATAAACTAAAAAAAGCTTGTTAATTTTCATAAAACTGTACTGGCAAAGTACGTTTTAAGTAGTACCAGCATTTAGTAAAAAATAGTGCTCTCCCAGTACAATTTTTGTTGCAACGTCGGCAATTTCTACCTGGGTAATTATATAAAATTAGATATAATTTTATACAATTTCATCCTATTCCAAAATTTTAGAAGTGCCCATATATTTTATGTGTTTTCTTTTTTTGAAAAAATTGCCTGTATGTGATATTTATAGAATGTTCCGTGTATATATTTTATAGGTTCTTCAATCAATATCAAATGAAATGTCAACGTAAAATAAAAAATTGCCAAAATCAAACAAAATAGGGGTTTTCATATAAACTCGTATTCTACTCGTAAACATTTTAAAACTGGTATGTTTATGAGTTTAATGTCAAACTCCATACATAAAAAAATATGGTTTTTATTTATACAAGGTTTACAATTAATTTACGAGTATATATAAAAACCCCTAATATAAAAAGTTACAAATTAAATTTTAAACTCAGAATCAAAATTGAATTTATTGCAATTGCCACAAATTCAACAACCATTTAAAAAAATTAATTATGTTGCCAATTTATTTATTAATTCAAAATTTTGTATTTCTAATGGAGAATGCAAATTACAATACAATGCAAATTAAAAAAGCCCACGTATGATCATTTCTTGTCGCAATGCAAATGAAAATTTATTTTGGCCCATCTCTGGTATTAAATTCCATAAAATTTTATCGGGAAAATGCATGAGTTAGCATGATGACAAACAAAAAAGCAAGTTTGCTTACCGAATCGAATAACGTTAAGTGTAACGGTATCAAATTTTGTTTGTTTCGGCAACGGTAAACGTAATGGCATTTAAGACTGTTTCAGTAACGTACCGGTATTAAAAAAATTTATTCTTTGTAATTTACTTGTGAAAATTGTATCATCTTTCTTTAATTTGAAAAATAATTTAAACAGAAAGTGCTATTAATTTATGATCTAGAGTCAAACTAAAAAAAAACATTCATTTAAGCACCGTAAGTTGTTTTTCACGTGGAAAAATTTCACTCGAAATTTAAATGCCTCAAATTGCAATTTAATTTAAACAAATGAACAATTTTTTAATTTTATAACAAAGACACAATCAAAATAAACATAAAATGTCACATTTTCCCAAGATAAATAATAATCTTGTACATTAAATTTGCGTGAAAACAAACTCTACACAATTTTCACGTAAACTAATTGTCGTGAAAAATCATTTTTTTTATATGGAGTATAACAGTTTTTTCACGTGAAACTCAAACAACTTACGGTGCTTTACCAAATAAAAGATCAACAATACATACCCCTCATTCAATATAGCATATTTTTAATTTTAGTTGTTAAAAATACAGATTATGAGCTATGAATTCAATGCTGGTACTTTTAATAAGTAAAATTGTTATCTATAAATTTTTTTATAAAAAACTCAAGATTATAAAATAAAAAATTTCAAAAACTGCTATTTTTTACATAAATTAATAAATACCGGGAACTACCTATAAAAATAACGATATCGGTAACGATAACGGTATTTCCAATTTTTTTTAGAGGTATTGATAACGGTATTCAATTTAAAACGGTATTTTATCGATAAAGGTGTTATAACGATAACGGTAACCGACCTTGAAAAAAAATATTTAGTACATATGACATAACTGAATAGTGAACAACAACTATGTATTTTTTTAGGTGTAGTAATTTCTCCAAAAAATTAATTGTTGTAAGGTAGTGTTACCTAAACGACATATTTTTTACATATACCTACATACATATATCAGAGTGGATTAATTAAAAAAAACCTGCAAATTATATGTACCAATTGAATCAATGCAGAAATGTATATATTTACGATAAAGTGTTAAATTAATTAATATATGAATTAATTAACAAAAACAAAAGAATAGTAATAAATAAATAAAGTTTACTTAAATTTAGATTTTTTAAATTTAACAAAAAATGTTTTAAAATTAACAGATTTTATTTTAAGCTGAAAAACAGAAATAAATTTTGTTAAAATAACAAATTTTTTTATTCAGCCAACATATGACACAATTGAAAAAATAATGATCAACTACCATGTATTTTTTTGGTGTAGTAATTTGTCCAAAAAATCAATTGTTGTAAGTTAGTGTCATATTAATGACAATTTTAAAAAATCAAATCATATGTACTATGTACCACAATTGATCAGAATAAAGTATTATACGTACATACATATTTACGATAAAGTGTGAAATTAATTAATATATAAATTATATAATTAACAAAATAATAAATAAAATAGGAAATATGATAAGTTTAATTGTATTTTCGTTTTAAAGCTGCTAGTGTTTCTTTTTTCTTTTGTTTGCATATACAAAACTCTTTAAGTTCCAACTACATAGTTTGCTGACCCCAGTCTACTATCCAGTCTGCTATTCGAAGTCTACTATGCAGTTTTTTTTTTCGTTACTCAGTCAAGTAAAAACACATTAACCAGTAACTCAAAACGCAGCAAGCAGAAGAAACACAACTTGTTTTGTTGCTGAACTCACACAGTTACGCTGCGCTTAGTTTGAAAACTTAAAAAATGTAAATGATGACTGTGTGTGTTTTGAAATTTACTTACACAGTTAGACTGAAATAAGCAAGTTCATAATATAAAATGAAAGCGAGTGCTTTTTTTTAAGCACGTTGCTTACAAAATATGAAAATTTAACTAAATTACGACTGCTATTAGCAGTCGTTCGAAACTCTGAAAAAATATGTCATTGGGTTTGCTATATATTTATTTTCTGGTTATTTTGAAATAGGTTATTTTATATCCCAGCAAAAAATATACATGGTTTTAGCAGCACTGCAGAACTAGAAGATAATTTTTAGTGCTACTTGTATCCAGAGATGGTCCAAAATTATTAGCATTACATTTTCATTACAATTTCTTTATGTGATGGTAATGAAAGTTTTATCTTCATATCTATTATATAAAGTAATGGTTTGATTTTCATTTACATTACTTTATTGTAATATAAAAAAAAAAAACTTTTGATAACAAATTCGATTTGCTTTCAACATTCATATAAGTAGACGATTATCGGGATATTAACCCACTCAAAGGCGAAAGGCACTGATGATGGCTTTGTAGCGAAAGCCGAAAATGCGCATTCTGCCTTGCTGGTCTTATCGAATTTTTTCAATAATTTTTATTCTTTGTAATTTACTTGTAAAAATTGTATCATCTTTCTTTGATTTGAAAATAATTTAAACAGAAAGTGATATTAATTTATGATCTTGAGTCAAACTAAAATAACATTCATTTACTTAAAATAACAGATCAACTAAAAACTTTTCCCCCATTCATCATAAAAAAAAACTATTCATTAATTGTAATGAAATGAAAAAAAAATCATAACTTAACTAAAGCGAAATAAGTTTGATTTTTCTATAGTCGCGCCTTTATTGGCAAAGTTATAAATTTTCATATAAAATATTGTGGTTGAGGAGCGCTTATGGGGCATTTTATAATTTGAGCCCTCAAAATTTAAGCTTATTTCTTATTTGTTTGAATTTCACGTGAAAAAACTGTTATACTCCATATAAAAAAAAAATAATTTCTCACGATAATCAGTTTCAAGTGAAAATTGTGTAGAGTTTGTTTTCACGCAAATTTAATGTACAAAACTATTATTTTTCTGGTGAAAAAGTGACATTTTGTGTATATTGTGATTGTATCTTTATTATAAAATTAAAAAATTGTTCATTTTTATAATTTAAATTGCTGTTTGAAGCCTTTAAAGTTCGAGTGAAATTTTTCCACATGAAAAACAACTTACTTACGGTGCTTAAGCGAATCAGCATACCATAAATTCAAATTAAAGCACACAAAAAAAGAAAAATATTTTCCTTTGTATAAAAGTAACGGTAATAAAAATCCATGTCTAATTTTGTAATAATTAAAATTAATTTCATTACAATTACTTGAATATAATGGAAATGAAAAATATTTCATTACAATTACGTAGTGTTTCCAATTCGGTTAATCGATTAACCGATTCCTCGATTAATCGCCTCTATTTCGGTTAATGTCGAAACAAATAATTTAAAACTCAAATAATTATTCGATCCGAATAATCGGTTAAAACAGGTCGATTAACCGGTTACAATTTTAGTATGGAATTTTTCCCTTATTTTTTTCCCAAAACTTCATAATTTTCTTAACTTTGGCTAAAAAATTACAAGAAAAGTTCAGAATAAACATAAAATTACTAAAATACCATTCAATTTTTTTAAAATTGAGTGAAAGAGGTCTTTAAGCCTTTAGATACCTTTTTTTTAAGCAAAAGAAAGGTGTTTCTAAAACTACCTAAAATACACGAAGTGTCTGGCTGGATCAGCGTCGAAGTGCTCTATAGGCTTTAATCAATCCATTCGGCGATTTTTGATTCTGTTATTTTAAAAATTAAAACTAATGTAAATTCTATTCCCATGTCCTTCAAGGCAAGGTTGCATTTTTTTCAAATATGTGTCCCACAACTGTCAACTGACATCTTAATTCTGTAGAAACTCTACCTTTTCTCACATCTCCAAAGAAAGTGTGTATAATCGATTCAAAACCACATCAATTCTACAACATCTCCAACTACACCATTTTCAGTTTTATTTCAAAATTGTTTGAAAATGTTTTAAAATTATCCAAATATATTTCAAAATTGTCTAAAAAGGTTTCAAAATTGTCTAAAATGTTTCAAAATTATCCAGAATTTTTTAAATTCTTCCAAAAATGTTTTAAAATTGTCCAAAAATCACTCAAAAATGTTTTAGAATTATCCAAAAATCTTCCAAAATTGTCCAAATATTGTCTAAAAAACTTTGATATTTGTCCAATTGCATTTCAAAATTGTCCAAAATGTGTTTTAAAATTTTCAAAATGTATTTCAAAATTACAAATATATTTTATTTGTGGTTAAGAAATTTATATTTGTATTTTAAAATTGTTCAAATACATATAGATATTTTGTTGTTTTTCGACCTTTATATATTTATTTAAAATTTTTGGAAAATAATTAAGCTCGAGGTCAGTTTTATTCAATAAATTTATATTTATTTTATCTTTTTCTCTTCAATATTTCGCCACCCTTTGGCTGGCATCCTCAGGAATCTTATAATAGCTCTGTTTCTTTACTTTTTGGGTAAAGTTCGGTAAAATGAGAGTTAACAAGAAATACTCTCCCGAAATAACAAAAATGCACAAAAGTAATCGAACGCGAAAAACCACATTTGAAGCCCGAAAAACAAATGTCAATAGATTTGTGCATTATAGTTCGTTTTGGTGAGCGCTCTTTCTAGTTCTTGTTCAATTTGTTGTAAAAATCTAGATAGCTTTTCTAGTTAAACCCCTTTTTAAATCAAAAATTTAATAAAAATTTCCTTTTTAGACATTTCTATTTACAAAAAGGAATACATAGTTTATTAAATTTGAAAAGATTTTAATATTAAACAAAAGCTTCGATTTATTTACATATTTAACTCTTTTAACACATTTAAACAAGCGTCTTCACAAAATTGTCGGTAATTTTATGGAGCTGTAAAATCACCGATAGGCTTTTGCAACTATTATACTAATTTTTGTAAATGATAAACATATTTTCTGAATGAATGAAATGATCGATTGAACTAAAAGAGCTATTAGTTGAGAACTAGGTCTTTGGTTCAAATCAGTGAAGAGTTCAATTGAACTAGTTGCAACCAACTGATGATATAACAGCTGATTAAAACAATTTACCCAAATTTACACGAAAAAAAAGTCTGGGCTTTCTCGTGCAAGAAGAACAAGAATATTACTCTCTCATGACAGCTCTCATTTACCCAATTGTGTAGTAAGAAAACGCTTTTTGGTAAAATTGGGATCCCGCGGGATCCCAATGTTGAGTACCCGAACACAGCTAATAATACATAAAAAATAAAATTATAATTTTAGTTTTCAAAAAATTTTTAAAATTTTCAAAAAATAAATCATAGTTTTACACCACTGTAACAAAATAACACCCGAAACTTACGAGTAACAATAATCAAACAATAAAAAGTACGACTTAATTATTAAACATTTAATATTGTACTAACGATGAAATAAATACAAATTTTTTGAATAAAACTGACTTCGAGCTTAATTATTTTCCAAAAATTTGTTCAAATACATTTCAAAATTATTCAAATGTATTTAATAAAATTCCAATTGCATTTCAAATTTTTCCAAATGTATTTCTACTTTTATTTTAAAAGCATTTTTACAAACATATATGTTTTCTCTTTCATAATGAAAATTTTATAGGAATTATGAGACTTAAGAGAAAGAGAAAGTATGTATGTTTGAAAAAATGCTTTTAAAATAAAAATAGAAATTTCGGAAATACATTTGGAAAAATTTAGAATTTATTTAAATACATAAATACAGAAGGGAATGGTAGCTCAAACTTTGGATAATTTTGTTTATTGTCAATGGCCCTTAAAAACGGAAAAAAGTCTGAGAAATTTAACAATTGTTTATGATATTCTTTAGTCTACTAACTCTACTATTCAGAAAATTTATTTGCAAATTTTTGTAGAGTAAATTGGTATTTTCAATAACTAATATTTTATTCAAATGGAACTAAATTTTTTTTATTTCTTCAGGGGAGGAGGAAGAACTTTGGACAATAATTTTTTTAAATGCAATATTATATTTATTGTAGTAATGATTAAATTTGCATTCAAAGAAATTTTGTATCCAAAGTTTTACAGATTAAAAAAAAATTTCGTAAGAAGTAAAAAATCTACCTTGAGTTATGTTATTTTTAACTTACTAATATTTATAAAAAAAATCTCCTAGTTTCAGCAGTTTTTTTTTTGCCATTTTTAACTAATTTTTAATAGCTTCAGCTATATTTTACATACATTTTTCTACTAGTATAAGAAATGTGTCAATTTAGATAATCTCAGATTCCGAAACTTTTCAACTTTTCAAGGTACATTTACACGCGAGAGAAAACTGCTAGAGATGGAGCAAAAACACTCCAAAATACTACTCATTCAAAAAAGAGCTAATTAGAGGTGATTATTGTTTTATCTCTAGCATTTTCTCTCTAGTGTAGATGTGCTTTTTTAATTTGAAAAAAATTTTTAAATACATCGTGTGCATGTGTCATGTTGATATTTAACAAAAACAGTTTTAAACGATTAATCGCCAATTTTCTCGAATAACCGACCCGAATAACCCGTTAATCAGTTTTAGTGATTTTTTGAATAATGCAATAACCGGTTAACCGCCTATGTCGAATAATTGGAAACAGTATTAAATACCTATAAAAATATAAAGCCAAGAAATTAACAAAAATTGCAAATTTTCTGGTTAAATTAAAAAAAATAATTGAAATATTTTGTATCAATTAAATCCTAGCAACAAAAGTAGTTTGAAACATTTTTGTATCAATTAAAACATATATTCTAAATATTTCCGATTCAAATAAAACACAGCAACAAATCTATTTCATGTTTTTCTAGTTCAAATAAAAATATGAAATAAATTTATTAGAAATTTTCAGGTACAAATAAAAATTTTAGAAAAAATATTTTATTTTTAGGAAACTCAAATAAATAATTTAATTTATTATTTTATTTGCCGAATATTATTTTTATTAAAATTATTTAATTTTTATGAAACTAGAATAAAAAATTTTGGAATTTTATTTGAAAATAAAACGAGTAAAAAGGTTAAAGTCGGGCATGCCGACTATACAATACCCTACACCAGTCTGGTGTATTGTTTGGATCCGAAATTCGAATGGGTTAAAATGGGGCTTATGTCAAAATTTTCTATAATGTGAGTCAGCGCACCAAATTTCATTAAAATATCTTAATATTTGCGACCTGCAGTTTGTAACCAAGCCAATTTTGGGGGGACCCTTATATGGGCACTAGTTCTAAACATGGACCGATGTTCACCAAAATCAATAGGCTTCGTCCTTGGGCCAACATAGGTCTATGTACCAAATTTCATCAAAATATCTTAATATTTGCGACCTGCAGCGTATAAACAATATAATTTTGGGGGGACCCTTATATGGGCACTAGTTCTAAACATGGACCGATGTTCGCTAAAATCAATAGGCTTCGTCCTTGGGCCAACATAGGTCTATGTACCAAATTTCATCAAAATATCTTAATATTTACGACCTGCAGCGTATAAACAGTATAATTTTGGTAGGACCCTTATATGGGCACTAGTTCTAAACATGGACCGATGTTCACCAAAATCAATAGGCTGCGTTACTGGGCCAATATAGGTCTGTGTACCAAATTTCATCAAAATATCTTAATATTTACGACCTGCAGCGTATAAACAGTATAATTTTGGTAGGACCCTTATATGGGCACTAGGTCTAAACATGGACCGATGTTCACCAAAATCAATAGGCTGCGTTATTGGGCCAATGTAGGGCTGTGTACCAAATTTCATCAAAATATCTTAATATTTACGACCTGCAGCGTATAAACAGTATAATTTTGGTAGGACCCTTATATGGGCACTAGGTCTAAACATGGACCGATGTTCACCAAAATCAATAGGCTGCGTTATTGGGCTAACATAGGTCTGTGTACCAAATTTCGTCAAAATATCTTAATAGTTACGACCTGCAGCGTATAAACAATATAATTTTGGTAGGACCCTTATATGGGCACTAGGTCTAAACATGGACCGATGTTCAAAAAAATCAAACTTGTTCGTCCTTGGGCCAACATAGGTCTGCGTACCAAATTTCATCAAAATATCTTAATAGCTGCGGCCTGTAGAGTGCGCACAAGATTGCATGGACAGACAGACGGACGGACGGACGGACAGACGGACATCGTTAAATCGAAATAAAAAAAAATTCTGAACCGATCGGTATACTATAAGGTGGGTCTACGACCAATATTTTTTGGTGTTACAAACATCAGCACAAACTTATAATACCCTGACCACATAGTGGTGTAGGGTATAATGACCACATAGTGGTGTAGGGTATAAAAATTAAATAAAAATAAAAAATATTTAATTTGTATTCGAACTATGTCAATTAAAATTATTATTTTTTGTATTTAAAAAAGATAAATTTAAAATAACAATAAAAATTTTCCGTTTCATAATTATTTTTTTAAGGAACAGAATTTAATTGAAAATTTCTTTTTATAAATATAAAATAGTTTAAATCTAATTGATATTTAACGAAAAAAATACAATTACAAAAAAATTTATTTTTAATTGATACTTTTATTTCAAATAAACAGCTATGGACAAAACATTGATTTAAAGCGCCTTCAAAATGTTCGAAAAAGTGCAAACCAAGCACTTTTTAAATTGTCTGCAGTTAAACAAAAAATCAAGGTTGGTTACCGTTATCGTTATAATACCGTTATCGCTAAAATACCGTTTCAAATTGAATACCGTTACCGTTATCGATACCTCTAAAAAAATTTCTAAATACCGTTATTTTTATGGGTAGTTACCGGTATTTATTATTTTATATAAAAATTACAATTTTTTATTTTATAATCTTGAGTGTTTTTTTTACAAAAAATTTATAGATAATAATTTTACTTAATAAACTACCAGTATTGAATTTATAGCTTAAAATCTGTATTTTCAGTACATACTTAAAATTAAAAATATGCCATGTTTTTACTTGTTTTTATATGTTTTTAACATAATTTTTAATACCGGTACCTACCGGTATTGCTGTTTCGTTAACGGTATACCGTTACCGAAACAGTCTTAAATACCGTTACCTTTACCGTTACCTAATGCGGCCTATAGACTACTCAAGTTACTTGCACAATAATGAGTTTGTGCAGGTCAGTTGAACAGTATGTGGCCTGGTTTGTGTACTTGTACAAGTATATTTTTAGACTTGAGTAAAAATCAAAACGATTTTGATTTTTACGCAATATTTTAGAACTTGTACAAGTCATTTGCGCGGTGTATGCTGAAATTAGCACAGTTCAGCAGTAATTTTTGAAGAGTGAACATCATAAATACGGATAAAAAAATTAAAAATATGAATAAACGTAAAGTAAAAAATGTTAATATAAATTTATTGACATCACCAACGAATTTCAGGTATTTTGGCCTGCACAAAGTGTAAAATAAAGCTTTTAAAGGCTAATATTGCCTCATAGAAATAACAATCCGCTACATGTTTCTGCTGCTAAGTGTGAATTAAAATGAATATTGCACAGTTTACTTGAATGGTGTGTAGCGAGTAAGGTGACTTGAACAAAATCGTTATTGTGCAAGTGACTTGCATAGTCTATTTGCCGCATAAACAAACGAAATCTGATACCGTTACCGTTACCGTTATTCGTTTCGGTAACCAACCTTGCAAAAAATGCAGGAGAGTATTAAATTTGGAATATATTTAAAAGGCAGTTAAATCCATATGTCAGAGTACACTTTTTAAAGTGTTTGGTCAAAATGTTAAATTTTTTTTTTTTTAATATAATTTTAATTATATTTTATTATTTCTGTTAAAGAGTTATAGCAATCATTATTTATGCAAAAGATTTATAGCAATTGTCTCATTATGAAACTTTGTAAGAATATTTACACTTAAATCGCACTAATTATATACTAATATCAGCATAATTTTCATTAAATTTTTTAACATTATACAATCCAATTTATTTTGATGAAAGTGGATACTTAAAAACATCAGTTATTTCATTATAAATTTGACCATTTAAAAAATATCATCACAATTGTGTTTACAATGTTTAATCCCAAAAATTTCATTAATTATTAGAATATTTCCATTACTGAGTAGGTATATATTCTCAGGGTGAGATGAAGTGAATTTAAAACCTTCAATATTTACAAAAGAAAACGCTACTTTTGATTCTGGGGATTCTAAAATTTTTCAAGAGAATATTTTGGATTTTTCAACAGCGGATATACCAAGGGGATATTTGGTGAGTTTTTGTTATGCAAAATTTGCAATTTTCTTTGAATTTGTCCAATAGGATTTTTGGGAGATTTTACAATTGATTTTATTAAACTGTTTTCAAAATCGAAAGCCGAAAATTTTGATATAATACCTCCAATATTGGCTACGTCATCCGCGATATGAATAAGATTATGAATGTTCATGGTTTGCGAAAAATGTGGCATAAGTTTAAAAAATTTCCTTAAAAGTTCTTTAACATTATCAGATTTTAACATTGCTAATATACTAGACTGACGGTTGAAGAAGCATTTTACAGTTTTTTTTTTGTAATGCTTTGAAAACGTTATAAAATACCACCCTCACACCGTAAATCATGGTTATCATTTGGGGAGTTGTCAAAACGCTTTAAGCCTGTAAATCGGTATATTCTGAAAACGCTTGTACCACCTTTTAAAATGTTTTCGCGATCGTATTTTTCCACCTGGGGTATTTCCTTAATTGTTTACCAATAAAAACACAAAGAGCTACCTGTTTTTTTAATGTTAAAGTGACATATAAATAACTCGATGTATTTGAAAAAGGTTTCATATTCTAATCCAGGAATATTCTCTGTTCCAAAGAATCGGTTGTAGAATAACTATTTTTCCTTTGAAATGCATTCCACTTTCAATTCTAACATCGATGATTTTTGTCTGAAACTGTTCCAAAATCAACCGTTTCTATAGCCCCCAAAGTGAAAATGGTTGCTCTGGAAAAATTATGGAACTAATACTACACTCAAAAAATAAGTTAGTACAAAAGTTAGTAAAACGTCTTGTATATCAAGTGTACTAGTTTTCAGCATTTTTTTTGCTGAAATTCCGTTTTCTGCAAAATTCTTAGTTATATTTATTTAGCACTAAACTAATTTTGAACTAATGTTTTACTAATTTATTTTGCTACAAAAATTGTGCTGACAACCGCATTTATAGCGTGGACGACACCCAGATAGACAAGATGTAGACGTCGCAGCTTGTCTGGATGCAGTACAGACAACGGAAATGAAAAAAAGAAAAACAACTCTACACAATTTATATATTTAAATTTTCAGCAAATAAAATAACTAAAGTAAAATTTCGCTACAAGTTTTTTGAGTTTTTTTCAGTCTACTAATATTTAGCAAAAAGTTTAGTGATTTTAGCAAGGATTTTTTTCATTTGCAATCGACTAAGTGTTAGCAAAACTTTTGCTAAAGATTACTTTTTTTTTGGTAAAAATGAGCTCGCTGATTTTCAGCAAATCTTTTTGCTGAAAATACCAACTTTTTTGCAAGCACGCTCGTGACTAAAAATTTGCTGATACAGCAAAAAGTGTTGCTGACTTTACTGACTTTTTTTTAGTGTAGAACATCTGGGACTCGTTCTAGAACTGATTCTCCATCACACTCAGGGAATTATGTAGGTAAAATCAACTGCAAATGACAGTTAAAATAACTGCATTTGCACTTAAAAAGGTGTAGACTACATTTGCAGTTAAATTAACTGCAATATGAAGTAATTTTTAACTGTTAAAAATCAACTGACAAATGTAGTAAAAACAACTACAAATGCAATTGAAACAACATACATGCAAATTATTGTAAAACTGTACAAACAACTTGCAAATGTAGTTAAAAAAACATAAATAAAAAATTTTTTTTTTAATTATTAATTTAATAAAAAAACAAATTTATGTAAACACTATTAACTTAATTTTATTCTATAATAAATTTAAAATTGAGAAATTAAAATTTACACTTAATGTCACTTTTTTTCACTATTAAGCAAGGTTGGTTACCGTTATCGTTATAATACCGTTATCGCTAAAATACCGTTTCAAATTGAATACCGTTATCGATACCTCTAAAAAATTTCCAAATACCGTTATCGTTACCGATACCGTTATTTTTATGGGTAGTTACCGGTATTTTACCGGTATTTATTATTTTATAGAAAAATTACAATTTTTTTATTTTATATTTCATAATGTTGAGTGTTTTTTTACAAAACAAATTATAGATAATAATTTTACTTATTAAAACTACCCCCATTGAATTTATGGCTTAAAATCTGTATTTTCAGTACTTAAAATTAAAAATATACCATGGTTTTACTTGTTTTTATATGTTTTTATTATAATTTTTAATACCGGTACGTACCGGTATTGCTGTTTCGATGACGGTATACCGTTACCGAAACAGTCTTAAATACCGTTAGCTTTACCGTTACCTAAACAAACGAAATCCGATACCGTTACCGTTACCCTTACCGTTATTCGTTTCGGTAACCAACCGTGCTATTAAGATATTGTTGTACATGTCCGTCTGTGAGGGATGAAATATGCTGTTGTTTGGCTTCCTTTTTATTCTCCAGGTAGAAAGGGATGAGAATATAAAAGAACTGTAAGAAAATAAATACAATATTTTTTTAACATTCCCCGTAAATAAATTTATATTATAAAACTTACCTTATTATTTTAGTAATTTAATAAAAAATATATAACCTTTTCCGTATTACGCGTGCTCACTCTTTGGCGTTGTTTTATGACTAAGACAAGAGAAAACATGTTTTACTCATATTCTTTCACTAGAAATTTCTAAACAAGCGATTCATACACATACTTCTGTTTGCTTCGTGTGTGTGCATACACACTTGAAAATTTAAGTATTTGTAAATAAAATTCAAAATAACTGAATAAAATAAATGTTACTACAATGTAGTAATTTTTGTAGTTTGTTTAAAAAAATAACTGTCAAAAACATTGAAAAATTTTGTTCTAAGTAAATTAACTACAATTGTAGTTAAAATAACTACAACCGCATTACTACATAAATAACTGTCATGTAGTAACTGCAGAACTTTTCTGAGTGCAGTTATACTTTATATATGAGATCCCTGGCACGGGTTCGTGAACCAGTTCCATGGCATCGGTTCTAGTAAAACAAGTGCCAGAACTGGTGTGGTTGGCAACCGATTGTAAATAATTTTCCTGGGAAGGTTAAAAAGTTTCGGAATCTGTTTCCCAAATTTTATCAAGAGCTATTTTAGAATGGGCCATCGATATAAAAATTTTTAGCGTATTTGAAAATACCAATTTAACCAATTTACTCTGCAATGAAAGTTTGAAATTGAAACTCCTTCATTGGGTGTATGAAAGTTTCAATAAATAATAAGAAATTTTTCATAAAACTGCATCAATTCAATGAAAGGTTTTAATGGACCAATTCGAGCGAAACTTCATTGATTCAAAGTAAAAATTCATAACCAGAATATAAATCAAAAACATCGAACCAGAGGCTGAAAAACTGCTCTCACTTTTGAAAATTAGTTTTATTTTTTAAAAGAATTAAAACCAAAATCAGAAAATTTCTCCGAAACGAATGCGGTTATCGTTAGGGTAACGATATTTTAGGTTATTTCGGTAACGGTATTTTAAGGGTAACGCTATTTCATTTATTTCGGTATCGGTATTTTAAGGATAACGGTATTTGAGTTATTTCGGTAACGGTGTTTTAAAGATAACGATATTTAGGTTATTTCGGTAGCGGTTTTTTAAGGTTAACGGTATTTCAGTTATATAGGTAACGGTTTTTTAGGGGTAACGGTACTCAGTTATTTCGATGCAACTCGTAATTTTTTTTACAAAAACAAACGAGATTAAAAACAGAACCAATTTATCAACTTAATGTACAAAAATTACTCAATAACCACGTGAAATTATTAAAATCAGAAAATTAAAAATAACGGTAACTGTATTTTAGGGATAACAATATTTCATTTGTTTCGGTAACGGTATTTTAAGGATATTGATATTTCATTTATTTCGGTATCGGTATTTTAAGGATAACGGTATTCCGGGTATTTCGGTAACGGTATTTTAGGGGTAACGGTAGTCAGTTCAAAGGGTTTTGAATCGATAACGGTATTTTAGCGGTATTGCCTGCCAAACCTGGTTTGTGCGGCAAACTATCAACGTTGGCTTATGTCATTCACGTACAAATTTGGCATTAGTAACGTTTAGAGGTTAACGCTAAACGTTGGCTGATGTCAACATAATGTGGGAATGACATATGCCAATGTTGATAGTTTTTCGCACAAACACAGCTTGTCTTTCCTAAAGCCTGCTCCAACCAGAAACGTAGTGTGTTTTGATAAGTTTAAAAAGACCTTTATTTTGGCCTTTCGCGATGTTAAAAAATTCCAAAAAATTTTATTATTCCGTTTTAGGAGCATTGTACACTAGCGTGGAGTTGCTCAAAAAATGGTATCTAAAAGTTTAAAGACCTCTCAGTATATATTAAAAGAATTTGATCGTATTTTAGTTAGTATTTGTTTTTTCCAAGCGTTTCTCACAATTTTTTAGCCAAAGTTATGAAAACCATGAAATTTTTGGAAATAATAAAGGGAAAATTCAATATTAAAAATGTAACCGGTTAATCGACATATTTTAACCGATTATTCGGGTCGAATAATTATTTGAGTTTTAAATTATTTGTTTCGATATTAACCGAAACTGAGGCGATTAATCGAGGAATCGGTTAATCGATTAACCGAATTGGAAACACTAATTAATACGATCTAATTGAATTAATTTTATTTGCACATGTAGGGTGAAAAATGATGTAATTAATTTTAAGCACTAAGCCGTTATATTCCATTTATATTCTATGAAAAGAGAATTACCTAAAATCCTAGTTTTCGCGATTTATAAAAATTTTAGTCGAAAAAAACAGTATTTATTTAGTAGTATGTATCAAAGCACTGTTAATTCACTGATTCGCAGTTAAACGAGAGCCATTGAATTTAATGCAAACGCCAGTTCTTATTCTTAATGTAAATTGTTAAGAAATTTGCAATAAAATACATTTCATTTTAGTTTGACTCTGGATCATAAATTAATATCACTTTCTGTTTAAATTATTTTCAAATCAAATAAAGATGATACATTGACACGGTGCAAAAATATAATTTAATAACATACATTTAAATTTAAATTTAACGGTTCGTTGTAATTCAAAAATCTGTAAATCTGTGTTTATCATACACAGAGTTGAATAGAATCAGCTGAGATATCTTATAGCGAATTTACATTACGATCGAAATCGAGTTAAAAGTAGATTTCGATAGATTTGGACTGAAATCCAATAAAAAATTGGGATTTCAAACAGATTTCCCATACGAAATGAAATCCCAATTTAATTTGGATTTCAGCGAAATCTCATCGAAATCCAAATTGAAATCCAATTTTTCTCCCATATTTGCAGAAAAGTAGGGAAGTTTGCAGAAAAGTGGCAACATTTAGCAGCTGTTTATGTCATAAAAAACTAATAAATAATAAATTTTAATAACTTTAAAAAATTAAGGAATAACATAATAAAGTCTGTTATTTTTAATTGAAAGAAATATTTAAAGTTGAAAACGGCTATTTTATTGTATCCGACGAAGAGAAACTATGAAAAATCATTTGATGGCGCCGGCAAGACCATTGACGAAACATTGAATATTTTAGCTTTCTACTAATCATCCCTATACTTAAACACATTTCTTAGCAAATATAACATTGTATCTTTTATAATATAAATGATTTTTGTGTTCCGCGATTAAATAAAATGGTTTTTAGAAAATCTTTTAGTTTTGGTTATTTTTTGAGGTTAGTTTGTTTTGTTGTTGGCTGATCGAAATCCCATTCATCTGTCAAATATCTAATGTAAACGATATAGATTTCGAATTGGATTTCGAAACGAAATCTGGTGAATATTTTAACAATGTAAATTCGCTATTAAGAATTAAGGTTCAAAGCAAAAAAGAGTAATAATAACAAAAGGATAAAAATAGCATTGTTAAATTTTCCCAGCGTAGAAAATCATTACCAGATATGTGGTTATGTAACTACATACTTGGTAATGGTAACTAGTTACTTTTGTTATTACATTTAATATTACTTTTATATGGCGATGTCGCGAAAAATAATGAGTTATGGTTACAGAACAGCATACGAAAAATCAAAAAATATATCGTTTCCCATGTGCTTACCAGTACTGACAAAAATAATGAGTCTAAAAATAGATTTCAAAAAAATAAATTATATAAAAAAAAAATATTTTTTATTGTATTTCTTTTTTTAAATAAAATTTGCTGGTGCGGGAATCGAACCTGGGTCTACAGATTGCCAGTCAATAGCTCTACCATCTGAGCTATATCGACATGTAATATTTAATAGATAAAACCATAATTGACCTGCTGCACACAAGTAAGCTTACTCGCCAACATACAAAAAATAAAAAAATAAGTGGTTACATATATCCTTACCAGTGTTTAAAAAATATTGAGTCTAAAAATAGATTTCAAAAAACTTTCAAAAAAATCTAGAAAATTATTTTCTATTTGAAATAATGATAAAAATAAGTCATTATTAGTAACTCATTATTATATGTTTTAAAATAATTCAGAAGGTAAGTGGGTGTCATTACTGGTAGTCCAAAAAATAATGATATGTCATTACCGTTTCTACACTGGGTAGTTGATGTTAGTCTAAGTTGAGTTGTTGATAACAAAATTCAAATTATCAAAATTTTAACCCACTCAAAAGGCGAAAGGCACTGATGATGGCTTTGTAGCGAAAGCCGAAAATGCGCATTCTGCCTTGCTGGTCTTATCGAATTCTTTCAAAAATTTTTATTCTTTGTAATTTACTTGTAAAAATTGTATCATCTTTCTTTGATTTGAAAATAATTTAAACAGAAAGTGATATTAATTTATGATCTAGAGTCATACTAAAATAACATTCATTTACTTAAATAACAGATCAACTAGAACATTCCGCCCATTTATCTAAAATACATTTCTTTAGCGCATTTTGAAATTATTTTACTCATACTTTACCTTATCTACAACTTTTTTTCTGTTGTTAACTTAACAATAATTGTCGGAAGTTAATGATATTAGCTGTGTTTGGGTACTCAACATTTGGATCCCGCGGGATCCCAATTTTACCAAAAAGCGTTTTCTTACTGCACAATTGGGTAAATGAGAGCTGTCATGAGAGAGTAATATTCTTGTTCTTCTTGCCCGAAGAAGCCCAAACTTTTTTTTCGTGTAAGTTTGGGTAAATTGTTTTTATCAGCTGTTATATCATCTGTTGGATTCAACTAGTTCAATTGAACTATTCACTTATTTGAACCAAATACCTAGTTCACAACTAATAGCTCTTTTACTTCAATCGCTCATTTTATTCATTCAGAAAAATATGTGTATCATTTACAAAAATGAACGTAAAAGTTGGAAAGGCATATCGGTAATGTTACAACTCCATAAAATTACCGACAATTTTTTGAAGACGCTTGTTTAAATGTGTTAAAGAGATAAATATGTAAATAAATCGAACCTTTTGTTTAATATTAAAATTTTTTCCAGATTTAAAAAACTATGTATTCCTTTTTGTATATAAAAATGCCTGAGAAGGAATTTTTTTTTAAATTTTTTATTTAAAAAGCGGTTTAACTAGAAAAGCTATCTAGATTTTTACAACAAATTGAACAAGAACTAGAAAGAGAGCTCAACAAAATGAACTATAATGCACAAATCTATTGACATTTGTTTTTCGGGCTTCAAATGTGGTTTTTCGCGTTCGTTTACTTTTGTGCATTTTTGTTATATCGGGAGAGTATTTCTTGTTAACTCTCATTTTACCGAACTTTACCCAAAAAGTTTAGAAACAGAGCTATTATTTAACGACAAAATTCGGTAGAAAAAGTTACGGAATCAGTTTTAACGACAATTGTAGTTAATTATCGAATTTTGACAATCTAACTACCGATTTTTGTCGGTAGAAAAAGTTACGGAATCAGTTTTAACGACAATTGTAGTTAATTATCGAATTTTGACAATCTAACTACCGATTTTTGTCGTTAAAAAGTTAGAGAATCACACTACTGAGCCATAATTATGACTAGCTTTTTTAAAACACAAATAACATAAATTATAAAAAAAAAAATTTTACCGATTTTTTGTTTTACAAACTAAGCACCAACTTTGGGGAATATGAATTTAAAAAACCAGACTTAAAAATTGTAAAATAATGGCGGAACGCTAAAAAAGGCTTTATGATACAAAAAATTGATTAGAAGACTTAATCGGCGATTTATATTCTGCAAACAAATATACTGATGCAAAAACTTTCCTTTTTGGAAATTTTATTTGTCGCGATTTTTTTTGCAAGAGGACTGCCTACCAGCTCCTGTTTTTAGAATTCTGGCAAAAGTTGTTGGCGTTCCAACAAACCAGATTTTGTTTACTGACCACCAGTTATGGGTCATATTTTCAATGAGCAATTCCACGAAAAACTGCTACCATACTAGTGTGATATACCAAAATGTTCGCAAGATGAGTCCCTACCAGTTCCTGTTTTTAGAATTCCGGCAAAAGTTGTTGGTGTTCCAACAAAGCAGATTTTGTTTACTGACCACCAGTTATGGGTCATATTTTCATGGACCAATTCCAGAAAAAACTGATACAATACTAGTGTGATATATCAAAATGTTCGCAAGAGGACTCCCTATCAGTTCCTGTTTTTAGAATTCCGGCAAAGGTTGTTGGTGTTCCGAGAAACTCGATTTTGTTTACTGACCACCAGTTATGGGTCATATTTTCATGGAGCAATTCCACAAAAAACTGCTCCCATACTAGTATGATACACCAAAATGTTCGCAAGAGGACTGCCTAGCAGTTCCTGTTTTTAGAATTCAGGCAAAAGTTGTTGGTGTTTCAACAAACCCGATTTTGTTTACTGACCTCCAGTTATGGGTCATATTTTCATGGAGCAATTCCACAAAAAACTGCTACCATGTTAAGGCACATCTACACGAGAGAGAAAACTTCTAGAGATAGAGCAAAAAACACCTCTAATTAGCTCTATTGTGAATGATTTAAGCTATTTAGAGGTGTTTTTTGCTCTATCTCTAGGAATTTTATATCTCGTGTAGATGTGCCTTAAAGGCATTCGTAGAGTTTACGCTAAATTTGTCATCTCTAATAAAGTTGGCTCTAATTTTTATCGTAAAAGTATCATCTCTAGTTGTCAAGTATTTGTTTTTATTAAAATTGTTGTATTTTAAAGAATAATTTTTTCTCCAAATACCAAAAAGTGTATTTAATAAACTGAAATGTTCAATAATGTTAGAAGACATCTTGAAAATTGTTACTAATTAAAGAAATTATGTATGACAGCAATTTTCAATGGCCTAGAGATTACATTTACATTTTCATAAAGTCTAGCCAGTTTTCTATCCCGTGTAGATGTGCCTTTAGAGTGACACACCAAAATGTTGTTAAAGAAACAAGCTTTCAGTTTCTGATTTAAAAGGTCTGGCGACGGGTCAAGGTGACCCACAAATTAATTGTTTAATTAAAATTAAGTTTCGTAGAAAAAGTTAATAAAAGTGGTAGAAAAAGTGAAAAACGGCGGTAGAGTTGATAAAAGTAGTAGTTTTTACGAAAATTTTCTTCTCTGAGTCAAATTAAAAAAAAAGTTAGCGACGTCGCTAACTTCACGGAGGACAAAAATAAAAAGCAATTTACCGCTCATTTCCGCGGCGGCTCGATTGCCAAAAATAACAAAAAGGTGGCGGCGCATCGACTTTGCTTCACTGGGCTTGTATCACTTCTCAAATATTCAATAAATTTTACTAAATTAACTTTTTCATTTTGGGAGTTGGGGAGAATATTTCTTATAGAAAACAAATTCATCAACGAAAAGTTGTTATTTATACAAAAAACTTTAAAATTTTCTAATATGTGCCCAACATCAGTTTTTTGTCGGCTTTGCCTTTGCTATAGAACCGAAGTTAAAAAGTTTGTTGATGAAAATGGTCAGTACAATGACATCTATGAAATCACTGCTAAATATTTTGATCCAATGGTAAATTCATACATATAAATATTTGTAAAAAGCTTAGTTTAAAAAAATATTGTATTGTAGTTGTTAACAACGGTAATATGTGTGGATTGCTGGCAACATATTCATGAATTTTACGAATTTCAACAATCTGTGCTTAAAGCTCAGGCCAAGCTTGAAGATGTTGAGAAAATTGAACCACTTGTTAAATTAGAAATGGTACTAGTAGATCAAGGTAAGTACTTATGTTAGGTAAATGTCTGCTTCTGGAGGCCGGATAACAGGAATGGCTTTTAACTCCAAATTTACCAATTGGCTGATAGAATAGCATGAATTGTAAACGAAAATTAAATTTCTAGTCTACTCCCAAGCAGACTAGATTTGTGAAGTAAATGCTTAAAAAAACCCTGTATTTCCCCCTATTAGTAATATCTATTTTTTATTCATACGAGCCAATGGCTCTTATGAAATACAGGGTTTTTGGAACAAGTTGAGTTTAGGGGCACAGCTCCGATTTTTTTTTTCACCCAGATAGTATTTTTGGGCTGAATAGGAAAAAAAAATTTTTTTGTCGGAGACCCCTATTTCGGGTGTTATTTCGAGTCAAAGTTAAAACATGGACTTGCCCGTATCTCCGCTATTTATTATCGGATCTGGACAATATGAGCACCATTGGAGAGATAATTGCAGCCCTATGTTCCACTGGGAATTAAAGGATTAAATATGGAGAGATAATTGAAATGGCTTTAATATGACATACAACTTTTTTAATATTTATTAACCCATTACGAGCCGGTTCAAGTTTTTCATATTTTTAGAGGGAGTTATGCGGGAAAAGCCCTTGAATATGAAAAAAGTGCTTATATAATGGTATGATTTGTTTCAACATAATTGTAATAGAGAATATACGTTTTAATTTGATGTACAACTTTTGCATTTAGCCCTTACACGAGCAAAGTTGTAAGGGGTTAAACTTTACTTTATGGGGCACCCCTCACAAAAAAAAATATGACCCCCACTGGAATTAAAAAAGAAAATTTTTTTTCTATACCGTGTTAAGGGGGCCGGGGCCCCCAGGACCCGCTAGGTTCGAAAAACCGAAACACGCCCAAAATGGCACGTGTGACTCAAATTAAAGAAAATTTTCTCACGATTCCAAATATGCATTTTGTTTTAAGATCCGGGAAATAGAATTCGGGCTAGGTGCATTTTTGTCATTTTAGGTGTTAAAAAATACTATTTTAAAAAATGTACGTAAACTTTTTAGTGATAAGTGTGGGATTTTTTTAGGAAAAAGTGAAAATTTTACGAATTTTAGGGGGTCGTTTTGTATATTATGGGACGCAGCGTCGCAGGCGAAAAAAGTTTTAAAAAAATCGCGGGATTTTTTCAAAAAATTTTTCATTTTTTGGTACATAGCGTACATAAGTTGGTAAAAGTTTTGTTTTTAAAAATTTAATGAATGTTTGGGGGTATTTTGTGTATTGTGGGCAGAGCTTTGAAGAATTAATTCTTTTTTGAATGAATTCACTACCAATCGAATTAAATTTTCTATAGAATTGAATGAATTCCTTTTCTTAAGTAATTCACTGAATTCGTTCAACTGAACGCGTTCATTAAACAACAAACTCAAAGACTTAATTCAATTGCAATAGTTCTTTTTATTAAATCAAATGAATTAATTCACTGGTGAACGCATTCAATTTTATAAATCGAACGGAAAAATAAGTGAATTAATTCCTTACTGAATTAATTCACCACTGAATTCGTTCAATTTCATTTTCATTCAGTGAATTAAAAAAAAATAAAATTACGTTCAGTGCATTAAAAAAAAATAAAATACGTTCAGTGAATTAAAAAAAATAAAATTACGTTCAGCGAATTAAAAAAAAAAAAATACGTTCACTGAATTAAAAAAAAAATTAAGTTCACTGAATTGAAAAAACCAAAAATTAAGTTCACTGAACTCGAAGCCTGTTTTCTGCCGTTCAGTAGAAGAAAACATTTATTTACAAATAAAATTTCTAACCAAGCAATTTTACAGCGTTTGCTGGGGGTCAAGGGAAATTATTTCCAAATGCCAACCTCACCCACAGTCCACCTTGGACATGGTGTCCCCTGTTAACGCTGACGAGGCTCTGACGACCGAGTATGGGCGGTATAACCCGGTTCCCACGGCAATCGGACTATGTGCCGGAACGATTCGGATGTATTCGAATCTTCGAATTTATCCGAGCAAGGATTGCCACTCCGGCTTTAAATGAGAATTATTAACTACAAATTCTCATTTTAAAGCCGTTACAACAACGACAACAGCGTTTGCTAGTAAAAATCAACAAATTACATATATATTAAGTGTTAGAGAAACCCGATGCACTTTATCAACCTACATGATTAAAAAATAAAGCCTTTTACTATTAAAAATAAAAACTTTACAGATATACATAGATGAATTTGGAAAAAAATATAATGTGTGTGAAATTATCCATAGATTTTTCTCGTGTGGAACTTAAGTGGAACACAATTTTGTTTTATAAAATATTTAAAATAAGTCGAATTTAGTCAATAAAATTAAATGAAATTACTTAAAAATAAAAGAATTTTAATGTTTAAAGCGTTTTTTTTTTTTTTAATTTGAATACAATGCAAGTGCTGTGAAAATGTATATTTACTATTTTCCTTTACTTTGTAAATGGAAATTTTAAGTGCAACTTTCTTCGCTCCTCCGATTAATTGGATGATGGGAGACATACCTATGGAATCTACAAGAGTCCGAGCATATTTTAAGGTATGTCACATATTAGGGAATCGCACCTGTGCAATACAAACAGTCTTTCAAAGTCATCCATAGATTTTGAGTCTGACAAAGTTATCCATAGATTTGAATTACGGCCATGTAAGAAAATATTTCAAGACTATTTTCTCGACTCCTCCGATGAATTGGATGCTGGGACACATACCCATTAAATCTACAAGAGTCCTAGCATATTTTAAGGTATGTCCTATATTGGCGAATCGAAACTGTGCACTACGAACAGTCTGCCAAAGTCATCCATAGATTTTGATTTTTGGCAAATTTGAAAAATATGGCAGTACAATTTTCTCCGCACCTCAGATGATTTGGATTATGGCACACATATCCATGGAATCTACAAGAGTCTGCGCATATTTTAAGGTATGTTCCATATTGGCGAATCGCCATGGGGCCTTACAACCTGCCATAAAAGTTGTCCATAAATTTGGTTTTTTATATGGTAAAAATTTTTCGTGCGCTTGCCATGAAAATATAGGAATAGTCAGGGTTTGAACAGTGCCTAGAAAACCGTAGATTCGGAAAAAATTTTCTTTTCAAATATCGAATGTGGGTTTTAGAGAAAAAAATGTTTTATGTATTAGAACCCAGATTTCTAAAAATAATTTAATTTTAAATTGTACAAAATTGAAAATTTTTATAAATGTTGTTTTAATTCACATTTTAAGTCACATACCAACGGACTCTACTTGAGTCCAAGTGTATTTTAAGGTATGCCCCATTTTAGCGAATCGACGTTGTGACGTTCTTTCAAAGTCATCCATAAATTTTAATTTTTGGCAAATTTGAAAAATATGGCAGTATTATTTTTCTCTGCTCTTCCGATGAAGAAGAGCAGAGATTCTACATGCCTGTAGAATCTACTTGAGTCCAAGAAAATTTTAATGAGTGTCCAATCTTGGCGAATCGTATTGGGGCCTTACAACCGGCCATAAAAATTGTCCATAAATTTGGTTTTTTATATGAAAGAAATTTTAAAATAAAAAATTTAGGAGCGTTTTCCACGAAAATATAGGAATGGTCAGGGCTTGAACTGTGTCTAGAATCGAAGGATGAAAACCGTAGATCTCGAAAATATTTTCTTATCAAATATCGAATGTAGGTTTTAGAGAAAAAAATGTTTTATGTGTTAGAACCCAGTTTTCTTAAAACAATTTATTTAATACCCAATCCAGGTAAAATTAGGAATGGTCAGAAGATAAACTATTTCTTTAAAGGCCGATCATCATCTGTAAATGCAAAAACACTTTTCGTTTTAAAAATCGAGTGCAGGGTTTAAAATTTATTGTAATTTTTTAAATTGTACCAAAATGTAAATTTTTAAAAAGTTATTTTCTTAGCTTGTCCGATCATTTGGAAAATGAGTCATATTCCAACGAACTCTACTTGAGTCCAAGAGTATTTTAAGGTAGGTATATCCCATTTTGGCGAATTGCCGTTGTGTGCTACAAAAGGTTTTTCAAAGTCATTCATAAATTTTAATTTTTGGCAAATTTGAAAAATATGGCCGTACATTTTCTCCGCTCCTCCGATGATTATGGGACACATACCCATGACATCTACAAGAGCTTGATAATATTTCCAGGTATGTCCAATATTGGCGAATCGCCATGGGGCTTTAACCGACCATAAAAGTCCATAAATTTTATTTTTATATGGTAAAAATTTAAAAATAAAAATTTTACGAGCGCTTTCCAGGAAAATATGGGAATGGTCAGGGCTTGAACTGTGCCTAGGATCAAAGGAAGAAAGCCTTAGATTCCGAAACTATTTTCTTATCAAATATTGAATGTAGATTTTAGAGAAAAGAATGGTTTATGTATTAAAACCCAGATTTCTAGAAACAATTTACTTAATGCTCAATCCAGGTAAAATTCGAAATGGTCAGAAGATAAGCTATCTCTTTAAAGGACGACTATCATCTGTAAATGCAAAAACACTTTTCGTTTTAAAAATCGAGTGCAGGGTTTGAAATTTATTGTAATTTTTTAAATTGTATCAAATTGGAAATTTTTAAAAATGTCCTAATTTTGTTAGCTCGTCCGATCATTTGGAAAATGAGTCACATTCCAACGGACTCTACTTGAGCCCAAGAAAACATATATGATCATATATGGATATCTATATGATCATATATGCTCATCTTAATATGATCATATATGGATATCTATATGATCATATATGCTCATATATGATCATATGTCCATATATGGAACAATATATACAAGTTATCTGCAGATTTTTTTAAAAATATTTAAAAAATAAAAAAGTAGGGTGTTTTTTGAAAAATTGAGTTTTTTATAAAAACACAAAAAATCCAAATTCGGAACTTGTTCTGAAAATTTTAATTTAAAATTGTCTCTGTCGAAATTTTAACGAAGGTCGTTTAAAATGTAATCTTCACACAAATTTTGATTTTGTTCCCTTAAAACTTCACTATACATCATACTTAGGTAGAAGTATAGTATGAAGGAAGTGTTTGTCTATTTTCAAAAAACTTAAAATTTAGAAGTTATGGATCAGAAAAGCTTTGAAGTGTTTGTAAGTAATTTTTAGGATCAAAAGTTCAATACAGGCCAGTCCTGTATGCCCCCGATAGATCCAATTTTTGTACACGTATTATTTTTTATGCCAAATCTATCGGAAACTGCTGGTGGAGCGAACAAAAAAACTTTTGAAAATCTCATACATTTCATGGGTGGTCTATTGTAGAGTTCTTAGTATTGTTAAAACGTATAAATGAAATACGTCATAGTCAAGCATCTATCTACATTTTACGTGGAAGCATAAGTTTGAAAAAATAATAATTATATTTTTTCCAAATTCATCTATATCTGTAAAGTTTTTATTTTTAATAGTAAAAGGCTTTATTTTTTAATCAGGTAGGTTGATAAAGTGTATCGGGTTTCTCTAATGGGATGTCAGTTAAACCGAAAACGAATTTTGTCGTATCGGGCAAGCCCGCTACGTTGTTAGCGTACCTTGTAATATGATGTCTGTTCCCGTACTTTACCGAAGTTACACAAACTAGCCCAAACGCGTTCCCGTACTCAAAATTGCGTGTAAATTGTTGTTGTTTGGGCTGTTTTGGGTTCCCGCGGGTACCCGCGGTAACGTACGGGAACGCACATATGTTTTGTATAGGAATTAAATATTTTTATGAAAAAAAATACAATGCTTTTTATTAGTGTAAAAATATTCAAAATAAAAGCCCCCTTCGATGAGAATGCTTATTAGGAGCTTATATAAAAATAATTTCAAAAATTATTATTCAGAGGAAGCTTATGTTAAAACAAATTTTCTACTTTTAAATAAAATCAAATAGACACACTTAATAATTAACAATAAATAACGATGACGATGTGAGAGTTGTGGTTAGCACAAAAAAAAGGGTTTCCACCAAAAAAAAAAAGTTTCCACAAAAAAAAAAAAATATTTCACAAAAAAAAAAAAAAATGTTTCCACAAAAAAAAAGTGTTTCCACAAAAAAAAAATTGAGATGAGATAAATGAGATAGGATGCGCTGAGATTAGATTAATGCTTTAAGTGCTGCCTGGTTGTCATAGCAACACGAAAATTTATATGTAGGGACGCCATATCTCCGGAACCACTGGGCCAATTTCGTGCAAACTTCACATAAACCATCTACAGACCATCCTAAACGTAACCTGAAATTTTGGTTGAAATCGGTTGACAGAAATCCGTTGAAATATAAAAATTTGTATATCGATCACACATTTTATATGGGAAAAACACACCATCACAAAAGTGTGCGTATAACGCGTATGCGTACACATTTTTCGTAATTTTTTCTTTTTAAGAACCATCAGTAAAAGTATACCTTTCCAACGCATGTATTGGTTTGTAAATCGGTTGAGTGGTTCGCGAGTTATAAAATGACGAACATATTCCAACTTATTTTTATATATATAGATTTGTTAATTTTTACTAGCAAACGCTGTAAAATTGCTTAGTTAGAAATTTTATTTGTAAATAAATGTTTTCTTCTACTGAACGGCAGAAAACAGGCTTTGAGTTCAGTTAACTTAATTTTTGGTTTTTTGAATTCAGTGAACGTATTTTTTTTTTTTTTTAATTCACTGAACGTATTTTTATTTTTTTTAATTCACTGAACGTAATTTTACTTTTTTTTTAGTTCACTGAACGAAAATGAAATTGAACGAATTCAGTGGTGAATTAATTCAGTAAGGAATTAATTCGCTTTTTTTCCGTTCGATTTATAAAATTGAACGTTCACCAGTGAATTAATTCATTTGATTTAATAAAAAGAACTATAGCATTTGAATTAATTCGTAACAAAATAAATCGAACGAAAACAAATATGAATTAATTCCATTCAATATATGGCGCTTTGTGAATTAATTCATCGAAGTTTTAATTCAGAATTGAAAAATTGAATTAAGGAATTAATTCTTCAAAGCTCTGATTGTGGGATATAGTTTTTTTGAAAACATTTTTTAGTACATAGCATACATAAGCTTTATTTTGGTAAAAGTTGGTGTTAAAATTTAATGAATTTTGGGGGATTTTTATGTTTTGCGGGACAAGCGCCGCAGGGGAAGACGATTTCCTTAGGCAAGAATGAAATCCGGATAGGGACATGCCTGCAGCGGATTATTTTTCACAATTTGTTAAATACGTTTGGGATTTTTAGCATATTTAATTCCTTTGATGCAATTAATGTATATCCCGATAAAATAAAATTAAAAAACTAATATGCAAGTGCTTGTGCAAATTTAAATGTTACTGACACTTTAGAAAACATTGTTCTCTATTGTTGTTTCTACATGAATGGATGTCACTACATTGCTAGATCTGTCAAAACAACAGAGTAGTACATTGGAAGATGACAAAGCAAATTGTGGAAAATTCTCTGTTGTTGTTTTTGTTTTTTCTTTGATATTTTAAATGTTTAATAACGCTCCTAGACGAGAACAAAAAATTCTCATTGAGTTTGTAATTTAACTTAACAAATATTTCCAGAAATTCTAAAAACGTCGTCCCCTGACGATTTCCTTAGGCAAGAATGAAATCCGGATAGGGACATGCCTGCAGCGGATTATTTTTCACAATTTGTTAAATACGTTTGGGATTTTTAGCATATTTAATTCCTTTGATGCAATTAATGTATATCCCGATAAAATAAAATTAAAAAACTAATATGCAAGTGCTTGTGCAAATTTAAATGTTACTGACACTTTAGAAAACATTGTTCTCTATTGTTGTTTCTACATGAATGGATGTCACTACATTGCTAGATCTGTCAAAACAACAGAGTAGTACATTGGAAGATGACAAAGCAAATTGTGGAAAATTCTCTGTTGTTGTTTTTGTTTTTTCTTTGATATTTTAAATGTTTAATAACGCTCCTAGACGAGAACAAAAAATTCTCATTGAGTTTGTAATTTAACTTAACAAATATTTCCAGAAATTCTAAAAACGTCGTCCCCTGACGATTTCCTTAGGCAAGCATGAAATCCGGATAGGGACATGCCTGCAGCGGATTATTTTTCACAATTTGTTAAATACGTTTGGGATTTTTAGCATATTTAATTCCTTTGATGCAATTAATGTATATCCCGATAAAATAAAATTAAAAAACTAATATGCAAGTGCTTGTGCAAATTTAAATGTTACTGACACTTTAGAAAACATTCTTCTCTATTGTTGTTTCTACATGAATGGATGTCACTACATTGCTAGATCTGTCAAAACAACAGAGTAGTACATTGGAAGATGACAAAGCAAATTGTGGAAAATTCTCTGTTGTTGTTTTTGTTTTTTCTTTGATATTTTAAATGTTTAATAACGCTCCTAGACGAGAACAAAAAATTCTCATTGAGTTTGTAATTTAACATAACAAATATTTCCAGAAATTCTAAAAACGTCGTCCCCTGACGATTTCCTTAGGCAAGAATGAAATCCGGATAGGGACATGCCTGCAGCGGATTATTTTTCACAATTTGTTAAATACGTTTGGGATTTTTAGCATATTTAATTCCTTTGATGCAATTAATGTATATCCCGATAAAATAAAATTAAAAAAAAAAAAAAAAAAAAAAAATTTCATTTTTTGGTACATTGTGGTCATGTTTGAATTCTTAAGAAAATTTCCGTTTATTTGAGTACCCATACTTTATAATTAGTCTTAAATGGATCTAGTGGGAGCCAATTATGTTTAGTCCTAGTGAAAGATATTTCTATAACTCTATAATTGACATGAATTTTTTTGAGTTAATGTAAAAAAAAACTAAAACTTTGACCCCCAATAGCTTTGTTGTTTGATGGGTTAAGAGGTCGAGCTATATCTTGAATGAAAGGTGTAAGTCTCGACAATATATAATTAAGTACAAATTATATTGTTATATACGCAATCTTATGAAATAAAACCCTTTTTTGTTAAAATGAACCTACTAAAAATTAAAAAAAATTTTAACTGGGCCGCAATGGGTTAATTGGTATAAAAATTTTTAATGCCATATGAAAGATATTTTAAATACCTTTCTAATGGTGTGCGTACTGTCCAAATCCGACCGGAGTTATAAGCAAGTCCAACTTCGAACTTTGAACCGAAATAACTTCCGAGATAGGTCCGACCGACAAACAAAAATGTTGATGTGGAATCCCAATAAAAAGTTTTACCTGTGGTAAAAATTTTGACCTGATCGGAGCTGTGCCACTAAACTCAACTTTAACCGGGTTTTTTAAGCAATAACTTCACAAATCTAGTCTACTTGGGAGTAGACTAGAAATTTAATTTTTTACTTTTCGTTTACATTTCATGCTATTCTACCAGCCAATTGGTAAATTTGGAGTTAAAAGCCATTCCTAAGCCCAAAGTAATTACTTCGAAGTAATTGCTAAGTTTTATTCATATGACCCAATATCTCGTTAAAATTTAACCTAAAGTTAAATTTAAAAAAATTATTATAAACAAACAGAAAAGTCCCAATTAGTAGCTAACAGGACATTTTGTCACAGTCCAGCACATTGTGTTGGTGGGGCTAGGGTTGCCAGAAATGAAATCGACAAAAAGTACACTAAAAAAGAAGTACATTTTTTTTAATTAAAAACATCTTATAATTCATAATAACTACCCAATAAACCAAACGATATCGTCACGATATCGAAAAGATATCACCTAGGTGATATTTATTATCATATATGATAATCACTTGTGATACGAAAACGAAAAATTTTTTGTTCTAAATGTACCTTTCGTAACGATATCATATTTCCAAGGAATTATGATACGGTTTTCGCTATCGAAATTCCCTGGAATAACGATAATAAAATCACCAAAATCTGGACCAGCTTCTAAACACTATCGTTATTCCAGGCGATTTCGATATCGAAAATGATATAGCAAAACTGGAATTCTTTTAAAATGTACTGAAATGAAGCCATAATGAAAAATTGATAGTAAAATCTTCATATTCAGAAGAAAAGTCGAACTCACCTAGATTTTCCAACTATAATTGTCCAATAACAAGGAGTATAAATAGCCAAACGAAGTAAAAATTGTAAGTTTTTATAAATTTTATTTGTTTCTGCAAACTGTTTGAATTTTTGTACATAATGAATATTTTGAAGTATACTTTATCCTTAAACCTTATCGAAAACGATATTATAATCTTATTGGAATTTGATATCGTTTTCGGATATCTAAGGTGATAGCGATTTCGCTATCATATCGTTCTTTGGTTTTATTATGCTGTCTACACACGAAGGAAAATTCGTCAGAACATGTGTTTAATTTTTTTTACATTCAAATTTGAATTGCGTCAATATTGATTCGATTCAATTTTTCGTTTTATGATATGATTCGTCTGTGAAGTTATCCAAAGATTTTTATTTTTTTATTTGTGTGGAACGAGTGCGGAACATGAATTAATTTGTAAAAAATTAACCCCTAAATTCATAAACGCTTTGTAAAATTATAGGAGGTTTATTGAACAAATTTTGTATGAAAATGACGTTTTGTAAACCTGCTATAACTTTACAAAGCATTTATGAATTGAGGGGTAAAAATATTAGATTTTAACAAAAAATATTGTAAAAAACAAACAAAATGGGTAGGCAGAGTATATTTTTTAACAATGAAAATTTAAATGTACATATCTCTATTTTTGTTATTACAAGTTACCTACAATTAACAATTGCAACATAAATTTATCGGGTTTTCTGATGATTTTGCAGATGAGACATGTACTATTCGAATCTACAGTCATTTGCAATATAATAGGGACATTAAAGTTTTTTTCTAATTTTATTCTCGTTGCCTTTATTTTTAAAGATCAAAATATTGGATAAATTCGCCCCAAAATGCCAGGAGAGAGTTCAGAAAATTGTGCAGAATTTTAATGTAATGTCTGTTTTTTTATTTTGTCACTTGTTTTAAGTAGGCGTGGCTTTTAAAGAAAAAAAAGCGATATCGACCTTCTATCAAATTGCATAGTAAAATTTAGCAAGTACTGATCAGTTCTGTAAAAACTGTATATTTTTGGAATTCGTATAAAATTTCCTTAAGTATTGCATTATTTTTTTCTACAAATGGTCGCCACACTTAAAATGACAGTGCCTTAAACATGACCAATTTTTTCTTTGATTTTAGCGATTTTAAAATAAAGTTAACAACATTGAAACTTTAAAGTGAATGGGCTTATTCTATATTTAGCGCGGTATAACAAACCAGTCAAGGTTTTTTTACGTTATAGTATAAAGCATTCCGTATTTAAATTTCAGTGTTGTTACCTTTATTTTAAAATCTCTAAAAACAAAGAAAAATTTGGTCATGTTTAAGGCACTGTCATTTTAAGTGTGGCGACCATTTGTAGAAAAAAACGAGTAAAAAGGTTAAAGTCGGGCATGCCGACTATACAATACCCTACACCAGTCTGGTTAAAAGCCAACTAATGTTTGGATCCGAAATTCGAATGGGTTAAAATGGGACTTGTGTCCAAATTTTTTATAATGTGAGTCAGCGAACCAAATTTCACTAAAATATCTTAATATTTGCGACCTGCAGCGTATAAACAATATAATTTTGGTAGGACCCTTATATGGGCACTAGGTCTAAACATGGACCGATGTTCACCAAAATCAATAGACTTTGTCCGTGGGACAACGTAGGTCTGTGTACCAAATTTCATCAAAATATCTTAATATTTGCGACCTGCAGCGTATAAACAATATAATTTTGGTAGGACCCTTATATGGGCACTAGGTCTAAACATGGACCGATGTTCACCAAAATCAATAGTCCTTGGGCTGACATAAGTCGGTATACCATGTTTCATCAAAATATCTTAATATTTGCGACCTGTAGAGTGCGCACAAGAAAGCATGTACAGACAGACGGACGGACGGACATTGTTAAATCGAAATAAAAAAAAAAATTCTGAGCCGATCGGTATACTATAAGGTGGGTCTAGGACCAATATTTTTTGGTGTTACAAACATCAGCATAAACTTATAATACCCTGACCACATAGTGGTGTAGGGTATAATGATGCAATACTTAAGGAAATTTTATAGGAATTCCAAAAATATACAGTTTTTACAGAACTGATCAGTACTCGCTAAATTTTACTATGCAATTTGATAGAAGGTCGATATCGCTTATTTTTCATTAAAAGCCACGCCTACTTAAAACAAGTGACAAAATAAAAATACACACATCACGTTAAAATTCTACACAATTTTCTAAACTATCTCCTCGGATTTTGGGGCGAATCTATCCACTATTTTGATCTTTAAAAATAAAGACAAAGAGAATAAAATTAGAAAAAAACTTTAATGTCCCTATTATATTGCACATGACAGTACGTAATCTTCCGACAATTCTAAGTCATGTCTCATTTTAGGGAATACCATCGTTACTAGAGTTGGCATTCATTGAACTAGTTCGTTCAAATCGTTCAATCGTTCGTTTTTGGTATCGCTCTTTTTTGTCATGAGCTGTGTCTGAACATGGATTCGTGAACGGTGTCGTTCGTTCGACAATTTATTGGCGCACTACATGTTACATGTTTATATTAATTTTATTGTGCATAGACTAATAGCGTCAGAAAATTACAATTTTATTAAATTATTAAGAAAAACATTTCATTCTGTAATAAAATTAATAAGAAAGGGATACAAATTTTCTATGACTAAAAAAAAGAACGAAATGAACGATTGAACGAAATGAACGAAAAGAACGAATAATGGTGAACGATGTCATATCGTTCAATGAACTGAACCGTTCAAATGAACTAGTTCGTTCATGAACGACACAACTATAATCGTTACCCTACAATTGGCCCCTGAAAGTAGTCTAATAATTTGGATTTTGGTCAGTAACTGTTCAATTTTCTCAGCTCCCCTGATGATTTGAGTGACGGGACATACACCAATAGAATCTACTTGAGCCCTAGAATATTTCAAGTCATGCCTCATATTAGGGAATTGCCTTGGTGCCGTACAATTGGCCCCTGATAGTTATCCAAAGATTTTGGTTAGTACTAATTTTTGGAGATCCCCCGATGATTTGGAAGACGGGACATATGCCAATAGAAACTTATTGGGACCTAGCAAATTTTGAGACATGTCCGAAATTGGGGAATAGCCTTGATGCCCTACAATTGGCCCCTGATAGTTATCCAAAGATTTTTGTCATTGCTAATTTTTAGAGATACTCCGATGATTTGGGAAACGGGACATATGCCAATAGATACTCATTGAAAACTAGCAAATTTTGAAGCACGTCCAATATAGGGGAATTGCCTTGATGCCCTACAATTGGCCCCTGAATATAATCCAAAAATTTTTTGATTTTGTCAGTAACTGATCAATTTTCTCAGCTCTCTTGATGACATGGATGACGGGACGTACACCAATAGACTCTACTTGAGCCCTAGAATATTTCAAGTCATGCCTCATATTGGGGAATTGCCTTGGTGCCGTACAATTGGCCCCTGATAGTTATCCAGATTTTGGTTAGTGCTAATTTTTGGAGATCTCCCGATGATTTGGGAGACGGGACACATCCCAGTAGAAACTCCTTCAGACCTGGAAGATTTTGAGATATGTCCGATATTGGGGAATTGCCTTGATGCCCTACAATTGGCCCCTGAATATAGTCCAAAAATTTCGGATTTTTTCAGTAACTGATCAATTTTCTCAGCTCTCCTGATGACCTGGATGACGGGACGTACACCAATAGATTCTACTTGAGCCCTAGAATGTTTCAAGTCATGCCCCATATTTGGGAATTGCCTTGGTGCCCAACAATTGGCCCCGATTATTATCCAAAGATTTTGGTTAGTGCTAATTTTTGGAGATCCCCCGATTATTTGGGAGTTTGGACATATGCCAATAGAAACTCAATGAGACCTAGAAAATTTGTAGATATGTCCGATATTGGGGAATTGCCTTGATGCCCTACAATTGGTCCCTGAATATAATCCAAAATTTCGGATTTTGGCAGTAACTGTTCAATTTTCTTAACTCTCCTGATGATTTGGGTGTCGGGACGTACACCAATGGAAACGATTTTAGCTTTTTGAAAATTACGAAATTTGGCGAGTTTGGCACTAAACATCAATAGATTTTGACGAAATTAGTTTTGATTACTACTACCTCTATGTTTAATTTCAAAAAAATCTGTTGGCTAGTTTTTGAGTTAGAGAGATATTCGTAAGACGTATCCTGCGGTTATCCTGTGAGTCCTGGAGAAAAATGTTTAACTGATTTTACGATTAGAGACTCTCAACAAGTTTTGTTACTATCGATAATGTACGCCAGATCGTAAATGTATTTTTTGGCGATTTTTAAAATATTTTTTTCTTTTTTAAAAAGTTAATTTTTCCAAATTTACTAAATTTTCACTTTACGTGCTTCTCGCTTGAAAACCGTTCGTTTTACAAATAAAAAGTTTGAAGGCAAAGAAGTGGGTAATTAAGTTTTCTATGGATATAATACAACTTGTTTAATAAAATATTGTTATTTAGCCAAAAACTATTTAAAATCAGAAGACCGCCTTTTGGCGACATTGGGCATTAGAGGGTTAATGTATCGCTTGATTTTATAATATTTTTTTTCTGGGAAAACTTTCGAGATAAAGTAGACTGTGTTTAGAAATAAATAAAATTTTCCCCAAATTTGTTGTGTTTTCGTTGTTACCTTTTTATTTTTTGCGTGTACTCTCGATTTATATATGTGTGTAATCAGTGTTTTTTTACAGCCAAAAACGTTGTTTTACGTAGTATGACCCAGAGCTTTGAAGAATTAATTACTTTTTGAACGAATTCACTACCAATCGAATTCAATTTTCTCTAGAATTGAATGAATTCCTTTTCTTATGTAATTCACTGAATTCGTTAAATTGAACGCGTTCATCAAACAACAAATTCAAAGAATTAATTCAATTGCAATAGTTCTTTTTATTAAATCAAATGAATTAATTCACCGGTGAACGCGTTCAATTTTATAAATCGAACGGAGAAAAAGTGAATTCATTCAGTGTATTAAATAAAAAATAAAATTACGTTCAGTGAATTAAAAAAAATAAAATTACGTTCACTGAATTAAATGAATTGAAAAAAAAAATAAAATAAGTTTACTGAATTGAAAAAAAAAATAAGTTCACTGAATTCAAAGCCTGTTTTCTGCCGTTCAGTAGAAGAAAACAATAATGTACAAATAAAATTTTTAAATAAGCAATTTTACAGCGTGTGCTAGTAAAAATAAACAAATTAGAAACCGGATGCTGTTTATCAACCTACATGATTCAAAAATAAAGCCTTTTACTATTAAAAATAAAAACTTTACAGATATAGATAAATTTGGAAAAATATAACTATATAACTACACTCTAATAAAATTTCGTTTAAATTTACCCCATTTATAGTAGGTAACTTTTTACCTACTATAATATCAGTAGAATTACTCAATGTGTGTAAATATCAAATTATACACACATTGTGTGTAATATTGGTATACATAATGTGTGTAAACGTACAATTTTAATGCGTAAATTTATATATAAACGGCTTGAAATAGCACATATAAATGCTTGAAAATACAAATAAAATACAATGAAAAATACAATGTAACAGTTTTATTGCAAAATAAATCAAAAACATTTAACACAATAGAAACAATAATTTATTTAAATGCTGCCAACATTTATACGCCGATTTTGAAATCTTCCGATGTATCCAATATTTTATCTACAATGCTTGGAGGTAAAAAGTTGCCAAATTCGTGGTTAGATATACTGGTACCTTTCTTGGTGCACGGTACATTGTTATTGTATTTAGTCGTTGCTGTAAAACGAAAAGAAAAATTACCAAAAAAACAACGGATTGCAATAACAAAATAAATCGAACGAAAGCAAATATGAATTAATTCCATTCAATATATGGTGCTTAGTGAATTAATTCATCGAATTTTTAATTCAGAATTGAAAAATTGAATTAAGGAATTAATTCTTCAGAGCTCTGGTATGACCTTGTTGTATTTCAACACCTTACGTAAATTTACGTAATCGCGATACTTTAAGCCACGTTAGGCAACTACGTCACGTTGCGTTGTAGTATGTTAACACTTTTTTCGGGATTGCACCGCTTAATACAAATACAGAGATGGATGGCATCCAAAGATTCGGTAGCCTAAGTTTTTTGTTTTAATTTTTATGTAAATTCAACTTGGTCCAGCATTATTTTATATAATTTATATCCTTAATCTATTTTTTTTAGATAATGAAGATCATCTGAAAGAAGAAGATATTGATAGAAAAATAAACTTAAAAGACTATAATCCATTTGAGTCCGATGATGATGAAATTTTATCGCCTGAACATTCTAACAAAAAAATTCGCGCATTTGGGGAGCAAAAAATAAAAGAGAAAAAAAATATTAAAAAACTTGATGAATCATATCATAATTCTATAGAAGTTGATAATAATTCAGATAATAGTGATTATGATTCTACTCATGATAAATATAGTTTTAAATGTTCCATATGTGACAAAGACTATAAGCATGCCAAAGGATTGCGTTGTCATACAGCCACTCACACTGTACGGGATACTTATCAGTGTCCATATTGCCCAACGAAGTTTCAAGGAAAAGGTAGTATTCCTCGACATGTTCGCCAGTTTCATCCCAATGAATCTCAGACTTTTAATAGTAGAGAAATTAAAAGTTTAAATTCATCCGCGGTAAAAGACGAAGCTTTTAGCGAAGAAATTATTTGTGAACCATTAATTTCATATAATGCTACATCTGAGAAAGGAAATCTTAGTCGTAATCATAACGATGATACTACTGAAAGTAAACTTAAATATAAATGTACCAAATGTGATAGAAGTTATTCAAAATTTTTTGATCTTCGTGATCATATGGCATCACATAAAAATGAGGCTATTAATCAATGTCCATATTGTCCGGCAAAATTGTCACTGCCTCGAAACATTCGACGTCATATCAAAGCATTACATCCCGAGAAATATGTTAAGCCTATCACACCAACAGTGGATTTAAACTTGTTAGGGCGACATATAACAAATTCAGGCAACGAAGATACTATTAATGCTGATTTGCCCAATTATAATGATTATGATGCCTTTATAGCTAAATGGAAACAGGAGCTTGAATGTTATATGTGTAAAAATATGTTCAAAAGTTTTGATTTATTACGTCAACATTTTAAAGTTGTACATCCTCGTGATAAATGCCATGTAATGTGTTGTGAACAAAAATTTGTATTGCGTACTAGATTAGTCGACCACATACGACTGCATCTGGATCCAAATTCTTTCAAGTGTACAATTTGTGGAAGATGTGCAGATAATAGCTATTTCCTAAAACTTCATATGCGGTCACATAGTGACGAAAAACCATTTCAATGTAATATTTGTCACAGAAAATTTCGAACGAAATCTAGATTATTACATCACGCTGGTATACACAGCACAGAAAGAAACCATTTTTGTAAGGTTTGCAATAAGGGTTTTTCCACCATATATCTTCTTAAAAAACATAACTATGTTCATGAAAAATTTAACACTAAACATCTTTGTGATCAATGTGGCAAACGTTGTTATAGCGCTAACGATCTTAAAAATCATCTACTTACGCATGATGAAATATCTAAATCTAAGTGGCCTTGTGATATATGTGGCGCTCAATTGAAAACAAGTTTAACTCTCAGAAATCACAAACTAATTCACAATGATAATAAGATTGCCTATGAATGCAGTGAATGTGGTAAAATTTCTCCAAATAAATATGCGTTAAAAAGTCACAAAAGCAGTGTTCATGGAAAAAAGAGTGCATCAATATTTCAATGTTTCATATGTCTAAAAGTATTTACATCTGCGCCATCATTACGTTTACATGGGGATACCCATGCTAAAGATGATCCACAATATCAATGCCCCCATTGTCCGATAAAATTGAAACAAAAAAGTAATATTCCGCGTCACATTCAAGTTGCACATCCCACAGAATTTTCCGAGATGAGTCGACGTAAAAGATCGAAAGTGGATTTAAGTTTAATAGATCAAAAGATTGTTATTTAAATGAGAAGAAAAGTAATAAAGAAAAATAATGGTTCAATAGCAAGGACTAACAAGCCATTATCGAAATCAAATGTTGCCTCTTTTTGAATAATTATTCAAGAACTGGACTATTTACACATTCGTGGAATAATTTTTAAATAATGTCATTTTTGTGTAATTTCACTTTTACATCAATTTTCTTAAATTTCCGATATTTAACTGCCTGTTTTTATAAAAAGAATCACACGAATTCGTTAAAACATTTTTGTGAAAAAACAGAAACTTAGAAACATTTATCTTTAAATTTTTTAGCTGCATTTGTTCTACATAGAAGTCTTAACAAAATTTGTGTAAAAATTTTGAATCGAAAACGTTTTTAAATTAGTGTTTTTCACACAAATTTTTTAACGAATTCGTCTGATACTTTTTACAAAAACACCCAGTAAATAAATAAAAATAGTCGATAGTTACCCAACAAATAATAAGCAAAAAACGAGTAAAAAGGTTAAAGTCGGGCATGCCGACTATACAATACCCTACACCAGTCTGGTGTATTGTTTGGATCCGAAATTCGAATGGGTTAAAATGGGGCTTATGTCAAAATTTTCTATAATGTGAGTCAGCGCACCAAATTTCATTAAAATATCTTAATATTTGCGACCTGCAGTTTGTAACCAAGCCAATTTTGGGGGGACCCTTATATGGGCACTAGTTCTAAACATGGACCGATGTTCACCAAAATCAATAGGCTTCGTCCTTGGGCCAACATAGGTCTATGTACCAAATTTCATCAAAATATCTTAATATTTGCGACCTGCAGCGTATAAACAATATAATTTTGGGGGGACCCTTATATGGGCACTAGTTCTAAACATGGACCGATGTTCACCAAAATCAATAGGCTGCGTTACTGGGCCAATATAGGTCTGTGTACCAAATTTCATCAAAATATCTTAATATTTACGACCTGCAGCGTATAAACAGTATAATTTTGGTAGGACCCTTATATGGGCAGTAGGTCTAAACATGGACCGATGTTCACCAAAATCAATAGGCTGCGTTATTGGGCCAATGTAGGGCTGTGTGCCAAATTTCATCAAAATATCTTAATATTTACGACCTGCAGCGTATAAACAGTATAATTTTGGTAGGACCCTTATATGGGCACTAGGTCTAACCATGGACCGATGTTCACCAAAATCAATAGGCTGCGTTATTGGGCTAACATAGGTCTGTGTACCAAATTTCGTCAAAATATCTTAATATTTACGACCTGCAGCGTATAAACAATATAATTTTGGTAGGACCCTTATATGGGCACTAGGTCTAAACATGGACCGATCAAAAAAAATCAAACTTGTTCGTCCTTGGGCCAACATAGGTCTGCGTACCAAATTTCATCAAAATATCTTAATAGCTGCGACCTGTAGAGTGCGCACAAGATTGCATGGACAGACAGACAGACGGACGGACGGACAGACGGACATCGTTAAATCGAAATAAAAAAAAATTCTGAACCGATCGGTATACTATAAGGTGGGTCTACGACCAATATTTTTTGGTGTTACAAACATCAGCACAAACTTATAATACCCTGACCACATAGTGGTGTAGGGTATAACTACCTTTTCTCAAAAACGTACCTTTTCTCAAAAAAAATACCTCTTAAAAATTTGGTATTGTCAATTTGGTTTTAGACGTAGGGTAGAGGGGGGATCCTTCGCCACTTTTTTTTCAAAGCTCTGTCATTTCTTAACCCCTAATTATTTTTCAAAAATTTCTTTCAAATTGAAGATCTACATATCTTGGCTTTAATTTCTATGATTTTTATTCTAATTATTTGCATATTTTCTATTACTTTTTTAATGATTTTCAAAGTAACCCAAATCGGCGTAACTGCCCCAAACCTGGGGGATATTCGCCAAAAGAGTTAGATACAATTTCAACAAAAAAATATTGTTAATACGTCAAAGTCAATGTTTTAATGACTGAAATAAATAATTTAGAATAAGTTCTTTAAGGTATATTATTCTTTTTAATCAATAAATCTCCACTACATTAAAAAGAAATTTAAATCTGGAATATAATGATTCTTCAAAATTACAAAAAACTGAATAATTAATATAAATTTAAGAATGAACACGATTGTTATATTTTACCATTAAACATATTCTAAACATATAGAAAAGTCTTATAGAGCATTTTAGGCAGGGATGCACCAACTCTTCGTAGCTCCAGGGGCCATCTGGTGATTGTACCCCAGAGACAGGCACTAACATAAAATTAATATTTTTTCACACTTTTTAAGGATTTATTAAAATCAAATTATTATTTTCTGAAAGCTTAGGATCATAGGTCTAACATAATGAAAAATTATTTTTTTATTACACGATTTGAGGAAGTTATTGCAAAATGTAGTTGCTTTCAATTATTTTTTTGGTACCCCAAAAAACACAAAAACACGTCTATCTGCGACCACATGTGATATAAATTCGTCAAAGTGGATGTCAAGGAAAGGTAATTGAAAAATGCACAAAATATATTTTTTCCAATTTTTTATTTCCCTTAACATAGGAGAAAAATGGGATTAGTGTATGTGCCCCAATGGCGAAGGATCCCCCCTCTACCCTAGTTCCACACATCTACTAAATTTAACTGATAATGTGAGAAGTGCATTAAGTAATGGTCGATTGTCCATTTTATTATCGCTTGATTTATCCAGAGCTTTTGATAACATACCACATATGGGTGAAAACATCTCAATTCAACACAAAAAACTGGCATTTTCGGATTCACCATCTCCGATTTCAATGAAATTTACCACAAATATTGTATACTAGCGGGCATAGCCCGCTACGTTGTTACCGTGCCTTATAGTTTAGGGGGGGGGGGGCTATGTCCCCCCCAAAATTTTTTTTAAATTCGTTTTTTTATTTAAAGTACAATTTTTATAATAAAAGCCTTCACCCAGCCACCACAAATAAATAATTCTGCAAAACAATGGGTTTAAAATAAATAAATATTTGATCACTTTTTCTCATGAAAGTGGATTGTTAGTAATGAATCCATAATAAATTGCAATATACGTGTGTATGTTAAGATAATTTGGTAAAGTGCGAACTTAGGTAGATAGACCCGTAAGTAGTTTTGTTCATTTGTGTTTTGAATGAAAATAAATAACGTAAAGCAGGGTTGGAAAGCATTTTATAATATTAAAAATAGCGGGCAAAGCCCGCTACGTTGTTAGCGTGCCTTAAAGTTTTTGTTTTTAATTGCAGTTTATGTAAAGATAGACCTGGCAATTCAAGTAAATTCACAAATTCAGTTGGAAAATTGTTATTAGTTTGAAAGTTTGACAACGAGCTTAGAAAATTTTATTTTATGAATTACAGAAAATACAAATTATATTATTTAAAACAAAAACTTTTCAGAACAAAAACATATACAAAGTATATATTATGGGTGTTCACTCTCATTCTTCAACACCCCCACTAGATTGAACACCTATACACATAAGATCACAGCAATGGGAATGCTTCATACTTGTTAAAGACTTTGTCAGAATATCTGCAACCATTTCCTCAGTATTAAGGTATTCAATAGTGACTTTGTTATCTGCAACTAGACCTCTTATAAAATGATGCCTTATATCAATGTGTTTTGATCGGGAATGATAAGTACTATTTTGGGTTAAATTGATAGCACTTTTATTATCACATTTGATTTTGATCGATGATGGTTTACCAAGTTCAGTAAACAATGACCGTAACCATAATGCTTCTTGACCTGCGGCTGACAACGCCATATACTCCGCCTCAGTTGTGGATAATGCAGTTGTTTGTTGCTTTTTAGAGTTCCACGATATACAGCCACCTTGAAACTTAAAAACGTAACCAGACGTTGACTTTCTGTCGTCAAGGTCACCTGCCCAATCAGCATCTGAGAATCCTTCTATACATTCTTGTAAATCTTTTGAAAATTGTAGCTTATAATGTTTTGTACCTTTAAGATACCTCATTATGCGTTTAATTGCTTGCCAGTGAGCTTTGCCAGGGTTGTTGTTATATCTGGCTAGAGCCCCCACTGCAAACGAAATGTCAGGTCGACTAACTTGTGCAGCATACATTAAACTGCCAATTGCTTCTTGATATGGTATCGGCTTTATTTCATTTATTTCATCTTCTGATTTAGAACACATATCCTTAGAAATCCTTTGATTTGCATCTAACGGTGTTGCAACTGTTTTAGAATCAAGCATATTAAACTTTTGTAATACATTATCGATATACAGCTCTTGATCTAACCACAATTTGCCGTCTTTACGATCTCGAGTGACTTTCATACCTAGAACATAGTGTGCCTCCCCGATGTCCTTCATCTTAAAGTTTTTAGCCAAACTGTTTTTAATAAACAATTTGCTTTCAGGTTTGTTTGTAAAAATTAGTATGTCATCAACATATATTGCCACGTAAGTTATTTCATTATCTTTTAACTTGAAATAAATGCAAGGTTCCGTTTTTGATTGAATAAGACCTATCTTTTTTAAAGTACTGTCTAATTTCTTATTCCAAACTCGACTTGCTTGCTTTAGACCATATAAGGATTTCTTGAGTTTACATACCATGTTGCTATTTATATCTAAGCCTTCAGGAATCTTCATGTAGATCTCTTCATCAAGATCACTTTGTAGAAATGCTGTAACAACATCCATTTGATCGATATCCAAATCATGTTGCACTGCTAGACTAAGTAATAGACGTATTGATGAGTATCTAACTACTGGAGAAAATGTTTCTTCATAGTCTATACCATAACGCTGCGAATAGCCTTTTATAACTAATCTTGCTTTATATCTTTCAATGTTGCCGTTTGAGTCTCTTTTAATTTTAAAACACCACTTACTATCTATGGGTTTCTTTCCTTTAGGTAGACTAATGACATCCCAAGTACTATTTTCAACCAGAGCATTAAGTTCTTCGTTCATGGCCTTTTGCCAGTGTTCTTTATGTTTACTTTCAAGGGCCTGCTTTACAGTCTTCGGCTCTTCTTCATTATATACTACATTACATTCATAACCATACCTTTGTATTGGTTTTCGAGCTCTTGATGATTTTCTTATGTTATGTGATGTGATTCCAGTATCAGATGAGTCAGCTTGTACGCCACTTTCGCTTTCAAAGTCCTGAAAAAGTGTAACATCGGTTTCATCAGAAAAATATTGCTCTTCCTCTGCTTCATTTTCTACGCGTACACTTTCGGTATCTTCCGTTGCGATTTCTGAGTTTATCTCAATTGCATCTTCTGTACGTGTATTTACCTCTGAATATATATCATTATCATTTGATTGTATATTAATAGCATCATCTGAACGCATTTCTTGCATTTCCCCCACTGAATCACATCCGGGGTATATATAAAAATTCGGATCGTTACTATATTTGCCATCAAAGAACTGATTTTCTAAAAACTTTGCATCCCTACTTAACGTTACTTTATCTCGTACAGGATCATAAAAACGGTAAGTTCTCGTGTTAGCACAATAACCAACAAAAATAACTTCCTTGGCTTTAGAATCAAGCTTTCTTCTCTTCTCTTTTGGTATATGTATTAGAGCTTTACATCCAAAAACTTTAAGATATTTTAAACAAGGTTTCTTACCTGACCAAACTTCTTCAGGTGTAGCATCTTTAAGCGATTTGCATGGAGTTCGATTTATTAAATACACTGCTGTATTAGCCGCTTCAGCCCAAAACTTTTTGTGCAAACCAGAATCAATTAAAAGACATCTTGTTTTCTCAATAATCGTTCTGTTCATCCTCTCAGACATACCGTTTTGTTGTGGACTGTATGGTACTGTGGTTTGATGTTCGATGCCACTTTGAATCATTATCTTCTTCAATCTTTTGTTGCAATATTCAGTTCCATTATCACTTCTTAAGGCTTTTATGGTTTTGCCTGTTTGATTTTCCACACAATTTTTAAATTCTAAAAATTTATCAACAACTTCATCTTTTGTTTTAATAAAGTATGGAAAAACTTTTCGGCTATAATCGTCTATGAATATCAGCATGTATCGTGAACCACTTATTGAATTCATTTCCATCGGACCACAAAGATCTGTGTGTATAAGACCTAGTACTTCTGTGGATCTAGTTCCATGATCTTTAAATGGCAGTCTTGACAATTTACCTTTTAAACATGTTACACATCTTTCTTTATTGACATCGCATTTCACTCCAATTACTGAACCGGAACTCATAATCTTCAAAGCTTCATTGTTAGCATGACCAACACGTTTATGCCATAGCTCAGATTCTTGAATTTTTAATTCAGATACAAGTGCGTTATTGTTTGCTATATTCATTCGAAACATGCCATTCACATGGTCGCCTGTCACAATAGTATCACCATGACTATTTAAAACTTTGCATCCTCTTTTGTTGAATTCGACCTTGTAACCATTATCAACAATCTTGGACACTGATAGCAAGTTGATATATAAATCAGGAATATGCAAAACTTCTTTAAATGTCACATTTTCGTTCTTATTATTGTTTGCCTTTACAACCATATCAACTTCACCAACTCCTCTGACTTTCATTATAGCATTATTGGCAATAGTTACCTCTGAATTTTGATCTACATAACCATTGTTGAAACATGTTGAATTTGAGCACATATGAGCAGTAGCGCCTGAATCAAAAAACCAATCATCTTTGCATAACTGACGTACTGAAAAAACCCCCATCATTGCATTACCATTTTTCTTGAAATTGGGTTTTGTTGTTTTAATAGGACATTTAGCTGCGATATGACCATACTTGTTGCAATTAAAACATTTCGGACCTTTAGTCTTAAAACCTTTTTTATGACTACACCGAAAAAATTCCTCAGTAGCTTAGTTAGAGAAAACTTCAGTTAAAATGAAAATATTTTAAAGTAACTGAAATAATTATTATCAACTTTTGCTTCAGTTAAAAAGAAAAATTAGTTGTTAGTTGATTTCTTAATAACTAAAAATATGTTACGAAAAAATTTTTAAAACAAAATAAACAAATTCAATTGCTAAATATTAAAAAATATAAAAATACCAAAAAATTATTAATAAAAGAAGCAAACAGTTAACAGCAAAATAGAAATGCGTTTGATGGTTGATACGAATACAAAATGTGGATATTTGATATACACAGTGACAATTTGGAATAAGGAAAAATCGTATGTTTTAATTGTGTTTTCTTTTTAATAAAATAATAATTTTGTAACAAATAAAGTGTGAAATTTATTAAGAAAATGCAATGTGTTTTATTTATTTGCAACCAAATCAAAATATATGAAATTATTTTAAACGATTGAATCGGTTAGCAGCAACTAATTTAAAGTCTTGTTTAGTTTAATTGAAAGTTCCGTTAAAAAAACAAAATAAAATGTATTAGTTAAATTCAATCAAATTATTCAACTGAAGCTCAGTAAGGGGTATTTCACCTGAGACTCAGTTGAAAATTTAGTAGCTAGTAACTGAGAAATTTTTTCGGTGTAGCCAACGCTAAATCTTTTGAATCAGTCTTGACATCTTGTAGTAATTTTAATTTTATAGCATCACTAGTAATTCGAATACCTGAACTTTGAATCCCCATTATCATCGGTTTGTATTCTTCTGGTAGTCCTGCTAGCATCATTGATCCTACCCATTCTTCATCAATTTTCAAACCAGCAGCTCTTAGTTTGTGTGCTGTTGTCAAAATTTCATTTAAGTATTCTTCAACGGTTTTACAATCATTAAGCTTTGTTGAGCAAAACTTTTGAATTAGCCCAACTCGTCTTACCAAACCGCTGTCTTCAAATATTTGACTCAATGTACACCAAATTTCATTAGCACTTTTGCATTCTCGTATGTGTGGGTATATGGATTTATCGATCGTTAAAATTAGTTCTGCCTTTGCCTGAACTTTCTTCTCATCTTTCTGTTCCGTACCTTGAACAGCATTCCATAAGCCCTTCATCTGGAAATAGGCTTCAATAGCAAACTTCCAGTCTTCAAAATTTTCGCTTCCACGAAGCTTTTCAATTTGTAGATTTGATGCCATTTTGAAGCACGTTATTTTCCTTTCACTTTTTTTTTTTTTTTTTAATTGTTTGGCACAACACACTTATTGTTCTTTTTTTTTCGCACAGATTATTTATTACGCTAATATTTCCACGCTTTTTCCGCGTTAGGGGCCCATAACCTGTTATTAGTTTGAAAGTTTGACAACGAGCTTAGAAAATTTTATTTTATGAATTACAGAAAATACAAATTATATTATTTAAAACAAAAAGTTTTCAGAACAAAAACATATACAAAGTATATATTATGGGTGTTCACTCTCATTCTTCAACAAAAATTTACTGCGTCGGTTTCTTCCACCGGTGCTTCGTTACCTGCAGTTTAAATATCGGAACCCAGGTGGAAAAATACGAACGCGAAAACATTTTAAAAGGTGGTACAAGCGTTTTCAGAATATACCGATTTACAGGCTTAAAGCGTTTTGACAACGCCCCAAATGATAACCATGATTTACGGTGTGAGGGTGGTATTTTATAACGTTTTCAAAGCATTACAAAAAAAAAACTAAAATGCTTCTTCAACCGTCAGTCTAGTATATTAGCAATGTTAAAATCTGATAATGTTAAAGAACTTTTAAGGAAATTTTTTAAACTTATGCCACATTTTTCGCAAACCATGAACATTCATAATCTTATTCATATCGCGAATGACGTAGCCAATATTGGAGGTATTATATCAAAATTTTCGGCTTTCGATTTTGAAAACAGTTTAATAAAATCAATTGTAAAATCTCCCAAAAATCCTATTGGACAAATTCAAAGAAAATTGCACATTTTGCATAACAAAAACTCACCAAATATCCCCTTGGTATATCCGCTGTTGAAAAATCCAAAATATTCTCTTGAAAAATTTTAGAATCCTCAGAATCAAAAGTAGCGTTTTCTTTTGTAAATATTGAAGGTTTTAAATTCACTTCATCTCACCCTGAGAATATATACCTACTCAGTAATGGAAATATTCTAATAATTAATGAAATTTTTGGGATTAAACATTGTAAACACAATTGTGATGATATTTTTTAAATGGTCAAATTTATAATGAAATAACTGATGTTTTTAAGTATCCACTTTCATCAAAATAAATTGGATTGTATAATGTTAAAAAATTTAATGAAAATTATGCTGATATTAGTATACAATTAGTGCGATTTAAGTGTAAATATTCTTACAAAGTTTCATAATGAGACAATTGCTATAAATCTTTTGCATAAATAATGATTGCTATAACTCTTTAACAGAAATAATAAAATATAATTAAAATTATATTAAAAAAAAAAAAAAATTTAACATTTTGACCAAACACTTTAAAAAGTGTACTCTGACATATGGATTTAACTGCCTTTTAAATATATTCCAAATTTAATACTCTCCTGCATTTTTTGCAAGGTTGGTTACCGAAACGAATAACGGTTAGGGTAACGGTAACGGTATCAGATTTCGTTTGTTTAGGTAACGGTAAAGGTAACGGTATTTAAGACTGTTTCGGTAACGGTATACCGTTAACGAAACAGCAATACCGGTACGTACCGGTATTAAAAATTATGTTAAAAACATATAAAAACAAGTAAAAACATGGCATATTTTTAATTTTAAGTATGTACTAAAATTACAGATTTTAAGCTATAAATTCAATACTGGTAGTTTATTAAGTAAAATTATTATCTATAAATTTTTTGTAAAAAAAAACACTCAAGATTATAAAATAAAAAATTGTAATTTTTATATAAAATAATAAATACCGGTAACTACCCATAAAAATAACGGTATTTAGAAATTTTTTTAGAGGTATCGATAACGGTAACGGTATTCAATTTGAAACGGTATTTTAGCGATAACGGTATTATAACGATAACGGTAACCAACCTTAATTTTTTGTTTAACTGCAGACAATTTAAAAAGTGCTTGGTTTGCACTTTTTCGAACATTTTGAAGGCGCTTTAAATCAATGTTTTGTCAGTGTTTTTTAAATAATCGGTTATATATTTTTTAAAAGAAGTACTGCCAAAGTACTTTTTGCAAACGTTCGGAAAACGCTTTAAAGCAATGTTTTAACAGTGTTTTTATTTCACAAACGGTTGTAAATTTTGTATGAAAAGCACTCCTAAAATACTGTTTGTGAACGTTCGAAAAGCAATCCAAAATAATGTTTTTCAAATGTTTTTTTCTCGTACCATTGAGAATCAACGCGTGAAAATTTTTCTTTTTTTGTACCATTGACAACAAACGCTTTCACAACACTTTGTTTTTTGTACCGTCTCCAATTTCCACCTGGGAATATATAAGTTCCATTCCTTTTCTAAGGTTTTTTCTCTTTTAGAAAATTTGTTTAACTTTTTGGAGAGTATGTTTCAATGCTACATAAGTTTCATATTCCGTGGATAGTGTTTGAACAGGTAATTAAAAGGAATTCTTCACCCCTTTTTGTTCCACCCAAATATATATAATCTTGCCTCAATCGCATGCGAAATTTCAAGTACCAAACTCCGGCAGTTTGAGTCATTCGAATTTCATTCCATTTTGTTTAACAATTTTAGTGTTCCAATGCAACTCCTTCCAAGATTCCATTTTGTTCACCATTCCATTGCATTTCGTTCCCATTATCTGTTATTCCAATTCCAGTCGTTCCCCGTTTCATTCCATTTTGTTCCTACTGTCTTGTGTATCGATATTGATATCAGTCGCTTCTATTTCCATTTCTTTGCACTTGCTCCGTGCCATTCCTCTTTTAACTGCAGTGTTCCAATTCCACTCGTTCCCCATTCTACGCCATCTCGCTTCTCATTCCTTTCCGTTCTATAGTCCATTCCTCTTCCAATCCATTTACATCGTCTATAATTTCAATTCCACTCGTTCAACGTTTATATCCATTTCGTTCCACTTGTGTAGTGTTTCAATTCCACTCGTTTCCTATTTAGTTTCTTAATTTTAGTGTTCCATATACACTCGTTCTTTAAATTTTAGGTTTCTAGCTAAAGACGCAGATGTTCAGGGGGGGGGGGGGCAATTTTCCCCTTTTGAGCCACCATTTTTACCACGTTCCTGTCCAAAGTCCTAAAAATGCCTTGTCGATAAGTTAGCCCATACTCCAAGGAAAACATATTATAGATTACGGGTTTCTAGCCGAAGGGTTCGGTTAGGCCATCAAGGCGGAGAATTATTCCGTTTTTACCCCTCCCGGTAGGAATTTCCAAAAATTCCGAGAACGTCTGCAATGGAGGAGGAACCTACTACATACATAATTTTAGGTCTCTATATCCAGCAGTTTGCCCAACTCGGCAAGGGGAAAGTTTTTTACTTTTTACCCCTCCCAGTATGAGTTTACAAAAATACCGTCTTAGGGGACGTCTACGTTGGAGAAGGAACCCAAATACCGAATTTAAGCAGTTTGGCCAGGCCGTTAAGGGGGAGACTTCCTGTTTTTGACCCTACCTGTGGAAATTTCCAAAAATCTCATCTTAGCGGATGTCTACAATAGAGGAGGAACTTTAGTACCAAATTTCAACCTCCAGCAGTTGGGCAGGCCTTTAAGCGGCACTTTTCGCTTCATTAATCCCCATTTTTGCAATGTCCCTGTCCAAAATTCCACAAAGCACCTTCCCGATAAGTGAGCCCATACTCCAAGGAACATATAATTTACATTTCAGGATTCTAGCCAACTTTTACTATTTGTACCCCTCTGGGTAGGAATTTCCAAAAATCCATCGACAGGGAATTTCAGCTTCCTAGTTCCAGCAGTTTGAGCAGGCTGTCAAGTGGGACACTTTTTCTTTTTTTGTCCCTCCCGGTTGGAATTAGGCTGGAAGAGGAACCTAAGTACCGAATTTCAGCTTCCTAGTTCCAGCAGTTTGGACAGATCGTTAAGGGGCCACTTTCCCTTTTTGAGCCCCTATTTTATAACGACCCTGTCCAAAATTCAAAATACTATCTTTCTAATAAGTTAGCCCTTACTCCAGGGACCCACATTTTAAATTTCAGGTTTCTAGCCGAAGGGGTTTTTACAGGCCACCAAGGGGAGGCTTTTTTCTTTTTGCCCCTCCCTTTAGGAATTTACAAAAATTCGATCTTCGCGGCTGTCTGCGATGGATGAGGAACATCCATACCAAATTTCAACTTCATTGCCTCAGCGGTTTGGGCAGGCCATAATTGGGGACATTTTTCCCTTTACTATGTTATGTTTCTGTTCCAAAATAGAAAAATTACTTTGCCGGTGAGTTAGTCCTACTCCAGGGAATACATATTTAAAATTTTAGGTTGGCCAGAAGGGATTGGGCAGGCCGTCAAGGAGAATACTTTTCCCCTTATCTCCCTCCCGATAGGAATTTCAAAAATTCCGTCTAAGCGGACGCCTACACAGAAGGAGGAACTCACATATCGAATTTCGGCTACATAGTTTTAGCAGTTTGGGCAGGCCGTCAAGGGGGAAACATCCCCCTTTTGGGATATCCTGTAGGGAATTCCAAAAATACAAACTTAGTCGATGTCTACTACAGTGGAGGAATCTTTATGCCAAATTTCAACTTCTTATCTCCAGTAGTTTGGGCAGGCAGTTAATGGGGACACTTTTCCAATTTGTGAGACCGTCTTAGCGGACGTCTATGCCGAATATCAAGAAACCTTGTTTTAGTGGAGATATCCGTGGGGGAGGAAAAAAAGTACTTTTTGTGAAATTATATTTATTTAAATGGAATTTTTTGGAAAAAGCGAAATTTTTTGGAGAAAGATACTTTATTTTTACAAAGTACTTTATGGAAGAAGGTACTTTTTTTGAAAAAGTTATTTTTAGGAAAAATTTATTTTTTTTTGGAAAAAGGTCCTTTTTTTGGGAAAGGGTCCTTTTTTGGAAAAGGTATTTTTTTGAAAAAAGGTATTTTTTTGGAAAAATTATTTTTTTTTGGAAAAAGGTACTTTTTTTGGATAAGGTACTTTTTTTTGGAAAAAGGTAAATTTTTTTAGAAAAAGGTACTTTTTTTGGAAAAAGGTACTTTTTTTGGAAAAAGGTACTTTTTTTTGGAAAAAGGTACTTTTTTTGGAAAAAGGTACTTCTTTTGGAAAAAGGTACTTTTTTTGGAAAAAGGTACTTTTTTTTTGGAAAAAGGTACTTTTTTTGGAAAAAGGTACTTTTTTGGAAAAAGCTCCTTTTTTTTGGAAAAAGATACTTTTTTTTTTGGAAAAAGGTACTTTTTTTTGGAAAAAGGTACTTTTTTTTGGAAAAAGGTATTTTTTTGGAAAAAGGTACTTTTTTTTGGAAAAAGGTACTTTTTTTTGGAAAAAGGTACTTTTGTGGAAAAAGGTACTTTTTGTGGAAAAAGGTACTTTTTTGGGAAAACGTACTTTTTTTGGAAAAAGATACTTTTTTTGGAAAAAGGCACTTTTTGTGGAAAAAGGTAATTTTTTTGGAAAAATGTACTTTTTTGGAAAAAGGAACTTTTTTTTTGGAAAAAGGTACTTTTTTTGTAAAAAGGTACTTTTTTCGAAAAAGGTACTTTTTTTGGAAAAAGGTACTTTTTTTGGAAAAAGGTACTTTTTTGGAAAAAGCTCCTTTTTTTTGGAAAAAGATACTTTTTTTTTGGAAAAAGGTACTTTTTTTTGGAAAAAGGTACTTTTTTTTGGAAAAAGGTATTTTTTTGGAAAAAGGTACTTTTTTTTGGAAAAAGGTACTTTTTTTTGGAAAAAGGTACTTTTGTGGAAAAAGGTACTTTTTGTGGAAAAAGGTACTTTTTTGGAAAAACGTACTTTTTTTGGAAAAAGATACTTTTTTTGGAAAAAGGCACTTTTTGTGGAAAAAGGTAATTTTTTTGGAAAAATGTACTTTTTTGGAAAAAGGAACTTTTTTTTTGGAAAAATGTACTTTTTTGGAAAAAGGAACTTTTTTTTTGGAAAAAGGTACTTTTTTTGTAAAAAGGTACTTTTTTCGAAAAAGGTACTTTTTTTGGAAAAAGGTACTTTTTTTGGAAAAAGGTACTTTTTTTGGAAAAAGGAACTTTTTTTGGAAAAAGGTACTTTTTTTGTAAAAAGGTACTTTTTTCGAAAAAGGTACTTTTTTTTGGAAAAATGTACTTTTTTGGAAAAAGGTACTTTTTTTGGAAAAAGGTACTTTTTTTGTCCCCTTTTTGACCCTCCCGATAAGAATTTCCAAAAATTCCGTCTCAACGGACGTCTACACCGGAGGAACCTACATACCAAATTTCAACTTCATACCCCCATTTTTACAACGTCCCTGTCCAAAATTCTTGAAAGTACTTTCTAGAAAAGTTAGCCCCTACTCCAAGGAACACATATCTAAAATTTCAGCTTTCTAGTCAAAGGGGTTTTGGCAGGCCGTCAAGGGGGAGACTTTCTCCCTTTTTGCCCGTTCCGGTAGGAATTTCCAAAAATCTCGTCTTAGCGGACGTCTACGCCGAAAGAGGAACCTACATACCAAATTTCAACTTCCTAGCTTCAGCGGTTTGGGCTGAGCGATGTTGAGTCAGTCAGTCAGTAACATTATTCTTTTATATATGTGACAGCGCATAGAAAAAGGGACCTAGGGTAAAAAAAATGAATTTTTTTTTTGATGTATACAACATCTGAGCATCGAATGAGACCGATCCCATGCCCTTTTTTTACCCTTTTTCCCTTTTTTTTACCCTTAGGTCCCTTTCTATTTTGCGCGTCACATATAGAGATGATAACAGCTCATTAAAGCATAAATTTCAGAGCAGACGCGGATCCAGGATTCGCTCAAGGGGGGGGGGGGGGGGGCTAAACATTTTTTATATCTTATACGGTAGTCATATCTATAGATATTTTATAAACTAAAAGTAGAAATTTTAATATTTGTTTTAGCATATGTTTGCCATTCGTGAGGTCCTCTGTCTTTGATATAGCTAAAGCGGGTGTTACTTTGGGTCATATGAATAAAACTTATTAATTACTTCGAAGTAATTACTTTGGGCTTAGGAATGTCTTTTAACTCCAAATTTACTAATTGACTGGTAGAACAGCATGAAATGTAAACGAAAATAAAATTAAATTTCTAGTCTACTCCCAAGCAGATTAGATTTGTGAAGTATTTGATTAAAAAACCCTGTATTTCCCCCTATTAGTAATGAGCCTTATTGCCGTTGTCGTTGTCGTATTACGACAGCAGGCGTTGTCGTTGTCGTTTTTATTATTTTTTGGTATTGTGTAAAATATACGACAGAAAATATAAGAAAATTAAATATTTCATTTATTTTTGTAGTGTTTTCATAAAATAATCAAAAAAATTAAATTTTGTAATAATAAAACAATTATTGTCTCATAAAAGCAAGGTGTCAGATTTTCATTTTAAGGATAGTGTGTTTTTCCACAAGTTGTAAAATACCCAGTGCATTAAATTTTTTTAATTTTTCTTTTAAAAAAATTATATTTAAATAAAAAATTTCTAATTTTATTAATATATTAAAGTGATTTTACGTCTAATTTTACTTATTTTAATACTTTTTTTAAACCTTTTTTGAGGCTGTCGTGAACAAAAATGTATACGACAAGTTTTGGTGTATTTGACCGACAAAAACGACACTCGCGGTACCAAAAAATGCCTTTTTGGCAAAAACGGCAAATTTTCTGGACGTATACGACAACCGCAATTAGGCTGAATATCTATTTTTTATTCATATGAGCCATTATACCATAAGTCATAGGATCTGCCAAAAAAGTGAGTCAGATAACCTGAATTCTATAGGTTAGACATATTTTGTCTGATACGTACTGAAAATCCGATTGAAATTTTGATAGTCAGATTGTTTTTGAAATATTTCATAAGATTATGAGAAGTGTAACAGCTGTATTTATCTGATTGCATTTGATGGTGTAAACACTAGGTCCATTCGATTACTGGATAATTTGTACAAATTTTTACTGGATGGCGTTCGTTTACACAAATACTCAGTAAACAGAAAGAAAAAAGAGAGAATAAAGTGACAGTTCTATGCTGAGAGTTTCTAAGTCTTCTTCTTTTTCTTGCAAATTTTTACTGGAAAAATTTTTGCCAGTAAGAATTTGCAAGCAGAAAAAACATATGTTTCGAAAACATATGTTTGTTTATTGTAAATAAAAAAAAATTATTTTCCAATTATGTTATTTTATGGAAATGCAAAGCAGTGAAACTCAAAATAAATTATGGGAAAGATAAAAAAACCTAAAAATGTTCTGCTTAAGGTTTAACATCAAAAATTCTCTTCTTTCGTAGCGACTACACCGAAAAAATTTATCAATTGCTCAGTTAAAGAAACTCTCAGTTGATTTAAAATAAATCAAGATTAACTGAGCAACTAATATTTAGAAAATAAAGACTAATTTTGAGTCTGCCTGTGAATTTCAAATCATTTAGTTGCCAAGAAATTTATAAACAATAAAAAATAAAACAAAATGGAAAATTATGAAAAATTTTCAATTTACGGTAAGTTCTTGTTTTTTTGTGGAAAATAAAATTGATTTCCCGAGTAAAACGGGTTATACATTATATTATATTATTTAATACAATTATGTCTCGTTATATATTGCTTTGTATGGCACTATATATAATAAGACATAAATTTCGTCTTTCGAACAAATTTTATATGACCCAATATCTAAATATATCTTTTTACACATGTTGTCATATTTAATAAGATCTCGCCCATGGAATTGAAATTGTAAGACCAAAAATAGCCCAGTTTCATGTTTAATTTAAATTTAATTTAAGATTTTATCGAAGTCAATTGCAATCTATTTTTAATTGGAAAATATTTTTTTACAAAAACAAATTTTGATATAAAGTTCAAGTGATTTAAAAAATAACACGAACACGAAAAACCGGCAAAATATTTTTGTATAAAATCTGAGTGAAATTATCTGTTACCCATACATTATCGACATTGAAAATATTATGTTAAAAGAGTGAACACTTAACATACGCAGTCAGACTTTATATGGGATTTCGTACCACATATGTATAGAAACAAAACAAGTCTATTGATTTAAAAAAGAAAAATTTATTTTCCCTATATAATTTATGTTATAGTCTTGTTTCAAATGAACTCTTAATATCTTAGTAAATTGAAATTCTTTTTCATTTAAAACATGAAATTACATCATTTCATTTATATTTATTTTGATTTCCTATACAACAAGACATATAATCTTATGATTAAAGTATAGGAGGAGTAGTAGTAAGAAGCAACAATGTTTAACAATAAATAGTATAATTAATAATATAAATATATAAAATTGGTTTACTGAAATTGAATAAGAATAACACAAAAATAGTTATAAAATATAAAATCATCGAAACAACATTTTATTATTAAATTTTAAATTGAATATTGGGTCATATTAATAAAAGTTAGCCAATTCTTCGAAGTAATTATTTTGGTTTAGGAATGACGTACCACCAAATTTATCCATAGGCTTGAAGGATACCATAAAATATAAATGAAAATTAAAACAAAAAAATTGTCTACCCGCAAACAGACTAAAATTGTGTAATAAATAACTTAAAAACCTAGTAAATAATTCCCCCTATTAGTGAAATATAGGTTTTTATTCATACATACATTATTTACAAATTTAAAACATTTTTAAACGATTTTTTCAAGACATTTAATTTTATTAAAAACTGTTTCATGTCAAATTTGTTATCACAATTTTAATGCATTTTTCTCATTTTTTTTAAGTGAAAGGCCAAATATAAAAGGTCATTTGTACATTTCTCACTTTTAAAATGAAAATCTCACCTTAAGTGAAAAATTCAGTAATGATTTATGGAAAATTATTTAGAATTTCATTTTATTTAGAACTTTTTTATTTTATGGATTATTCTTGAACTATACTATAGCTCCTAAAAGTGCTGATTAATAAGTAGATACTTTTTCTGTATGCAGTTTCACATAAAGACTCTAAAAGTTACTACATTTGCTAAGTTTTCACGATACACGAAACCTTACGTGAATCCCCCATTGTTTTTCAGTGCAATATTTAATAAAAACAGAAATTCGAAAATTTTGATCAAATTGGGCCTAATTGCATCAAATTTTAACTATTAAGATATTATTTGTTACAATAATGTCTGGTCAAAATTGGGATTAAAGCCCAAATTAGTTTGGAAGTATCGTACAAAAAGTAACGTATCATTCTCATAATGAATAAAAAGAGTATAAAAAATAAAAATATTATATTTTTTATCTTTTTCTTGTGCATAGAATTAAATGTCAAGTAATAAAATAGAAAATTTCTATTTTCAACAGAACTTTTTTACAATTTTACTTGACAACAGTTTCAATGCATAGAAAAAAGATAAAAATATATTTCTATATTATTTTAACACATTGAATTGATTATAGATACGTTTTTTTACTTTACGATTAGACTAATGAAGCCTTAAATTGTATATAATTTAAAGTAATTAAATCCAAGTTGATCCACGTAGATACAATTGTATTCACCATTTTTCGGATTAAATTGTATCTGATTAGTTATTGTATTTCATTAAATTAGATATGTCACCATATCACTTTTTTAATCGGGTTTAATTATTTTCAATTGTTTTAATGGATTACAGGTAACTAATGGTTGCAAGAAGTATTGATGTTTTGAGAATGGAACAAATCTGGTGAAAAATTTCTTTGATGGAAACAGAAGCAGAATAAGTCAAAATTAGTTTTCATGTTGACAGAATGTATTGTGACCTTTGATTTTGATGTGAGTTTTTTTGTTTGTTCGGCTTGAGGTCATTTTCATTTTGTATTTATTTTAAATAAAGCGAATGGACCTACTTATACAAGCTTTTTTTTGACAATCACATCATTTCGTAGAATTTTTAATTTGATTTGTCAGAGGTGAAATGAAATGAAAAATCAGATAATGCAAACCCCGCTTAACTCAAGACAACTGTCGGCTAAGTCAACGTAAAGCTTATTCAGTAATTTTTTTTTTTATAAGAAAAATCAATAAAATTAAATTGAGTTTTATGGCTTTTTCTTTTCTGAAAAAAATGTTGCCTTTTTTCTGCCCTTTTTTTAGGAAATGTCTTTTTGTGCATGGTAGTAAAAAGTAAACATATACAAATTTAATATCAAATTAAAGGTATTTTAGAGATGAATCTAATTGTGTATAAAACATATCCAATCATTCCCTAATTTATGCCCAGTTTAATAAAATCTCACATATATTTTTGTGTTGCTAAATAAGTTGATCATAATTTAAAATATTTTAAATACCGTTAAATAGGTATTTGAAATACCTTTAATTTGATACCTAACTATATTTACTTTTTGTTTCTAAAAAATTCGATAAGACCAGCAAGGCAGAATGCGCATTTTCGGCTTTCGCTACAAAGCCATCATCAGTGCCTTTCGCCTTTGAGTGGGTTAATATTTGATAATCGTCTACTTATATGAATGTTGAAAGCAAATCGAGTTTGTTATCAACATTGTATTCAACATTCATATAAGTAGACGATTATCAAATATTAACCCACTCAAAGGCGAAAGGCACTGATGATGGCTTTGTAGCGAAAGCCGAAAATGCGCATTCTGCCTTGCTGGTCTTATCGAATTTTTTCAGTAATTTTTATTCTTTGTAATTTACTTGTAAAAATTGTATCATCTTTCTTTGATTTGAAAATAATTTAAACAGAAAGTGATATTAATTTATGATCTTGAGTCAAACTAAAATAACATTCATTTACTTAAAATAACAGATCAACTAAAAACTTTTCCCCCATTCATCTTAAACACATTGACACGGTGCAAAAATATAATTTAATAACATACATTTAAATTTAACGGTTCGTTGTAATTCAAACTTCTGTGTTTATCATACACAGAGTTGGATAGAATCAGCTGAGATATCTTAAGAATTAAGGTTCAAAGCAAAAAAGAGTAATAATAACAAAAGGATAAAAATAGCATTGTTAAATTTCGTTGATGTTAGTCTAAGTTGAGTTGTTGATAACAAACTCGATTTGCTTTCAACATTCATATAAGTAGACGATTATCAAATATTAACCCACTCAAAGGCGAAAGGCACTGATGATGGCTTTGTAGCGAAAGCCGAAAATGCGCATTCTGCCTTGCTGGTCTTATCGAATTTTTTCAGTAATTTTTATTCTTTGTAATTTACTTGTAAAAATTGTATCATCTTTCTTTGATTTGAAAATAATTTAAACAGAAAGTGATATTAATTTATGATCTTGAGTCAAACTAAAATAACATTCATTTACTAAGAATAATCTATTGTTATAAATTAACGATATATTTTTCTATATTCAATAAATTTGTTCGTTAACTATCGATTTTTGTGATAAATAAGTTAAGAAATCGCAGTGCAGAATCCGAACACATTTTAAGAGAAAATATTCCTAAATTGGCAAACTTATTACGTGTAAAAAGTATTTAAAAATTAAATTATATTTTCGTAGGAAATAATGGAGATCCTGATATGAAACATTTTCAGAATATGATAATAGGAATATGCTTTAAATTGTAAAATTTTTTGCAGTCTGTGATCCTTTTATAAGAAAATACACTCCAAATCCTACAACTTTCATACAGATCTAGAATATGAAAAATGTTTCAGTGTCAAACAGTTTTTCGAATACAATAATGGTTCCTAATGTAATAGGTTTAACCCTTTCACGACCGAACATAAACTGCTGGAAAATTTGTATTTTTTTTGCGGATTCATACTCATAAAAAAAAGCCCGTACAAATAGTTAAAAATTCTGCTAAAATAACAGGAAATAGTACCTGAATTTGCGCCAGCAGAAATTTCAATGATGTTGAGAATCATGGTCTGCTAAATTTAGGTGACCTAAATTTTAGGTAAAAAAGTTAGTTCAAATACAATAATTTATAAGAAATGTTGTTTAATGGAAATGAAAATTATTCAGCTGAAATCAGCACATGTTTTCTGCTAAATTTTAGTTGGTTATAAACACGTAAAAAATTTAGTTAACATTCAAAAATTTAGAAGAATTTTCGTTAAATAGAAATGAAAGTGGGTCAGTTGAAATCTGCAAAACATGCTGCTAAAATTACAATCACTTTTTGTTATTAATTGAATAAAAACAAATTAATTTAAATATTGTTAATTTTATTTTCAAATAAATTACACAATCCAAAAACACTATTTGCACTTTTATTTTCTTGCCAATATGTTAAACTTCCGCTGGAGTTGTATTATTTGGTTCCTTTTTTTCGTCTACTTGCGGGTCGAATTTAGATGAAAATGTTAAAGGGCTGATAAAAGAAAAAAAATAACATATTTAATAGTATTCCCTTAAATATAGTTTATATTATAAAACAAACCTCTATTATTTTATTTTTTAAATACAATTTTAACTGAGAAATGTTAATGTCCAGTATACCTCCGTTTTCTTTTGCGTTCCTTTGCTGACTTACAGAAACAAAAGAAAACATGCTCTTATCATATTATTTTATTTACTAGAACTTTCTAAACAAGCGCATATTATTTTTATTTGCATTGGTAAGCGTCATTATTGATGACTCATCACACACATTAAAATACACTTACTAGAAATTTTCTAATTTGTATTGGTCGGCAAACTCACCAATACACACTTCACCATCAAGCACCATCAATCACTATACACTAGCGCCCCTATCGTTTTCTTTTGAAAACACAAATATTAAGAAGTTGCCAATAAATTTATCTATATTAGCTGATAACATTGTCAAAATCATTTATAAAAAATAACTAAATATCAGGAGGAAAAATTAGTTCAAGTACAGCAGAAATATGTTTTTGTGGTGAAATTTGATAACTAACAATTTTAGCTAAACAACGGATTTAAACGAAAACAACAGGAAAAATTATTTCAATTGAATAAGAACGCGTTTAACAGACTTTTGTACTAACTTTTTTTATGAGTGTACAACTCCAGCGGAAGTTTAACATATTGGCAAGAAGAAAAAATAAAAGTGATATATACAGGCATGTCACAGACCTCAATTTCACTTGAAAGTGAAATTGAAAACGCAAATTGCTTCTCCAGAACTAAATGGTATTTTTGCATATTTAGACCACATATAACAGATAAACATAATTAATTATAAGTTAAGAATGCCGTTTTTAATAATAAAAAAGTTTTTGTTAGAGCCATATTTAAGGTTTTAACACATATTTCGCATAAAATTAATATGATTTCGATGTACAATTTCGTAACGTTTTACTTATGCCTCTTCAGATTTTTTGCGTTTTCGTAAATTCTAAAATGTTAAAAAAAGACTTTTTGTGGTAAGTTCGTGTTCTAACTGCTAAATTTTGATATAAGTTGCCATTTGTAGTTCAAAAAGAGAAAATCGCCGATCAAAACTTAAAATTTTAATTTTTTAGAAAAAATTACGTTTTGCTAATCAATAACAAAATTATCGAATTTACCAGCAAAACGCGTTTTAAATGTAAATTTTTTTAAGTGAAATAGTTAACGACACTTTAGGGAATACATACCAAGCACTATTGAAAAGCTTTTATGAGTTTAAGCTGCTCTAAATATCAATTCCACTTTGGTTTTTGAAAGTGGAATGAAAACGATTTTTTTTCGTTTTACGTTTTGTGGAGAAACTTTTAACGTTTTAAGTACCACTATTAAGCCTGTAGCATACTCCATACTTACCAAAACGTTTCATTTGCTATATAAAATTATCCGTAGCAAACTAAACTGCAAATTCAGAAGGAAAAAAATTGTTTTCGATTACTTTAGGAAAAAAAATTGCGGAAGTGAAATTGCGAAATCAAATCAATTCCGTAAAAAACCTGTGAAATGCCTGATAGTGCAAATAGTGTTTTGGATTGTGTAATTTATTCCTAAATAAAATTAACAATATTTACATTAATTTGTTTTTATTCAATTAATAACAAAAAGTGATTGTAATTTTAGCAGCATGTTTTGCAGATTTCAACTGACCCACTTTCATTTCTATTAAACGAAAATTCTTCTAAATTTTTGAATGTTAACTGAATTTTTTACCTGTTTATAACCAACTAAAATTTAGCAGAAAACATGTGCTAATTTCAGCTGAGTAATTTTCATTTCCATTAAACAACATTTTTTTTTAAATTATTGTATTTGAACTAACTTTTTTACCTAAAATTTAGGTCACCTAAATTTAGCAGACCATGATTCTCAACATCATTGAAATTTCTGCTGGCGCAAATTCAGGTACTATTTCCTATTATTTTAGCAGAAATTTTAACTATTTGTACGGGATTTTTTTTATGAGTGTATAGTGCAAATAGTGTTTTTGCATTGTGTAATTTATTCGAAAATAAAATTAACAATATTTAGATTAATTTGTTTTTATTCAATTAATAACAAAAAGTGATCGTAATTTTAGCAGCATGTTTTGCAGATTTCAACTTGACCCACTTTCATTTCTATTAAACGAAAATTCTTCTAAATTTTTGAATGTTAACTGAATATTTTACCTGATTATAACCAACTAAAATTTAGCAGAAAACATGTGCTGATTTCAGCTGAGTAATTTTCATTTCCATTAAACAACATTTCTTATAAATTATTGTATTTGAACTAACTTTTTTACCTAAAATTTAGGTCACCTAAATTTAGCAGACGATGATTCTCAACATCATTGAAATTTCTGCTGGCGCAAATTCAGGTACTATTTCCTGTTATTTTAGCAGAAATTTTAACTATTTGTACGGGATTTTTTTTATGAGTGTATAGTGCAAATAGTGTTTTTGCATTGTGTAATTTATTCGAAAATAAAATGAATATTTAGATTAATTTGTTTTTATTCAATTAATAACAAAAAGTGATTGTAATTTTAGCAGCATGTTTTGCAGATTTCAACTGACCCACTTTCATTTCTATTAAACGAAAATTCTTCTAAATTTTTGAATGTTAACTGAATTTTTTACCTGATTATAACCAACTAAAATTTAGCAGAAAACATGTGCTGATTTCAGCTGAGTAATTTTCATTTCCATTAAACAGCATTTCTTATAAATTATTGTATTTGAACAAATTTTTTTACCTAAAATTTAGGTCACCTAAATTTAGCAGACCATGATTCTCAACATCATTGAAATTTCTGGTACTATTTCCTGTTATTTTAGCAGAATTTTTTACTATTTGTACGGGCTTTTTTTATGAGTGTATATGTATATATTGATTTCTTTCGTTCCTATAAGGTGCATAGGGCCTCGACGTGGTGGGTATGCAGTTATCTATAAATGATGTCCACCTTCACATATATGTATTCTTCCATGGGTGGGAGCAAAATTTGAAAATTTTGCACGGTGTAATATATAACTGCAAGAATAAAAGAACTAATCAGCGTCGATTTTATACAGCGGATGAAGTTGTGGAATTGCTTAACGCATGTGAAATTTATGAAACCCACCAATTAATATCACCAGTATACTCTGTGCCTCTTGTATCAAATATTATGGTTCTGCCACGATTTGAAGAAATTCGGATATCACAAACAATGTTCGGCAACCAAGCCGTCACGATCCATCATATGATCGAGCATATAAAATTCAACCAACTTTGAACAATTACAATTCGTCATTTGGTTGAGCTATGAGTGAAACCAAACGAAAGTCAATCGATATATCTTCACCTAAATTGCAAAAGGGCGTAAAAACAATTTTTTGCATTAAATTAAAGGATATATTTATTCTCTTGACTATATACTTTTTTCTGTATATAAGTTTAAATTTTTGTAGGGTTATGTATTTAGTCTAGTGCATCATAATCAATCAAAAACCCGATTTCGAATTTTTTGTTTGTTACTCCCTACTGCATTTTAGGCGACGATTTGTATACTTAAAACAAATATCTTAGTCTTTTTGTGTTTGGTCGAATGAATAGTTCATTTAATTTTATTAATTTTTTGTTTAATTTAATGAAAAAACAAAACTATAAAACGTCTTCTTTGTTTACCTTTGACGACCAATGGGACACATATTTCCCATGCTGAATTTGCGCCCTGTAAGCAAGAAAACAAAAATATTCCTAATGTTCTGGTATTTCTGAAAACAGGAGGCACAGGTCCATGCTATATCAAAATTTTGGTCTTGCAAAACCAATAACATCTGAATAAATGACATACAAAAAAGATGAACAAAAAAACTTATTTTTCAGATTTTGGGGTCAATTAAATAGGCGCTAAGTACACATGGGGCCAATTATTTGGTAAAATCTGAAAGCAATAACTCTCCTCTATTAATGCAAGTCAGTTAAAAAAAAAATCGGTTGGAATATGTGGAAAATATAACAAAAAATAAAAATGGGACATATATCAACCATTGGTCGCGAAAGGGTTAATATTAAAGAAGTGCTTAAGGGTGTGAGTTTTAAAATCAGAACTAGCATCTTTGAAAATTTTTTATTTAAGAAATATTTAACAAAAAAATCTACCTGAGAACAAAATTTCTTACTTAAAAATATATAAGAAAAAATCAGTCTTTGTTTAAATAAAAAAATAATTTTACAAGAAGAATGTCCTAAAATTTGAAATATTTTCAATACGAAAAAAAAACAATAAGGAAACTATCCCGATGTGTTCCTTCCGATCTTAATAACATTCGGATATGTGACAAAGCTCTCCGGAAAAAGTCGCCATATATACAAATCTAAATAAAACCTTTATATTACCCGTTAAAGAGTTTTGCAAGAAGACATTAAGGTAGGTAAGACATATCGGTCGAGGTAACTCCCTACAAAACACTCATTACCCCTACAAAGTGCGAATTTTTCTCGACGAGTTTTAATGAAATTTTTCATTAAACTAATGAAGTTTTCTAAACGAAATAAATGAAAAATTGCTTAAAATTGAAGAAAAAGCTTCACATATTTCATGAACATTTTTCATTGAGTGTATAATACTTTTAATAACTAAAATGAAGATTTTCACAAAATTTTATGAAAAATTCCATTAATTCAATGAAAAGTGAATCTTCATTGGTTTTATGCAAAATTCATTAGTATCCTGCAGATAATTCTCTCATTGTAGGTTATTTTTTTAATTTCAATATTTTGCATATAAATTCCTTTTACATAGGGGTTACACGATCAATTTTTGCCTTTCAAGTTTCAATACACTCACATTTTTTTACTAACACACTCGTATTTTAAAAATTGAACAGCAACTTGATATCAATTTTTGCTTTCAAGTTTTGAGAAAACTTGACGGTCAAGTTTTAAACAGCTGATCAAATTTCTTGTAAATTTGTTTTTCTTTTTACAAATATTGTGCCGCAATAAAACACGATTGATAAAATACGGAATGTGAATATTTCGGTATATCGACAAAATGTTCGAAACAGCTGTTCGAAAAAACTTTTTTTTTTCTTCACATCTTCCACAGACATTTTCATGTCAGCAGAAATTGGTTTTTTATTTATTTTTATTTTTAAATCATTTTGTCGATATACCGAAATATTCACATTCCGTATTTTATCAATCGTGTTTTATTGCGGCACAATATTTGTAAAAAGAAAAACAAATTTACAAGAAATTTGATCAGCTGTTTAATCCGTATACGGACCAGAAAACGGATCTTAAGGAACATCGAAACTGATTCGAATCCGTTGAAAGTCCGTCGGCATCGGACCGTTATGTCATGTAAAATACGGACATGTGTCCGTTGAAAGTCCGTCAATGACGGTCCGTTATGTCGTGTAAAAAACGGAGTGACTCCGTTTTTAGAATGCAGTTTCTGGTCCGTATCCGTACCGTTATTTTAAAAAAAACGGACTTGTACATATATCTAGCCCTACCCTACTTTTTTTAATTATTTATAAATAAGTAGTATTTTTTGGTTTTTTTAAAGATTTATTTACAGAAAACTAAAAAAGTAACGAAATAACATATGTACAATCTAATTATTAATTAATTTATATTCTGAAAAAAATTTAAAACTTACAATACTTAATTTGTGTAAGGAAGCAATTTTCTTCTCCCTGTAGCGGTGTTCTGTATATATGTGAGAAGTTTCTCACATAAAAATTGCAACTCTGCCATATTTAAAACAGAGTGAGTATCATAATGTCAAATATAGCCAGAGGTATGTAAAAAAAATTTACTTATTTTCAACAACAACTCCTCGCCTTTGAAGCCAGTCATATGTCCAATAATTAATAAATTTTGTTGTCTTTAGCTACAGAGAAAAAATAAATTTACCTACTAGGTTAGATTTCATGGAATTATTTTAATATTTAGGTTCTTCATCGCGGGAAAGTTACACCAGCAAGTTACATACAGTTTTGTGGCAATACTTTTGGAGTGTTTTTTTTCCGCTATGAAGTACTAAAATATATACAATATTTTCCATTATATATTCGGGATAGCTCTCCATAATTACAGTCTATTAATAGCACCCATTTTTGCTGATTATCATATTTTTTTAACAAATTTAAAAATAAATTTATATATTGTTTATGTATTTGTAATTTGACAAATAACAATATCCGGCTGAAACTTATGAAAACCGGATCCGAATCTGATGGAGTTCTACCGGCACCGAAACGGATACGGAAAAACGGAGTGCAAACGGATTGCTTTCGAAAATCCGATGAATCGGTACGTTAATTGTCCGTTTTCGTATCGGCTTTTAGGGATACCTCTTTTACGGACCGAAAACGGTCTGTTAATAACGGATTCATCATTCCGTAAGTAACGGAGAGTCCGTAAAATTGTTTCTTGGGGAATTAAAGAGCTCCCATATTTGACTTACTCAAATTTGGAAATTTTCGCCAGATTTGCCAATTTGTTTTATATTTTTTTAATTGGTTTATTGTTATTTTTAATTTAATGTTTTTAAATCGATTAAGTTGGGTACGATGAGTTTCGATTGAAAATTACGCAATTTACAATAATAGAGATGGAATTTTTCTAAAATTGACTTAAGCTAGATATGGGTGCTCCAGCGTATTTTCATTTATTACCATATGGTTGGATTACTACGACATTTCACATTGTCGGAGCTAAAGTAATTTCGAGCATAATTTATAACGGCCGAGTCCACAGATTAGCTGGGAACTGTGGCGTTCGATCCAAAGTAGGACAACTCCGGCATGTGGAAAATTTAAAAGCTCGCCATTTTTTATTTATGGACTTATTTCAAAAACATAAAATTTTTATAATTAGGAATTAAATTTTTTTAAACATATGTAAAATGTTTTGGATTTTATAAATTAATAATAATAAAATAAAAGACATAATTAAATTAACTATAATGCATTGAACTATAGCTTAAATATCTGAATTGTTGAATTATTCCAATACATTTTCATTATGCCACACTGTTCTATATTTACAAAATTTTTGTCTGACCAAAAACCTATCATGTTAGCTACAGCAAAACAAAAATCGCTCAAAATTCACTTTAAATTGTTAGAAAAGGACTTTGAAAATTATTGATTTCTATTCCGTCATTAGAAAGTCACAATCATAAAAAAACCAAATTTCAATCTTTCGCTATCTTTGCAAATGATCTTGTAAATGTTTCACAGACAAACTCATTTAGTCTACTTTAAATATCGACTGATTTTTATGAAATTTACGAAAATTTTCCCTAAGAAGTGAAATTACACAAAACTACACAAAAATGTCATTATTCAAAAATTATCCAACGAATGTGTAAACAGTCCCGTTTTTGAATAATTATTCAAAAAGTGGCAACACAATTTGTGTATTAAATTAAAATTAACATACTTTTAATATTACATTTACAACTAATCAAAAACTATTTACGTGAGTGAAAATAGCAAAATCACTCAAAAAGATAGCAAAATCACTCAAAAGTTAGCAAAATCACTCATAACAACAAGAATTAATGCAAAACCAATTGAATTGGTGAAGAATTGTGGCGAAAAAAATACAATCATATTCTTATTTTGTTTTAATTTTTTTCTAAACGTCAACAAATGTCGACGGTCGATTGTTGCTGAATTTAAATTAATCGCGAAGACTTTTGCTGTCGTCGGTCGACTATCGACACAGTTGTGATTAAACTCTTAATTGAAGTCATTTATAATTTCATATTTTTTGGGTAATTTTGTCTACACTTTTGGGAATTTTGAATCTTGCTTGTGGCAGCACTGAGATTAAACAAGGCTAAACTGAACTATTTACTTGTAGTGGTGGAAAAAATCATACACATTTGTTGCACAGTGGATTGATCGAATACAAAATGGGTAATAATTCATACTTGTTTGTACTTAGTAGAATCCCCGAATAAAAACACCAGTACCCCGTTTCTGTATCTGATGCGAGAAGTTTTCTCATCGAGAAAATTATGGTCACCCTGCATTACACAGGGTGATTTAAGAGATGATAAAATGGACTGTAGTTTTAGTCATAATTCTTTCAGATATCGTAACATTTATAACTGTGGACACATGTAGATTTGTAAAATACCTAATTAAATTAAAAATAACTTACATGCAGGGCATTATTAGCTGATTTGGTTTCATATATATTTTATTGTCTGCGAATCACCCTATATAAAGCAGAGCAGGGTTGCATTTCACATGGTTTTTGCGAAAAGTGTTTCGATGCGAGAAATACAGAAACGGGGTGCAGGATGGAGGGTATCTAAAGACTCGGCACAGCCGAATTTAATCTTTGGTTTGTATAAGTCCCCAGTCACCTGGGGACTGATACATACCATCAAGCGGGCTTTATCCCGCTTGTTTTTTTTATAAAATATGGAACAGAATATGGAATAAAATGGAAAATTAAACATAAAACATTGTGGAAAATGGAAGTAATACTTTCAAATAAAATATTCAAAGCCCTAATTGTAAATTTGTTGTTTTTTTCAGGCAAGCTGTAATTAAATGTGTATTCCTTGACCCTTTTTTCAAACAACATGATAAGCAAGAGGAATAATAGGGGTTTTCATATAAACTCGTATTGCAAGCGTAAACGGTGTAAACCTGGTATGTTTATGAGTTTAATGTCAAACTCCATACTTAAAAAATATGGTTTGTATTTATACAAGGTTTACAAGGCATTTACGAGTTCGTATGAAAACCCTTAATATCATTGTTTAGGTATTTACTTGTGTTATTCCTTAATAGTTTTTAAGGATTTGATAAATTTAAAAAAAATCTAAATTTATCACTTCAAAAATGGTGGGCAAATTTAAAAATTTTAACGCAAAAAAAGGGGGTAAGTAAAACGCGTCTTGTTGGTTTTGTATATAAAATTCAACTATTTATTGGTAATATATTTCTTCTTATTGTATGTTTTCCTTTATTTTCAGCAATACCGTTACAATTAACATTGTGACTAAATTCATTAAAAACAGGATTGCCAAAGGAAATTATATTGTCCATTTATAGCTAACATTATGTCTATATAAATTCATGTTATGACATAAGTTCTTAAATTTTGATTTTACTTTAATTATAAACCTTTAGTTCAATAAAACGTTTATTTAAAAAACAATTAATAACAATGTGTTATTATTAAAAAAAAGAGAATAAAAAAGTAAGTATAAAAAAAGGGTAAAAAAAATATTTTAGATAAAAAAAAACCAAATGGAGAGAACCATCAGGCCAAAAAACTCCATTATGTTCCAACATTCCGGCCCCATTGAAGGACCGTAGGTAGTGGTGCCAGTTTAGTAATAGGGCGCTTATAAACGCCGTTTTTGGTTTTTACCTCCGCCACTCTGACCTTGCCGTCTTGTCGATTACGCGGACGACTATCCCGGTCAGCCATTCTTGGGGCGGGAGATTGTCCTCGTGGACCACTACTACTTGGCCGATTTCCAGGTTGGGCTCTTCTTTGTGCCATTTGCCCTTGTCCTGCAACCCCAGGACGTAGTCCTTGGACCAGGCTCGCCAGAACCTCTGCTTGAGAGCGCAGAGCATCCGCCATCGCTTCAAGTACCGCAGATTTTGGCGAGCCTGGTCCAAGGACTACGTCCTGGGGTTGCAGGACAAGGGCAAATGGCACAAAGAAGAGCCCAACCTGGAAATCGGCCAAGTAGTAGTGGTCCACGAGGACAATCTCCCGCCCCAAGAATGGCTGACCGGGATAGTCGTCCGCGTAATCGAAGGCCAAGACGGCAAGGTCAGAGTGGCGGAGGTAAAAACCAAAAACGGCGTTTATAAGCGCCCTATTACTAAACTGGCACCACTACCAGATGTTTGAAGACCTACGGTCCTTCAATGGGGCCGGAATGTTGGAACATAATGGAGTTTTTTGGCCTGATGGTTTTCTCCATTTGGTTTTTTGAGAGTCTGCGCTCAAGCGCAAGAAATCGCCGTTTGGCAGTATCAAAAGAAGATCCTAAAAGATTAGGATCCGATTTAAAAGGAAGTGAGACCATAAAACGTCCTGACGGTAAACGCCGTACCGAATCATTGAACATGTCCTCACATTTTCGTTGCTCCTCACTATAAATAACTGTTGATTCGTCCGAACATTTTTCCAATTCCCAGAATTTTCGAACAATTGAGTCAACAGTATCCTGGTTTTCAATTGTATTGCAAAGGTGGTACATATTTGAAACCGAGCCCTTTGACTGATTGTGCCTTCCAACCACAATCCAGCCAAGAGAAGTTTTTTGAAGAACTGGAAGACTCGGATCAGATCTTATCTGCCCAACGCACAATAGATCAAAGAAAATTTCACCACCAATCAATAAATCAACCCCTTGTGGTACATCAAAGCAAGGATCTGCCAATTCAATATTCTTCGGAATATTCAATTCGGATCGCGGAATCCGACGATTAGGATGGCAACCAGATATCTGCCTTAATATCCAAAACTCCGAAAAGAATTGTGTAGAATTAACCCTCGACATTACAGATATCTCGACACTTGATTTAGAAGATGTACTCATGTCGTCAACACCATTCAAAACTAATCTGCCTCCTTCTCGTTTTACTCTAAGTCTCTGTGCAAGTTCCTCGGTAATCATATTCGATTGAGAACCGGAGTCTAAAAGAGCCCTAGCTAGGATATAATTTCCAGAACTTGTTCTCACTTTTACCACAGCTGTGGCTAGAATAACATTTTTATTCACGCATGCGTAATGCACCGAAGCGTGAGAACACGATGGCTGCTCCGACATATAATTCACAGATGAATTTTGAACAGTACTTGCACCTTGAGACTCTGAACTGTAGCGATGCAGAAGTTTATTGTGTGCACCATTGCAAACTCTGCACTTTTGAGCACTACACTTCGCTACGGTATGACCTTTTTTAAGACAATTTATACACGCAGGCACACCTTTTACAAAATCAAACCTCTGAAGAACTGGCACTGCGGCAAAAGAAGGGCAATTATAAATATTATGCTGATCGGATTTACAAAATAGGCACTTATTAGCAGATTGTTTAGAAACCGAAAGAGATAGTGATGTCCTAATATGTTTTTTAGGCACATTGTCGTTTTTATTCCTAGAAGGTTTAGGTCTCGAACTTGACGATTCATCAGCAGCAATATGCTGATAGCGTTTGTTCAAGACGGCCTCACAATCAGACCACAATGGGAGCTTTTCGAAGTCAAGCTGTTCATCCCATTTGGATTTAGTGATTGGATCAACTTTCGACATCACTAAGTGAATTATAATGGCATTAGAAATCTTCTTATCATCTCCAATAGAAAGCAATGACTCATAAATAGCCGTAACAGTATCAATCATGCTTCGCAAAGCAGTAGCCGAAGGTTTAGTGATCTCAGGAAGATCAAGAAGTCTCGAAATATTATCGGAAAACATCAAACATTCATTATCATAAACCCTTTTTAAACTGGCTAATGCTTTGGGGTAATTCTCCTCGCAAACGCGATAAGCTTGGACCGTACCCAAAGCTTCATTGGATAAGCATGATATCAAATGATTGAACTTTTGAATATCCGTTAGCATCGGATCATTGTGGACCAAATCTTCAAAAAGGCTTATGAAATTTTTAAATTCACAATATTTCCCACTGAACTTAGGGAGTTTAATATTTGGAAGCCCAGAATGATGTCCTTGCATCATAAAAGAAGTTTCAGGTAAACTGGTTCTTCTATTCTTGGCCTGAAGACTCAATAATAGAGACTTCGTGTTCACACAAAGATCTTCAAGTTCATTTCTGTCGCTATTCTGAGGATCCAAATCATCCAATTGCGACTGATACTCCATTGCCTGAGTGATATGATCTTTTAGTATTTCCAAACGACAGTCTATCTCAAAGGGATTGAATGATATCGTTTTCTCTACTATAGAGGTACGGATTCTTGAAATACTTTCAATCACTTTAGCCTTCCTCTGTATCAATTTCGCGAAATCTCCCGATACAGGAGTATCTTGGTGTTTTTTACCACCAGCCATATTGAGAAAAGACTTCAATAAAATATAAATCAAAATAAAACGGAAAAATTTCCGAAATTTCGCGAAACCCAATTTCCCAGGAAATTCGCTATCCGCAACAAATATAAGGTTTAACCTTGAAATAAGTGTGTACAATTCAATAAAAATTGACAAAATACACAGCGCTCGAAAATAAATTTGTAGTTGTGAGTTTTCCAAATGGAACAAATGAAGATTGTTTTACTAATTAACGATCTTCTGAAATTTAAACAAATTATTTTCGGAATTGGTATTTCAAATAATTTCTTTCCAATAATTTAGGAAAAGAAATAAACCAACACGCAATTTAATAGTACCTGTATGGAAAAAAATATTAAAAAAATTAGGTTTCGGTAATTGTTTATCAACACACAATTTAATTTTACGAATATAATAATAAGTTCGATAACTCACTACACCGTAAATTAATGTTTAATCAACACCGCGCTCGATTTGATCACAATAAATTTCACGAAGTTTATCTCACCGGCAAATTAATTCCACTAACAATATTCAATTTACAAATGAACTTCAACAAAAAAATAATAATTCTGCATTAAATTCTATTTTAGGTTGCAACTATTCTTAAATTTCACCAAATTTATCTCAATGTTATCACTTTGTTTCAGTTATCAATAAAATATCCACGATAAAAAATCAATAAACCTCGTTTAAATCAGATAAACCACTTAATCACCCTTTGGTAACGTTTAATAAACAAATATTTTACCAAGTTTCTTGTGAAAATTGTTGTAACAATTGTACATATAAATAATTGTAGTAATTATTTAAATTTTCACTCACAATTAGTTGATTCCTTAAAATTCCCAAATTCATTAATTTACCGTACGACACGCACTACGGTGTAAGGAACCCCTATGTGGTTAGTCAGGTAGCACTAAATGGTTCGTTTATAGTGGCCACACAAAACGATCGTTTTGAGTATGGCAGCACGGATCGAAACAACAGATGTTCGATAACAAAAACAAATTTTAATGTGAAAAAAAAGAAAGCAAACAACAAAAAAAATAAAGAAAATTTTATAATTAATTTTTAATTTTGTGGAAAAAAAATTAACACTAGCGAATTTAATTCAAAAATCAAATGCGAAATTAATTAAAATGCCGACGGTTTGTGTGTATAAAATAAAAGCGCGTAATTAATTCGGTGTGAAAATACAAATTTAAATAAAATTGTGTTACGTGTGTGTATGTGGTCTTATTTATGTATGTAGCTAACACCCCCGCACTTTTCACTTCACTAACAAGGCGTTTATGTTTGTAAATAAAATAAAAATATTTTTTAATTTCAAAATGGAAGCGTATTTAATAATTTTGTGTTTGTACTCGCAATTGAGCGTAAAAATTAAAATTTCTGAATAATTTACAGAAATCAATAAAATCTGATTAATTTACAGATTTTGGGCTAAACAAACAGAAATATTTTTTACGCTTTTACCTCAGTTTCTGATAATCCAGAATCACTACTCCCCTGGTTATGATGAGGGCGGCAATCACGACAACGGCAACGGCGAGGCATGTAGCAGCAAATGGAGTTTCCACAAAAAACTAAGTTAAGTCACTAAACGACAACTATTTTGCGATTTATTTTATTAAAAGTGGAACGAAAAAAAAATTCGCGCACAATTATATATTTATACCACCAAGAAATAATTTATCAAAATATATCACAAAAAATTTTTAAATTAAGTCCCTGCTCGGGCGCCAAAATGTTATTCCTTAATAGTTTTTAAGGATTTGATAAATTTAAAAAAAATCTAAATTTATCACTTCAAAAATGGTGGGCAAATTTAAAAATTTTAACGCAAAAAAGGGGGTAAGTAAAACGCGTCTTGTTGGTTTTGTATATAAAATTCAACTATTTATTGGTAATATATTTCTTCTTATTGTATGTTTTCCTTTATTTTCAGCAATACCGTTACAATTAACATTGTGACTAGAGTTGTGAAATTTCGATACTTTTTGAGTACTCAATACTACTCAATACTTTTCAATTGAGTACTCGATACTACTCAATACTTTTTTTAACGGTTTTTCTGAATTTAAAAATAAAAATGTTATGAATTCGTATTTATTAGGAAAAATAATAACAATTCACATACAGGTGTTAAATAACTATTGTTACTTACATTTTAATTAATTTAAAATAAATTAAATAAAGAATTTTTCTAAAAAAAATCGTTACAAATTTCTTTGCTTCAGAAATAGAGTTGTATTTTCAGAGTTGTATTTTTAGAGTACTATTTTTAGAGTTGTATTTTCATACGAAAAATTCACATTTGTACGGAAAATTGCATCTTTAAAAGTATTGAGTAGTACCGTTTTAGTATTGAGTACTCAAAAAAACAGTCAGTATTGAGTACTCAGTACCGGAATACTCAATACTTTTACAACTCTAATTGTGACTAAATTCATTAAAAACAGGATTGCCAAAGGAAATTATATTGTCCATTTATAGCTAACATTATGTCTATATAAATTCATGTTATGACATAAGTTCTTAAATTTTGATTTTACTTTAATTATAAACCTTTAGTTCAATAAAACGTTTATTTAAAAAACAATTAATAACAATGTGTTATTATTAAAAAAGAGAATAAAAAAGTAAGTATAAAAAAAGGGTAAAAAAAATATTTTAGATAAAAAAAAACCAAATGGCGAAAACCATCAGGCCAAAAAACTCCATTATGTTCCAACAAATTGTGTTTTATAAGTGTGTTCAAAAAAATGTAATATTAAAATAAAATAGATATTAAAATATTAATAAAAATATAATTTCCAATAAAACAGAGTAATTTTATTTATATAAGCAAATAGTTTATTTAACCTGGAAAAAAGATGTAATTTTGTACAACGAACGTAGACATTTCAACGAATATTTGTTTTTGGACATTTGCCTAAGTGGTTTTATAAATTGTATTCTTATCTTTTGTAGTTATATAGTATACAATCAACAAAGGCAACTTGTACGCTTATTTTAGATGAAAATACTATAGTTTTTCTTTGCGTGTGTAGTTGATTTATAAAAATTCTGAACTGACTGTGGATTTTGTTGACTATGTACCACGCAGAGCTTTAAAGAATTAATTCCTTAATTCAATTTTTCAATTCTGAATTAAAAATTCGATGAATTAATTCACTAAGCACCATATATTGAATGGAATTAATTCATATTTGCTTTCGTTCGATTTATTTTGTTACGAATTAATTCAATTGCAATAGTTCCTTTTATTAAATCAAATGATTTAATTCACAGGTGAACGCGTTCAATTTTATAAATCGAACGGAAAAAAGTGAATTAATTCCTTACTGAATTAATTCACTACTAAATTCGGTCAATTTTATTTTCGTTCAGTGAATTAAAAAAATAAAATTACGTTCAGTGAATTAAAAAAAAAAATAAAATTATGTTCAGTGAATTAAAAAAAAAATAAGTTCACTGAATTGAAAAAAAAAATAAAATAAGTTGACTGAATTGAAAAAAAAATAAAATAAGTTCACTGAATTCAAAGCCTGTTTTCTGCCGTTCAGTAGAAGAAAACAATAATGTACAAATAAAATTTTTAAATAAGCAATTTTACAGCGTGTGCTAGTAAAAATTAACAAATTAGAAACCGGATGCTGTTTATCAACCTACATGATTCAAAAATAAAGCCTTTTACTATAAAAAATAAAAACTTTACAGATATAGATAAATTTGGAAAAATATAACTATATAACTAGTTTGAAAAATTAATAGTTATATTTTTTTTCAAATTTATAAAGTAAAGTTTTTATTTTTATAGTAAAAGGCTTTATTTTTGAATCAAGTAGGTTGATAAACAGCATCCGGTTTCTAATTTGTTCATTTCTACTAGCACACGCTGTAAAATTTGCTTTTTTAAAAATTTTATTTGTACATTATTGTTTTCTTCCACTGAACGGCAGAAAACAGGCTTTGAATTCAGTGAATTTTATTTTTTTTCAATTCAGTGAACTTATTTTATTTTTTTTCAATTCAGTAAACTTATTATTTTTTTTTTAATTCACTGAACGTAATTTTATTTTTTTTAATTCACTGAACGTAATTTTATATTTTTTAATTCACTGAACGAAAATGAAATTGAACGAATTCTCAGTAGTGAATTAATTCAGTAAGGAATTAATTCACTTTTTTCCGTTCGATTTATAAAATTGAACGCATTCACAGGTCAATTAAATCATTTGATTTAATAAAAGGAACTATTGCAATTGAATTAATTCTTTGAATTTGTTGTTTGATGAACGCGTTCAGTTGAACGAATTCAGTGAATTACTTAAGAAAAGGAATTCATTCAATTTTAGAGAAAATTTAATTCGATTGGGAGTGAATTCATTCAAAAAGGAATTAATTCTTCAAAGCTCTGGTACCACGTACTTTTTGGGAGTAAATAATTTATTAAATTAATCGGCTTCACCCGACTTTGAGTGGCCGTCGATCATTTTTTGCTTGCCGCCGCTAACCAATATTTTGTGTAAACATATATCTCTGCTTGGGAGGTGCGAAGAATTTTGTTTTAGAAAACAAATTCGTCAACAAATAGTTATTTTATTTATATAAAAAGCTTAAAAATTGTTTAATATGTGTCCATCAGTTTTTTGTCGGCTTTGCCTTTGCTCTAGTACCGAAGTTAAAAACTTTGTTGATGAAAATGGTCAGTACAACGATATTTATGAAATCACTGCTAAATATTTTGATCCAATGGTAAATACATATAAACATTTGTAAAAAGCATAGTTAAAAAATATTGTATTATAGCTATTAACAACGGTAATATGTGTGGATTGTTGGCAACATATTCATGAATTTTACGAATTTCAACAATCGGTGCTTAGGAGTCAGGCCAAGCTTCATGATGCTGAAAAAAATGAACCACTTGTTAAATTGGAAATGGTACTAATAGATCAAGGTAAAGTACTTATGTTTAGTAAATGTCTGCCTCTAAGATTAAAGGTAAATACATATTTACAGTGTGACAAAGATTAGTTCATACAACAAAAATTCAATTTTACACCTTAAAAACTACATAGTTGATCACTATCTGCGTTATTTATGAGCAAAATTTAGGCAGTGAATATTCGCTGAATGTTTTTTTGTTCATAACTTGGTGTCTTGAGACTTCGATTTGATCATTTACATGGGGTCTACACGATAAATTTTTGCTTTTCAAGTTTCAATTTTCTTACTACCACATACAATTTTCCAAATACAAATTTGGAAAAGTATGAATGGGTTAGTAAAAACGAGTGAGTGTAGTAAAACTTTAAATGCAAAAATTGAACGTGTAACCCTAGTATTAGCGAACAATTTTTTGTTCGCCCATGAATTTGGCGCTGTGAACGCTCTTGTTCAAAAACGTTGTATGCACAATTGTTCTTACAACTACAGCACTGTTCCACGTACGTTACCGCGGGTACCCAATCTTAGCACCCAATAGACGAAGAAATAAGTGAAGTATAGTAGTAATTTAGAAGAAGGTTTTTTTAAACAAGATTAAGTCTTTTGTGATCATGTTTTTAAACATATTATATAAAAATCTTACTAACTGTAAAAATATTGAGTTTCCAAACTTGTTTGAGAAACTATCCTCCTTCATAATATTTTTTTAACACACTTGTAAGAAGATTACTATGTATTAGCAAAAATCATAAAAGTTTCTCAAGTATGTTTGACTAGCGGGCGCAGCCCGCTACGTTGTTAGCGTGCCTTAAAGGTTAGAATTAAATTTCTTTTATATAAAATAAAACAAAATATTTGTTGCTATGGTAAAATAATTGTTAAGGTAAATTTATTATAGATAAGTCGTATTCGTGGTTGATTTTCTTCAAATTTGCTTTTTTTAAATACAGTTTTTTATAATAAAAACCTTCACTCACCCAGCCACCACAAATAAATAATTCTGACACAACAATAATTCTTGACAATATACGTGTGTATTAGGGTGGCCCTTCGTTATATGGGCCAAAAAAAAAGTGTTCAAATTTTAGGTCTCACCCCCAGAAATATGCGAATGATAAATACGAAGTTTTGGGCCAATGTTTAGAGGTCGCTCAAAGCGATTGAAAATTGCAAATGCGTTTATATGGGGAAAAAATGATTTTTTTCGAGACATGTAAATTTTTCAATTATGGGAAAAAATTTTATTCTACATGTTAAATTATTTGATATAAAGAGATAATTATCTATTCAAAAAGGTATAAAAATTCAAATTCGGTTAAGAACCAGCCCAGTAATAAATAATGCCCCAGACCAAAAAAGGTTAAATTATTACTTCATTGAGAAATTCAACCACACGTCATAAATATTTTTGTAGTCGATTACGAAGTTATAATTTTTTTACTTAAAAGACTCAAGGCTATGAGATATGGAACAAGATTTTTTTATTGGATGTCGTAAACCTGTCGTAAGATGACGTCATACGCGGACAAAATTTTTGGACGTTTTTGAAATCTCTAATTTCAAATTTCAAAATTTTTTCTTCAACGAAACCAAAAAAATTGAGGTTTGGAGTCCAGTAGCTTGTTTAGAACACCTTAGAGAATGAAAATAAAAAAATTTAAAAATATCCACTGGCACACTTGGGTAGGGCAACGATTTGATTTTTGCGGATTTCGAGGAAATTGCGTTTTTGGGTGATAACTAGGGTTTGGGGTTCGGGAATTCCCGGGCGGGAATTCCCGGGAAATCCCGGAAAAAGCTTGCCGGGAATTCCCGGGAAAATAATATATTTTTCCCGGGAAATTTTAAAAATATTAAATTTTTTAAATTGTTTTTGTTTCGAATAGGATTTTTTAATATTAGTCATTAAAAACATTTTAAATACCAAAACAAAAATGTCATTGTTAAAATCTTTTAAAAGGGAATACATTTATTTGACACACAAATAAAATCTTTGCCAAGTAATAAGGAGCATTTCAACTAATAAACATTTTTCGCATAACTTATTCAAAATTTAAGTAGTAAAGCCTAAAAACTTGGTAAAATGTTTAAAAGAAATATGAAAAAAAGCTTTGTTTTTTACAAATAATCGCCCTTGCTATCTAAATTTTTCAAATGTATAATTTAGGTAAAGTCGACTTTAGTTAAAATATAGGGTGGCAGTATACCTTGACTTGGTTTATTTTTGGAGCATTCTGATTGGTTAATTTATTTTCAACCAATCAAAATATTTGAAAATATAAATATTTTTGTAAGGTTTTCATACACAAAATGAACAAAACCGTTTGATTAAAAATAAAGTCGACTTTAAATTTAAAATACGCCTTTATATTAAGGGTCAATAATTTTATAAGTAACGTTTTCATTAATAAATGTGAAAAGAAAAGACTAATGGTTAACGGTGGTATCTAAATTTGGTTATCCGACATCTAAATTTGGTTAAAAAAAAAAAAAAAATTGATGGTCATGCAACTTCTCTTGAAGAAAACAACAAGAATAACGTTTCAGCTAAAATTAGCAAAGTACCTGAAGAAAAAAGTGTAAGCTGAATAGGCATTAAAGGTTTTATGGTAGGGCAAACATTTCCTGAAATTGTATCCAAATTAGCTGCAGTCAATCCGCACCATAACTAGATCTTCGTTTATTCGAGAAAGTTTTTATAATAAAAACCTGGCATTGCAAAAAAATGAAACCGATGTAAAGAACATTATATTAAATTACTACAATCATGTAAAAGATATCATGATAAAAGAAATATCGAGCAATATTTCTAACAATAGGAGATTTACTATAATCTTAGATGAATGGGCAAGAATATCACAAAAGAGATATTTGAACATATGTATAAACGGAAATAATTCATTTTATAACCTGGGGTTGGTTTATATATCAGGAAGATGTAATGCTGATGAAATAAGAAGAATTGTAGAAATAAGCCTAGAAGAGTTTTATTTGTCTTTGGAAAATAACATTGTGGCCACCATATCTAATGGGCCAAGTGTGATGAAACGGTTTGTTTCCGACAGTCCAGTAGTAGGTTCCTGCTGGAATCATGCAATTCATTTGGCAGTGCTGGGAGTAATTTATGTGAAATCAAATGTTCAACATTCTGATATTTTTTACTTTGAATTCTCACTACACAGACTGCATTTGTACTGTAATAGTGTTTTTTTTTAACAAAAATTACTTATATAGGTGGTTTTCATTACCAATTTTGTTCAAAAATCCCGGGAATCAAATTTTTTCATTCCCGTTTCCCGGGAAATAAAAAAGTCCGGGAAATCCCAAACTCTATTCACAATAAATATATATGAAACATGCTTGTCATATTTTGCATTTTCTCAACAGCATGATCATAAAAGACTTATTTCAAACAGCAATTTCTAAACTCTTTGAAGTTTCGTTCCAGTAAAGTCCCGTTAATTTCTGAGTAAATTCATCGTTGAATATTTTGTACTGCGTGCATTGTCATTTCATTCTCAGTTTTGCATCAATAGAGTGCGGATGTAAAAATTAAAGTTAAATTTATTGAGACTTGATTTTTTTCATATAAATTTTTTACTTTTTATTTATTTATTTATTATTTTTATTTTTTTATTTTTTACTAATAAAAAAAAAAACAATAAAATGTGTTATTTACAAGCATAAGCTTATTCTACAATTGTAGGCATAAGCTTATTTTACAATTGTAGGCATAAGCTTATTCTACAATTCCAAGCAGTAATATTTTGACTAGGGTTTCTTTTTGATTTTTCTACAGTAATTTAAAAGCGTTTTTCTATAGTTACTCAAGTCTTTTTAAAGCTTAAGGCTTATGCTCGCAAGCTTTATTATAATATGTTTCTAAAGGGTTTTGGTCTATTGGGCAGAAAGCGTTCCTATTGTCAAAATTATGTGTAAATTGTTGTTTCGGTAAAATTGGGTTCACGCGGTAACGACGTCGAACAGACCTTATGTGCAACATCAAACAGGATGCCAGATCTAATTTTTACAGTGGCATTACTAAAAACGAAAGAAAATATAAGAAAATTAATAAAAATGTTAAGAAAAAGTAAAAAATTTGCATTATTATTAAATTTAATACAATTTACTTCTGTTATTGGAAAAAAGTTAGGGAAAATCACATTGAAAACATGAAAACAAATAGTTTCGTTTGCGACTTACTCCAACAAAAAACAATCAATTTTCTGACATTACGTATTCCCCACCCCAAACGAAAAAATTCTTCCCCGTTATTCTGCCGACCATTATTTCTTGGACAAACAAATCGATGTCTCGTCAAGACTGAGAGTAAAGGGTGAGTTACCCAACCGTAAACGTAACTGTAACGAATCAGCTGTTGCGAAACCACAAGAAGTGTATATAAATTGTTACTAACACGTATATGTAAACGTACTTGCCGGATCATTCTGTTGAAATCAGATTTTTCTATCCGCCATCGCAACAGCTGAATGATTTTAGTCGAAAAATATAAAATTAATAAAAAAAAATATACATTCAAACTACAAAAAAGAAATAAAAATTAATTCCGTTAATTTCTGAGTAAATTCATCGTTGAATATTTTGTACTGCGTGCATTGTCATTTCATTCTCAGTTTTGCATCAATAGAGTGCGGATGTAAAAATTAAAGTTAAATTTATTGAGACTTGATTTTTTTCATATAAATTTTTTACTTTTTATTTATTTATTATTTTTATTTTTTTATTTTTTACTAATAAAAAAAAAACAATAAAATGTGTTATTTACAAGCATAAGCTTATTCTACAATTGTAGGCATAAGCTTATTTTACAATTGTAGGCATAAGCTTATTCTACAATTCCAAGCAGTAATATTTTGACTAGGGTTTCTTTTTGATTTTTCTACAGTAATTTAAAAGCGTTTTTCTATAGTTACTCAAGTCTTTTTAAAGCTTAAGGCTTATGCTCGCAAGCTTTATTATAATATGTTTCTAAAGGGTTTTGGTCTATTGGGCAGAAAGCGTTCCTATTGTCAAAATTATGTGTAAATTGTTGTTTCGGTAAAATTGGGTTCACGCGGTAACGACGTCGAACAGACCTTATGTGCAACATCAAACAGGATGCCAGATCTAATTTTTACAGTGGCATTACTAAAAACGAAAGAAAATATAAGAAAATTAATAAAAATGTTAAGAAAAAGTAAAAAATTTGCATTATTATTAAATTTAATACAATTTACTTCTGTTATTGGAAAAAAGTTAGGGAAAATCACATTGAAAACATGAAAACAAATAGTTTCGTTTGCGACTTACTCCAACAAAAAACAATCAATTTTCTGACATTACGTATTCCCCACCCCAAACGAAAAAATTTTTCCCCGTTATTCTGCCGACCATTATTTCTTGGACAAACAAATCGATGTCTCGTCAAGACTGAGAGTAAAGGGTGAGTTACCCAACCGTAAACGTAACTGTAACGAATCAGCTGTTGCGAAACCACAAGAAGTGTATATAAATTGTTACTAACACGTATATGTAAACGTACTTGCCGGATCATTCTGTTGAAATCAGATTTTTCTATCCGCCATCGCAACAGCTGAATGATTTTAGTCGAAAAATATAAAATTAATAAAAAAAATATACATTCAAACTACAAAAAAGAAATAAAAATTAATAAATAAATGGAAAATTTTAGAACAAAATAAAAAACCACATAAAATAGATGCTAAATAGTAATGTCGTCTACGGTAATTTATAAGTGTACCTTTTAGCTACGGCACGTTACAGTTACAGCACATTTACGTTTACGGTCCCATAATCAGCCATTTAACGCTGAGCTACCCGACCGTAAACGTAACTGTAACGAATCAGCTGTTTCGAAACCATAAAAAGTAATGTATACAAATGGTTACTTACGCGTAAAGGGCGGATTATGGGACCGTAAACGTAAATGTGATGTAACTGTACCGTGCCGTAGCTAAAAAGTACACTTATAGATTACCGTAAACAACATTACTATTTAGCATATATTTCATGTGGTTTTATATTTAATTCTAAATTTTTCATTTTATTTGTTAATTTTTATTCCTTATTTGTTGTTTGAATCAATTTTCTTTATTCATTTCATATTTTTTCCGACTAAAATCAATCAGCTGTTTCGATGCCGGATAGAAAATTCTGATTTCAACAGAATGATCCGGCAAGTTCGTTTACATTTACGTGTTAGTAACCATTCGTATACATTTCTTCTTGTAGTATCGGAACAGCTGATTCGTTACAGATACGTTTACGGTTGGGTAACTCAGCCTTAAATGTAAAAGTACTTGCCGGATCATTCTGTTGAATTCATAATTTTCTATCCGTCATCGAAAAAGCTAAATGATTTTAGTCCGAAAAAATATAAAATGAATAAACAAAATATATTCAAACAACAAATAAAAATTAACAAATAAATGGAAAAATTTAGAATAAAATATAAAACCACATAAAATAGATGCTAAATAGCAGGGACCGTAAAAAACAATTATCCAGAAAATTTTAACTCAAAAACTCTTCATGTTAGAATCAACGGAGACCTATACTGTTATATACCAATAGATTGTTATTGAAGAGCTTATTCAGAATCTATGGTGATCTTAAAAAAACAATCTCAACTCCACAGTTAAAAGTTATTTTTCAACGAAAAAATAAAATATCGGCTGAAACTGTTAAAAAGAGAGTTTTATTTCGGCGTCATAAAATAAAACTCTTTTGAGGAGTTTTATTTTTTCCGTCTAAAATGAAACTTTTTTGAGGAGTTTTATTTTTTTCCGTCTAAAATAAAACTCACCCTGCCTATTTTCTTATTTTTTGCAGTCATAAAATAAACCGTCATAAAATAAAACTCTTTTGGGGAGTTGTATTTTTTCTGTCAAATTGAACAAGAACTAGAACTAGAAAGAACTAGAACTAGAAAGAACTAGAACTAGAAAGAGCGCTCACCAAAACGAAATATAATGTACACATCAGAGAAACAAGCCAGCCGCCGTAAGCCGTTTAAGCCGCCGCCGCCGGTCATTCTTGCTCCAGCCGCCGCCGCCGATTTTTTTCGGCTCATTTGGGCTGGAAGTATCAATTTTCCAAAATAAAAAAATTAAAAGCAAATGTCATTTTTAAAACAAATTTTCTACTTCATCATTTCCTGAACCATCAAGAGTATTTTTTTTAGTTAAAAAAAAATAAATGAACCAGTTTTATATTTCTTAAGTTGGAAGTTTTGCTTGAAAACTTCTGACAGATTCGCTGAAATTTGGATAAGCAATAGAGGAGAGAATCCAAATGAACAATATACATATATACTTTTTAAATGACCAAGTGTAGATTGTAGGCAGAGCTTCGAAAGAATTAATTCAATTTTAGGTTAATTCGCACAAAACCAAATTCAGCTTTAGAAATTGAATATATATCATTCCATCAAAACATTCCTTTATAATTAATTCATAGGTTTCATTCCCAAAGTTTAATATTAAATAGAATGCATTCTTATGTTGAATACATTCCTCATAGAATTACAATCAATATAAATAATTAATTTTTTCATTAATTCTAATCTTTTACAAAATGGCTAATCAAAATTGTCATTTTATTAAATCAGTAAAAGATCTAAGGTATGAATATACCAACGACTATATAGACTAAAGACAAACCACCAGCCTCAACTGCTGTTAAAAAGTCTCTTTAATTTTATATGCAAACTGGTTTTAAGAGAAACAGTTTTTAGTGTTTTTTTTAACGCGTATTTTTTAATATTAATAAGCAAAATTTTGTGCTAATTATACAAAACTAATGCAGAGAACATATCAAACAACACAAGTGCACTTTATAATTTAATTAAAATTGCTGTAAAACAATAAAAATAATTAATTAAAAATACCACTTTTTCACGTTTTTTGTTATTTTACATTGAAACTCTCTTAAAACCAGTTCAGTTTTTCAGATGAGAGCCGTGGATAGTGCCTGAATATACTAATGATTCTGACAACACTTTAGTTTATAATTACAAATTAAATAAAAATGTGGCTTATATTTGGGATTTAATATTGATATCATATACACAACCCATAAAAATAATTAAAAACGCAACATTTGTTTTAAACTTTTACAAACCGAATGAAACGTGAAAGATCATTATAAAAAGAATGAATTCATGAAAGAATTCATTCACTATGCATGAAAATTAAAAGAATGAAGCCAGCCCGGTGAAAAATGTCCATATATGAACATTTATGGATCAACCATATATGTATGGATCCGAAAAATGAGGTAACACCTAAGTATATGTTCATATATGGACATATATGAACATATACATTTATTAAATATATGCGAATACATGCGAACGTTGCTTTCCTCTATTATGAGGTTGTACGATAGATATAAATTTATGTATGACATTCAAATTAGGCGCTACATATGTTCCTTTTTTTATTCATGGCATTAAATATAATTCCATATTTATCCAAATATGAGTTCCTTTTACATATATGGAAATATGTATTCTTTGAAATATGTTCATATACAAGTCCCTTTTGCATAAATTGAATAACATATACTTTCATATTTGTCCATATATGAGTGCCATTTCCATATATGACATAACAGATGCTTCCATATATGTCTGTATATGAAGTTTCTTCCATATATGGAATCACATATACTTCCATATATGTTCATATAAAATCCATATATGTTCATAAAAAATCCATATTTGTTCATATGTGTCCATACATAAACCATATATTAACATGTTTGAGCGTATATGAACATTTTTCACCGGGAGTGAATGAATTCATAAGGAATGGTATAATCGTAAGATATATTAGTAAATTTTAATTAAAAGTCCAAAAGTGAATTAAAAAATTAATTCATTCGAATTTATGGTCGTAGGTTTGGTTAAATAGATCACATCACATTTTTCAGAAATTTCAGTACACCTGAAATTATTATCAAAAGACACATTTTTCAGACATTGCGGACGAAGATATTTACAATAATCGACGCTGTTCTGAATTCCGCATCCACAAAAAAATTCTAAAGTGAAACATTCCGAATTTTTTTTGCTGTTCCGTGATCCGTGATGATGATGTTTCGGAACTAAGAACAGGGGTGAATATCTGAATTTTTTAACTTTTCTTCTAAGTTTTTCAACTTTGACATATTTTCGAGCATAATTTTTTTCGAACCATATTATTTTCTAGTTTATTCTAAAAACACATTTAATTTTGAGTGAAAATAGAGTTTGTTTATTTCTAAGTTCCGAATCCACATAAAAAATTCTAAAGTGAAACATTCCGAATTTTTTTGCTGTTCTGTGATCCACATCCGAATTATTTTCTACGTTTTATTTCGTGTTGGAAAAGCTTGGTGAAAGTAAAAGGAATATTTTGTTGCAAAAATTAATATGTTAAAATTTATTTTAAAATTTGTTGAAACAGTCAATTTCCGACATTTTGAATTTTGTGTGACTTTACAAAACCACTCTAATTAAAAAGTTTCGGAATTCAGAACAGGGGTGATAGTGTCAAAACTCTGTTTTTGAGCGACTTCAAGCACTTAACAATTTGAAATTCAGCAATTTTTCAACCGATTTTGAATATTGTAACGTTTTCGGAAAGACAAAAAATTTAGCTTTCCAAATATATATAGAATTATTTATTTGTAACTGAAATATGTTGACAGTTTTTTTTTAAATATTAAAATTAATTTTTTTTTAATTTTTATACTTTGACGGCTTTTTTACAGTATTAAACAATTCTTTACTGTTTTAATTCATTCTGAAAGTGGGTTTAGTTCTTAGTAAAATCAGATTCTTTTGTTTATATTAATTGAAAATTGAAAAAGTTATCGTAATTTTTCTAAACATTTAATTTCAGCAACTCGAGGTTCTTGTTTGCACAATCATTAAGGTTAATATTTTCAATTTTCTTATAAATGCAGAGATTCCATGTTTATAAAAAAATGTATAACTTTGACAATTTTAAAGCGATTAAAGTAGAACTTCATTTTACCCTGAATAAAGAATAAATTACATAAAAATTATTTTTTTTTAAACAAAATATTGCAATTAAAAGCCGTCAAAATTAAACAAAATAAGAAAAAATTAAGAAAATCAGTTTTATTTGAAAATATTTCCACAAAATTTTGTTGAATATATAAACATATGTATATATTTGGAAAGCCCAACTATCTTTCCTTCTAGCTCCGTTCAAAAACTAAAAATCCTAAATTTGTAATTTTTATCGATGAATTTAACTTAAAATTATTTTTTATTTGATAATTCCAAATTTTTTGAACAATTTTCTACTGCTATATTTTGGAAAAAATCTTAAACATCTTTAAAATACGTGTATAATGTTCTATCAAGCCGATCAAGCCGCCGCCGCCGCCGATTATTTGGTTGAGCCGCCGCCGCCGATTTTTATCCGGCTCAACCTTAATCGCCGCCGCCGCCGCCGATTTTTTGCTTGCGCCGCCGCCGCCGATTATTTTGATCGGCTTGTTTCCCTGGTACACATCTTATTGACGTTTGTTTTTCGGGCTTCATATATGGTTTTTCGCGTTCGGTTACTTTTGTGCATTTTTGTCACTTCGTGAGAGTATTTCTTGTTAACTCATTTTACCGAACTTTACGCAAAAAGTTAAGAAACAGACCTAGTGTGTATTAATTTATTTGTTTAATTTAATAAACATAATTTCAAAGTATTTTTTGGCATATTTAGTTTAATTATTGATGAGGGTGTCAATTTACATGAAATGAGTTTTAAATTTCTGACGGGAAAATTAAAACTCCTTAAATGAGTTTTATTTTATGACGCCGAAATAAAACTCTCTTTTTTTGATGGGAAAATAAAACTCTTCAAATGAGTTTTATTTTATGACGGCAAAATAAGGGCCTGTTTATCTATTACAAAAATAGTCTAAACGAAAGAAATTGACAATCACTTTCGTCAAAAATACATGTTAAACAAAAACAAATTTTCGTTACTTTGCTTTCGTTTAGAGTATTTTCGTAATACATAAACTAGGACTTAAATTCTCTTTTTAAGAGTTTCATCCGCCCTTTTATTTTTACGTTGAAAAATAACGGTTTTAGATGGTTTTTTCCTTTTAAGTCACAAAATAACTGTTATAAAAGAACTTTTTTGATATCACTTGTAACCGTTACGGTCCCTGCTAAATAGTAATGTCGTTTACGGTATTCTATAAGTGTACTTTTTAGCTACGGTACGGTACAGTTACATCACATATACGTTTACGTTACCATAATCCGCCCTTTACCCAATCGTAAACATAACTGTAACGAATCAGCTGTTTCGAAACCACAAGAAGAAGTGAATACAAATTAGAGATGGGCACGTGAGCAGAATTTTGCGTGATTCACGTGAATCACGCGTGAGTGTGAGTAAAACCTTATTTTACTCACGTGAACGTAACGTAACGAGTAACGGGTGTGACTAGATTAAAAATGTTCGTGACATAGTGTGCGTGAGTAAAATTTTTGCGTGAGTGAGTGTGCGTGAGTCGAATTTTAACGACTCACGCTTTTTTTTTGGGCTTTTTATTCATACTTTCAGTAATTGTTTTAGGCGACTTTATATTTTTATGTATTTTTAATACAAAATAAATGGCAAAATTTCATACTCGTCTAGGGTTTCCCGGGATACGGGAATGAAAATCGAAAAGTATCAGTTTTTGGCAATATTTTTTTTTATTTTGATTTGTTTTATTAATATTGAAAGCGTTTTATTAAGAACGCCAACTTTAAGGATGAAGGAATGGAAATATTTTAATTAATGAATTTTGGTTTAAGTGTCTACTTTTTCAAGATATTTAGTTCTCTTATCAAGTCATAAAAATCTATGATATACCTCCTGACAACTTACTTTAGGTCTTATCAAGTTTCGGGCTAAAATATAATTTGCCAAGTTAAAAATACTTTTATGAATTTTAAGAAATCGCATTCTGCCAAAATCCATATTTTTGCTTTTAGTATCAAACTTAAAGCGTTAAAAAATGTCTAATATTTCCTTTCGATTTTCATTTTAAAAGATTCATTGGACCCATATTTGAATGTTTGTGCGGGGAACATCGGCATTATAGAATTTCAAAAAGCTAACCATTCGTAATTTTTTAAAGTTATACTGAAGATTATTAGGTTATAAAAAGTGTTTTAAAAACTAAAATAAATGATTTTATTTATTCAGAATTTAAAGCTTGTGAAGTTATTTTTTTAAATCAAGTTATTTCTTCTCGAATGTTAAGGTTTTTGATTTTAATAATGTTGCAATTATAGTCATAACTTTGAAGAGGCACGGTAAATATTAATAGCCAATGTGATATTGGCTCGTATAAATAAAAACTAGATATTACTAATAGGGTGAAATACTGGGTTTTTAAGCAATTACTTAACAATTCTAGTCTGCTTGCGGGTAGACTAAAAATTAATTTTTTTTATTTTCGTTTATATTTTATGCTATTCTACAAGTGTATGGATAAATTTGGTGTTAAAAGTCATTCCTAAGCCCAAAGTAAATACTTCGAAGTAATTGTTAAGTTTTATTCATATGACCCATTGATAATTACTTACCTACACTTAAAATAATACGTCAGTAGAAAAATCTGTCAAACCGGTTTCAAATCGATTTGACTAATTTTTAACAAATTTTTAGTTAAAACACTGATTTAAGCAAATATTTTAGTTATCTGCATTTAACACAATACTAAAAATCCTCAGTACTTTAACTAATTTTGAGTGTTAATTTTCAAAATTATTTAAAACTAATTTTTAAGAACCCATTCGTTAAATTTTACAAAATTTATTATTAAAATATATTATTTTCATGTTACTGTTATTACCCGGTAGATGGCGCCACCAATGTATCCGAAGTTTTAAAGATGGCGCTATTTCATTCCCTCCGTTCCCTTCGACTACCCCTTACCGTGTAATATCCCAGCGAAAGGGGGTATCTCTATCCAGAAATGGACCCCGGCGGGGCATTGGACCCTCGAAAATTTTTAATAAAAATTGTCCACTTCATAAAATGGCCCATATTTCGAAAACTAAGCGAGATAGAGCAAAACGGACAAAATGTTTGATCCACTAGACTGCCCTTATATGCCGTCACATGATATGGACTACTAGACCCGGGGAGGGTCCCGAGCACTTAAATTTGGATAAATTCTACGACTCAGTATAATTACAGATAAAACTGTAGTTTTATAAATTTCTTACTTAAATTTAGATTTGTTAAATTTAACAAATTTTATTTTAAGCTAAAAAACAGGAATAAATTTTGTTAAAGTAACAAATTTTTATGTCCAGCCAACAGACGTATTATTTTGAGTGTAGGAAAGTTTTTTGTTCCAAAGAATCGGTTGTAGAATAGCTACCCAACAAAATTTTCTGTTCCAAAGAATCGGTTGAAGAATAGCTACTTTTCCTTTACAACCCCTTCTATTGTTAATTCTAACACCGATGATTTTTGTTTGAAACTGTCCCAAAAGCAACAGCTTCTATAACTCCAAAGTGGAACCGGTTGCCCTAGCATAAGTTCTGAAACTAGTTATAGAACTGATTCTCCGTCAGTCATACCTTCCATAGAACATCCGTGGAACTGCTTCCGGAACCAGTCCCATGGAATAGGTTGTAGGGGAACCAGTTGTAGAAACGGTGTGGTTGCCAACCGATTGTAAAAAATTTTCCTGGGTACCTTTTCTTTACAACCCCTTCTACTGTCAATTCTAACACCGATGATTTTTGGTTGAAATTGTCCCAAAAGCAACCACTTGTATAGTTCCAAAGTGGAACCGGCTACAATAGAATCGGTTCTGGAACTAGTTCTAGAACTGATTTTACATTAGTCTACGTCATCATAGTTCCGGAACCAGTTCCATGGAATCGGTTGTAGTGGAACCAGTTGCAGAACTAGTGTGGATTGAAACCGATTGTAAAAATTTTTCCAGGGCATTTACAACTCCCGCCCGGGAATTTCCGAAACTCAAACCCTATACAGGGCGCAATTTCGAGTTTAATTTTACTTAATTTTTGAATATTATTTTTTTCTGGGAAGCTTTTGTTTCGTTAATTTGCGTGATTCACGTGAATGACGCGTGATCACACGTGAGTGTGACTGAAAGTTCAATTTACTCACGTGAGCGTGAGTGAGTGTGAGCAGTAATTTTTTTATCGTGAGTGATTGTGCGTGATTAGAATTTTTTTCTCGTGAGCGTGAGTGAGTGTGAGTGAAAATTCACTCACGTGCCCATCTCTAATACAAATGGTTACTAACGCGTAAATGTAAACGTACTTGCCGGAACATTCTGTTGAAATCGGAATTTTCTATACGTCATCGAAACAGCTGAATGATTTTAGCCGGAAAAAATATAAAATAAATAAAGAAAATAGATTCGAACAACAAATAAGAAATAAAAATTAACGAATAAATGGAAAAATTTAGAATAAAATATAAAACCAAATGAAATAGATGCTATATAGTTATGTCGTTTACGATATTCTATAAGTGTACTTTTACATCACATTTACGATTACGGTCCCATAATCCGCCCTTAACACTTTACTAAACGGCGCACAGGGTTTCATCTCATAAACAATCGTTATCATTTTGACCCGGTGTCTTCAAAAGCAATAAATTATATGATATGAAATGTCAAATCGATTTCAGCGAAACGTCAAAATGATCTCAATTGCAATGAATACTTGACCATTTCATTGCTAAAAAATATTATAGAATTTTATTCGAAAAACGCTAAATTTTATAAAATATTAATTTGTTTCTAAAAATAATAAATAATTTAACTTTTCCCCGTTCTTGTTTACAAAAATTTATGTGTATTTTTGATTGCTAAATTAAAATGAAAACTAAAAGTGACATTTGATCTCTGTCATCATTGCAAGAGCCGCTTGCATGTCAGCGATATCATATTGCAATAAAATTGAAATTAAGTGTCTTCACTTGAGATGAAATCATTTTGACAATTGCTTGCTATAATTTTATTGCATGTCAAGACCAGTGACGGTCCGTGAAGTTGTCAAAGTGCTGCGATTTTTTAAGTAATCAAAATTACGTCTATAATTTCTGTGTTTTCAGTACGTACCATCTTTTCATGATAGGCACAGATCAGATTTTATTAATTTTGTATATTTTTAATTCATATTCCATTTAAATTCTATTTTACGCACACTTTTCTACTTGTTGACTTTTTTGTTGCCCGTGTAAGGGGTGCGCAAATAAAATGCTTACTACATAGAATTTGAGTTGCATATCAATTAAAAAAGTATAAAGCCAAAAATAATTTGAACTCTTAGTTATGGTGGGAAGTGAATGATCCTTGGAAAATATTCAATATATACCTAATTTTTACATTGTAAAAAAGGGCAGCACGCCCTTGATAAAATCTTTTACCTACACTCAGATAAAAAAGTTTGTAAACAGTTTCCAATCGCACTATACTATTTTTATACTGATTATTAGTACAATTTTTATTTTTAGTAATCATTTTTGCTATTCTCTTATTACAAATTACGGATTTTTTTAACTAATTTTCGCTGCTGATTTCAGAAAAACATTTTACTAATTTTTCAAAACCGAGTGCTAAATTTAGCAGAAAAATATACTAATTTAAAAATATTTTTTTTGATTTTTTAAAATTCTTGTTTAGTTTATATTTGTTACTATTGATATATTCTTAGTTTAGAAATAACACCCAGAAAATTTTTTTGCATCTCCAATGCATAAAACGGCGATACCTGGAGAACCGTTTGCAATTTTGACTCCAAATTTTCAGTACGATGAAGTAATTATACGCTTATTACCATCGAAAGAAAAAAATTGTTTTTTTTTTAGATTTTACAGTTTTTTTATTTTTTAGTACAATTTTTTGCTAATTTCAGCAGATTGATTTTAAATTACAGTTTACAGAAATTTACTGAAATTTAGTAGCTGCAACTAATTATTTATACTAATTTCATTGTACTAAAATTATGATATTTAGTAAGTGTTTTAACTGATTTTAGCAAATCGATTTTAAATTGAATTTTACATAAATTTTACTAAAATTTAGTAGCGGCTACTAATTTTTTCTACTAATTTTATTGTAGGGTAGAGGGGGGATCCTTCGCCATTGGGGCACATACACTAATCCCATTTTTCTCCGATGTTAAGGGAAATAAAAGATTGTAAAAAATATATTTTGTGCATTTTTCAATTACCTTTCCTTGACATCCACTTTGACGAATTTATATCACATGTGGTCGCAGATAGACGTGTTTTTGTGTTTTTTGGGGTGCCAAAAAAATAATTGAAAGCAACTACATTTTGCAATAACTTCATCAAATCGTGTAATAAAAAAATAATTTTTCATTATGTTAGACCTACGATCCTAAGCTTTCAGAAAATAATAATTTGATTTTAATAAATGCTTAAAAAGTGTAAAAAAATATTAATTTTATGTTAGTGCCTGTCTCTGGGGCATAATCACCAGATGGCCCCTGGAGCTACGAAGAGTTGGTGCATCCCTGCCTAAAATGCTCTATAAGACTTTTCTATATGTTTAAAATATGTTTAATGGTAAAATAGAACAATCGTGTTCATTCTTAAATTTATATTAATTATTCAGTTTTTTGTAATTTTGAATAATCATTATATTCCAGATTTAAATTATTTTTTTTTAATGTAGTGGAGATTTATTGATTAAAAAGAATAATATACCTTAAAGAACTTATTCTAAATTATTTATTTCAGTCATTAAAAAATTGACTTTGACGTATTAACAATATTTTTTTTTTGAAATTGTATCTAGCTCTTTTGGCGAATATCCCCCAGGTTTGGGGCAGTTACGCCGATTTGGGTTACTTTGAAAATCATTAAAAAAGTAATAGAAAATATGCAAATAATTAGAATAAAAATCATAGAAATTAAAGCCAAGATATGTAGATCTTCAATTTGAAAGAAATTTTTGAAAAATAATTAGGGGTTAAGAAATGACAGAGCTTTGAAAAAAAAGTGGCAAAGGATCCCCCTCTACCCTACTACAGATCAGCAAATTAAAATTAGCAAAAAATACCGCTGGCCTCAAAACAGTTAAATTTCCCGTAATAACAGCAAAATTTTCAGTAGCCATTATAGACTTTTTTGGGATGGGATGAAACCAACGGGAAATGTTATATCGGTCAAAAACAAGTTATACGTGTCCCGGCGTTTCGCTAGGTCACCCCTAGGAATCGAGATATATCTTTTTTTAAACGTAACTCGAGAACCACTAGTCCGATTTTGCTCAAACAATTTTAAAAAAATTAAAAATCACAATTCCTTTAATCTGTTCATACAACGTTTTTCTTTATACTCAACAGTTTTGCCGGTAAACACCGTTTTCAAATCTACAATTTTAAATTTTTTTAAAGAAATTTTAAAAGTTTTTTTTTAAGACTTTAAGATTTTATTAAGAACATATTAGAGATTAAAAACTACAAAAATTGTAGGATTTCGTTTTTTAATTTGGCTGCGGCAGAGATTTTCTTTGAACGGATTTCGAGAAAACAGCGATTTTTGGCATTTATTTAGCTTTTAGGCATGTTTTTCTTTTTTCTTCTCTTAATTTCACATGATTTTGGCCGAAATATAACAACCCAGCTAAAAATCGACATACAGTATTGTTCGAAACCTAAGCAACTTTTCCTAATAAAGTAATCAAAATCCTACATATTCTTTTTAAATTGGTTTATACAAAATAACACTTTTAATTTTTATTATGTTATGTGCCTACATTCTAATAATAACAAGAAAAATTTAATTCCATTTCCTTGCCAGTAAAAAAAAAAAACAAAAATGAAATTGACTCCATATATTGCTGTTCGAAACTTAAGCAACTATTTTGTTGTTGTATTTTTTTGCAACAAATAAACAAAAATTTTGAAACTTTTATTTAATTCCCGTTTAGTTTGACAAAGAAAATTTAATTTTTTTTTTGTTTCTGTAGATTTAGAATCAATTACTTAGAAGTGCAGCTATGGCGCGTACACGTTACGGAATCGATTTTAAGCTCAAAATTTTTTAACTATTTAATAAGGGCCAATCGCAAGTCTCTATAGCTAACAAATTAAGCATTAACAAATCAATAGTTTGCTACTAATTAAAAAGTACAAAGCTACTGGAATAGTAGAGAAAGTCAATACTAGAGGGCAACCTCGAAAAACTTCACATCGAACAGATTGAAAATTGTCCGTTTAATTATGAAAAAAAACCCTTTATTTCTTCCAAAGATGTTGTGAGTGAGCTTAATCTCAATATTAGTTCGAGCAGTGTGAGAAAACGATCATTGGAAAATAATTTGAGAAGCTTCATGCCGTCTAAGAAACCTATACTGACAAAGAAACATTTAAAAAAGAGGTTTGCCTAAATGGTTTTGCAACGTATTCGTTAATTTTCATTAGTTTTATGAAATTTAAGGTTGGATTTTGCAAAAGCTCACTCAAATTGGACTGTGGGAAAATGGAAAATAGTTTTATTCAGCGACAAGTCTAAATTTAACCTGTTAAATTCAGATGAAGTATGCCACGTTCGAAGACCGAAGGGAAAACGATTACATCCGCGTTATTGTAAAGGAACAATAAAGCATGGGGGCGGAAATGTAATGGTGTGGACCTGCTTTTCGTCTAGTGGAGTTGGCCTTTTGTTGAAATACAAATAAAAATCGATCGCTTTGTTTATTTGGATATTTTAGCCAAACACATGCTTCAATATGCCGAATTGGGTGTTTCAGCGTAATAATGACCCAAACTCTCGTCAAAGTGGGTCAAAGAATGGTTACCTGTTAATGGGATTCAATTACTGGATTGGCCAGCTCAATCTTCAGACTTGACTCCCATAGAAAACCTATTCGGCATTTTGAACCGCAGGGACGGAACTCGCCGTTTTAGTAATAAGCGGGAGCTGATTAATTGCTTAAAATCAGAGGGGGAATCAATACCAACCATAACACTATCAAATCTAATAGATTATATGGCAAAACTATGTGCGGAGGTCATATGCAAGAAAGGGTATCATAGGAAGTACTGAAAGTTGCTTAAGTTTCGAACAGCAATATATGGAGTCAATTTCATTTTTGTTTTTTTTTTTTACTGGCAAGGAAATGGAATTAAATTTTTCTTGTTATTATTAGAATGTAGGCACCAGGGAAACAAGCCGATCAAAATAATCGGCGGCGGCGGCGGCGATTAAGGTTGAGCCGGATAAAAATCGGCGGCGGCGGCGCAACCAAATAATCGGCGGCGGCTTGATCGGCTTGATAGAACATTATACACGTATTTTAAAGATGTTTAAGGTTTTTTCCAAAATATAGCAGTAGAAAATTGTGCAAAAAATTTGGAATTATCAAATAAAAAATAATTTTAAGTTAAATTCATCGATAAAAATTACAAATTTAGGATTTTTAGTTTTTGAACGGAGCTAGAAGGAGAGATAGTTGGGCTTTCCAAATATATACATATGTTTATATATTCAACAAAATTGTGTGGAAATATTTTCAAATAAAACTGATTTTCTTAATTTTTTCTTATTTTGTTTAATTTTGACGGCTTTTAATTGCAATATTTTGTTTAAAAAAAAACTAATTTTTATCTAATTTATTCTTTATTCAGGGCAAAATGAAGTTCTATTTTAATCGCTTTAAAATTGTCAAAGTTATACATTTTTTATAAACATGGAATCTCTGCATTTATAAGAAAATTGAAAATATTAACCTTAATGATTGTGCAAACAAGAATCTCGAGTTGCTGAAATTAAATGTTTAGAAAAATTACGATAACTTTTTCAATTTTCAATTAATTTAAACAAAAGAATCTGATTTTACTAAGAACTAACCCACTTTCAGAATGAATTACAATAGTAAATAATTGTTTAATACTGTAAAAAAGCCGTCAAAGTATACAAATTAAAAAAAAAAATAATTTTATTATTTAAAAAAAAAAACTGTCAACATATTTCAGTTATAAATAAATCTATATATATTTGGAAAGCTAAATTTTTTGTCTTTCCAAGAATGTTACAATATTCAAAATCGGTTGAAAAATTGCTGAATTTCAAATTGTTAAGTGCTTGAAGTCGCTCAAAAACAGAGTTTTGACACTATCACCCCTGTTCTGAATTCCGAAACTTTTTAATTAGAGTGGTTTTGTAAAATCACACAAAATTCAAAATGTCGGAAATTGACTGTTTCAACAAATTTTAAAATAAATTTTAACATATTAATTTTTGCAACAAAATATTCCTTTTACTTTCACCAAGCTTTTCCAACACGAAATAAAACGAAGAAAATAATTCGGATGTGGATCACAGAACAGCAAAAAAATTCGGAATGTTTCACTTTAGAATTTTTTATGTGGATTCGGAACTTAGAAATAAACAAACTCTATTTTCATTCAAAATTAAATGTGTTTTTAGAATAAACTAGAAAAAAATATGGTTCGAAAAAAATTATGCTCGAAAAGATGTAAAAGTTAATAAACTTAGAAGAAAAGTTAAAAAATTCAGATATTCACCCCTGTTCTTAGTTCCGAAACTTTTTAATTAGAGTTGATTTGTAAAATCACACGGAATTAAAAATTTCGAAAATTTGTTGTTTCTACCAAATTTTAATATTCATAGACTAATTTTAAAATAAATTATTATATTATAATTGTTGTTAAAAAATATATATTCGCTTCACTATCATCAAGCTTTTTCTACACGAAATAAAACGAAAAAAAATTCGGATGTGGATCACGGAACAGCAAAAAAAAAATTCGGAATGTTTCACTTTAGAATTTTTTTGTGGATGCGGAACTCAGAACAGTGTCGATTATTGTAAATATCTTCGTCCGCAAAGTCTTAAAAATGTGTCTTTCGATAATAATTTCATGTGTACTGAAGTTCTGAAAAATGTGATGTGATCTACTTAACCAAACCTACGACCATAAATTCGAATGAATTAATTCTTTAATTCACTTTTGGACTTTTAATTAAAATTTACTAATATATCTTACGATTACACCATTCCTTATAAATTCATTCACTGGCTTCATTCTTTTAATTTTCATGCATAGTGAATGAATTCTTTCATGAATTCATTCCTTTTATAATGATCTTTCACGTTTCATTCAGTTTGTAAAAGTTTAAAATAAATGTTGCGTTTTTAATTATTTTTATGGGTTGTGTATATGATATCAATATTAAATCCCTAAAATAAGCCACATTTTTATTTAATTTGTAATTATAAACTAAAGTGTTGTCAGAATCATTAGTATATTCATACCTTAGATCTTTTACTGATTTAATAAAATGACAATTTTGATAAGCCATTTTGTAAAAGATTAGAATTAATGAAAAAATTAATTATTTAAATTGATTGTAATTCTATAAAGAATGTATTCAACATAAGAATGCATTCTATTTAATATTAAAATTTGGGAATGAAACCTATGAATTAATTATAAGGGAATGTTTTGGTGGAATAATATATATTCAATTTCTAAAGCTGAATTCGGTTTTGTGCGAATTAACCAAAAATTGAATTAATTCTTTCGAAGCTCTGCCTACAATCTACACTTGGTCATTTGAAAAGTATATATGTATATTGTTCATTTGGATTCTCTCCTCTATTGCATATCCAAATTTCAGCGAAATCTGTCAGAAGTTTTCAAGCAAAACTTCCAACTTAAGAAATATTTATGACAAAAATCCTTCTTAGCTCTGACTATAAAACTGGTTCTTTTATTTTTTTTAACTAAAAAAAAAATACTCTTGATGGTTCGGGAAATGATGAAGTAGAAAATTTGTTTTAAAAATGACATTTGCTTTTAATTTTTTTATTTTGGAAAATTGATACCTTCAGCCGAAATGAGCCGAGAAAAATCGGCGGCGGCGGCTAAGGCAAAAATGACCGGCGGCGGCGGCGTAAACGGCTTACGGCGGCTGGCTTGTTTCTCTGGTAGGCACATAACATAATAAAAATTAAAAGTGTTATTTTGTATAAACCAATTTAAAAAGAATATGTAGGACTTTGATTACTTTATTAGGAAAAGTTGCTTAGGTTTCGAACAATACTGTATATGGATCCATACAGGTTAAATGTATGTGCGTGCATGCTCATAAACATACAATCATGACCATACATGGATACATAAATCTCCATACATTAATCATATATGACCATACGTGTGCATTAACGAAATTTAAGGTAATATCTACATGTGTGTACATTAGACCGTACCTCAAAAAAAAAGTTCGCCGTACACCCTCAAAAATTATGTATTTTTGGAAGGCGATTTCAAAAAAAAACTTTTTTTTTGCCAACCGTAGGGGTCGCCTTTTTTAATTTTTGTTATAGCTTTGGCATTTAAAATCGGATTTTAAATACATATATCGATTTTTTTGCCTCGAGGAGACCAGTGTTTTGCTACACCGAAAAAATTTCTCAGTTACTGGCTACTAAATTTTTAACTGAGTTTCAGGTGAAATACCCCTTACTGAGCCTCAGTTATTTAAATTAGTAAAACATAACTAATTTTTTTTAATGCAAAATTCAGCTGAGGACTCAGTTAATTGGAACTTACTTTTAGTCGTAATAAATACATATTGTGATTTGGTTATTAACAACAATTTAAAAGCCACCAACATTTAATTTTATCTTATTTTTGTTTTTAATTTCATTTATGTTTTTTATTTGAAATTGAAGACATTTTAAATACTACCACAGATAAGTGCACTAATAAAATTCTTTTCGTCCAATCTTTACTAACGATGATCTGGTTCCACTATTTTCTTCTAAGTAGGTTGCTCTAGTTAATGTGAGTTCTTGTTCGGCCCACCTATTATAAATTATAAAGAATTATAAAGAAATGTTTCCTCTTAAAAGATCTTAAAAATAATACGTATACTTATCTCAAAAAATTTTATTCGCACTTTATTTACATCTAGTACTAATTTTTTTAATCCAATTTCCACGATATATCCATTATAATCCATTATTTCGTTTAAAATTGGATAAATAAAAACAAAACTTCAAACATTTTTTTTTATTGTTTTTCGAAAATACTTTGACAGTCTTTAATTAATTTATTTGTATATACAGGGTATCTGATAAATATATTTTATTCAACTGAAACAATAATTGACAACGATTATTTCAGTTAAATTGATTTTTTTTAATTTTAACTGAGAAATTCCTTAACTGAGCCACTGAGAAATTTTATCGGTGTATATAGTTAAAATCCAATTAAAAACAATTTAAAAAGGCGACCCCTACGTTCGGCAAAAAAAAATTTCTACTGGGTTTAGCGAAAAACTTCCTTAGCAAAAGTTTAATGATTTTTTGCGAGGTTTAATTTTCTGACATTAGGGTTGTACATTAGGGTGGTAGCAACTGAGATCTGGTGGGTAACTACTAGAACGGGATACTTGGGGAAGGAAAAATGTTTGTTTTTGACTGAGTTATGAATTTTTAAAAAAAGGTCTGTTTTCTCTGCCGCGAATGTCATGTAAGCTCTTAATGCACACGTATGGTCATATATGATTCATGTATGGAGATTTATATATCCATGTATGGTCATGAATGCATGTTTATGAGCATGCACGCACATACATTTAACCTGTATGGATCCATATATGTCGATTTTTAGCTTGGAACACAAGATTAAATCCTTCAATCCTGAAAATTAGAGCAATATATATGTAAATACATTAAATTGCCCCTGGGTAGGGTTAGAGGTCAAATTTGAGGAGATTTAATTTTTTTAACATATTAATATAGAGCAATTCCATATGAAAGCGATCACCTTTTGGACGACCCCTCTCCGATTCTAAAATAAATAGTCTCAATCGATTGCCCAGCAAAAAATAATGTACCTACATATTTTTTTTTTTTTTTTTTTATAGTGGCTGGTTTAGTGGTGGTGTACACCACTGTCATGTGACAAAATTGAAGAATTCTTCATAAGGGACCTCATTGAAAGTTGTTTTAAACTACTAAAGCGATCGCAACGAGTGATAGCTCGTTGGAAAGGTATTGAATCAGGCTTTAATTGAAAAATAAAATTTTCCTAATTTTTCTCAGAAATTTACCTTTTTTCCCATGAAAATTATATTTTCCGATTTTCCACAGAAGCTCCTAAATTTTCCGGCTATTTTTTTTTTTTTTTTGGATTCCTCATAATTTTTGCTTTAAGAATCAGCAATAAAAAAATGGGCCCCGACTCCTTGTTTGGACAGGAGAGGAGCATTTAAGAGACCACCTTGTTCTCATTGTTTTTATATTTTTTATAATTGAATTATTTGTAATTATTTAACATTATTTTATTTTATAATTAAAAATACATTTTAAAAATTATTTTACAGTTAAAAATACATTTATGAAGAAAAAATAAATTTTTTTAAGAGCCCCAAGTTGAGTGCGTAGTGAATATGGTCTGCCTGCCTTCGCAAGATCGGCCATAAATCCATGGATAATAGCAGCAGTGGCATGTAATGGCACACCAAACCCGACTGAGGCTACAGGTCATAAAATGTTTTGTAAATTTTTTAAATTACCAGGTAATAAATATTTCGCCTAAAATGACACGTGCAGAAACAAGTCATAAAACACGGATTTTCCATAAATATGGCGAAATATTTATTACCTGGTAATTTAAAAAATTTACAAAACATTTATGACCTGTGGTCGGTAACCAATTAAGTCCCTCTTTAAAAAACATTTTATGACCAGTAGTTCACGCAAATTTTCCTATTAAAGAAAAGCAAATATCGCTTATTTTTTTTTACCTATTTTTTACCAAAAAATAAATATAAATACTTCACACACTCTGAGTCAAATTTTAGTTGAATACTAAACGTGAAAGTGTTAAAGTGTTTTTTTTGTAAAGTAAAGAGTGAAGCTGTAAAGACAATTTAAAGTAAAATGAATAAATTTTGCTGCAATCCGTTTAACAAGAGTGGACATCGTTCGAAAAAGATAAAAGTATTAAAATTAACTGGTGTTTCGAAGCGATACATGAATGAATTAAATATACAATACGGTGAAGAAGCAGAATTCATTTGCCCCAAGTGTAAAATCGATTTGTCTCAACAAGCAAATGCATTGAAACAAATGCAACCACAATCCGAGAGTGAAATGACAATTGAACAAAATGTTTCATCTGATAGTGAGGCAGACATTCCGATGGTCAATATGTCTTTGAGTCCTTTGAATGAGGCTATTACCACTTTAGGTGAATCGCCTATTACAAAAAGAAAGTTGCGAAGTGAAAAATACAGGAAAGAGAAAAAAGGCAAGGTTATGAGTGCAATCGCGACAATATTTGATGAAGGCTCTGATAACGAATGCAGTCAAGCAGATGACGTTGATGACGGCAAACAAATGATTGAGCAGTTGAAAAGAAAATTCAATTTAGCGACCACTTTTCCGGAGAAATATCTCATTTTATCTGTGCTGCCTCAATCATGGTCTATACGCAAGATTTCTGAACAGTTTCAAACATCTTTTTACATCGCGAGAAGAAGCAAAGAATTAGTTCGACAGAAGGGCATATTGGCGACTCCCACCAAGAAATTTGGCTCAAGGACCCTCAGCGAAGCAACGGTGAAATTGATTCAAGATTTTTACTGCAATGATGACAACATCCGCGCCTGCCCAGGTACACGTGACTATGTTATCACACGTGATGATGGAGAAAAAGTACACAAGCAGCGCAGATTATTATTATGTAATCTATCCGAAGCATACCATCAGTTCAAAGAGAAATACCCAGCAGAAAAAGTGGGATTTTCTAAGTTTGCCATCCTACGACCAAAAGAATGCGTGCTGGCATTAGACAGGCACGGAACGCATTCAGTTTCTTCATAAATGTATTTTTAACTGTAAAATAATTTTTAAAATGTATTTTTAATAATAAAATAAAACAATGTTAAATAATTACAAATAATTCAATTATAAAAAATATAAAAACAATGAGAACAAGGTGGTCTCTTAAATGCTCCTCTCCTGTCCAAACAAGGAGTCGGGGCCCATTTTTTTATTGCTGATTCTTAAAGCAAAAATTATGAGGAATCCAAAAAAAAAAAATTTGCCGGAAAATTTAGGAGCTTCTGTGGAAAATCGGAAAATTTAATTTTCATGGGAAAAAAGGTAAATTTCTGAGAAAAATTAGGAAAATTTTATTTTTCAATTAAAGCCTGATTCAATACACAGAAAAAATTTACAAAATTCTGTTTGTAATGTTAAACACCTTTTTTGCATAAACAAACAAAAATTTTTTTAAAAAGGCACCAACAATGGAATTTGTATATAAAAATCCCTTTTTGTAACTTTTTTGTAATTTGTTAAAAATAAAATCAATTTTTTTTTAACAATGTGTTTTGTAAATACAATAATTTTTTTTTGTAACTTGTTTGTATTTGTTAAAAATAAAAAAATAAAATTCAACAACGAGTTTGTTATATTAAAACAATTATTCGCTTTATGTTGTCGTATTGACAAAAAAAAATACTTTTTTGAAATTTTTGTTACAATTTACAAACATTTGAGCAATTGAAAACAAAAAATAAATGATTTGTTTTTTTTTTTTGTTTCAAAAAATTCTAAGGCTATTTTTTTGATATTTTTGATACAATTTACAAACATTTAATAAAAAAATTGTTAGATATCTAAGTAAAAAGCCAACAATTTTTTTTAATTACTTAAAATTTTGTGATACTTTTTTCTGTGTACTTTTTTGAAATTTTTGTTACAATTTACAAACATTTGAGCAATTGAAAACAAAAAATAAATGATTTGTTTTTTTTTTGTTTCAAAAAATTCTAAGGCTATATTTTGGATATTTTTGATACAATTTACAAACATTTAATAAAAAAATTGTTAGATATCTAAGTAAAAAGCCAACAATTTTTTTTAATTACTTCAAATTTTGTGATACTTTTTTCTGTGTACCTTTCCAACGAGCTATCACTCGTTGCGATCGCTTTAGTAGTTTTTTTTTAAAACAACTTTCAATGAGGTCCCTTATGAAGAATTCTTCAATTTTGTCACATGACAGTGGTGTACACCACCACTAAACCAGTCACTATAAAAAAAAAATATGTAGGTACATTATTTTTTGCTGGGCAATCGATTGAGACTATTTATTTTAAAATCGGAGAGGGGTCGTCCAAAAATTTGCCAATTTTGATCGTTTTCATATGGAATTGCTCTATAACAGATATCAATGAGCTAATATTAATTAAACTTCTTGATATTATTTTTCTAGATCTAAAAATAATACACACAGAGAAAAAATTTGCCATTTTCCAACTGAAATTCGGTTACATATACTAAAATAGGTTGGTACAACTGAGGATTGGTTATTACAACAAAATTCGGTTGATACAACTGAATTTTAGTTGCAGTACCCAAAATATTTAGGAATCGCTTTCCAATATGGTTTCACCAACCGAATTTATTGGTTGTTGCAACCAAAATAAGCTTAGCAATTCGGTTGGTAATTTTTTTTTCTGTGTGTATTAATTTAATTTCAGAAAATTAACCCTTAAGTGCAACCATACAATTTTGGAACTCCCTAGTGTACACCTACAAAAAATTTTGTTGTCCCAACCGAATTTGGTTCCAACCGAATCGTTCGGTTGTTTCAACCCTATTTCGGTTGTCACAATCCTATTTCGGTTGCTACAACCCTATTTCAGTTGGAGCAATAGAAATAGGGAGTAATAGAAATAGGAAACCGAACGATTCGGTTGAAACCAAACTCTGTTGGGACAACAAAATTTTTTTGTAGGAGTATGTAACCGAACATAATTATATCGAGCCATAAACGCCAAAACAGCTTAAGCGACAAAACTAACATTTTACACGGGAAATAGTTTTATATTTTTTTGTTTTTAGTCGTACACAACCGATTTTGATGAAATTTGGATATGTTATATAGCAGGGCTGGCAAAACTATGACACGCGAGTGGATTTTACGTGGCACGTGACGTTTTGTTGGATATTTTCAAAAAATTTAAACTATGTATAAGAAGACCAGCAAAAAATTCAGTTAAATGTTAAATTTCGCTACAAAAATGTGTGATTTAACTCCATAATAGTGAAATTTTTCATACAGCTTGTAAATCGTCTTTTAAAAATATTAAAACTCTGTATTGTCACCATTTTTTTGTTTAAAGAGAAAATGCCTCATAATCGCAGAAATAAAAAGTACCAGAAAATTGCACAAAAATGGAAAACAACTTGTAATAAAATTGGATCTAAAAAATTAAGTTTTTTTAAAGGAAAATAGGTGCTACGAAATAACCTTCAATGAAATTTCATAATGAATGGAAATTGAAATTGGGTTTTGATCGTGTTTCGCAGAGCCATTTCACCTGATTATAGAAATTTCTCCGTTCAAATCCATAATATTCGCTTTTTATTCATTGTTATGATTATAAAAATCGCGCGATTTATTTTAACAACATCAAATTTTGGCCCGAAGCACATTTTTCAACTTGTTAATGTCAAAGAAATATCTTTGGCATTAAACCTGATTAAGATACCCTGAATTCCTAAAACGTTTTGTTACTCGCTACTGCATTGTATAAATGATACAAAGTAACCGATACTTTCTATCTCATTCTAATATTAGTCCGAAAATTAAATGTCAAAAGTCCTAAAAATGTCGTGGATATTATTTCCGTCAATATCATAGATATACCTTCCTCTTGTTATTCCTACTTTCAAACTGGTAAGATCGTACTCCATAAATTTTGTAAATAAATTTATTCCAAATTTCTAATTCGCTTTGTTTTCTATTTCTTTTATGTTCATTGGGATAATTTTGTTAAATCTGAGAAATAAAATCAATTGCTGATTTTATTTGTGCTCAGAGTGTCATCCATTTACTCCAGGTTGCCAAGCAGTCCATTTACCATTACGGTATATTATTTTGAAAGAAACACAACTAGTTTCATACGTACTTAAATAATTGATGGCGCCCAAAAAATTTACTTTTTTAACAAAATGAAATAACCACCAAAAATGGAATAACCCCCAAAAAAATGAAATGGCAATAATGTCCAAACTGTTTTAATTTTATTTCATTGGGGATTTTTTCATAATGAAATAATCTCAAAATTTGAACATTAAATAAACCCTCAAAAATTAAATAACCGTCAAACATTTTTACGTCATTTCTTGGATGATATTTAGTTTTTTCCTTTGGGGTTATTTCATGGGGGTTATCCGTAGCGCTGATAAATATTTTTAAGAATAATTTTCAAAATTTTAAAAAAGGACTTTTAAAGACATCTAAAATTAAGGTGGCACGCAGAAATTTTTACAAAAAAAATCTGTGAGTTTCTGGCACGCAGCGAAAAAAGTCTTGCCAAAATAAGAAGTAGTTTTTGCTTTTTAGCTATCCAATCTCACTTTTAGGGATTAAAAAGGTGGGGTCAAAAATTACCTAATTTAAATTTTTCCCGTTTTTTCATGTTGGGTACAAAAATTTATAAACATATTAAATGTCAAATAAAGGAAATTTGAACGAGTTTTTAAGTTATTCAATAAAAAAAACAAAGCTTAAGCGACACTGCGTTCACGAAAAATGTAAACAAACTGTAGTTTGTGCCTAGGAGTTGGCACTTAAGATATTTTTGCTTTTTGCTTAAATTCGTAACGGGACTTCCCAGAGTTACAAAATTTTGGGAGATGATGCAACTGATTAGGAACTATAGATTTTTATTAAAAAACGAAAATCGAAAATCATGTCGCTTAAGCTGGTTTGGCGTTTATGGCTCGATATGTATCCATTAGGGTTTGTGTCCCGGGAATTCCCGGGAATCCCGCCCTTTTTTCAATCCCGCAATCCCGGGAATTTTGTGGGGGATTTCCCGGGATTTTTCTTTATTCTTTTACAGAAGTTTTAGTTTGTATATTACAATTTTGGAAGCTTTATTTAAGTACAAAGCATTGATTTTGTAAATAAGTTTAAATAAAATATATATTTAAAATTAAAAAATGCGATTTAAAATTCAATAAACAGAATAAGTATTAAAAACAATACTATTTTGGCCGAGTTTTTTTTCGATATCAGTTGAATTTGGATTAGTTAAACCGAAAACAAATTCGCAGCCATTAACAAGTTTAAATTAAAATTATGATCTTTGTTCAAATAAAGCAATATATATTTCAGTTCTAAATACATTCAAAAAATTCGGCATTAAAATTAAAAAATTAGTACCTAATATTTTCGTATTTTTAATTGATATACATAGGTATTTTTTACTTCAAATAATTTAATTTAAATTGATTTATTTTAAATGTATTTTTTAAATATTGTTTATTTTTAAAATAATGCATCAAATGCTTTTTTAAGTAGTTGTGGCATAAAAAAATTGCTATTCAAAAAATAACAATTGAAATTAAAAAAACTATTCAAGACCTTTGCAAGGTGGCTAAATAAATTCTAAACTAAATAGAAATTAACAAAAGGGTTTTACTTTGAGCATTTTTTTAAAACATTTTAAAATTTCATTGAAATTTTGGAAACTTGAATTTAGTTTAGATTTTATTTAGCCAGTTCGCACTCACCCTTAATAATATTTTAGTGTCTATTTTTATAAAAAGATTTTGGCGAATTTTCCAAAAAATTTGTGTGAAAAATACTCATTTTTAAAATTTTTTATAAAAATAGTTCTAGGCAAATACTTCTGAAAATCTACATAGAAACAAAATATCTAGAAACATAAATTTTTTGGTTCCATTTTTAAGAAATATTTAAGCAAAAATCGATCTTAGTTCTAACTATAAAACTGGCCCTAAGTATCGTTTTATATCGTAACTAGCGGGCGCAGCCCGCTACGTTGTTAGCGTGCCTTAAAGTTTAGACAATTTTTTTTAAATTCGCTTTTTATTTAAAGTACAGTTTTTATAATAAAAGCCTTCACCCAGCCACCACAAATAAATAATTCTGCACAACAATGGGTTTAAAATAAATAAATATTTGATCACTTTTTCTCATGAAAGTGGATTGTTAGTAATGAATCCATAATAAATTGCAATATACGTGTGTATGTTAAGATAATTTGGTAAAGTGCGAACTTAGGTAGATAGACCCGTAAGTAGTTTTGTTCATTTGTGTTTTGAATGAAAATAAATAACGTAAAGCAGGGTTGGAAAGCATTTTATAATATTAAAAATAGCGGGCAAAGCCCGCTACGTTGTTAGCGTGTCTTAAAGTTTTTTTTTTAATTCCAGTTTATGTAAAGGTAGACCTGGCAATTCAAGTAAATTCACAAATTCAGTTGGAAAATTTACTGCGTCGGTTTCTTCCACCGGTGCTTCGTTACATGAAGTTTAAATATCGGAATATATAAGTTCCATTCCTTTTCTAAGGTTTTTTCTCTTAGAAAAATTTGTTTAACTTTTTGGAGAGTATGTTTCAATGCTACATAAGTTTCATATTCCGTGGATAGAGTTTGAACAGGTAATTCCCTCTTCCAATCCATTTGCATTGTCTATAATTTCAATTCCACTCGTTCAACGTTTATATCCATTTCATTCCACTTGTGTAGTGTTTCAATTCCACTCGTTTCCTATTTAGTTTCTTAATTTTAGTGTTTCATATACACTTGTTCTTTAAGTTTTAGGTTTCTAGCTGAAGACGCAGACGTTAAGAGGGGGGGGGGCAATTTTCCCCTTTTGAACCACCATTTTTACCACGTTCCTGTCCAAAGTCCTAGAAATGCCTTGTCGATAAGTTAGCGCATACTCCAAGGAAAACATATTATATATTACAGGTTTCTAGCCGAAGGGTTCGGTTAGGCCATCAAGGGGGAGAATTATTCCGTTTTTACCCCTCCCGGTAGGAATTTACAAAAATTCCGTCTTAGAGGACGTCTGCGTTGGAGGAGGAACCTACTACATACATAATTTTAGGTCTCTATATCCAGCAGTTTGGCCAGGCCGTCAAGGGGGAAGTTTTTTCCCTTTTTACTCCTCCCGGTATGAATTTCCAAAAATACCATTTTAGGGGACGTCAACGTTGGAGAAGGAACCCAAATACCGAATTTAAGCTCCCTTGTTCCAGCAGTTTGGCCAGGCCGTTAAGGGGGAGACTTTTCCTGTTTTTGACCCTACCTGTAGAAATTTCCAAAAATCTCATCTTAGCGGATGTCTACAATAGAGGAGGAACTTTAATACCAAATTTCAACTTCCTACCTCCAGCGGTTTGGGCAGGCCTTTAAGCGGCACTATTCGCTTCATTAATCCCCATTTTTGCAATGTCCCTGTCCAAAAAGCACCTTCCCGGTAAGTGAGCCCATACTCTAAGTAACATATGTTTTACATTTCAGGTTTCTAACCAACTTTTACTATTTGTGCCCCTCTCGGTAGGAATTTCCGAAAATCCATCGACAGGGAATTTCAGCTTCCTAGTTCCAGCAGTTTGAGCAGGCTGTCAAGAGGGACACTTTCTTTTTTTGTCCCTCCCGGTTGGAATTAGGCTGGAAGAGGAACCTAAGTACCGAATTTCAGCTTCCTAGTTCCAGCAGTTTGGACAGGTCGTTAACGGGCAACTTTCCCTTTTTGAGCCCCCATTTTTAAACGACCCTGTCCAAAATTCAAAAAAGTATCTTTCTAATAAGTTAGCCCTTACTCCAGGGACCCACATTTTAAGCTTCAGGTTTCTAGCCGAAGGGGTTTTTACAGGACCCCAAGGTGAGGCTTTTCTTCTTTTTGCCCCTCCCTTTAGGAATTTACAAAAATTCCATATTCGCGGCTATCTGCGATGGATGAGGAACATTCATACCAAATTTCAACTGCATTGCCTAAGCGGTTTGGGCAGGCCGTTAGTGGGGACATTTTTCCCTTTCAACCACCATTTTTACTATGTTCCTGTTCCAAAATAGAAAAATTACGTTGCCGGTGAGTTAGTCCTACTCCAAGGAATACATATTTAAAATTTTAGGTTGGCCAAAAGGGATTGGGCAAGCCGTCAGGAGGAGACTTACCTTATTTCCCCTCCCGATAGGAATTTCAAAAATTCCGTCTAAGCGGACGCCTACACAGTAGGAGGAACTCACATACCGACTTTCCTTTTGGGATATCCTGTAGGGAATTCCAAAAATACAAACTTAGTCGATGTCTACTACAGTGGAGGAACCTTTATACCAAATTTCAACTTCTTACCTCCAATGGTTTGGGCAGGCACTTTTCCAATTTGTGAGACTGTTTATGGGGAGACTTTTCCCCTTTTTGCCCGTTCCGGTAGGAATTTCCAAAAATCCCGCCTTAGCGCACGTCTATGCCGAATATCAAGAAACCTTGTTTTAGTGGAGATATCCGTGGGGGGAGGAAAAAAAGTAGTTTTTTTGAAATTATATATTATTTTAAATGGTACTTTTTGGAAAAACGAAATTTTTTGGAAAAAGATACTTTGTTTTTACAAAGTACTTTATTTGTACTTTTTTTGGAAAAGGTATTTTTTTTTAAAAAGGTGTTTTTTTTTGGAAAAATTTATGTTTTTTGGAAAAAGGTACTTTTTTTGGAAAAGGTACTTCTTTTGGAAAAGGAACATTTTTTTAGAAAAAGGTACTTTTTTTTGGGAAAAGGTACTTTTTTTTGGAAAAGGTACTTTTTTTGAAAAATTTATTTTTTTTGAAAAAATTTATGTTTTTTGGGAAAAGGAAAATTTTTTTAGAAAAAGGTACTTTTTTTGGGAAAAGGTACTTTTTTTTGGAAAAGGTACTTTTTTTGAAAAAGGTATTTTTTTTTGAAAAATGTATGTTTTTTGGGAAAAGGTACTTTTTTTTTGGAAAAGGTAAATTTTTTTAGAAAAAGGTACATTTTTTGGAAAAAAGTACTTTGTTTTAAAAAACGTACTTTTTTTGGAAAAAGGTACTTTTTTTGGAAAAAGGTACTTTTTTTTGGAAAAAGGTAATTTTTTTTGGAAAAAGGTACTTTTTTTGGAAAAAGGTACTTTTTTTGGAAAAAGGTACTTTTTTTGGAAAAAGGTACTTTTTTGGGAAAAAGGTACTTTTTTGGGAAAAAGGTACTTTTTTTGTCCCCTTTTTGCCCCTCCCGATAAGAATTTCCAAAAATGCCGTCTCAACGGACGTCTACACCGGTCGAGGAACCTACATACCAAATTTCAACTTCATAGCTCCAGCAGTTTGAGCAGGCCGTCAAGGGGGAGACTTTTTCCCCTTTTTGCCCGTCCCTGTAAAAATTTCCAAAACTCCCGTCTTGGTGGATGTCTACGATAGTGGAGGAACCTTTATACCAAATTTCAACTTCCTACCTCCAGCGGTTTGGGCAGGCCGTCAAGGGGGGCCTTTTCCCCCTTTTTAACCCCCATTTTTACAACGTCCCTGTCCAAAATTCTAGAAAGTACTTTCCAGAAAAGTTAGCCCCTACTCCAAGGAACACATCTTAAATTTCAGCTTTCTAGCCAAAGGGGTTGTGGCAGGCCGTCAAGGGGGACACTTTCCCCCTTTTTGCCCGTTCCGGTAGGAATTTCCAAAAATCCCGTCTTAGCGGACGTCTACCCCGATAGAGGAACCTACATACCAAATTTCAACTTCCTAGCTTCAGCGGTTTGGGCTGGGCGATGTTGAGTCAGTCAGTCAGTCAGTCACGTTATTCTTTTATATATAGAAGAAGATATATAAACCAGGGCTGAAATTTTAAATTTGTGTAAGACACAAAACGAAAAAATAAAGAACATGGTCCAGAATTTCATATAAGAAACGACTTAAAATAGTTTTTTTAATCTCTCTAACTTCATTTTAATAAATTTGTTATTTCACCGTCCGATACAAAGTTGGACCCATTAACAATTCCAATATATCCTGGAATGGCTATTTTATATAATAAGCCCTTCTTTCAGAATATATTAAGTAGATTTTCTCATGGGTACAACCAAAAAATAGACTTTGTCCGACGGTGTTTTGATAGAAATTGAGTTTTTCAACATATGTAGGTCGGATTTATTTATTTTCTAACGAGCGGGAATTCCCGGGATTTAAAAAAAACCCGCTGTCCCAGGAAATGAAAAAGTCCGGGAAAAGAAAAACCCTAGTTGTATCTTACTACATATCGATAAATATGTATTTGTATATTGCATTTACAGTTAGATACGGTTAATCCAATTTTATATGACGTTATATATACCTACACTGAACCAAAAGTCGTAAGTGAAATCAACATAAACATTTTGTTACTTTTTGATGAAACGAATTGTTAAAACAATATATTTTTTATTAAAATGAATGTGTGTTTTTTTTAAATCAACTACTTTTTTTTAAATGGACATACTTATTTCCGTTAATAATTCTCTACAAAACGATTGTTGTTTTGAGAATTTTTTGTCCATTTTCTTAACAAAATTTTAATTTGTTAACTCTAAAAAATTTTGCAAAAAGGCAGTAACGTAAATTTGATATAATTTTTCTTTAATTTGAAAAAAAAGTATTAAATCTGTGGAAAAAAGTTTAGTGAGGTTAGTTTTGTCGCGTCATTACTTGTGCTAGCATGTGTATTTGTAATTGTCGGAAATATCAATAAATTGACATTAAGTGTTTTTGTTTTTCAAAGTATAGATAATCAACAAATTCAGTGACTTGAAGTGAATTGCTAATTGAAGATTTATTAATTTTAATTTAAATAAATTTATATAATTTTGAACGTTCTAAATTAAATCGTACATTTAAATTTCTGTCATTAATTTTGATATTATCTATCTTTTTGTTATTTTGTTTAAGGCAAACTATTAATGAAAATTATAAATATAATGTATTTGAATTATTAATTTAAATAAAGTTATATGTTTTTGTATATAAAATGGTACATGTGTTTTAAATAAAGAGTTTTTAGTATGTGTTATATTATAATTTCAATTTTATAGTTCATTATTTTTTATATTTTATCAAATTCATTATTAAAAAGACATTGTATGTATATTGCTTAAAAAAATTTGAAATTGGTGAAATATAAAAAATACTGGAATATAAGTCTAAAAATTAATAATAAATCGATAAAAAATTAATTAATTAAATAAAATGTATTGCTGAATTTAATAAAATGCATCGGTAACACAACAAAATCATTATGCAATTTAATTAAATATAATTGTTAAGACAACTAATTTTTGTTAATACATTTGACGATATTAAGGGTTTTCACAAGGGGTGTGCTATTTGTTGTATCGTTGTATCGTCCTAACAAAAAACAGAGTTGTTAAAAATTAAATTGAAAAAATACAAAATTTGAGAACAGCACGATACAACATTTTTACGTTTGTTTAATGTCTTATGTTTGAGTGTGCTAACAGATAGAAAACTGAATAGAAAATCGTTGTTAAACACAAATAAAAATTTTAACAGCTCTGTTTTTTTGTTAGGACGATACAACAGATAGCACACCCCTTATGAACAACCTAATTTTGTCAAAATAATACTACATAAAATAGTTAAACGTCAAAATATAAATCTACTAAACAATGCGTTAAATTGATGGACAGGTTTTGTTAGTTGTATAGTGATCACCCATTCATCAATTTAATATGGATTTTAGATTTCACAGCTGTTTTTTTTCAGTGTATTTAGTACATAACCTAAAATAATATATATTTTTATATGATGGCATATTTAAAAAAACACAATTTCCTTTTGGATGAAATAGAGTCACACCCCGAGTAAAAAAGTTTTGATATAATCATATATTATTTTATGTAATTACATATAGTAACTTATAGTTAGATATGGCCACATATGCTTTTAAATTGAAGCATATAGACTTTTATATAGTCATATATTAAATATTTTTTCCTCAAAGGTTTTAATATTGAGACATATGTGATTTTATATTATTACATACTGGCCTATATATAAGTGTATGTGCTATATATAAGTACACAATGTAATATATAAAAGATATAATTAGATATACGTTTATATATAATTTAGTATGACACTATACATAATAATATAAAACTATATATGGAGCCATTTAAGAAATATTATATAATAGGTGTTATATATGGTTATATATTGACGCATATGAACCCATATATAACTTAGTATGGTTTCATATCTACAATATTTCATGATTTCTTTTATATATAACGATATAACGTTCTTTATAAAATCATTTTTAATTTTATATCATCCCACATTAGCAATTTTTTCAAAGTGATTTTATATAAAAATATATGTATAAGGTCCTTTTAAAACCGTATTGTATTAAATGTGGTTCCATATAAAAAAATGATTTTGAACTAGTTTTAGATTTAGTAATTACTAGGGATTGGCGCATGACACGATCGTGAGTGAAGTTATTCACAAGTGATCGTGAGTAATAATTACTATACCAAAGTAATTCGCCCGTGAGCGTGAGAATATATAATTCGTACGTGAGCGTGAGTAAGAATATATAACCCGTGCATGATTCGTGTGTGAGTTTATTTTTTGCATCATATGTTTTTAGTAATTTTTACTGTTTTGCGTGAGAATTTTCTGATTGTGAGTAAATTTTTAATATACTCATGTCTGCGTGAGTAAGACATGAAATACTCGTGCGTGAGTAATTTGTTTTTGTTTAGGAGCGTGAGTCAAAATGGATAACGCGCCCATAAAATTAACAATACTGAAGCTTTAATATGGAATTCTCTATACTATAACGCACACGTGACTGATCTCTTATATCTTGGTTGTATATCACAATCCTATTAAGTTAAAAATTTCAGTGTTGTTAACCTTATTTTAAAATTACTAAAAACAAAGAAAAATTTGTTCATGTTTAATGCACTGTCATGGTAAATCTGGATAAAAGTAATGGAAGATTTATCGAAATTATAGGATATCCAGTAGACCTGGGGTTAGTCATTACATTTTATAATAATTACACATTCATTTACACAATTACATGTAATAATTACAATTACAAATTATTTGTAATTGTAATTCAAAAAAGAACAATTACAAGTAATTTGTAATTTGAAAAATGTCAATTACATTTTTTGGGAAAATAAATAATGACAAAAAGCACAAGTTAGGGGTAAGCCCAACATGACGTATTCTTTTTATACGCATTCATCCATGCCTATGCAACCTATCCCAGTCAGATTTTTCTACAAAATTTTAACAAAAAACACTTTTTAATTCTAAATGTAATTGAAATTTGTAATTGAAAGCACTTTCAATTACAATTACTTGTAATTTCAATTACAAATTACAAGTAATTGTAATTGAAATCCCTCAGGTCTGATCTCCAGATATTGTATATCTTTTTTTATTTAAAAATATAATTTTGTATATTGTTAGATATGGTCATATATATTATGGTAAAAATATATGGTTAATATTTAGGTATAATTGTATCAAACTATGTCCACTTTTATAACATTTTATATAATTTTATACAAAAAGATATAATTTTATGTAATTGGATGAGGACAAAATTAGGATGCAATTGTATCATATTGTATCGAATTGTATCAAATTGTACCAAATTGTATACAATTGTATACAATTCGATACAATATGATACAATAAGACGTTCTTATTTTTCGGATATAATTATATCTAATTACATAGAAGATTATATATAATTAAATATAACTTTATATGGCTCCATATCATTTTTTTTTACTTGGGACTAGAAAATTTGTCAATCGTCTTTTGGATATAATTACATATTACATCAAATACTACACTTATAAAAGAAAGTTAGTACAAAGGTCTGTTAAACGCGTTCTGGCCCAAATGAACTGATTTTTTCTGTTATTTTGTCTTAAAATTTAGGATTGAACTAATATTTTTGTAAGTCCCATTTTGCATAACAATTCGTATTTGAACTAACTTTGCATCCTAATTTTTAGTAATTTATGTTTCTTAATTTTACAAATTTTTCAGCTAATTTAAACCCCAATTATTTCCCAAAATTTATATTTTTGTGTCTCTGCTATCAATATCACATAGAGATGGCGCTATATTTTCATATTTTTTATTGTATAATCACAAAATAGCTTATATCTCGGAAACTAAGTGAGATAGAGCAAAATGGACAAAAATTCGATACTATGAACTTATCAATCTTTATAAGCCACCTATACTCCCAAAAACAAATGTGGGCCTGTATCGGGACAGATCCGCAGAGCCCAAAAACCAAGACTGTAAGCGACATTTTAGCAGAAATTTTCAGTGAAATCAGGTAATGTTTCTGTTGAATTTAGCTCAAATTTCTTAGCTAAGTTAACTAGAATAGTCTGAGTATTTAGCAGTGTGTAAAATTTAGCTCACCTAAATTTAGCAGACCATAATTCTCAACTTCATTGAAAATTCTGCTGGCGCAAATACAGGAACTATTTCCTGTTATTTTAGGAGAATTTTGAACTATTTGTACGGGCTTTTTTATGAATGTAGTATTACTGACACATACCGATCACGCAGGACTGCAACTAATTATTTCTCAAACTGCGGATGTGCCCTCCAAAAAATATAAAATTTTATGTTCTTCACGCATAGACATGAAGAGATTATTATTGTCATATCTTCTTTATTTCTGAAGGAACGCTAATCAATTTGGCCTCATTTATTTTTTTTATTTGTCAGTATCAAAAAATTTTCAATTACATTGAGGCTGAAAGCGCAAAAATTAAAAATCTCTGAAATTACTCTTTATTCAAAAAACAGAGTTACAGATTTTAAAGAACTACCACTTGTTCTTAATTTAGGGCACCTATTTTTTCAACAAGTGTGAGATTTTTTAACATCGGAATTATTATCCACCAAAGGTTTCAGGCGATTTCCTCTTATGCTAAAAAAGTTATACCCAAAGGAGTTGAAAAACTTTTGAAAGTTACAAGCAAAATTAGGGTAAATTAGGGTAGTTTTTAATTGAGTAGAGCACATTAACAGTATAAATATTAAAATTTAAGATGTCCGCCTGATTAAATTCGTTGCCTCGAAAATGCTGATACCATCAAAAATATTATATATTGTTATTTAAAATGGTTTAAATCCCGAGTAACATGGAATCGCCCGGTTCCGTAGATTTGCCCATATAAGTATTTTCGATGTGAATTTCCCCATTTTACCAATATTAATTGTATTTGGTCTATACGACGAGTTTGAGAAAACAACACTTAACTAGAAGGATAAAAATGCCCTGTTGGCTGTCCGTCTCCAATATACACAAATTGCCTGCACTTGTACGTAAAAACCATACGTCAGTGTGGCAACATTTGCGAAAAGGTGACACGGAGGAAATAGAAAGATAAACAGGAAATCTAAAGTAGAATGTTTGTATATGTCTGTTTGATCACTTCTGAAAGCATTCATATAGAGACAATCTGACAATAAAAATATAAACAATAATACAATTTAATGGAAAATCACTGATGAAGCCTGTCCATAAAAAAGGCAGAAACTGGATCTAGTCTGATTTGCAAATTTAATGTGTTTATAACTTTTGAAGAAAATGTTTATTCTTCTTAACCTCAAACTTACTCAATTAGAATTAATAAAAATACATATTAATTACAATATTAATTGTATTTGGTCTATACGACGAGTTTGAGAAAACAACACTGACAGCGCAAAAATTAAAAATCTCTGAAATTACTCTTTATTCAAAAAACAGAGTTACAGATTTTAAAGAACTCCCGAGTAAAAAAGAGTATATAAAACATATATTTTTTAATATTAAAATATATGATAACCCGAGTAAAAAAAAATATATATAATCATATGTGGCATTTATTACAATATATAATTAGACATGTCGTTATGTATAATTATATATGACGTCTTTTTCCAAAAATTTTCCTTATATTATGCCATATATAATTTCATCTAATTAGATATCGGCCTTTATAATATTAGATATGGTATATATGATTATATATTACATAGCAAAGCTGATCTTATTGCATATATAGTTGTATATAGAGCTATATCTTAGTATATATGGCGGCATTTTAGGAATATATAATTATATATAGGGTCCGCCATCTAACGTTTTTTTTTTCAACTAGTGCTTATTTCGTGAATGGTGGTAACACTTAGCTCATGTCTGATTTGACATATAATTAGTTTTATCCTTCCGCTGAACGAATATGGTTGTGTATACGCTTGAACAACGCTGGGAAATATTGCGACATTACTTTGAAAATCATGGTAATGTTGCAGAATGTGTGCGAAGTCAATGGCGATCGTTATCGGGCCATGTTGAACGAATTTTTGTTCACAAAAATTGAAGAGGAGGATATTGGCAACATTTGGTTCAACAGGACGGCGCTACGTGCCACACAGCCGAAGCTACACTCGATGTTTTGCGCCCTGTTTTTGAAGATCGCATTATCAGCCGCAGAGCTGATGTCGTTTGGCCACCTCGGAGCTGCGATTTGACACAGTTGGACTATTATTTGTGGGGTGCCGTCAAAGATAAGTGTTACGCCGACAAGCCAGAGACAATTGACGCTTTAAAGGACAATATTCGTGAAGCCATTGGTGAAATACAACTGCACACAATCGATAATGTGCTTAAAAATTGGGCCGATCGTGTAGGCTACTGCATGGCCAGCCGAGGCAGCCATATGAATGAAATTATTTTCCATTATTAACCGGAAGGATTGTACTTTCAAATAAAAAAAGAAATTTGAGAAAATATTCAGTAGGTTTTTTTTTATAGCATTTTCAAAAAAAAAAAAAGTTATTTGGCGGACCCTATATGGTATCATTTAAACAATATATAACTATATATGGTGCAAGTTAAACCATATATTATCATATATGGTGGCATTTAAACAATATATGGTCATATATGATACCTAATGAACAAAATCTTTAATACAGTTGAAGATATGATAATATATGCTACTAAATATAGTGCCATATATATTTATATATGCCCAAGTATAAAAAATGATATGGAGCAGAGAAACAAGCCAGCCGCCGTGAGCCGTTTAAGCCACCGCCGCCGGTCATTTTAGCTTCAGCCGCCGCCGCCGATTTTTTTCGGCTCATTTCGGCTGGAAGTATCAATTTTCAAATATAAAAAATTTAAAAATAAATATATTTTTTAAAAAGAATTTACTAATTCATTAAACTTGAACAACCAGAGCTAAAAACAATTTTTTTATATGAAAAGAAAAAAGTCAAAATCTTCTAAATATTAAATTTTTATAAATATAATTTTTTTAAGCTATAAAAGCTTATATAAATTTATACTGTGAAAAAAATTAAAAAAAAAGTTCTTAATGGGTTAATATAATACTTCAGAATGCAACTCTTTGCAGATGTGTAAAAAATCAATTAATAAAAAAACGTAGCTGCTTAACTTTGCATTTAAAACTCAATATATGTATTTGGTGTACGCATTTTTATCAAAAATTATGACGAAAAATCGTTACAGAGTTGAAGTCGTGTTAGCATAGATATACGAAAAAGTTTGTAAAATGCATTAATTTTTGTTAAAAGCGTTACTTCTCCTCTTCATATAAATTCTTACAGTTAGTGTTTAGCTTCATTGGTTATTCAAATATAAGCTATTAAAGTTAAAAAACCTTACGAGTTACTGGTTACGGAGTTTACATTTGGCCTATAAAATTGGTTACAAATTTTATGTATTAACCAAAAATTGGTCAGATTGTTATAAATTTTGTAAAACAGGTGACAATGCGCTGATATATATCGAAATATATAACTCAAATGTAATCCATGCATTTGAAATTAGTTGGTTACATGGTTTTTATCACATTTTTTGATATCACCCATATATATTTTTTCAATTCTAAAATACATTTTTAAAAATGGTCCAGTTGAATATTTTGGATAAATGAGACATTTTGTAACAAATAAATGAAAAAGTAAAGATAAGAGATATTGTAAAATTCTATAATATTTAGAAAAGGACACTTTTACGAATAAAATGCTCAAACCAATGTTCGAATTGATCACATAATTTCATCATTTAAGGACATTATTGATTGGGCATCTAATTCAAATGGGTCCATACAAGATATGTGCATCCTGCCCAAACTTTCTAACAAAGCCTCCATTCAAAAGCCTTCAAACAAGTTTAATTTCTTAAATCAATCGATATTTATTTTTTCTTTGGTCTTTATTTATTCCTTAATTTGTTAAAATTAAAAAGAATAAATAAAAAAAATTGATTCCCAGTATGCTTTAATTTTCTGAAAATTCTATAAGAGGCAAAAATTGTTTTGAGTTCCAAGAGGGTTACATTTTCCCAATGTTGGGATTACTTTGGAGCCCTTTACATTGGCAAAAAAAATATGCTGGCAGAAATTAAAATTTTGCAAGTTATGTTTCAACGAAAAGGACTTGGTAGTAAAAGGGTATGTTTATAATTTATTAAATAAAACTTGTATGTTATATTAAATATTTAGGACCATTTGTTAGATATAGTCTTGACTAGCCATGGATCTGTGCGAACATGAAACAAATCACACGTGAACCAACAACAAATCTTATATAAATTGATTTTATATATATTTTTTTGCGAGTGATTTTCTGACCGTGATAAAGTGCTGACGTTAATTGTGATCTCTTTTCTATAATTCTATTTAAAATTAAAAGCAATAACATTTGTTATTGTTTTAAGAAAAAACTTTTTTTTTTACATTGTATCAGTGTTGCCATAACGGCGATTTTCTCGTCAGATCTAGCGATTTTATTTCGCCCCTAGCGGGAAAAATTGTTCTGTAGCTATAAGCCAAAAATCTAGCGATTTTTTTATCAGCCGTAATATAATTTTTAAAACTCGGTTTTATGTTGAAAAATATTATAAAACTCGCACATTGATATTCCTTTATTATAAAACACAACATCTTAAACGATTTTAGTAAAAAAAACTCTAAAAATACACATTTCGATAAAATATGGGTATGCACTTTTTCATCGTACAACGCCCTCTATTGTGTATTCGCAATACTAAGATTAATTCAATGAAAATCAGGACTCATTATTTGAAGCTTAATCGTAAAATTTTTCATTATTTAATTTATTATTATTTTTCTTATTAACATATTAAAGAAATTTTTGAGTAAAAACTGCTTTAAGTACCATTTTTCAACAATCTAGCGATTTTTGGGTCTGATCCAGCCATTTATTTTGAAAATTTGTTGGCAACACTGCATTGTATATTGAAATCAACAACAAATTATTACTTATTATTAAGTAGTAAACAAAGGGATTAATATTCTTCTATACTAATCCTCTGCTGTTACAGCAGAATGGATAGTAGCAGCGAGTCTACTGAAGAAAGCGATATTGTCTGGTAGACAGTCGCTGAAAACAAAACAACGAAACGACGACAAAATCGATCACCAGGATTAGTTAAGCATGCAATCAAAATAAAAAAAACTACCAACAATGATGATTAGGGCAAGGAATTCCATGCAAATGTATGTTATTTCTCGATAGTCCAAAACTAATATAGACTAAACATTTATCCGAATCATTAAATTTAGAACAAACTGGCATCGATTTGTAGTTGCATATTTTGACATAAATGCATGTTTTTGCATATTTCGACTTTAAATGCATATTTGGTGGCTTTCTAATGCATATTTTGTGCTTTTTAATGCATATTTGTTCATATTTTTCATTTTTAGTAGCATTTTTTATTTTGTAAAAAAATATAAAAAATTGATACGTTTTCATATTTTGATTCAATCAAAATAAACATTTTTAAAACTTTATTGACCTATGGGAAATCTTCGAGTTCTGTGTCTGTTTGCAAAATAACTAACTTAAATATGTTTTTAAGTTTTAAAGTGCATTATTTTTGCAAAAATTATAGTTTTTAGTGCATATTTCTTATATTGTTAGTGCATATTTTTCTTTTTTAACCGCATATTTTAGGCGCATATTTTTCATTTTTAAGTGCATGAAATCCCTTGCCTCAATGATGATACCAAGTACCTACTAGCAACAACATGTTTGCTGCACTTGATGTAGACAATAATGATGATGTTAATTATATTAACGATAATGCTAACAAAGAGCTGTGTGAAGAAAAACCGCCTCCAATAATTATTCCAAATGTTTCAGATATAAGAGCGATGATGAATAACTTTTCAAAAATAGTAAACCTTGAAGATTATTCGTACAAATCCTTGAGAGGTGGACAGGTAAGAGTAATGGCAAAAAACGTAAAGGCATATAGAGTGATAGTAAAATATCTATCTTTCGTAAAAAAAACTTAAACGTTTTCAAATCACATTACAAAATGTTGTTTTCAGCCGATCAAGCCGCCGCCGCCGCCGATTATTTGGTTGCGCCGCCGCCGCCGATTTTTATCCGGCTCAACCTCAATCGCCGCCGCCGCCGCCGATTTTTTGCTTGCGCCGCCGCCGCCGATTATTTTGGTCGGCTTGTTTCTCTGATATGGAGCCATATGAAGTTATATTTAATTATATATAATCTTTTATGTAATTAGATATAATTATATCCGAAAAATGAGAACATCTTATTGTATCTTATTGTATCGAATTGTATACAATTGTATACAATTTGATACAATTTTATGCAATTCGATACAATTGTATCCGAATTTTGTCCTCATCCAATTACATCAAATTATATCTTTTTGTATAAAATGTTATAAAAGTGGACATAGTTTGATACAATTATATCTAAATATTGACCTTATACTTTAGGTCATATTTAGGGTTTGGGGTTCGGGAATTCCCGGGCGGGAATTCCCGGGAAAATAATATATTTTTCCTGGGAAAACGGGAAATTTTAAAAATATTAAATTTTTTAAATTGTTTTTGTTTCGAATAGGACTTTTTAATTTTAGTCATAAAAAACATTTTAAATACCAAAACAAAAATGTCATTGTTAAAATCTTTTAAAAGGGAATACATTTATTTGACACAAAAATAAAATCTTTGCCAAGTAATTAGGAGCATTTCAACTAATAAAGATTTTTCGCATAACTTATTCAAAATTTAAGTAGTAAAACCTAAAAACTTGGTAAAATGTTTAAAAGAAATATGAAAAAAAGCTTTGTTTCTTACAAATAATCGCCCTTACTACCCAGTTGCAAAAAATACTAGTTCAGAACCAGTTATGTACTAGTTTATTTAAACCAGGCAACTAGTACGAGTTCTACCGCCTCTCCATACAAACAACTGTAGAATTTAACATGGAGATGTCATAGGGATGGGGGCAATTGTCGCCAAACTCCCACTTTGGTACTAGTTGTATAACTAGTTTGAAAATTACAATTTAACGACGAAAAATAGGGAGCGAAACTGGTGCTAATGTGGCAATCTCGGAACTAGTTCCGAAGTGACTCTTTGGAAATAGTACTGTACCAGTTGGTTGTATCTGAATTATATAGATAAAAACAGAGGTTTTTCCTTTGATAAAACGCAGATTAGACCGATAGTTTCCTCTTACTAAGATAATTATATCCATTTACCAAATGAAATTTCAAATATTTTGTGTTTATGATTTCTAATGACAATAAAAAATTTTAGTGTTTATTTGCAAACTCAAAATGTAGCACGAATTACAAACAAAGGTAGTACTTCAAAACTCGTATTTAAATTCAATTTTTTGAAATCTCTGCACAGTTTCAATGAAACTATTAGGTATACAAATTCTTAAAGATTATTGTTTTTGGAAGAAAAACAACAAGCTGCACTGGTTCTTATAAGAAATTTACTAAACTAGTTCTGGATTGACTCTTTGGCACCAGTACTGTGCCAGTTGATTTACACCTCATTTCAATTCACAATAAAAAAATTTAAGTGTTTATTTACAAACTCTGATTTTTTAATTAAATATAAATGCAAAAAAAATAATTTTAAATCTCATATTTTAATTCAGGTAATTTTTTTAAACAGTCTCTACATAGATCGTATTTAACTAGTACACAACTAGTTCAAAATGATTATTTTGAGAACTAGTTATATAATTACTAGACAAGAAACTAGTATGTTTTAGAACTAGTTCGACCATTTGCTATTGGGTATCTAAATTTGTCAAATGTATAATTTAGGTAAAGTCGACTTTAGTTAAAATATTGGGTGGCAGTATACCTTGACTTCGTTTATTTTTGAAGCGTTCTGATTGGTTAATTTATTTTCAACCAATCAAAATATTTGAAAATATAAATATTTTTGTAAGGTTTTCATACACAAAATGAACAAATCCGTTTGATTAAAAATAAAGTCGACTTTAAATTTAAAATACTCTCTTATATTAAGGGCCAATAATTTTATAAGTAACGTTTTCATTAATAAATGTGAAAAGAAAAGACTGGTTAACGGTGGTATCTAAATTTGATTATCCGACATCTAAATTTGGTGCACAAAAAAAAAAAATTTATGGTCATGCAACTTCTCTTGAAGAAAAGAACAACAAGAATAACGTTTCAGCTAAAATTAGCAAAGTAACCGAAGAAAAAAGTGTAAGCTGAATAGGCATTAAAGGTTTTATGGTAGGGCAAACATTTCCTGAAATGGTATCCAAATTAGCCGCAGTCAATCCGCACCATAACTAGATCTTCGTTTATTCGAGAAAGTTTTTATAATAAAAACCTGGCATTGCAAAAAAATGAAACCGATGTAAAGAACATTATATTAAATTACTACAATCATGTAAAAGATATCATGATAAAAGAAATATCGAGCAATATTTCTAACAATAGGAGATTTACTATAATCTTAGATGAATGGACAAGAATATCACAACAATGTATAAATGGAAATAATTCATTTTATAACCTGGGGTTGGTTTATATATCAGGAAGATGTAATGCTGATGAAATAAGAAGAATTGTAGAAATAATACTAGAAGAGTTTTATTTGTCTTTGGAAAATAACATTGTGGCCACCATATCTAATGGGCCAAGTGTGATGAAACTGTTTGTTTCCGACAGTCCAGTAGTAAGTGCTTTCTGCTGGAATCATGCAATTCATTTGGCAGTGCTGCGAGTAATTTATGTGAAATCAAATGTTCAACATTCTGATATTTTTTACTTTGAATTCTCACTACACAGACTGCATTTGTACTGAAATAGTTTTTTTTTTAACAAAAATTACTTATATAGGTGGTTTTCATTAACAATTTTGTTCAAAAATATTTCCCGGGAAATAAAAATTTTAAATTTTAAATTTTTTCATTCCCGTTTCCCGGGAAATAAAAAAGTCCGGGAAATCCCAAACCCTAGTCATTGTATATATGACCACATCTAACAATATACAAAAATTATTTTTTTAAATAAAAAAGATATGCAATAAATGGAGATCAGACCTGGGGGATTTCATTTACAATAGCAAATAAATGTAATTGAAATAAAAAAAACTCAATTACATTTCATGTAACTGTAATTGAAAATTTTCAATTACAAGTATTTGTAATTGAAAGTGATTTCAATTACAAATTTCAATTACATTTAGAATTGAAGTGTTTTTTGTTAAAATTTTGTGGAAAAAACTGACTGGGATAGGTTGGATAAGAGTGGATAAATATAAAAAGAATACGTCATGTTGGGCTGACCCATCACTTGTGCTTTTTGTCACAATTTCTTTTCCGAAAAAATGTAATTGTAATTGACATTTTTTCAATTACAATTATATGTAATGTATAATTGAAAATTTTCAATTACAAATTACTTGTAATTGTTTTTTTTAATTACAATTACAAATAATAAAAAATTCAATTACAATTACAATTACTTTTATCCAGATTTACCATGACAGTGCATTAAACATGAACAAAATTTTCTTTATTTTTAGTAATTTTAAAATAAAGTTAACAAGACTGAAATTTTAAAGTTAATAGGATTATGTTATACAACCAAGATATGAGAAAAATAGTAAAAAAAATAGTAAAATATTACAAAATAGTAAATATTACTAAAAATATATGATGCAAAATATAAACTCACACACGAATCATGCACGGGTTACATATTCTTATTCACGCTCACGCACGAATCAAGTACGAATTATATATTCTCAGACTCACGCACGAATCACTTGAGTATAGTAATTATTACTCACGATCACGTGTGAATAACGTGACTCACGAACATTTCTAGTCATGCGCCAATCCCTAGTAATTACTAAATCTAAAACTAGTTCAAAATCATTGTTAACATAGAACCACATATAATATAATACGGTTTTATATGGACCTTATATATTTTAATATAAAATCACTGTGAAATAATTGCTTATGTGGGATGATATATAATTATAGGTGATTTGATAAAGAACGTTATATTGTTATATATTAAAGAAATCATTTAATGATAGACAATTTGGGTTCAAGTACAAACACTCAACAATACATGCGATTCATTTATTTGTTTCGAATGTCCAATGGAATTTAAACAAATCTTTATATACTGGGGCTTGTTTAATAGATTTTGAAAAGGCATTTGATAGTATTTGGATTCCAGGATTAATATACAAGCTATTGGATTATAAATTTCCTTTTCATTTAATTATACTGATCCACAATATGTTGAGTAACAAAACCTTTTTAGTTTGTGATAAAAACTCAATTAGTTCGAAGAAATTCGTTATTGTTAATGGTTTACAACAGGGGACTGTTAACTCTCCAATTCTGTTTAATATTTTCATATATGATCTATTAAATAAAATCGAAAATATGATTGGTTTTGCTGACGATATTATTATATATCACTCGGATAATAAAATAGAAAAAATTAATGAAAAATTACAACACTATTTTTATATAGTGGAAAAATATTCCACAGATTGGCAAATGAAAATAAACCTTACGAAATGTGAGACTATACTCTTTCGTCCTCCAGTAGGTAAATGTAACAACAATGTAAAAAAAAAATTGGAAGTCCTTTGGTATAAAATCCAAAGACAATATAAATATACCGAATAAACAAATGGTTAAATATCTGGGTGTTCACCTGGATAAATTTTTATACTTTAACAATCACATCAGTTCACAACTCATAAAAGCAAGAAAAGCGTTTTTTATGTATAGTAAATCATTTTTTTCAAAACACCTCACAACGGAGGTAAAGACCTTAATGTATCAATAATTAATACGACCTATTTTGACATATGGTTGTCAGATATGGTTCAATATTGCTCCCTCGTACATGGAGAAAATAAGGATATTTGAAAGGAAATGCCTTAGAAGCTGTACAGATCTCCAAATAGCAATTATGAAAAATATATATCTAACAAAAAATTATATAATGGGGCTAAAATCAGTAGAATCGATAATTTTATTATCCATTTAATAAGAAACCATATAAATAAATGCTTGGAATGCCACGAGAATAATCTAATTATGGCTCTTTATTATGCAAGTGATGAATACATAGATAAAACACTGCAAAGTGGATATATCCCACCTGAGGCCTTTTTATACCTCGATAGAAAGGGATTTATTCAGAATGAAATCGGCATTCCTATATTTTACCACATTTATAGACGGGCCAATGTAAAAGCTGTTAGCAGCAATGTGCTCACTATTGAAAATCAAAGGTTCGACACTAGTATATACTCGGCAGATAAAAATATGTTTCCAAACTTAAACATTAAGAAGTATTGGTGGCTCACTAAATAGTTCTACCTCTTTTTTTTATTTTTTTATTCCTTGACCTTAATCTTTTATTTTTTGTAATATAAAAGTAAGGTTTTTTTTCAAATTTTTCTTTACAATTAATTATAATAAATTACATTTTTACTTTGTAAAATAATAATAATAAATAAGATACAAAAAATTATATAATGCTAATAGATATTATACTTGAGAGCCCGTATAAGGGACTGTGTATTATAAGTTATACTAACTACTATTTGTTTATTTATAGTTTAATAATATGAATTTAAGACAAATAAACGATCCAAAAAAAAAAAAAAAAAAAAAAAAAATAAAGAAATCATAAAATATTGTAGATATGGAACCATATTAAGATATATATGGGTTCTTATTCGTCAATATATAATCATATCTAACACAAATTATGAAATATTTCTTATATGGCTCCACATATAGTTTTATATTATTATGTATAGTGTAGGGTTTGGGATTTCCCGGACTTTTTCATTTCCCGGGAAACGGGAATAAAAAAATTTGATTCCCGGGAATACCGGGAATCCCGGGAAATATTTTTGAACAAAATTGTTAATGAAAACCACCTATATAAGTAATATTTGTTTAAAAAAACACTATTTCAGTACAAATTCAGTCTGTGTAGTGAGAATTCAAAGTAAAAATATCAGAATGTTGAACATTTGGTTTCACATAAATTACTCTAAGCACTGCCAAATGAATTGCACGATTCCAGCAGAAAGCACCCACTACTGGATTGTCGGAAACAAACCGTTTCATCACATTCGGCACATTAGATATGGTGGCCACAATGTTATTTTCCAAATACAAATAAAACTATTCTATCCTTATTTCTACAATTCTTCTTAATTCACCAGCATTACATCTTCCTGACATATAAACCTACCGCAGGTTATAAAATGAATTATTTCCGTTTATACATATGTTCAAATATCTCTTTTGTGATATTCTTGTTCATTCATCTAAGATTATAGTAAATCTCCTATTGTTAGAAATATTGCTCAATATTTCTTTTATCATGATATCTTTTACTTGATTGTAGTAATTTAATATAATGTTCTTTACATCGGTTTCGTTTTTTGGCAATGCCAGGTTTTTATTATAAAAACTTTCTCGAATAAACGAAGATCTAGTTATTATGACATTCCGTCGACTGCGGCTAATTTGGATACCATTTCAGGAAATGTTTGCCCTACCATAAAACGTTCAATGCCTATTCAGCTTACACTTTTTTCTACGGGTACTTTGCTAATTTTAGCTGGAACGTTATTCTTGTTGTTGTTTTCTTCAAGAGAAGTTGCATGACTCTCAATTTTTTTTTTTTTTGTGAACCAAATTCAGATGTCGGATAATACCTTGGTTAACGATTAGTCTTTTAGGGCAAATATTGCACTGCGCTGAATTATGCGAAAAATCTTTATTAGTTGAAATGCTCCTAATTACTTGGCAAAGATTTTTTGTTTTTCAAAGAAATTGATTCCCTTTTAAAATATTTAAGCAATAACATTTTGTGTTGGTATTTAAAATGTTTTTTATGACTAAAACTAAAAAATCCTATTCCAAACAAAAAGAATTTAAAGAATTTAATATTTTTAAAATTTCCCGTTTTCCCGGGAAAAATATATTATTTTCCCGGGAATTCCCGGCAAACTTTTCCCGGGATATCCCGGGAATTCCCGAACCCCAAACCCTAGTATAGTGTCATACTAAATTATATATAAACGTATATGTAATTATATCTGTAATATGTTACTTTATGTACTTATATATAGCACATGCAATTGTATGTAGGCCAGTATGTAATAATATAAAATCACATATGTCTCCATATTAAAACCTTTGAGTAAAAAATATCTAACATATGACTATATAAAAGTATATCTGCTTGAATTTAAAAGCATATGTGGCCATATGTAACTATAAGTTACTATATGCAATTACATAAAATAATATATGGTTATATCAAAACTTTTTTACTCGGGTGGTGTTATTTAAGCAATATATTAGCATATATGGTGCCATTTAAACCATATATTATTATATATGGTACCTTATGAACAACATTTTTAATACAGTTCCAGATATGATAATATATGCTACCATATTTAGCACCATATACTTTGATATATCGTATCATTTAAACAACCCGAGGAAAAATAGTTACATATAGTCATATATGTGATTAAGTTATATCTGCCCGAGTAAAAACAGTTACATATAGTCATATAAAATGCGATTAAGTTATATCTGTATAAATATACTGTTTCATCCGAAAAATGGCCCGATGTAATTGTATGAGTTGTTTATCAGTTTTTATCTAATTGTATTAGTTTAGATCTCACCTAATAAAATTATACATTAGTCAGATGAAATTATATCCAATTTATGACCTGATACAATTTTACCGGTTTATATCTAATGGTATCTGTTTAGATCGTATTTGGTACAATTTTATATAATTAAAATATATTTGTATCCGACATTTGCGTTATATAATTGTATCAAAGTTTTAAAGCAGATATAATTGCATCAGCTCAAAATTCAGATATAACTACATAACTTTGTATAGTAATGTATCTATTTGGATCTAAACTAACACCATGCGACATAAACCCATAAAATTGTATCAGGTCAAAAATCAGATAAAATTTCATCTGCTTAATATATAATCCAAACAGTTAACATCTAAACTGATACAATTAGATAAAAAGTGAGAACCAACTGATCTATATTACCATATAAAGCTCCATATTAATTTTTTTTAATAGGGTGTATAAATATACAGTTTCATCCGAAGAATGGCCCGATATATTTTTATCAATTTTTATCTAAATGTATCAGTTTAGATCTGACCTGATTAAATTATGTGTTAATCAGATGAAATTGTATCACATTTTTGACCTGATACAATTTTATCGGTTTGATCGTAATTGGTTCAATTTTATATAAATAAAATATAATTGTATCCGAAATTTACCTTATACAATTGTATCAAAGTTTTAAACTGATATCAGGTCAAAGTTGGGATATAACTATATAATTTTGTATACAAATATATCTATTTGGACCTAAACTGATACCATGTAATATAAACCAATAAAATTGTATCAGGTCAAAAATCTGATACAATTTCATCTGATTAACACATAATTTAATCAGGTCAGATCTAAACTGATGCAATTAGATAACAACTGATACAAATAAGAACTGATACAATTTTATCGGGCCATTTTTCGGGTCAAATGGTATATGGATGAATCTAAGTTATATATTACCATATAAAGCTTCATATTGGCGCCATTTAAATAATATATTGTCATATATGGTGCCATCATATATGGTAACTCATCAGCAACTACAATATTAACTGTATTTCAGAAGCTATTAATTGTTTTTCAGAAATTTTAAATGTATTTTAGAAATTATGGAATGTATTTCAGAAATTTATTAATTGTATTTCAGAAATAATCAAATCTATTTCAGAACTTGTTGATGGTTTATCATAGTTAATAGAGAAAAATTTCTAAATTACATTTCATAATTTCTGAAATACAATTGATAATTTCTGAAATACAGTTTGATAATTTCTGAAATACAGTTGTGAATTTCGGAAATACAATTAATAATTTCTGAAATACAATTGATAAAACTGAAATTCAATTGACTAGTTCTGAAATACAATTCATAAATCTGAAAAATAATTGATAAGTTCTGAAATACAATTGATAAAACTGAAATTCAATTGATTATTTCTGAAATACAATTGATAAATCTTAAAAACAATTGATGCAATTGGAAATGGTGTAGAGCGTTAAAAATATGTAAATAAAATTATTTTTAAAAAAAATTCAATTTAATAAAAAAAAAATATAGTTTTATAAAAACATTTATAGAAAATAAAATTATAATTTTATAAAAAGAAATTCTTTTGAATGGGGGAAATGTTTTTAGTTGATCTGTTATTTTTAAGTAAATGAATGTTATTTTAGTTTGACTCAAGATCATAAATTAATATCACTTTCTGTTTAAATTATTTTCAAATCAAAGAAAGATCATACAATTTTTACAAGTAAATTACAAAGAATAAAAATTATTGAAAAAATTTCGATAAGACCAGCAGGCAGAATGCGCATTTTTATAAAAAAAATGCATAGCCGTGAAAGGTATCGAACTCGAGACCTTCTGAGTTTAAACCTTATTTTAACAAAATATTGTAATTTTTATAAAATCAGTGCTCTGCCAGTGTATTATTTTTTGAACTATTGTCAATATCTGTCTTGGATCTTATTTAATCCCAAATAAATGGAGATCTTACGTAGTACCCAAATATAATGCGGGATCTAATTTTAGCTGTCATTTTTCTGGAGAGTTTTAGATGTCAATCTCCAAATATATTGCTGTTTCTAATTCGATCTGCAATTTATGGGATAAATTAAGATCCTACCAAATCCCCAAATATATCACTGGATTTAATTCGATCTGCAATTTATCGGAAAAGTGAAGATCTTACGCAATCCCGAAGTATATTACTGGATCTAATTTTATCTGTAATTTTTTGGATACATTTAGATCTTACTTAATCCCCAAATATATTGCTGGATCTAATTAGATCTTCCATTTTTCGGATCAAATTAGATATAAGTTTATCCACAAATATATTGCCACTTTTTCGGATCAAATTAGATCTAAGTTTATCCACAAATATATAACTGGATCTAATTCGATCCGCCATTTTTCGGATCAAATTAGATCTAGGTTTATCCCCAAAGATATCATTGGACCTCCCAATTTTCAGATATAACTTGATCTTAGTTTATCCCCATATATACAATGGGATCTAATACGATATCATTGGATACACCCAATTTTGAGATCTAATTGGATCAGCTAGATATTACAGTAGATCTTAAGCAATATCAAATTGGATATGATTAGATATTGCGCGAGATCAATTTTTTTTACACGGGAATATAAAATATTGTATGCGACTTTATATGTTTTTATATGATGATATATTAGAAAAATGTTTGAAAATTTTCTCATATGTAATCATATTAAATCATATATCAGTATTTGCGTTATTGCAAATTATTTATATAGGAATATATAATTGATAAAACCGTTAAAAATTTTATATATAAATACATACGAAGAATATTTTTGATTGTATTTTATATATTACAATATATTAGTTAATCTCAGACACAAGTTCGAAACTCATTGCATGAAAAAATTTTTTTATATGTTTTATTCATATTTTTCATTAAATTAATATTTTCTGAGCTTTTTTTATTTTTAAGTTTTTTTTTAATTTAAAAACTCCAATTTAAAAAAATTAACATTTAAAATCATGACCCGGCTCGTAATGGGTTAATAAGTTTAGCCATGTTGCATACCATTGGTAAGGTATTTCAAGTACCTTTCCAACGCCATATATATTTTGTTCTGGTCCGATAAGTTTTGAGTGGAGAAATAAGCCATTGAATATTGTTATAGATCATTTTCACCTCCATAAATCGGGAATTAGGAGCCTCCAACAAAAAAGAAGTGCATTGCCGGGCTAATCATTAAAATTTTATTTAAAATATAAAAAAAACAATAATTGTATTTAAAACGAGTAAAAAGGTTAAAGTCGGGCATGCCGACTATACAATACCCTACACCAGTCTGGGTAAAAGCCAACTAATGTTTGGATCCGAAATTCGAATGGGTTAAAAGGGGCTTGTGTCAAAATTTTCTATAATGTGAGTCAGCGCACCAAAATTTCATTAAAATATCTTATGCCGTTTTCTTTTCTGAAAAAGTGTTGCCTTTTTTCTGCCCTTTTTTTAAAAAATGTATTTTTGTGCATAGAAATAATAAGTAAATATAGGCATATTAGGTATAAAATTAAAGGTATTTTAAAGACCTATTTAACTATGCTTCAAAAATGTCCAACAATATTCAACTTATTTAAAAAACACCAAAATATAGAAAAATGTGACATTTTGTTAAATTGCACGAAAATTAGGGAATAATTAGACATATTTTATACACATATTTTATTGATATCTGAAATACCTTTAATTTGATACCAAATTTGTCTATGTTTACCTTTTATTACTATACACAAAAAGGCATTTTGTAAAAAAAAGGCAGAAAAAAGGCAACATTTTTTTCAGAAAAGAAAACGCCATTAATATTTGCGATCTGCAGTTTGTGACCAAGCCAATTTTGGGGGACCCTTATATGGGCACTAGGTCTAAACATGGACCGCTGTTAACCAAAATCAATAGGCTTTGTCCTTGGGCTGATATAGGTCGGTGTACCAAATTTCATCAAAATATCTTAATATTTGCGACCAGCAGCGTATAAACAATATAATTTTGCGGGGACCCTTATATGGGCACTAGGTCTAAACATTAACCAAAATCAATAGGCTTCGTCCTTGGGCTGACATAGGTCGGTGTACCAAATTTCATCAAAATATATTAATATTTGCGACCTGCGGCGTATAAACAATATAATTTTGGTAGGACCCTTATATGGGCACTAGGTCTAAACATGGACCGATGTTCACCAAAATCAATAGGCTTCGTCCTTGGGTCAACATAGGTCTGTGTACCAATTTCATCAAAATATCTTAATATTTGCGACCTGCAGCGTATAAGCAATATAATTTTGGTAGGACCCTTATATGGGCACTAGGTCTAAACATGGACCGATGTTCACCAAAATAAATAGGCTTTGTCCTTGGGCCAACTTAGCTCTGTGTACCAAATTTCATCAAAATATCTTAATATTTCCGACCTTCAGCGTATAAACAATATAATTTTTGTTGGACCCTTATATGGGCACTAGGTCTAAACATTGACCGATTTTAACCAAAATCAATAGGCTTCGTCCTTGGGCCGACATAAGGCGGTGTATCAAGTTTCATCAAAATATCTTAATATTTGCGACCTGTATAGTGCTCACAAGAATGCATGGACAGACAGACAGACGGACGAAGGGACGGACGGACGGACAGACGGACATCGTTAAATCGAAATAAAAAAAATTCTAAGCCGATAGGTATACTATAAGGTGGGTCTAGGACCAATATTTTTTGGTGTTACAAACATCAGCACAAACTTATAATACCCTGACCACGTAGTGGTGTAGGGTATAAAAATTTTCTAAGTCCAAAGAAAATTCCCATATTTGAGAAAAAATGATCTACACCCGTATTAAAAATGACAAAGTGTATGCTAACTAACTTGCTGCTAACTTTTTTGCACACAAATTCCCATAAGGGAAAGCTGGAAGCTAGTTAGTTAGCATATGCTTTTTCATTTTTAATACGGGGGCTAATCTTTAACCCTAGAAGTGCATCGCTATTTTTCACGCTATTTGTAAAGCACGGTTGATGTTAGTCGAATCGACTAACAATGGACTTCTAGGGTTAAAGAATTCAACAATAACGGATTTATACAATAACGTCTTTAATAGTTACTTATTATCAGGGCAGCGACTTTCATGCACTTAAAAATGGAAAATACCCAGGTAGAAAATTACAAAGGGGCCAGCACTGGCAAAGCACGGAAATGGGTGATATGGGTGCTTGCTAACAGTGCTTTCCCAACGCCCAAATGATAACACCGTTCCACGGTGGTACCAATGCTTTACAAAGCACTGGGAAGGTACCCAGAAACATCAAAATCAAATGCTTTCCCAACGCCCAAATAAAAAAATTATATATATTTAATCCTTTAATTCCCAGTGGAACATAGGGCCGCTTTAACTACACCCAAATGATAACACAGTTCCATTTAATGTTTTGCAAAGTATTCAGAAAGCACCAACAAGTAAAAAAATCAAGTGTTTTTCCTGCCACCAAATTATGAGCCCTCATCACTGAAGAATTTTAAATTACTCTAAAAATAGATGACTCTTGGAGTTATTGTATTGTGGAGTCAATAATTATTTAAATATTCACTCTATTTTGTAGATTCTTTTTCAAAAATAAATGTTTTAGGAAAACACGCGCAATGTCACCATTTCAAGCGTTGGTAAAGCGTCCAAATTTAGTGGTTTGCCAGTACTTCTTTTTGTAAGACCGCGGTCTACTTGTGCTTTACCAGTGCTTCTTTTTTGTTACCACATATAATTTCTACCTGGGTATACGCTTAAAATATGCAGTAAAAATGCAAAATATGCACTTAAATGGAAATATGCAATAAAAACCAAAAAATATGCACTAAAGATCCAAAAATAAATGCTTAAAATCAAAAAATGCACTTTACATTTATCGATTTATATAAATCATATTTATTACTCGAGAGTGTTTAGTTAAAAATTAAATCCAATATAAATCGTATTGGGTCAAAATCATTTTTGAATTAATGACTACAAACATGCATTTGCATGAAAGTCGCTGCCCTGCTTATTATCGATAGTAGCCTGCGGCTGCTAGTGTGCAGAACGTGAAATCCTGCTGACCTCCAATACAAATTTTTTTTTTATCAATTAATTTTAATCATATCGTATTGTATTAACTTATATCTAATTTGATCGGGACAAAACTCGGATATAAGTTGATAATTTGATATAACTTTGTATCCTTGTAAATATAATTATATCCGATTTGATACAATTTAATATAACCATTTTTTGGATGAAATTATATCCACCCGAGTAAAAACAGTTACATATAGTCGTATAAAATGTGATTAACTTATATCGGTATAAATATACAGTTTCATCCGAAAAATGGCCCGATGTTATTGTATCAGTTGTGTATCAGTTTTCATCTAATTGTATCAGTTAGGATCTCAACTAATAAAATTATACATTAATCAGATGAAATTATATCCGATTTTTGACCTGATACTATTTTACCGGTTTATATCCAATGGTATCTGTTTAGATCGTAGTTGGTACAATTTTATATAAATAAAATATATTTGTATCCGACATTTGCCTTATATAATTGTATCAAAGTTTTAAAGCAGATATAATTGCATCAGGTCAAAATGCAGATATAACTATATAAGTTTGTATAAAAATGTAACTATTTGGATCTAAACTAATACCATGCGACATAAACCGATAAAATTGTATCAAGTCAAAAATCAGATAAAATTTCATCTGATTACTATATAATCTAATCAGTTAAGATCTAAACTGATACAATTAGATAAAAAGTGATAACCAACTGACACAATTATATCGGGCCATTTTTCGGATGAAATGGTATATGGATCACATTAAGTTATATATTACCATATAAAGCTCCATATTAGTTTTTTTTAATAGCCCGAGTAAAAAAGTTTTGATATAATCATATATTATTTTATGTAATTGCTTATAGTAACTTATAGCTACATATGGCCACATATGCTTTTAAATTCAAGCAGATATACTTTTATATAGTCATATGTTAGATATTTTTTCCTCACAGGTTTTAATATGGAGACATATGTGATTTTATATTATTACATACTGGCATACATATAATTGCATATGCTATATATAAGTACATAAAGTAACATATTACAGATATAATTACATATACGTTTATATATAATTTAGTATGACACTATACATAATAATATAAAACTATATGTGGAGCCATATAAAAAATATTCCATAATTTGTGTTACATATGATTATATATTGACAAATAAGAACCCATATATAAATTAATATGGTTCCATATCTACAATATTTCATAATTTCTTTAATATATAACAATACAACGTTCTTTATAAAATCATCTATAATTATATATCATCCCACATAAGCAATTATTTCAAAGTGATTTTATATAAAAATATATAAGGTCCATATAAAACCGTATTATATTATATGTGGTTCTATGTTAACAATGATTTTGACTTAGTTTTAGATATAGTAATTACTAGGGATTGGCGCGTGACTAGAAATGTTCGTGAGTCACGTCATTCACACGTGATCGTGAGTAATAATTACTATACTCAAGTGATTCGTGCGTGAGTCTGAGAATATATAATTCGTACTTGATTCGTGCGTGAGCGTGAATAAGAATATATAACCCGTGCATGATTGGTGTGTGAGTTTATTTTTTGCATCATATATTTTTAGTAATTTTTACTATTTTGTAATATTTTACTATTTTTTTTACTATTTTTCTTACTATTTTTCTTATATCTTGGTTGTATAACATAATCCTATTAACTTTAAAATTTCAGTCTTGTTAACTTTATTTTAAAATTACTAAAAATAAAGAAAATTTTGTTCATGTTTAATGCACTGTCATGGTAAATCTGGATAAAAGTAATGGAAGATTTATCGAAATTATAGGATCTCCAGCAGACCTGTGGCTTAATCATTATATTTGGAAATTAATTACTTATGCAATTACACAATTACATGTAATTGTAATTGAAAAAAATTCAATTACAATTACATATTATTTGTAATTGTAATTCAAGAAAAAACAATTAGATGTGATTTGTAATTGAAAATTTTCAATTATAAATTACATATAATTGTAATTGAAAAAATGTCAATTACAATTACATTTTTTTCGGAAAAGAAATAATGACAAAGAGCACAAGTGAGGGGTCAGCCCAATATGACGTATTCTTTTTATACTTATCCACGCCTATCCAACCTATCCCAGTCAGTTTTTTCTACAAAATTTTAACAAAAAACATTTTCATTCTAAATGTAATTGAAATTTGTAATTGAAATCACTTTCAATTACAATTACTTGTAATTGAACATTTTCAATTACAGTTACATGAAATGTAATTGAGTTTTTTTTAATATCAATTACATTTATTTGCAACTGTAATTGAAATCCCCCAGGTCTGATCTCCAGATATTGCATATCTTTTTTATTTAAAAAAATAATTTTTGTGTATTGTTAGATGTGGTCATATATAATATGATCAAAAGTATAAGGTCAATATTTAGATATAATTGTATCCAACTATGTCAACTTTTATAACATTTTATATTATTTTATAACAAAAGATATAATTTGATGTAATTGGATGAGGACAAAATTCGGATACAATTGTATCGAATTGCAAAAAATTGTATCAAATTGTACCAAATTGTATACAATTGTATACAATTTGATACAATAAGATAAAATAAGATGTTCTCATTTTTCGGATATAATTATATCTAATTACATAAAAGATTATATATAATTAAATATAACTTCATATGGCTCCATATAATTTTTTTTTACTTGGGAGGGCAGTTACAGATTCCAAATATATCCATTCATATATAATTTTATATAAACTTTTTTACTCGGGCTACCACTTGTTCCTAATTTAGGGAACCTATTTTTTCAACAAGTGTGAGATTTTCTAACATCGGAATTATTATCCACCAAAGGTTTCAGGCGATTTCCTCTTATGCTAAAAAAGTTATACCTAAAGGAGTTGAAAAACTTGAAAGTTACAAGCAAAATTAGGGTAAATTAGGGTAGTTTTTAATTGAGTAGAGCACATTAACAGTATAAATATTAAAATTTTAGATGTCCGCCTGATTAAATTCGTTGCCTCGAAAATGCTGATACGATCAAGTAAATATTTTCGATGTGCATTTCCCCACTTTACCAAAACTTACAAAAATTGCATCAGTACTTAAAATCGTGCACAAATTTTTGCTATTTAGGATTTGGGGTTCTGCGATAGCTTACGGAAATTTGAAAATAAGAAAATTTTCTTTTTATGGGTTAAAGGAGCCAAAATCTGCCTTGAGTAATTAAAACCAAAAATGGTGACCAATATTAGAACAATTTGACACGAATTTCACACCTCTACAAAATGAAAAGTCGCTGCTGATACATACTTTTAGTATTTTACTTTCTGATTCCAAATTTCACCTCTCAAATTTGAAAAAATCGTGATTAAAATCGCGGAAGATAGCTTTTTTAAGCTATTTGTATACTATACAAAACGCATCCAAATAGCTCAAGACTTTTTGTTACGATGGTAGTAAATAATGAGCTTTGTTCTCTAAAATACATAGGACAATATTATTTTTAATTTATATACCGTTCTAGGAAAAAATTCTTTTGAAAACCACTCTCAGAAAAACAATTATTCCATCAATTTTGGGTAACTTGCATTTAAGGATTTAGAATCACCGTACCATTCAAAATGAATCGTGTATCAAAACTCAAACCACTGAAAGTTTGTTGAGGTATGTTATCAAGGATTTGCATAATTTTGGTGCACGTGAAGTACAAGACCACTGAACTTAATTCTTAAATATAAAAAAGCGTAAAGAAATCACTTGCGAATTAACGAAATCTGAACTAATCATGTTTTAAATATTGTAAAAGTATGTGAGGAACCCCTGGACAAGCCATAGTTTTGACTCGCAATTAAAAAAAGGTATAAAATCATGCACAGCGATTATTTTTTTTCTACTCACTTTGATGTGCTGATCACATAAATTGTATTAATTTAACAATCTGTCACAAAATTTCCACTGTTTTTTTTTTTGTAATTTTATGAGCGAATCTATCCGCAGTTGTCTCGATAGGCACGAAATACTTATTAATAATTCCAATAATCCACATTTATTTTATAGACTTACCAAATGGATTTCATTAAATCACCTCGCGTAGTATGCAAAAAGACAATCATTTTATAGTATTTAGCGACCGCGAATCTAAAAAAAAACGACGTGGTCAAGTGTATTATTTTTTTATGACCAGAAACACACACTCAGGGAATTATGTAGGTAAAATCAAGTTATCAATTGAAGTTAAAAAGGTGTATACTACATTTGCATTTAAATCAACTGCAATGTGAAGTTATTTTTAACTGTTAAAAATCAACTGACAAATGTAGTAAAAACAACTACAAATGCAATTAAAACAACGTACATGCAAATTATTGTAAAACTGTACAAATAACGGCAAATGTAGTTAAAATAACATAAATAAAAATTATTTTAAAAATTATTAATTTAATAAAAACAAATTTATGTAAATACTCTTAACTTACTATATTCTTTCACTAGAAATTTCTAAACAAATGCTTCGTACACACATTCTTCTTTACTTCTTTACTTTGTAACAAAATTCTAAATAACTGCATAAAATAAATGTTACTACAATGTAGTAGTTTTTGAAGCTTGTTTAAAAAAATATATATAATTAATAAATATTGCTCTAAGTAAATTAACTGCAATTGCAGTTAGAATAACTGCAACCGCATTACTACACAAATAGCTGTCATGTAGTAACTGCAGAACTTTTCTGAATGCACAAAAAACCGCGAGAAAAACTTTTAATTTTCCCGTATTGAAAAAAAGTAATCAATATATGTGACCTTCTCCGAGAAAAGGGACCAAAACTTTGTTAAAAAATAAAAATCGGGCCAAGATAACTCTGAGTCTTGACGAGATGCACAAAATCTAATCGTCGGCAGAATAACGGGAAAAAATTTGTCCATTTGTTTTGAGTGGAGAATACGTAATGGCAGACAATTCATTTTTTTTGTTTTTTGTTGGAGTAGGTCACAAACGAAGCTATTTATTTTCATGTTTTTAATGTGTTTTTCCCTAATTTTTTTATAATAATAAAAAGTAAATTGCATTAAATTCAATAATAATGCAAATTATTTACTTTTTCTTAACATTTTATTCATTTTCTTTTATTTTCTTTAGTTTTTAGTAATGCCACTAAGTAAAAATTAGATCTGGCATCGTGGTTGATGTTGCACATAGTTGGGAGAACAATTGTGCTGACAACGTTGTCTGAACAAGAACAAAACATGAACAAGAGTGGTCCACACGAGACAAATTCATGGGCGAACAAGAAATTGTTCGTTGGTTGAACAAATCGATGTCTCGTCAAGACGCTAAGTAAGGACTGGAGAATTTATCTGGTATTAAGAATCACTTTACATTTTGATTCTCCAATAATTACCTAGTGTAGAAACGGTAATGACATATCATTATTTTTTGGACTACCAGTAATGACACCCACTTACCTTCTGCATTATTTTAAAACATATAATAATGAGTTACTGCTAATCACTTATTTTTATCATTATTTTAAAAAGAAAATAATTTTCTAGATTTTTAAAAAAATTTTTCAAATCTATTTTTGGACTCAATATTTTTTAAACACACTGGTAAGCACATAGGTAACGATATATTTTTTTATTTTTCGTATGGTGGTATGTAACCACAAATCATTTTTTTAGTTAACAAAAGTAACTACACTAAAAAAAAAGTCAGTAAAGTCAGCAAAAAATGTTGCTGTGTCATCAAATTTTTAGTCAGGAGCGTGCTTGCAAAAAAGTTGGTAATTTCAGCAAAAGGTTTGCTGAAAATCAGCGAGCTGATTTTTACCAAAAAAATAGTAATCTTCAGCAAAAGTTTTGCTGACATTTAGTCGACTGCAAATGAAAAAAATCCTTGCTAAAATCACTAAACTTTTTGCTGAATATTAGTAGACTGAAAAAAACTCAAAAAACTTGTAGCGAAATTTTACTTTAGTTAATTTATTTGCTGAAAATTTAAATATAGAATATGTGTAGAGTTGTTTTTCTTTTCTTGTCATTTCCGTTTCCACACAAGCTGCGACATCTACATCTTGTCTATCTGATTGTCGTCCACGCTATGCATGCGGTTATCAGCACAATTTTTGTAGCAAAATAAATTAGTAAAACATTAGCTCAAAATTAGTTTAGTGTTAAAAAAATATAACTAAAATTTTTGCTAAAAACGGAATTTCAGCAAAAAAATTGCTGAAAACTAGTACACTTGATATACAAGACGTTTTACTAATTTTTCTACTAACTTATTTTTTTGAGTGTAGTTACCATTACCAAATATGTACAATCAAAAAAAAAAGTCAGTAAAGTCAGCAAAAATTTTTGCTGTGTCAGCAAATTTTTAGTCAGGAGCGTGCTTGCAAAAAAGTTGGTAATTTCAGCAAAAGGTTTGCTGAAAATCAGCCAGCTGATTTTTACCAAAAAAATAGTAATCTTCAGCAAAATTTTTGCTAACATTTAGTCGACTGCAAATGAAAAAAATCTTTGCTAAAATTACTAAACTTTTTGCTGAATATTAGTAGACTGAAAAAAACTTAAAAAACTTGTAGCGAAATTTTACTTTAGTTAATTTATTTGCTGAAAATTTAAATATAGAATATGTGTAGAGTTGTTTTTCTTTTTTTTCATTTCCGTTTCCAGACAAGCTGCGACATCTACATCTTGTCTATCTGGTTGTCGTCCACGCTATACATGCGGTTATCAACACAATTTTGGTAGCAAAATAAATTAGTAACACATTAGTTCAAAATTGGTTTAGTGCTAAAAAAAAATATAACTAAATTTTTTGCTGAAAACGGAATTTCAGCAAAAAAAATTGCTGAAAACTAGTACACTTGATATACAAGACGTTTTACTAATTTTTCTACTAACTTATTTTTTTGAGTGTAGGTACATAACCACATATCTGGTAATGATTTTCTACACTGGGTAGTGAAGGCTGCGCAGTGGCAGCCGATTTTTGCCTTGTTTTAAAAAGGCCAATAATGCCGTGACAGTTTTGATTGGCGAAATATTAAACTAATATTTTTTAAAAATACTACAATTACATCCCGATCAAAAAAACATTATATCTAGAATACGTAGTCATATCTCATTTGATATAGATCGGCATTTATTCTTATCCAAGTTCATTTCAAAATTGGTATATCCAGTAATATCCAATCAGATCCCTCAAATATATTACAGGATTAAATTAGATCCAAATAGATCTCAAAATTGGGAGATCCAATAATATCCAATAATATAAAATTGAGATCCTGATAGATCCCAAAATATCCTATGGGATTAATTTAGATCCAATTAGATACAAACGGATAAGCTAATTTTGGCAGATCGAATTGGATAATTTGAGATCAAAATTTATCCTATTATTAGGGAATGCAAAATCCCGCACTTTTTGATTTCCCGGGAAAGCGGGAAATTTATTTTGAATTCCCGGGATCCCGGGATCCCGCAAGGGAAATAAATTAGAAAATATTTTATAATAATTTAAAAATTTTTATAAATAAAATATTTTAAAGATCTAAAATCTTCATGATTTTTCTTGGAATTTTCGTAGTAGGAAAGAAATAATTTTATATTAGCAATTATATAAGTTTAATTTTATATTTTTACGGTGGGTCTCATACTGTAGGTTTAACTTTAACTTAACTATAAACAAAATGAAATGTACACAAAACAAAAAATTTTTGAGTTAACTATTAACCTAAGTTTAAACATGCAGTATGAGACTCACCGTTAAAAATTGAATAAACTAAAACTAATTTTTAGACTAAAAAGCTTTTCCGTCAAAAAAATAAAAAAAAATATAAAAAATAATTTTAGGAAATTGAAAAAAAATTTTAAATTATGGGAACAAATTTCAACTTATTTGAAAAATTTTAAAAATCAATGGACAAATTTGTCTTTCATTCTGAATACAATAAGTGCGATTTAAAATTTTTTATACAAACACTATTTAAGTGGTTTTAAGAGGCACTGAAGCGATCTTAAAAAGTTCGATCAAGTACACAAATTAATCAGTGTGTTCGTTAACTCGAAAATCTTACGACTTTTACTCAATCAATGTTTTGGTTAGGTACTCTTTGAATTATTCCAGTTGTGGTAAAAGTAACAAATTTTAGTAAGTTAACGATCAAGCCTAATGTAAAATGTTTACTATTTTCAAAAGGTTGGAAAATTTTGCATAAGAAAATTTAAAATAATTAACTTTATTATTTTAAACGGCATTTTTTGAAATCCCGGGATTCCCGGTCCAAATTCCCGGGAATGCGGGAACTGAAAAATGCTTAATTTCCCGGGAATCCCGGGACGGGAAATCCCGGGATGCATTCCCTACCTATGATATATTTGGAATTATTTAAATTTTAATAAAAATCAAAAAATAACATAAAAAATTTAAAAAATAAAACGCCGTCGGCAGGATTTGAACCCAGAATGCTGGCGTTGTAGTCGATCACTTAACTCTCTCAGCCACATACTGCTATACAAAATGACTGACTATATGAGACAACATTGTTCGTGTTACTGAGTTATATATAATTATATAAATTTATAAATATAGATGGCTTAGAAAAAATAAATTAGTAACATTCTTGCAAAAAAACAAAAATTAAAAATCTTAAATTTTTTCCACTCACGGAATTTTTTGGTGAAGAAGATAAAAAAAATGTTTGTTGAAGGGTCTAGGCATCGATTTTTATGCTTTATATGTATTTGCGAAATTAATAATGGGATAAGAACAATATACATGTTGTTGAAAAGGTAATATATACAGTTGTGGCCAAGCATTTAAGTCATTTCAAGTTTTCTTCTATTTTTATTGTTGTTGCCTTTATTTTTAAAGATCAAAATAGTATCTAAATTCGCCACGAAAGGCACGGAGATGGTTTAGAAAATTGTACAGAATTTTAACGTAATGTTTGTTTTTTCATTTTGTCACTTGTTTTAAGTGGGCGTGGCTTTTAACGAAAAATTAGTGATATCAACCTTTAATCAAATTACATAGTAAAATTTAGGCAGTACTGATCGGTTCTGTACAAACTGTATATTTTTGGACATCCTATAAAATTTCCTTAAGTCTTGCATTATTCTTATCTACAAATAGTCGCCAGACTTAAAAGTGCAGCACTTTAAACATGCCCAAATTTTTATTTGTTTTTAACGATTTTTAATATCGTTAACAGCACTAAAATTTTAAAGTGAATAGTTTTATGCTTTTCTTACCACAATATAGTAAATCAGTCAAGATTTTTTTTACGTTATAGTAAAAAGCATTTCCTGTTAAAATTTCAGTGTTGTTAACTTTCTTTTAAAATCGCTAAAAACAAAGAAAAATTTGGTCATGTTTAAAGTGCTGCAATTTTAAGTCTGGTGACTATTTGTAGATAAAGATAATGTAAGACTTAAGAAAATTTTATAGGATTTCCAAAAATATACAGTATGTACAGAACCAATCAGTACTGCCTAAATTTTACTATGTAATTTGATAAGAGGATTATATCGCTAATTTTTCGTTAAAAGCCACGCCCACTTAAAACAAGTGACAAAATGAAAAAATAAACATTACGCTAAAATTCTGTACAATTTTCTCAACCATCTCCTTGCCTCTCGTGGCGAATTTAGACACTATTTTGATCATTAAAAATAAAGGCAACAACAATAAAAATAGAACAAAACTTGAATTGACTTAAATGCTTGGCCACAACTGTATGTCTTTTAAATAAGGTATGCCATGTATATAAGCTTAGCAATCCTTTGGAAAAAAAAACTCTTATCCAACACTTTTTCACAAGTTGTTTTGTTGGTATTAAAAAAAAGAAGGAGTAAAAAAATAAGAATATTGCGAAAATTGTATGTAGAAATATTACAAAAAAAAAAAAACATTTTCGCTCTGGAAGAACTTAAATTCAGAACTTTAACGAAATTATTATATATTACGGTATCTAATTATATATTTATAATACTATTAATTGAAAACATAATTTGCAGATGCTGTTCACAGAAAATGGTTTAATCTTTTTAAGATCTGTAAAAAAATTATTTATAAGTAAATCAAATTGAGTTAAAAAAAGTAAAAAAAAATTGATTGTGCCCGAGCTGGGATTCGATAATACACATATATATATATTAGGGCGGGTCAAATTGTATGGAACGATTTTTTTTGATGAAGCGTATGGCAAAAACGTAATCTATAGGTGATTCTGAGAAATTTTGCTCCAGAGACCATATCTCTAAGTCGGATTTGGAGCCCCCCAAAATTTCAAAATAGATATTTTTCGATATATACATAGAATAATTTAATTAAATTCGTCATAAAATCGGATAGAATTATAGTAGATTTCTCAATATGGGCTTGTTTGAAAGGTATTTTTATCACCTTTCAGAATCTGTATTGATACCTGTAGAATAAGTCGTCAATGGCAGCATTGTTCAATTGAACAACTTTGTAACACTGAATAATGACGTTACAAAATAATGACGTTTACCAACACTAAAAGTTGCCAAGCTTGCTTTTCCTTCTTCCTTAATCGTTCATCGTGCAATGCGCACGCAGTTTGCCAAAATACTTAAATAAAAACTCGGTTATCACAATACCAATATTTTTTTTAATTTTTAAATTTAGTGTGACACAATCAAAGAGTGCAGTGATAATATCAAAGTTATTATGGATAATCAAGAACCATGAACATCGTCTGCGTTGTCTTCGCAAATGGAAGCAACAACATCAAAAAGTTTTGACTCTAGATTGACTAACATGCCTCAGCAAGATATTGTTGTTTTTGGTTTATCAAGTGATTTAAATGATCTTACTTTGCCTACTAATTATTTTTTTTTAAGTGATCGTGCTAAATTTGAAAACAAAATGTTCTCGTATAAAACTTTTACTCCTAACGTAACAGATAAATTGATCCAAATTTGGTGTAAATTAAATATTGAAATCATTAATAGAAAGAGTGTTTTAAAAAAATTAACTGGTTTGCTTGATAAATACCAGAAACATGTACAACATAGAAACAAAAGAGATGAATTTAAAGCATTTGTTGATTCAATAAACGAATTATTTTATATTGGCAAGATGAAAATGAAGCAACAACAGAAGTTCCAGAAGCAACTGTTCAAATGAGACGAGGTCGTTATACTCAAAGATACGATGCCTTAAATTTTGCTATGATGTGTGATAGATTCGGTGTTTCAGATAGAGTCGCTTCATGTTTAGCAACAGCTTTATTCGAAGATATAAATTTTAGAGATGTTCATGATAATCTTGTTATTATGGATAAATCAAAAGTGGCTAGAGAAAAAGTTAAATCTAGAGATGCAGTGCTTCGTACACGACATACAAATTCTTCCATAACTGCATTCTCTTTCGATGGTAGAAAAGATGACTCATTAACTACAGAGAAAATTAATGACAAATTTCATACCACTATGGTAAAAGAACCGCATTTAGTTGTTCTGAAAGAGCCCTATAATGAGTTACTTGGATATGTAAATTTGGGTAGTCAAGAAGATGCAGAAACCAAACACAGAAAACTGAATGAATTTTTCAACAATAAAACATTAACAGTTGATCAATTAATTGGCATATGCAGTGATGGTGAGCCAGCAAATACTGGAACAGAAAATGGTGTTTTACGATTATTTGAAAAACAATTAAATAGACCAATTCACTGGTTTATATGTCTGCTTCATTTCAATGAACTGCCATTTCGTCATTTATATGAAGCATTGGACAAAACAGTCACCAGTGGACCACGAGCAGCAAGTGGAAAGTTATTCAAAGCTATTCAAGAATGTGAGAAATTGCAGGTATGTAACACTTTATTTTATTTAATATCATCATTTATTATCATTTTTTATTGTCATTATTTTAGTTTTTCGATTGGAATAAAGTTAAAATAAAATAATTGCATTTTAATTGATCTAAACATTTCATTTTTCAGGTAGTAGCTGATTTTAATCCAATACCACTGGAGAATATGCCTGCAATGATGGATCATGAATATGAGCTCGAACTATCAACAGATGTTAAATATTTATATCAAATAGCTAAAGCAATTTCGAATGGTATTGTTCCAGTTGATTTAGCTAACATTAATCCAGGACCAATTGCACATTCTCGTTGGTTAACCAAAGCAAGTAGATTACTACGATTATATGTAACAACTAATACACCATCGACCAATTTAAAAACTTTGGCAGTTTATATTATTACAGTTTATGTGCCAATGTACTTCAATGTGAAGTTTTATAACTCTGTTGTGTACGGCAGTGCACTTTTATTAAAATTTATACGTTGGACACGATACTTACAACCAAACTTAGGTAATATTGTAGATGGTGTAATTCAAAACAACTCATATTACGCACATCCAGAAAATATCTTATTAACAATGTTATGCTCCTTGCAGGAGTAAAAGGAACAAATATATATATAATGTTATTTGATGATCGAAAAGCAATACGGGATAGAGCTATCAAAAAGATTTTACACTATTGAGAAAAATTGTACGATCCAACTAAACTCAGAGTTTACAAAAAATATAAAATTTCGATGCTACCGATTATGTCAATATGGTTGATATGGATAACGACGATATATTATTTGAACCAGCATTTACTCGACAGATTCCATATGATCACTTGGTAGAATGCTTAGATTTCGATGAACCACCACTGGCTGATCCACAAATTCCAATGCACATACAAGGAACAGAAAGACGTACAATTATTAACGAGTGTTTCAAAACGAGTTATAGAAAAGTATCGTGAAGGAGTTATGGGAGTGACATTAGAAAGTCGTAAGAAAACTCCTCGAATGGAAAGTAAAAAGGACATTAACAAATAATATTACCACGTTAAAACATTAAATTGTAGGTCGAGAATAATATTTAAAAATAAATTGAATTAAAAATGTAAAAATAGTGTTTTTTGTTGAAACCTTGAAAGTGTTGATATTTTCAGATCGATTTTCCTACAAAAAGGAGTTCGAAAACAAAAAAATTTGTCGTTATAAAAGTTGTTGGAAATTATCTGAATTTTCATAATCTGCAAAAAAAAACTCGAAAAAAATCGAAGAAAATTCAGAATTTATTAGTTAAAAGTTCATTTTAGGCTATTTTTCGGCAAAAAATTCCTAATATCTCTACTAAAAATATAAAAAAATATTGGTATCAATACAGATTCTGAAAGGTGATAAAAATACCTTTCAAACACGCCTAGATTAAGAAATCTACTATAATTCTATCCGATTTTATGACGAATTTAATTAAATTACTCTATGTATATATGGAAAAATTTCTATTTTGAAATTTTGGCGGGCTCCAAATCCGACTTAGAGCTATGGTCTCTTGAGCAAAATTTCTCATAATCACCTATAGATTACGTTTTTGCTATACGCTTCATCAAAAAAAATTAACCCGCCCTAATATATATATGTGACAATATATAATTACATATTCAAATATTATTAATCCCAAGTTGCAGTAAACATAACTTTCAGGTGTTGTTGGCAGAAAATGGGTTAATTTTTTTAAGATCTGTAACAAAAAAAATATTTACAAGTAATTTAAATTGAGTTAAAAAAGTAAAAGAAAAAAATTTTTTTTGTGGCCGAGCTGCGATTTGACTATATATAAATTATATATTAAGCACATAGAAATAATTACTGACGTGAGACCATATATAATCATATCTAAATTATATTGTTAATCTTGCCATATATGGAATCATATGTAATTATATCTTATAGCATTTAATATAATATATAATCATATATTAAAATGTCTTACATCATACAACCAACAAATTTTTATAAGAGGGCATACATTATTATATCTCAAAATATATGGCTTATCAAGGGTGGGCACGGATTTGTCACCGAGGGCCAAATTATAGTTTTTCACAAATTATAAAGGGCCGCACCATACAATTAAAAAAGTAAAACTACTAAACCAAACGGAACTACTGCTTTACTTTTTTAAGAAAAATTCGGTTTTAACTCCATCTGTTCCCAAACTGGTTCCACAAGCACCGATTGTAAATTCAACTTTTGCAAAGCTACACCACAACTTATAATTATTCCCTACAGCACTAGTGGACAGGGTAAAATTTTGTGCTGATGTTTGTAACACCAAAAAATATTGAACCCAGACCTTCTTTTGTATACCGATCGACTCAGAATCATTTTTGTTTCGATTATCTGTCTGTCCATGTATTCTTGTGCACGCTCCAGGTCGCAAATCTTAAGATATCTTAATCACCTACTTATATCGGCCCATGAACGAAGCCTGTTGATTTTGGTTTGAATTGGTCCATGGTTGGACATAGTGCCCATATAAAGGTCCCCCAGAATTGGATTTCCCCACGCTACAAGTCACAAATAGGAAGATATTTTATTGAAATTTGGTTCGCTGACTGACATGTGCCAAGGGATAAAACCTATTGATTCTAGATAAGATCGGTCCATGTTTGAACCTATCGCCCATATGGACTATATCCCGATTTTCTCTTAAATCCACCTAAAATTAGGTAAAACCAAAATTACCGTTACCCTGTTTTTTTTTATCATTTTATAGGCAAATTTTGACACAAGTCCATTTCAACCCATTCGAATTTCGAATTCAAACATTCAACCATATTTATAGCTTTACCATACTATAGCTTTCAACCATACTGGAGTAGGGTGGGCGCTGAGGTGTAATGGTTAGCGCGTTGGACTGTTACACGTGAGGTTGCGGGTTCGAGCCCCAACCAAGGCAACATCAATTTATGAAAAATAGTAATATGTATGAGTTTTTTCTATCCCTCATACATATCGCAGCGTGCTCCTTCGGTGTTCCCATAGCACTTAACCCCACCGAAGTAAAATAATATAACAGGGCTATGAACTAAAATAAAAAGCTTCAACAAAGTTCGCCAACTCACCGTCAGATGGCGCGCAACAACTGTTCTAAAATTCAATATCTCGCGCAATTACAGTGTTGCCACATTTGAAGCCCTTCATCTTTCACCACCTTTCACTTCTTCTCTATCCCCTTTCCAAAGGAAGCAACACGTTAATTAATAGGAAGAATTTCCTGAATGTTGCTTCTCTTTATAAAAAAAAAAAAAAAAAAAAAAAAGGGTATCATATTTTTCATTTTAAATTATGTAAGTTTTTAATTTTGGGAATATTTTTTTAAGATTTTCTTCTTTGATCCCCGGAATCTGCCAAATGATAATTTAAAACTAAATGAGTTATAAGAGAGTGAATAAGAAATAGCCTCCTTGATTGAATTTTTATTTAATAATTTATATTCGTGGTCTTTATAAAATTCCTACCGGAATTGGATTGGAAACATATTCGATTCTTTAAACGGATTTATAAAAATTAAGGGAAATTGCAATACAATGACGTCATAAAACTTTTAATATATTTAAATTTTAAAAATTAAATAAAAACATATAATAAATATGTATATAACGCTTAAAATTTAAATAAATTAAAATAAATTAATTAATTTAATGAAAACAATTTTAATCGGATTGGAAATTTCCTCATCAAATCCGTATACAGGATTTATAGAACCCAATATCGGAAATTTCCGTTTAAAAATTTACGTACAAAAGAAAAATTAGAAAATTTCCTACATTTTTCTTATGGAAATTTCCGATTGTTGAATTCTATAAATCAACTCGACGGATTTGATGAGGAAATTTCAGATCTGACTAAAATTTTTTCCTTAAAATAACATATTTTGACATCCAATTTTTAGTTATTTATTTGTTACACATATTCATTAAATTTTCTGAAATATAAATATTTAAAAAGTTCTATGACGTCATTGTAATGCCATTTCCGTTAATTTTTATAAACCCGTTTACAAAATCCAATCCATTTCCAATCCAATTCGTTTCCAATCAAATTCCGGTACGGATTTCATAAAGACCACGATTGTCAGTAATTTAAGTGCTTTGATGAATTAAAACGCTAACTTTTCACACAGTTTTAAATTTACTACAAATATTCCCAGCCAGAAATTGCCGACGCTTCAAAAAATGTAGTACTGGCAGAGCACGGATTTTTCTGCAAAACCAGTGTTTTGCCAATACTACCTAAAACAGTGCCTTGCCAGTACTGTTTTTACATAAATTGCATCAGTTTTTAATTTTACAAGTTTGCATACAGATTTTTCGATAGGTTCCATTTTTTACATAATTTATCCGTGATTTATATTGATAGCATTCATAAAACGCAATATAAGAAGGGGATAGATAACAAATTCAAAACTGTGTCAAATACGATTGAAAGTATAAAAAATTTGACAAAGTGTGTTTATTAAAATTATGGTGTAAACTTATGAAATTACCATTTGTGTAAAAAAGTACGGGTAAATGAATACCACTAATATATTTGATTTTTTATGTATAACGGTATTTTTTGATGTATTTGTACAAATTTCCACGATAGGTTTAATGAACGCACTATTTTTCTGTCATTTCGAATAGAAAATTAAACTTCGTTAATTTTCGAGAAAAGAGTTATTACTAAATTAACAACTGTTTGTTTTTAAATATACTTTATTTGAGATTAAGATTCCATTCAATTATTTGTGCATAAGAGTTATTGCAATTGTTTCATTATGATGTTTAGTGAGAATACACTTAAATTCTACCAAATGAATGTTTATTTCAACATTATTTTCATTTAAATTTTTAACATTGTGCAATCCTATTTCTCTTGATGGTACCCAGGTAGAAATTGACGACGTTACAACAAAAGTTGTACTGGGAGAGCACTGTTTTTTACGAAATGCCGGTGCTACTTAGAACGTGCTTTGCCAGTACTGTTTTCTGAAAATTAACAAGCTTTTTTTAATTTATTAAAATTAACAATTTTATAAATTTTACGTATTTTTACATCTATTACACAATTATTTATGTAAGAGAGACATGACCATTTTCTTCTTGTGAAGTTTCGAAAGAATCCATTTGAAGAAATTCCATCCAGTCTCAAGACATTGCCAAAAAAAAAAAAAAAAAACAAATCTGTGATGTACACTAAGAGGACAGTAAAGTTCTAGCAAACTACTAAATTTGTTATTAAATGTACTGGGATAATACCAAAAAAATAAAATCCCAAGCCTGCGCCAACGTTGGGAAATAACTACGGCCAAGCGTTTATTGGTATTATCATTTCGACAACATGGCAGTACAGTGAAAGTTAAAAATCCGACGCATTGCCAGTACATGTACTACCGCTTCCAATACCGGGCCAACATTGTGCCGTTTGTATTTTTCTACCTGGGTAAGTAAACAAAAACCAAAAAAATGGTATTTTCATTAAAAATATTACTTTGAAGAAAAATATCATCACATTTCTATTTAGAAGATTTATATATACAGTATTGTTCGAAACCTAAGCAACTTTTCCTAATAAAGTAATCAAAGTAATACATATCCTTTTTAAATTGGTTTATACAAAAGAACACTTTTAATTTTTATTATGTTATGTGCCTACATTCTAATAATAACAAGAAAAATTTAATTCCATTTCCTTGCCAGTAAAAAAAAAAAAAAATGAAATTGACTCCATATATTGCTGTTCGAAACTTAAGCAACTTTCAGTACTTCCTATGATACCCTTTCTTGCAAATGATTTCCGCACATCGTTTTGCCATAGAATCTATTAGATTTGATAGTGTTGTGGTTGGTATTGATTCCCCCTCTGATTTTAAGCAATTTGTCAGATACCGCTTATTACTAAAACGGCGAGTTCCGACCCTGCGCTTCAAAATGCCGAATAGGTTTTCTATGGGAGTGAATTCTGAAGATTGAGCTGGCCAATCCAATAATTGAATCCCATTAACAGGTAACCATTCTTTGACCCACTTTGACGAGAGTTTGGGTCATTATTACGCTGAAACACCCATCGAAGTGGCATTTCCAATTCGGCATATTGAAGCATGTGTTTGGCTAAAATATCCAAATAAACAAAGCGATCCATTTTTATTTGTATTTCAACAAAAGGCCAACTCCACTCGTCGAAAAGCAGGTACACACCATTACATTTCCGCCCCCATGCTTTATTGTTCCTTTACAATAACGCGGATGTAATCGTTTTCCCTTCGGTCTTCGAACGTGGCATACTTCATCTAAATTTAACAGGTTAAATTTAGACTTGTCGCTGAATAAAACTATTTTCCATTTCCCCACTGTCCAATTTGCGTGAGCTTTTGCAAAATCCAACCTTTTTTTCATAAAACTAATGAAAATTAACGAATACGTTGCAAAATCATTTAGGCAAACCTCTTTTTTGAATGTTTTTTTGTCAGTATAGGTTTCTTAGACAGACGGCATGAAGCTTCTAAAATTATTTTCCAATGATCGTTTTCTCACACTGCTCGAACTAATATTGAGATTAAGCTCACTCACAACATTTTTGGAAGAAATAAAGGGTTTTTTTCTTAATTAATCGGACAATTTTCAATCTGTTCGATGTGAAGTTTTTCGAGGTTGCCCTCTAGTATTGGCTTTCTCTACTATTCCAGTAGCTTTGTACTTTTTAATTAGTAGAGAAACTATTGATTTGTTAATGCTTAATTTGTTAGCTATAGAGACTTGCGATTGGCCCTTATTAAAGAGTTCAAAAATTTTAAGCTTAAAATCGATTCCGTAACGTTTACGCGCCATAGCTGCACTTCTAAGTAATTGATTCTACATCTACAGAAACAAAAAAAAATTAAATTTTCTTTGTCAAACTAAACGGGAATTAAATAAACGTTTCAAAATTTTTGTTTATTTGTTGCAAAAAAATACAAAAACAAAATAGTTGCTTAAGTTTCGAACAGCAATATATGGAGTCAATTTCATTTTTGTTTTTTTTTTTACTGGCAAGGAAATGGAATTAAATTTTTATTGTTATTATTAGAATGTAGGCACATAACATAATAAAAATTAAAAGTGTTATTTTGTATAAACCAATTTAAAAAGAATATGTAGGACTTTGATTACTTTATTAGGAAAAGTTGCTTAGGTTTCGAACAATACTGTATATATGTATATATAGATAAAATTTAGAATATTTAGAAAAAGGTATTGGAAAAACCTTTCATTTTTCGTATTTATAGTATCAGCAAAATAATGAATTTTCCATTTTTATGGTACAGTATTTTTTGTATTAACGACGGTTGGCCAACGTCGAAAAATAGAGTCGTATAACTGTTTAATGGTGTTATCATTTCGACGTTGAAAGGCTACTGTACGTTGACATTCAGTCGTTTTGCCAACATATGTACTGTCGTGTCCAACGTTTTGCCAACGTTCCGCCGACTGTATTTTTCTGACTGGGTTATTATACTTAGTCGGAACTAATTACGAATTTTTAATAAAACTCAAGTAAACAATTTTTAAACAAAATTCCTACTTAAGTAAAATTTGAGAATAAAGTCGTAAGTGCTTAATTCTGACTATAAAACTGGCCCTATAGGTGCTATTTTAACTTTAAATTTAATATGAATTTATTTTGTAAATAACTAAGAGAAATTTTCAAATCAAGATTTTACTTTTAATGAAAATTGTGAAAAAAATACTTTAAAAAATTGAAATTTGAATTTCAGCAAGGGCCGCACTAAAATCAACAAAGGGCGGCATTTGCCCACCGTTGTTATATATGATAATTTATAATTGTATATGATAACAGATCTGTCATATCTCATTATGTACAGTATATATGGTTGATATCTAATCTTATAAAAGACAATATATAAAAATATATGGTTATATAAGGTACCACATAAGAAACATATAATTAGATATGGCTACCCGGTGAAAAATGTCCAAAATGTCCGCTCAAACATATATGGATTTTATATGAACATATATGGAAGTATATGTAATTCCATATATGGAAAAAGATTTCATATACACAGAGCTTTGAAGAATTAATTCTATTTTGAATGAATTCACTACCAATCGAATTCAATTTTCTTTAGAATTGAATGAATTCCTTTTCTTAAGTAATTCACTGAATTCGTTCAACTGAACGCGTTCATCAAACAATAAATTCAAAGAATTAATTCCATTGCAATAGTTCTCTTTATTAAATCAATTTTATAAATCGAACGAAAAAAAGTGAATTAATTCACCACAGAATTCGTTCAATTTCATTTTCGTTCAGTGAATTAAAAAAAAAGCTTGTTTTCTGCCGTTCAGTAGAAGAAAACATTGTATTGTAAAACGTATAAATGAAATACGTCATAGTGAATCATCTACATTTTACTGGGAAAAATTAATAGTTAAAATTTTTCCAAATTCATCTATATCTGTAAAGTTTTTATTTTTAATAGTAAAGGCTTTATTTTTTAATCATGTAGGTTGATAAGGTGCATCGGGTTTCTCTAACACTTAATATATATATATGTAATTTGTTTATTTTCACTAGCAAACGCTGTAAAATTGCTTAGTTGCAAATTTTATTTGTAAATAAATGTTTTCTTCTACTGAACGGCAGAACACAGGCTTTGAGATCAATGAACGTATTTTTGGTTTTTTTAATTCAGTGAACGTATTTTGTTTTAATTCACTGAACGTAATTTTATTTTTTTTTAATTCACTGAATGTAATTTTATTTTTTTTTAATTCACTGAATGAAAATGAAATTGAACTAAATCAGTAGTGAATTGATTCAGTAAGGAATTAATTCACTTTTTTGCCGTTCGATTTATAATATTGAACGCGTTCACCAGTGAATTAATTCATTTGATTTAATAAAAAGAACTATAGCAATTGAATTAATTCGTAGCAAAATAAATCGAACGAAAACAAATATGAATTAATTCCATTCAATATATGGTGCTTTGTGAATTAATTCATCGAATTCAGAATTGAAAAATTGAATTAAGGAATTAATTCTTCAAAGCTCTGCATATACAGACATATATGGAGGCATCTGTTATTTCATATATGGAACTGGCACTCATATATGGACAAATATGCAAGTATATGTTATTCAATTTATGCAAAAGCGACATATATGAACATATTTGGAAGAATACATTTTTCCATATGTGTAAAAGGAACTCATATTTGGATAGATATGGAATTATATTTAATGCCATGAATAAACGAGTAAAAAGGTTTAAAGTCGGGCATGCCGACTATACAATACCCTACACCAGTCTGGTGTATTGTTTGGATCCGAAATTCGAATGGGTTAAAATGGGGCTTATGTCAAAATTTTCTATAATGTGAGTCAGCGCACATTCAGTTTGTAACCAAGCCAATTTTGGGGGGGACCCTTATATGGGCACTAGTTCTAAACATGGACCGATGTTCACCAAAATCAATAGGCTTCGTCCTTGGGCCAACATAGGTCTATGTACAAAATTTCATCAAAATAGCTTAATATTTGCGACCTGCAGCGTATAAACAATATAATTTTGGGGGGACCCTTATATGGGCACTAGTTCTAAACATGGACCGATGTTCACCAAAATCAATAGGCTTCGTCCTTGGGCCAACATAGGTCTATGTACCAAATTTCATCAAAATATCATAATATTTGCGACCTGCAGCGTATAAACAGTATAATTTTGGTAGGACCCTTATATGGGCACGTATAAACAGTATAATTTTGGTAGGACCCTTATATGGGCACTAGGTCTAAACATGGACCGATGTTCACCAAAATCAATAGGCTGCATTATTGGGCCAATATAGGTCTGTGTACCAAATTTCATCAAAATATCTTAATATTTACGACCTGCAGCATATAAACAGTATAATTTTGGTAGGACCCTTATATGGGCACTAGGTCTAAACATGGACCGATGTTCAAAAAAATCAAACTTGTTCGTCCTTGGGCCAACATAGGTCTGCGTACCAAATTTCATCAAAATATCTTAATAGTTGCGACCTGTAGAGTGCGCACAAGATTGCATGGACAGACAGACAGACAGACGGACGGACGGACGGACAGACGGACATCGTTAAATCGAAATAAAAAAAAATTCTGAACCGATCGGTATACTATAAGGTGGGTCTACGACCAATATTTTTTGGTGTTACAAACATCAGCACAAACTTATAATACCCTGACCACATAGTGGTGTAGGGTATAAAAAAGGAACATATGTAGCGCCTAATTTGAATGTTATACATAAATTTATATCTATAGTTCAAGCTTATAATAAAGGACAGCAACGTTCGCATGTATTCGCATATATTTAATAAATGTATATGTTCATATACATATGTCCATATATGAACTAATACTTAGGTGTTACCTCATTTTTCGGATCCATACATATATGGTTAAACCATAAAGCCACATTCACAATGATGGAGTACTCCACTCTGCAGAGTGGAGTGTACTAAACTAGAGGTGGCATGATACAAAAAATATCTAAGTACGAATAAGATAAGATAAGGATATCAATGAAATTCTTTATTCCTGTGAAAGTACGTTCGATGCCATTATGTATGGAAATCGATCTCTTTTGCATGGCCACCACGGGCACGCTTGCAGAAGTCCAGACGCTGAACCCAATTTTCGACGGTTTTCAAGCATAAATCGGCCGATACTGCTGCAATTTCACGTTCGATATTCGTACGAAGTTCATCAATCGTCGCTGGCTTGTTGGCATAGACCATAGATTTGACGTAGCCCCACAGGAAATAGTCCAACGGCGTCAAATCGCACGACCGAGGCGGCCAATCAACTGGACCATTTCGTGAGATAACACGTTCTCCAAACTTGGTTTGCAATAAATTGATTGTGACATTCGCTGTGTGGCTTGCGGCGCCGTCCTGTTGGAACCACATGTCCTCCAAGTCCATATCATCCAATTGGGGCCAAAAAAATTGGGTTATCATTGAACGGTAGCGATTCCCATTCACAGTAACGTGCCGGTCTTGATCATCACGGAAGAAGTACGGCCCAATGACGCCGCCGGCCCATAAACTGCACCAAACCGTAATTTTTTCGGGATGCAATGATGACTTATGGAGTACGTGTGGATTGCTGTCTGACCAATAATGCATATTTTGTTTATTGACGAAGCCATTCAGCCAGAAATGAGCCTCATCGCTGAAGATGATTTTTCGATGAAAATCCGAATCATTTTCAAGTTGTTGCTCAGCCCAATTCACGAACTTACGACGCTTCTGGTGTTCAAGCGGCTTCAGTTCTTGCGTCAATTTAATCTTGTAAGGATGTAGGCCAAGATCTTTTCGCAAAATTCGCCACAACGACGTCACAGAGATGCCCAACGCTTGAGAGCGACGTTTGAGAGACACATTTGGGCTTTCTTCAACTGAAGCCTCAGCGGCAGCAATATTCTCGACACTACGAGCACTTCTTTGTCTCACTGGCACGGGAACATTTTGTACTGTGCCTGTGGATTCAAATTTTTCCACTAGACGCTCAATTGTTGATCTGCTAGGACGATTATGAAGACCATAAATTGGACGTAGCGCTCTTAACGTTGAGGCCACTGACTCCGAATTTTGGTAGTAAATTTTAATAATTTCGACTCGTTGTTGGCTCGTATATCTTTCCATCATGAAATGGCAAACCTTACTGAAGAGAAATGTCAAAAGAGCGGTAAGAAATATGGCGTCGTTTGCTGTCCCTGTCTTTCTACTTTTGTAGCGTCCCTGTTGAAAAACCCTTTATTTAGCAAAAAGTTTTATTGATTTTAGAAAGCATTTTTTTTTTTTTTTTGATTTGCAATCGACTAAGTGTTAGCAAATCTTTTGCTGAGATTTTTTTTGCTGAAATTACCAACTTGTTTGCTCCTGACTAAAAATTTTGCTGACACAACAACATTTTTTGCTGACTTTAGTGACTTTTTTGAGTGTACTTTAAACATAAATCTTCTCATTTTAATTAGTCAAGTAGTTTAAATAGTTTTAAGATAGCTAAGATTAAAGGTTATATCAACCTTTAATAGAATCCTAATAAACAATTTTGCTTGAATTCAAGTTGAAATCAAGCGTAATTCCAGTCACATTTTCCAATTTCCAGCCTTGAATTATACTTGATTTACACCCCCAGCCAGCAAACAAGCCCAAAAATTAATCAAAAACAAGTAAAAAAGTTAAAGTCGGGCATGCCGACTATATAATACCCTACACCAGTCTGATTTAAAGCCAACTAATGTTTGGATCCGAAAATTTAATGGGTTAAAACAGACTTGTGTCAAAATTTTCTATAAAATCATAAAAGAGAAAATCGAAAATATAGCCCATATGGGCGATAGGTCCAAATATGGACCTGTCCTATCTAGAATCAATAGGCTTTTTCCTTGGGACCATGTGAGTCAACGAACCAAATTTCATTGAAATATCTTCTTATTTGCGACCTGAATCGTGTAAACAAGCCAATTTTGGGGGTACCCTTATATGGGCACTAGGTCTAAATATGGACCGATTTCAACCAAATTCAAAATCGTCCTTGGGCCGACGTAAGTCAGTGTACAAAATTTCATCAAAATATCTTAATATTTGCGACATGTAGAGTGTTCACAAGAATGCATGGACAGACGGACATCGTTAAATGGAAATAAAAAGTGATTCTGAGCCGATCGGTATACTATAAGGTGGGTCTAGGACCAATATTTTTTGGTGTTACAAACATCAGCAGAAACTTATAATACCCTCTCCACGTAGTGGTGTAGGGTATAAAAAGCTCAAAAAATATTATTAAAATTTCAAATTTTTGTATGAAAGTGGTTCATTCAAAAGAGCTTTCTTTTTTGATTCAAAAATGACTCAAAAAAAAAGATTTAAACACATTTTGAACTGTTCACGAAATATTCAAATTTGTTTACATTTCTGACTCATTTCTAAACCATCTTTTGGATTTAATAATTTGGCTCAAATTTTTGTCTTTTATGATTCATTTTAGAAGGCTCATATTTTCATCCAAAATATGAGCAATTTTCTACAAAAAATTTGAAAATTTCAAAAAAATTTGTTTTATTTGAATAAGTTTTGAATCATAGAATAAGAACCCTCAAAAAAGTATCCAAATTTTGCTTGCTGGGACTGTAATTCAATAGCATACTCAAGCAAAAGGGACACTGGAATTCCAGTCGAACATAACAGCCCAGCAAAATATTGGTAAGGTCACCTCATTACTATCTGCATTACCAAAAATGATATATCATTACCTTTTGCATTATTTTATAATAATGACTTCCTAATAACGGGCTATTGTATTCATTGTTTCTAAATATGAAATAATGACTTACTCGTAATAGTTTAAATAAGTACTGTTTACACAGTTAAATTTTATACATTTTTATTTATTATATGTAAATATGTTTTATATTTAAATTTTTATGACGAGTCCTAAAATCACGCACTAGAAAAACTTAAATTTTTGTGAATGTATTTCTTTAAACTAATAGTATTTGTGTAACTCCTTATTTCTAAGAATCAAGTAAGCAATCGGATAACCACTTATAATTCAACTTTTTGTAAGCAGGTGTGTAACCACTTATTACTAAAAATCTCATAACTACTGATTTCTCATTTTTTCGTAAGCGAGCGGGTAAGCGTGACTACTTATAAAAACGACCACGCCAAATAAAAATAATGAGTTTAGACGCTAAAAAATAAGTTGTGCGGAAAAATTCTATTATCTATTTCTATTATCCCAGCAAAATATAATTACTATCTGCATTACCAAAAATGATATATCATTTTTTTTTGCATTATTTTATAATATAAAATAATGAATTCCTAATAACGGCCTATTGTATTCATTGTAACCATTTTTTTGTAGTTATATTGCTTTTCTTTGCTACGGAGAAAAGAATAACGTTAGAATAAAGTTTAGGCTCGAAGAAATATCAATTACTTACCTATTTATTAGAATCCAAGGAAGAAATTCACATTCCTTTTACATATATCTCCATATAAAAAAATGGTTTTTAGTTTGTTTTTTTTTCAGTATTGACAAGAATAGAAAAACAAATTATTTCAATTTGTATGAACGGCTTTTCACTGGAAAAAACACTTCAAGCTGAATTCAAGCATTTTTTACAGCACTTGAATTTTTGGATTTTCAGTGTTTATTGGGAATGATGAAAAAATTTTCTTTTTGCGAAAATTTTTTTTACAGATTTTTTTTTGCAAAATAAAAGCGGAATGCGAAAAAAGACTGTATGGTGCAAAAATTATATTAAAAAACTTTATCAGCGATTTACATTCTGCAGACAAATATGTTGATGCAAAAATTTTCCTTTTTGCAATTTTTTTCCCCCGATTATTTTCGCGATTTTTTTTTGCAACTAGTCACCAAACTTTGTTTCATGAAATGGGTATTATTATAGATTATAATATTTAAAAAACCGAACTTAACCCTTAAATGCATGATCTCTTCGATTTTAACCATTTTATTATATATGATTTCTAACGGCGTGTACATTTTAAGAAAAATACAAAAAAAAATTATTTTTAAAAAAAAGGGTGATTTTTATTGAAAAATATGGTTTTTTGCCAAATAGCTAAATTGTGATTATTTCAACGTGTATGAAAAAAAAACAAACAAAAATTCTATAAACTATAATTTATACATTTACGGTGGGTCTGATACTGTAGGTTTAACTTTAACTTAACTAAAAACAAAATAAAATGTCAAAAAAATTTACACAAAACAACAACAAATTTTTGCGTTAACTATTAACCTAAGTTTAAACATGCAGTATGAGACCCACCGTTATTGTCGCCAAAATGAATTTTATTGCGAGAATACTACTTTAAATATTTAAACAAATATTTTTGAATATTACACTTTTTGTAAAAAAACGCGTGTTTTAGATTTTTCACAAATATACAGAGCAAAACCAAGATTTTTACTTTAACTGTTTAAAAATTTTGCGCTAAACTATAGGAACACTATGTAAAATGCAGTTTTGTGCATCAAGTTGGTTTTTTTTATTAAAAAACCGGTATGTTGCCAAATGGCTACACCATGCATTTAAGGGTTAAAAAGTTGCAAAATAATGGCGGAACACGAAAATGGTGCAAAAATTTAATTAAAAACCTTAATCAGCGATTTATATTCTGCAAATAAATATATTGATGCAGAAATTTAGCTTTTTCCAATTTTTTTTCGCGATTTTCTTTTTGCATCTAGCCACCAAACTTTGTTTCATGAAATGGGTATTATAGTCCCTAGATTACAAATTTTTAAAAACCGAACTTAAAAAATTGCAAAATAACGGCGGAACACGAAAAAAGGCTTTAGGGTGCAAAAATTTAATTAAAAACCTTAATCAGCGATTTACATTCTGGAAATAAATATATTGATGCAGAAATTTTCCTTTTTGAAAATTTTTTTCGCGATTTCTTTTTTTTTTTGCAACTAGCCGGCAAACTTTGTTTTACGAAATAGGTAATAGTCCTTGGTTTATGAATTTCAAAAAACCGCACTTAAAAAATTGCAAAATAATGGCGGAATGCGAAAGAAGGCTTTGTGGTGCAGAAAATAATATAAAAGACTTAATTGGCGATTAACATTCTGCAAACGAATATGTTAATGCAAATATTTTCCCTTTTGCCAAAATTTTTTAGCAAACTAACCAACATACTTTGTATAAGATTTGGGTATTTTAGTCCATTCTGTAGTTAACAACTTTTAACATTTCTTTTGAAATTCTATTGGAAATGCTGTATTTAATACATATCTAAATATTTACCCCTCAATTCATAAATGATTTGTAAAGTTATAGCAGGTTTACAAAACGTCATTTTCATACAAAATTTGTTCAATAAACCTCCTATAATTTTACAAAGCGTTTATGAACATAGGGGTTAATTTTTATTTTTTTTTTGTAAACAAGCCAAAAGAGTTTTCAAATTTACTTGAAAAGAGCTTACGTTTTCATAATGCTTGATTTATTTTTTGGAAAAGAGCCTTTTTTGTGAATCTCTTTTTCATTTTTTAAGCGTAATCATCGAGCTCGCTTGTTTTAAAAAATTGAGGAAGTTATATTTTTTTAGCTACTTACATTTTTATATAAGAACGAGCTAACATTTTTTGTCTCGTTTTAAAAAAAACAGGGAGCTTTTTGTTAGTCTCGCTCTTTTTTTTTTAAAAGAGCAAGAGCCCGAGCGAGCTTTTCCATCCCTGGTTTTTTCACTAGCCAACTATAAAGTAAATAGTACAGTGTTGTTTTCTCAAACGCGTCATATAGACGAGTTGTAATTAATATGTATTTTTATATCAATTTTAATTTAGTAGGTTTGAGGTTAAGAAGAAAAATAAAACTTTTTTCCAAAAGTTTCATATAAACACATTAATTTGCAAATGAGACTAGATCTAGATTCTGCCTTTTTCTATGGACAGGCTTCATCGGTGATTTTCCATTAAATTGTATTATTGTTTGTATTTTATTGTCAGATTGTCGCTATATGATAATTTTTTCAACTACTCGTCGGCTGTAGGAATTGAACCCATGCGCTGCTACATTACAAACGTAACCATACTAGACTTCGACGCTTAGCCATCTAACCCACGTAAGGCCTTGCTTATAGTGTAGCTAATTCATAGTTTTCTTTCCTACTCAGCTTTCTGTTATTGTTTTTTGCTTTTCAGAAGTGATCAAACAGACACAATAAATAACACAGTACAACACTAAAAATGCATCGGGCATGCGACATATCAATTCTGATCAAGGTTGGTTACCGTTATCGTTATAATACCGTTATCGCTAAAATACCGTTTTAAATTGAATACCGTTACCGTTATCGATACCTCTAAAAAAATTTATAAATACCGTTATCGTTACCGATACCGTTATTTTTATGGGTAGTTACCGGTATTTTACCGGTATTTATTATTTTATATAAAAATTACAATTTTTTTATTTTTTATTTTATAATCTTGAGTGTTTTTTTTTTACAAAAAATTTATAGATAATAATTTTACTTATTGAAACTACCAGTATTGAATTTATAGCTTAAAATCCGTATTTTCAGTACTTAAAATTAAAAATATGCCATGTTTTTACTTGTTTTTATATGTTTTTAACATAATTTTTAATAACGGTACGTACCGGTATTGCTGTTTCGATAACGGTATACCGTTACCGAAACAGTCTTAAATACCGTTACCTTTACCGTTACCTAAACAAACGAAATCTGATACCGTTAACGTTACCCTTACCGTTATTCGTTTCGGTAACCAACCTTGATTCTGATAGATTTTAGGATGAATATCACGAATGTGAACACCAAATTACAAAATTAGCTCTACACTCAACCAAAAAAGTCTGTTATGGCTACTGAAAATTTTGCTGTTGTTACGGTAAATTTAACAGTTTTGAGGCCAGCGGTATTTTTTGCTAATTTTAGCAACACATGTCTGCTGATCTGTAGTACAATAAAATTAGTAGAAAAAATTAGTAGCCGCTACTAAATTTTAGTAAAATTTATGTAAAATGTAATTCAAAATCGATTTGCTAAAATCAGTTACTAAATATCATAATTTTAGTACAATGAAATTAGTATAAATAATTAGTTGCAGCTACTAAATTTTAGTAAATTTCTTTAAACTGTAATTTAAAATCAATCTGCTGAAATTAGCAAAAAAATTGTACTAAAAAATAAAAAAACTGTAAAATCTAAAAAATAAATTTTTTTTCTTTCGATTGTAACAACTTCATTGTACTTGAAATTTGGAGTCAAAATTGCATCAATAGTAACAAATATAAACTAAACAAGAATTGTAAAAAATCAAAAAAAAATATTTAATTTAATTTAATTTCTTTATTTATTACAATAACCTAGCCTATAGGCCATAATCGGTTACAAATTTCTACTAAAATTTTTAATTTAGTATATTTTTCTGCTAAATTTAGCACTCGGTTTTGAAAAATTTGTTGTTGTTGTTGTTGTAACGGCTTTAAAAATAGAATTTGTAGTTAATAATTCTCATTTAAAGCCGGAATGGCAATCCTTGCTCGGATAAATTCGAAAATTCGAATACATCCGAAACGTTCCGGCACATAGTCCGATTGCCGCGGGAACCGGGTTATACCGCACATACTCGGTCGTCAGAGCCTCGTCAGCGTTAACAGTGGACACATGTCCAAAGTGGAATGTGGGTGTGGTTGGCATTTGGAAATAATTTCCCTTGACTGAGTGTAGTTTTTGAAATATTTGCAAATTTAACTTTTAGCAAAAAAAGTTTTTTTGTTAAAATTTCTTATTTATTCATTTACCTGACTAAACCACGGATAATTTTTAATATGTTTTAAAAATATAGAATTTGGGCTTTTAGAAACATATCAACTTATTTTGATTAGGTGAAGGATCTAGGATATAATTGGAATTAAAGTGAAAACTTCATATATTTTCCTGTTTTGCAAATCTAGTGAAATCCCTTAATCGGATTTGCAAAATCTTTACATATGACGTAAATTCATATTCCACTAAATTCTTTTTATTATAGGGTTCTTCAATAACAGCGCTACAAAAGTTTTTTTAAATAAAACAAAAACGTTTTTGGATATCAATGAAATTCCTTATTCCTGTGAAAGTACGTTCGATGCCATTATGTATGGAAATCGATCTCTTTTGCATGGCCACCACGGGCACGCTTGCAGAAGTCCAGACGCTGAACCCAATTTTCGACCGTTTTCAAGCATAAATCGGCCGATATTCGCACGAAGTTCATCAATCGTCGCTGGTTTGTTGGCATATACCATAGATTTGACGTAGCCCCACAGGAAATAGTCCAACGGCGTCAAATCGCACGACCGAGGCGGCCAATCGACTGGACCATTTCGAGAGATAACACGTTCTCCAAACTTGGTTTGCAATAAATTGATTGAGACATTCGCTTTATGGCTTGTGGCGCCGTCCTGTTGGAACCACATGTCCTCCAAGTCCATATCATCCAATTGGGGCCAAAAATATTCGGTTATCATTGAACGGTAGCGATTCCCATTCACAGTAACGTGCCGGTCTTGATCATCACGGAATTACGGCCCAATGATGCCGCCGGCCCATAAACCGCACCAAACCGTAATTTTTTCGGGATGCAATGATGACTCATGGAGTACGTGTGGATTGCTGTCTGACCAATAACGCATATTTTGTTTATTGACGAAGCCATTCATTATGACGACCATAAATTGGACGCAGCGCTCTTAACGTTGAGGCCACTGACTCCGAATTTCGGTAGTAAATTTTAATAATTTCGACTCGTTGTTGGCTTGTATATCTTTCCATCATGAAATGGCAAACCTTACTGAAGAGAAATGTCAAAAGAGCGGCAAGAAATATGGCGTCGTTTGCTGTCCCTGTCTTTCTACTTTTGTAGCGTCCCTGTTGAAGAACCCTTTAAGAGAATCACAACTTCTGCATCAACATTTGAAGAAAATTCAATCTGAAGTACACATTTTACATCTTTTTTATTTAAAATAAATTTTATATGAATTTACTATGGCAAAAGGAAATAAAGTACATATTTGAACATGCATATTTTAAAATCGTTATTTTTTCGAAATTTCCACTTCAATTATCTAAAACTTTGTTGAAATGGATTAGAAAAATATGTTTTATATTTCTGAATGGTTTTATCTGGGTTTTATGTTTTAAGATTTGTCACAGACTCTTTAATTTTTAGGTATTAAAATAGTCAGTCTTTTTTTTTTTAGTCAATATTAACTTAAAATTAAAACAAAAAATGCGAATTTCTTTTGATAACTTAAGTAACATGAGATGTTTACTAAAGGTATAAATTCAAATATTAGATATTCCTTTCATCGCAGATTATTTATTAACGAAATCGTGAAAAAAGAGAAATTTAAATTTTAAATACGCGTACAGGAATATTATCGCAGCTGTCAAAATGTGCAGTATATCGTGAAAAAAGAGAAATTTAAATTTTAAATACGCGTATAGGAATATTATCGCAGCTGTCAAAACTTGCAGTATATCAAATTAAAGGGCATATTTCATCATTTTAAAATGTTGCAAAAAATAGCGTTATTACTCCAATTCTGTATTTTTTTTTCGAAAAGTTTATTAAAAAATTTAATTTTCCTACAAAAACGTATTTGCGAATATTTCTTAAACTATATCTAACTTTAAAATTATATGGCCATTAGACCGTACCGCAAAAAGTTCGCCGTACACCGTCCAATATGAAGTATTTTTGCAAGGCAGATTTTAAAGTGTGATATATCAAGTTTTTGTCTCGAGGAGGCAGGCCAGTGTTTTGCTATTAAGGTAAAATCCAATGAAAAAAAAATTAAAAAGGCGACACCTACGTTCGGCAACCAAAATATAAAAAAAAATCTACTGGGTTTATATAAAAATTTCCTTAGCAAAAAGTTTAATGATTTTTTGCGAGCTTTAATTTTCTGACATTAGGGTCGTACATTAGGGTGGTAGGTTGCCCTATGCTCCTTATAGGAACGACGGGAATATATATACAGTGGTGGCAAATTTAATAGGAACGATTCAAGTTTTTTCTAATTTTTTTTCGTTGCCTTTATTTTTAAAAATCAAAATAGTGGCTAAATTCGCCAGGGAGGCAAATATGTGGTTTAGAATATTGTGCAAAATTTTAACATACTGTCTGTTTTTTTATTTTGTCACTTGTTTTAAGTGGGCGTGGCTTTTATGTTGTTAACTTTATTTTAAAATTCCTAAAAACAAAGAAATTTTTTTCATGTTTAAGACACTGTAATTTTAAGTCTGGCGACCATTTCTGGATAAAAATAATGCAGGAGTTAAGGAAATTTTGTAGAATTTCCAAAAATGTACAGTTTGTATAGATCCGATCAGTACTCGCTAAATTTGACTTTGTAATTTGATAACAAGTCGATATCGCTAATTTTTCATTAAAACAAGTGACAAAATAAAAAAAACAGACATTATGTTAAAATTCTGCACAATATTCTAACCACATATTCGCCTCCCGGGGCGAATTTAGCCACTATTTTGATTTTTAAAAATAAAGTAAACGAAAAAAAAAATTAGAAAAAACTTGAATCGTTCCTATTAAATTTTCCACCACTGTATATATATATTAGAGTGGTAGCAACTGAGATCTGGATAAGGCCCTATGCTCCTTATAGGAACCGAGGGAACATATATATATATATAACTGAGATCTGGTGGGTAACTACTAGAGCGGGATACTTGAGGTCAATGGCCCTTAACACTGGTCTCCTCGAGAGAAAAACATCGAGGTATCATACTTTAAGATCCGACTGTAAATGCCAAAGATATAACGAAAAATGTAAAATAGCGACCCCTACTTTCGACAAAAAAAAACAAAATTTTTTGGAGGGTGTACGGCGCACTTTTTTTGCCTGTAAGGTGGTACGGTCTAATGGTCTGCGTGAAACTGCGTCCAAAAGTCTATTAGATATGATGTGTCGCAATCCCGATGAATCAAATTTTTCTTATTTGTGTAGGCCCAGAATAAGAGAGCAGCGATTTTTGCAATACAATTTGACATTTAAAAATCGCTGGGCGTAGCTGTTGTGAGATAGAATCTATTTTATTTTAATGCCGGTTTTTGTTATTCTCTCATTTTTTCTCTCTCATACTCTCACCAATGTTGTCAACTCTATTGTTATTTTTGCTGGTTTTCACTACATTTTGTAATATCAAAGAGTACAACTAACAAAGGCAATCAATGGAGTCAGAAATAAAATTTTTAAATTATTAAAATATTGTTTAGGCCCAGAATAAGAGCAGCGATTTTTTCCATATATTTTGACAATTAAAAATCGCTGAGAGTAGCTGACGTGAGATAGAATCTATTTTATTTTAATGGCGGTTTTTGTTATTCTCCCATTTTTTCTTTCTCATACTCTCACCAATGTTGTCAACGCTATTGTTATTGGTGTTCACTACATTTTATAATATCAAAGAGTACAGTTAACAAAGGAAGTCAATGGCTCTTCTGACTCTTTTTCTATTTTGTTGCAAAAAATAAATAAAAAAGTTTTAAATTATTAAAAATTTTTGTTTTCTTTATTGAACTTAGATATTGAACATTATTAGTAGCTTGTTAGTTAATCGTTTAGTACACATAAAAAATTATTAACCATAAATATCTAATTAAATATATGGGTGATATAAAAAAATGTGATAAAAACCATATAACCAGCTAATTTCTAATGCATGGATTACATTTGAGTTATATATTTCGATATATGTCAGCGCATTGTCACCTGTCTTACAAAATTTATAACAATCTGACAAATTTTTCGTTAATACATAAAATTTGTGGCCAATTTTATAGGCCAAATGTAAACTCCGTAACCAGTAACTCATAAGATTTTTTTAACTTTAATGGCTTATATTTTAATAACCAATGAAGCTAAACACTAGAGTGGGCCGAACTTTCCCGAATTGCGAATTTCAAAAACGGGGGGTGCGGAAATGTTGCGTATGCGTCCAGTAACCAGTAAAAAATAAAAATTTTGAAAAATCGGTTCACGTTCAATGTCCCCGCAAAGCGGTTGAAATTTCGAAAAGTTTAAAAAAATTCTTAAATTTTGTTAAAAAATATTTGTTGTTGTGATATATTATTTCTAATAAATTATAGGTCGCTGAATCCAAAAAAAAAAAAACAAAAATTTTTAATCGTCCGAAGGCGTTCTGAAATAGCAATATTGAATTTTGCTGAAAAACAAAAGTTAGTCTAAAAATGTTTTTAATTTTTTTCATTTTTAAATCTACTATCTATATAAAATTGTCTTTCATTTGAGGGTAAAAAAGTTTCAAAATGTTGAAGGGTGTTCCAAGGACGCTGCGACAAAAGTTGTAAAAATTTTCACAGTCAAAAGTGATTGTTTTTTGTGATCACTGTTTTTTTTATTAAGTGATCAGAGATTTTACCCATTTATTGTTTTGGATCAACATACATAAAATAACATTTTTATGACTGGTCCATCTTTTTTAATAATTTTGGGTATTTTGATAATAAATATAAAATAGTGTGATCGGATCTCGAGATTTCGGACACAATGCTCGAAAAGTATCCAGTTTTTTGTACACACAATGTTTGAAAAGTATCTCACTTTATATTTTTTGTTGTATTACAAGAATATTTTAGAATAAAATTAAATACCTAATAGTTTTTTTGTAAAAGTTTTGAAAAATATTTTATTATGTTCAGTAAATATTATACAAAATTAAATTGCGTGCTTGGATTTAGAATTTTGTAACACAATGTTCGAAAAGTATACCCTTTTTTGTCCACACAATATTCGAAAAGTATTCTACTTTATATGTGTGCCCTTTTTTGTCCACACAATATATGAAAAATATTCTACTTTATATTTTTTGTTGTAGTAAGAGAATATTTTATAATAAAATTAAACACTTAATAGTTTCTTTGTAAAAGTTTTGAAAAATATTTTATACACTGTGCCACAAAAGTATATATACAAAAATGTAATTGTTTATAACTTAATACATTAGTTTTTAGTAAATACAGGAGTCGTTCGGTTATATGAACTAATTCAAACAGAGCCTGTTCACTAAATGGAAAAGTTCACATAATCGAAAGAATATAAAATAAGTAATTCAAATGATTTTTATTACATTAAGTTTTTACTTTTAATAAGTTTTTTAATAATAAATGTACATGAAAGTAGTCGGTTATATTTTTTTGTACTTTTTTTGCTTCAAGGGGCTTCTGTAGTGCCTTGTCCCTGCATTTTCGCAATGCCAAAATATCATTAATATCAGATATATTATTTTCACTCCAAGCAATAACTTTATTGAATGCTTCGATTGCCTCCGTTGTGCTAATTTCAGCTGTTGTTACGATGCACTGCTCTTGATCATCATCTTCAATTTCGCTATCTATATCTTCGCTACCAATGTCTTGATTCCACGTCTGAATCTCTTCCCGTGAAAGCTGTTCACATAATAGAGATAGGCTGTGTTCACTCTTTAGAACCTCCTGTGTTTAAATTTTGTTGTACACTATTCTGGAAGTTTACATAACTGGATATTCATATAACCGAGCGGCTACTGTATCATAAAAATTAAATTGCGTGCTTGGATTCAAAATTTTGTAAAACAATGTTCGTAAAGTATCCTATTTTTTATCCACACAATGTTTGAAATGTGTTTTACTTATACTTTTGTGGCATAGTGTATAATAAATTTTTCAAAACTTTTGCAAAGAAACTATTAAGTTTTTAATTTTATTCTAAAATATTCTCTTACTACAACAAAAAATATAAAGTAGAATATTTTTCATATATTGTGCGGACAAAAAAGTGCATACTTTTCGAACATTGTGTTACAAAATTTTAACTCCGAGCACGCAATTTAATTTTTTTAATATTTGCTAAACGCTAATGTATTAAGTTCTATTCAATTATATTTTTTTATATATACTTTTGTGGCACAGTGTATAAAATATTTTTCAAAAGTTTTACAAAAAAACTTTTAGGTATTTAATTTTATGCTAAAATATTCCTTAAAAACAACAAAAAATGTAAAGTAGGATAGTTTTCGAACATTGTGTGGACAAAAAAGAGGATACTTTTCGAGCATTGTGTCCCAAATCTCGAGATCCGATCACACTATTTTATATTTATTATCAAAATACCCAAAATTATTAAAAAATACTGACCAGTCATAAAAATGTTATTTTATGTTAATCCAAAATAATAAATGGGTAAAATCTCCGATCACTTAATAAAAAACAGTGATCACAAAAAAACAATCACTGTGAAAATTTTTACAACTTTTGTCGCAGCGTCCTTAGAATGCCCTTCAACATTTTTAAACTTTTTTACACTCAAATGAAAGACAATTTTATATAGATAGTACACTCAGGGAATTATGTAGGTAAAATCAACTACAAATGACAGTTAAAATAACTGCATTTGCACTAAAAAAGGTGTAGACTACATTTGCAGTTAAATTAACTGCAATATGAAGTAATTTTTAACTGTTAAAAATCAACTGACAAATGTAGTAAAAACAACTACAAATGCAATTGAAACAACATACATGCAAATTATTGTTAAACTGTACAAACAACTTGCAAATGTAGTTAAAAAAACATAAATAAAAATTTTTTTTTTAATTATTAATTTAATAAAAAAAACAAATTTATGTAAACACTATTAACTTAATTTTATTCCATAATAAATTTAAAATTGAGAAATCAAAATTTACACTTAATGTCACTTTTTTTCACTATTAAGATATTGTTGTATATGTCCGTCTGTGAGGGATGAAATATGCTGTTGTTTGGCTTCCTTTTTTTTCTCCAGGTAGAAAGGTATGAGAATATAAAAGAACTAAAAGAAAATAAATACAATATTTTTTTAACATTCCCCGTAAATAAATTTATATTTTAAAACTTACCTTATTATTTTAGTAAATTAATAAAAAATATATAACCTTTTCCGTATTACGTCATTCTACTACCCCCCAACTGTTGACTTTTGTCCCGTAGGGTCAAGTTTTGAAAAATCCCACTTTGACCCATTTAGAGTACCCCAATCGAGTCCAAATGTATGACCGACCCCCACTAACTTTGGAGGGCCGATCCACCCATGCCAGTGGCACACCCCCTGGAACTCCCCTGGGGGGTTCCCCATACAAACATTTTAAAAAATCACCATTTTTGGCACTTTATTTTATTATTTTTTATTTATTTTATTTATTTTTATTATTTTATTTATTTTTTCTCTTTAGAAATTTATTTAGTCAGAACATATGTAAATGAAAAAATTAATTTAACTTAGTAATAGAAAAGAAAATAAAAAAAAATTACTGTTTGAAGTCTTTTTTGCTTTCAAGTCTGGGCAATTTCGCACGGCTCTCTAATGTCGTCACCATAACAGCCTCTACATTTTCCGGTATAACTCGTTTGGAAACGCTAGCTAGCAATTGAACGTGTCGTTCTGTTGCAGGTCGTAAAATAGGTTGTGTGGGTTTTTTAAGCCACCACAAGACACAGCTGCATGTCGTAAACTTACTGTAGAATTGAGCATAAAATTATCATAAAGGATTTTCCAGAAGTAATAAAAGGCGCACTTGCTTAACAGAATTTGTGGTCAGATTAACGATTAATTTACATGTAAGTACTTTATGGGCAGTTTTGACAACAAAATCGGTTACAGGTAGAATTGAGCATAAAATTATCATAAAGGATTTTCCAGAAGTAATAAAAGGCGCACTTGCTTAACAGAATTTGTAGTCAGATTAACGTTTAATTTACATGTAAGTACTTTATGGGCAGTTTTGACAACAAAATCGGTTACAGGTAGAATTGAAATTACCATTTCATTCTTATTACCTCGTCTCCTAGACCATATATAACGCAACAGTTTTTGTGAATGCATTAAGTCGTTGTGAAGAACTCGAAGTGTGAAGTGCTAATTTGAGATAAAAAAATATTTAAAAAAAAATCTTTCCAAATCAAGAAGTTTACAATGAATCCACCATCCTCTACACCGCAAGATGAAGCAATAACAACATCAACAACTATCGAAAACCCAATGAGTCATATACCCAGGCATGATGTTACTGTTTTTGGTGTGTCTACTCATTTGACTGATCTTTATTTACCAACCCATCTGGATATCTTGAGATATTGTTTTTACTTGAGCGAACAAAAAAAGTTGTCCTATAAAGCATTCACTATTCAAGTACAAGATAAGTTGATTGGAATTTGGGAAAAACTTGGTATGGAAATAATGCTGAAAAAAGTGTATGTAATAAATTGAATAGATTGCTTGACAAATATCAAGAGCAAATCAAGAGAAGAAACAAACCCCAACAATTTACAGAGTATGTAAAATCTCTGGAAACAATTTTTTTCATTGGAACATGTAAATGCGATTTGAAGGCAGCTCCATGTGCATGCGGTTTGGTTCCCGAACGCCTCAAAGAGTTTATGCACGATCAACATAATCAGAGAAGTCTAACAATGGATGGATTTGCGATGGAAATTGAAGAGCAAGGAGCAACGTCTATGTCATCAATGCCAACATACCAAGATCCCGATGATTCAACATACGCACCGCCACCGGTTCAAGAAGATTTGGATATAAGCACAAGTTCACAATACACACAGAGATACGATTGTTTTAACTTTGCCTTGGTATGTGACAGATTTGGCGTGCCTGATAGAGTAGCATCAGCAATGGGAACAGCTCTTTTCCAAGATTTTAAAATGAAAGATATCCATGGCAAACCTCTCATCATGGATAAATCGAAAGTTCGCCGAGAAAAAGAGAAATGCATACAAGAAGTGCTTCGCAAACGGTTAGATGATACCAATTTGTTAGCATTTTCATTCGATGGCAGAAAAGATGATACTTTAACGAGAGATACAATTGATGAGAAGTATCATACTAGAATGGTAAAAGAACCTCATCTTGTTATTTTGAGAGAACCGAATTCTGAATTGATTGGTTACGTAAGACTGGAACATGAAACCGCTGAATACAAAACAACCAAATTAAATGATTTTTTCAACGATAAAAATATATCACTGGATGCATTAATTGGCATATGCACTGACGGTGAGCCAACAAACACTGGCCCAAACGGTGGAATTATACGACGATTCGAATTGCTGTTAAAAAGACCATTGCATTGGTTCGTTTGCCTTCTACACTTCAACGAACTTCCGTTTCGGCATTTGTTTGAAGCTTTGGATAAATCAACCAGCACTGGACCAAGATCGGCAACCGGAAAATTGAGCCGTCAAATCGAAACTTGTGAAACTCTTCCGGTAAGTTATTGCTATCACTCATTTATTATAATTGTCAACCGTTTTTAATTGTTTTATTTTTATATATTTTCAGGTGGTGGACGGCTTTCAGAAAATTGAGTTGAAAAATATGCCCCCTGCTCCAGAAAAAATTGAATTTTCCACCGATTCCAAGTACTTATACGACATGGCCCATGCAATTTCTAGCGGCGTGGTTTCAGTGGATCTGGCAAACATCAAACCAGGGAAAATTGTACATTCTCTGTGGCTCACCAAGGCCGCTAGACTATTACGATTATATGTGACAACGGAAAATCCAGATGCAAATTTAAGAATACTGGTTGAATTTATAATTACATATTATGTGCCAATGTACTTCAATATCAAGTATTACAGCTCTGTCGTGTACGGTAGTAGATTATTTTTCAAATTCATTAGTTGGTCAAGATTTCTAGAACCTCGTTTACGCAAAATTGTCAATAAAGTAATTACAGATAATTCATATTATGCGCATTCGGAAAATATCTTGTTATCAATGTTGTTTGATGATAGCAAAGAAAAGCGCGACTGTGCTATCAAGATAATTCTACGCTATCGAACCGATGTTGACGACCAACGGGACTTAGAGCTTATAAAAAACCAGATATAAACTTTTATTGCACAAGTTACACGGAAATGATCAATATGAATGACATAAATGACGTATTTGAACCACCATTCACGCGAAGCATTCCATACGATACTTTGAAAGAATATTTAAATCAAGATGATCCACCGTTTAATGATCCAAAAATTCCATCACACATACAAGAAACAGAACGACACGTTCAATTGCTAGCTAGCGTTTCCAAACGAGTTATACCGGAAAATGTAGAGGCTGTTATGGCGACGACATTAGAGAGCCGTGCGAAATTGCCCAGACTTGAAAGCAAAAAAGACTTCAAACAGTAATTTTTTATTTTTTCTTTTCTATTACTAAGTTAAATTAATTTTTTCATTTATATATGTTCTACAAAAAAAAGGAGAAAAAATAAATAAAAATAAATAAAATAAATAAAAAATAATAAAATAAAGTGCCAAAAATGGTGATTTTTTAAAATGTTTGTATGGGGAACCCCCCAGGGGAGTTCCAGGGGGTGAGCCACTGGCATGGGTGGATCGGCCCTCCAAAGTTAGTGGGGGTCGGTCATACATTTGGACTCGATTGGGGCACTCTAAATGGGTCAAAGTGGGATTTTTCAAAACTTGACCCTACGGGACAAAAGTCAATTTATGGCCATGGGCGATTTTTTTGCCTCCCCACAAATCGACCCGGCCTAATACACATACTTCTGTTTGCTTCGTGTGTGGGCATACACACTTGAAAATTTAAGCATTTGTAAATAAAATTCAAAATAACTGCATAAAATAAATGTTACTACAATGTAGTAATTTTTGTAGTTTGTTTAAAAAAATAACTGTCAAAAACATTGAAAAATTTTGTTCTAAGTAAATTAACTACAATTGTAGTTAAAATAACTACAACCGCATTACTACATAAATAACTGTCATGTAGTAACTGCAGAACTTTTCTGAGTGTAGATTTAAAAATGAAAAAAATTAAAAACATTTTTAGACTAACTTTTTGAAGGCCCGACTGAAAAATGAAAAATTGTGTTTTTCAACTAAATTCAAATAGCAATATTTCAGAACCCCTTCGGCCGATTAAAAATTTTGTATTTTTTTTTTTGGATTCAGCGAACTATAATTTATTATAAATAATATATCGTAACAACAAATATTTTTTAACAAAATTTAAGGATTTTTTTTAACTTTCCGAAATTTCGAAATTTCAACCGCTTTGCGGGGACCTTGAACGTGAACCGATTTTTAAAATTTTTATTTTTTACTGGTTACTGGACGCATACGCAACTTTTCCGCACCCCCCGTTTTTGAAATTTGCAATTCGGGAAAGTTCGGCCCACTCTACTAAACACTAACTGTAAGAATTTTTATGAAAAGGAAAAGTAACGTTTTTAGTAAAAATTAATACGTTTTACAAACTTTCTCGTATGTCTATGCTAACACGACTTCAACTCTGTAACGATTTTTCGTCACAATTTTTGATAAAAATGCATACACACGAATTTTGGAGTTATCTATTAATTATATTGCGAAAAGTATAATGTTACACTATGGAACATTTTTGGGATTATTGTCTGGGAGAAATTCCAAGTCAGGGTGATGGTACTAGGTCAGTATAGTAAAACCCTCAAAGGGTTTGGCGTTCGTATGTGTCGTTTTTTTTTTATGACCTTTTAAATTTTTTCCTTATCTTGATGTTTTTTCGCTTAGTTGTAACATTTTGGCAAAAACGTAGTTTAACATAACTCGAGAACCACTTGTCCGATTTTGATGAAACAAATTTAGAAAAATTTAGAATTACAATTTCTCTAATCTGTTTCTATACCGTTTTCCTATATGTGCAACACTTTCGAAGTTAAAAATTAATGTATGAAGGGAAAAAAGTATTTTTTGCCTAAAAATTTAAATATTTTTTTTTAAAAATTCATAAAAAATCCAAAATGGAAAAAAGTGCCAAAACTAATTACTTTCGCGTAAAGTCACATAACTCATGAGCAAAAAAAGGCATAGATCATGAAAATCGATGCACGCGTTTCTCATTTATTCACAATTAGGTAAATGTATGAATTTCAAAAATTTGCAGATATGCACAACATTATTTGGAGAAAACATTGACACTCACAAGCCGAACTCTCTCATATTTTTCTACTGTACTAAAAGAGAAATATTGATGTGGCAACACTGGTTCTGTAATGTTCACATAAAACATGCATTGTCATTATACTTCTTCTCTTTCTCACACTGGTTCTGTGATTTTTGTCATTCAACAAGTGCCGACGAACGCGAACAGTAAAAGTGATTTTTCTCCAGTTTTTTAAAAGTGAACAAAAGAGAACAGAATATGGAACTGTGCAAGCCAGATATAAATAGCTTTTGCTACTGCTGTGGTCAATATGTCTCAACACATAAAAAAAGGGGAAATTTCAGTACTGATTTTGTTCAAACATACGAGATGTACTTCAACCAAAATGTTATAGTGAACGAAAATTGGGTACCAAATATAGTGTGTAAAAGCTGCTACAACCGTCTAATGGATTGGAAAAATAGAAGACGTGAAAGTATGCCATTCGGTATCCCAATGACTTGGACTAATCCTGGCGAAGGTCACAATCCATTGAATTGCTATGCATGTGCGAATAAAGGAGCCGCAAAAAGGATAAGAAAATCGTATAATTACGTTGGTGTTGCAAGTGCCGCAACACCATTGCCTCATTCGGACCACATTCCTGTGCCAAAAGCTTCTAGCCCAGATATTTTCTCTTCTACGACTGCTCCGACATATCATGCACGTGATGATTCCCCATATGAGCCATCAGTATCCAATGAGCCAATTTTAATAAATCAAAATAAGCTTGATTCAATTGTTGCCAAGTTGGAATTAACACAGCATAAATCGGAAGAGCTGGCTTCCATTTTGAAATCAAACAATTTGTTGGCACCCGGTGTGAAAGTCACAGCTTATCGAAGTCGTCAGGCAACACTCCAAAGTTTATTCCTTGTGAATGATGAAAAAACTTCTGCATATTGCCCGGATGTAGGAAAATTGATGGACGCAATGGAAATAAAATATGAAGCAGATGACTGGAGATTATTTATTGACAGTTCAAAACTCAGCTTGAAGGCGGTTTTACTGCATAAGACCAATAAAAAACCTTCAGTTCCAATCGCCTACAGTACAGAAACGAAAGAAACATATGATGCACTGGAAAATATTTTAAAAATGGTTAACTACGCCAAACATATGTGGCGCATATGCTGCGATTTAAAAGTTGTAGCAATGCTTTGCGGTCTTCAAAGCGGCTATTTAAAATATATGTGCTTTTTGTGCGATTGGGACACACGATTTTCCGGTGACCAATATGCGGCCCTATGCTCCTTGCAGGAGTAAAAGGAACAAATATATATAATATGCATGCCACGGATGGAAACTCAGAGAGCACAGCAGGTTACAAACGGCCAATATTATTCGTGAGCCTCTAGTGCCGAAGGAGAAGATATTGCTGCCTCCACTGCATATTAAACTTGGAATTGTTAAGAATTTTATCAAAACTGTCGCCAAAAGAGATGAAGTTTTCTTGTGTTTGAAACTAATTTACCCGAGACTCAGCGAAAGTAAAATTAAAGAAGGTAAGTTATAATATCACATTCATTTCCCATGATTTTCCATCTTAACAAATTAATTTTTTCCAATCAGGCGTACTAAATGGTCCAGATATACGAAAGCTGATTAAAAGTGACGCATTCAACAATATTTTGATTGACGCTGAATTGAATGCATGGCAGGCAATCAAAGAAGTAATAGAAGGCTTGTTGGGAAAGCATCGTTCTAACAACTACGATGTTTCTGTCGCAAGGATGTTAAGAGCATTCTCGGAAATTGGTGTCCACATGTCCTTGAAAATCCATTATTTACATCATCATCTGGACTACTTCAGCAAACAATTGGCTACCGAATCTGATGAACAAGGTGAACGCTATCATCAAGTTGCTATGCCATTTGAAATGAGGTAATACTGATTTTTTATTTTTTCAAACTCATTTTAATAAAACAAAAACTCACAGATATAGAGGCAAAAAGTCGCCGAGTGCAATAATTGCGGAAATTTGCTGGTGGAGTAAGTTAGTGTGGCAAGACAAGGATGATCTTGATGATAAAGAATTTTCAGGAGATGCAGAAGGGCCAACAGTGGAGTCACACATTGACATTATGTGTGGTTCAGAAACTGATGATAGCGATGAATGCGATGCCACTAGTCCCGAACAACCACCATCGAAAAAGTCTAGGCAATATTTATTAAAATAAATAAAAATAAATAAATAAATAAAATAAAAATAATAAATTATAAAAATGTTTACTTAATTTTTTTAGTAGTTTATGGCCAGAAGTCTGGAGTTATTGGGGAAAATTTATGAAAAAGGCGATAAATGACACTTTTTTGAATAAAAACAAATATCAATATTCTTGTCAAAATGGGATACCTTCACTTAATTGTAAATAAAAGCAGAACGCGTTAAATTTTGTTTATAGGTTATGTGACTTTACATGAAATTAATAACACTTGATCCTTTTTTCCGTTTTGGATTTTTTATGAATTTAAAAAAAAAAATTTTTAATTTTTAGGCAAAAAAATATTTTTTTTTCTCCACAAATTTATTTTTACCGGCAAAACTGTTGATTATAAAGAAAAACGTTATATGAACGGATTAAAGAAATTGTAATTCTAAATTTTTCTAAATTTGTTTCATCAAAATCGGACAAGTGGTTCTCGAGTTATGTTAAACTACGTTTTTGCCAAAATGTTACAACTAAGCGAAAAAACATCAAGATAAGGAAAAAATTTAAAAGGTCATAAAAAAAAATGACACATACGAACGCCAAACCCTTTGAGGGTTTTACTATACTGACCTAGTACCATCACCCTGACTTGGAATTTCTCACCCCCCAGATTGGCTGTTGTACTGTGTTATTTATACTCAAATGATGGTTGGACTGTAAGTAATCATCTAGTATAACAGACTTGAAATTTTTCTACAGCATGTAACATTCTCGAGATGAAAAAAGATGTTTTTAATAAGATTTGAAAAAATATTGTTAACTCCGTTCCTAATTTTTACATCAAACTATTTAACGAATAAAAAAAACGATGGCATATTTGGATTCACCTTGTAGGCATCATTCGATTTTGATTCTGAACGAAAATTCGGACAAAGCGTTTCTGAAAGAAAACGAAAAAAGTAACAAAAGTAAATTCCGTAACTGTAAACTCCGTAACCAAAATTGTTTGCATCAATTTGCGTTCAAAAAAATGTAGGTAAAAATTTCAAATATTTTAAAATAACCTTATTATAATAATAAAATAAAATAAATAATGCGTCAAAAGACGATTCAACTAATAGTTTTGCGTCAAATAAAAAAAAGTTATCTGTTTTTTACCCTAAACTACTGGAGCAAAAACGATTGATTTTGCATTTCATTGGTTTGGAATCAATATTTCAAGCCATTACTGACATTAGTTTGACAAATTAAATTTGTTTCACAAAATTTAAGAATTTTTTGATCGCGAAATGTTATGTTTTAATATATTATTTTGTAACTTCGCAACCGCTGATTGGATTTTAAAAAATTTTATATTTTTGAAAAGCATTTAAAAGGAGCAAAAATACAAAATTAAAAAAAAAAAAATTTTTTCGCGGAAAGAATTGTATGTTTATTCGCGAAACCGCCAATTTGATATACACAAATTGTATATTAATGAAAAGCACGTTGAAAACCCAAACACGAAAAACTAATAAATTGAAGAAAATTCGTACGCAATATTTTTTGTTATATCTTTTGCTTGTGAAAATGTAAACTCCGTTACCACAAAAAAAATTAAAATTGTGCAAAAAAAGTTATTGCGACAACTTGCAGTACTCCAAATATATAAACATGACATACACACACTTTTTTACCATTTCATATTATTTTTTATTATTTTCAATTAATGTTTTAATTGATATTATTACTACTTTAATCGAAATTTGTTTCAATTATTCGTACCTTTACAATTTTTAGTAGTTAATAGTATCATTTGAGTGATAGGTGCAAAATCAATTAAAATTTTAATTGATATAACCAATTTCGTTGTTAAAATTCGTTTTTAGTTTTTTGTGTGTATTGTATATTATGTTTGCAGTAAACAAAGAGACATATGAGTGGCATGAAGTCTTTTTGTTATATATAATACATTAGACCGTACCTCAAAAAAAAGTTCGCCGTACACCCTCCAATATGAAGTATTTTTTTTATTTTTATTTTATTTATTTATTTCAGTCTATGGATACATTATTATCCTTACAGACTAGCAACTTAAATCTAAAAAAAAAATTTATAATAACAATATTTTTTAAAGTTTAAAACTTATTATTAGAAATATTCAAAATAAACAACAAAATTTTAAGAACTGCTGGCGCCTGAAAATTTTACTCAGTTATCACCTTTTTTGAAATATACTTAAACGGGCGTACTTTCAACTAGATGGCCAAAGTTTCCTATTAAACAGTTCTTTATAAAATTCAGGAGAAATACCAAGTTTAAAATTTATAAACTTAAAATCATTTCAAGGAGCATATTTTTTCACCAGTTTATGACATAATAGATGCACTTTATCAACGCCAAGATGCTTAGCAACGTAGCGAATTATATCATCCTCAGAGACACTCAGCTTAAAAGATGATAAATGAACCCATTTCCTTTTAGCAACAACTTCCAATTCACAATTTTTGTTATTACCAACAACAACATTACGATGTGTAGAACGATTTTTCTTCCTGGTCACATTTTGCCAATTAGCATTATTATCATCGGTTAAAACAGCAGCATTGACATTATCCGAAACACTTTGAAAATTATCAGTTGGAAAAACGATAGCATCAGCATTTAAAACCGTAGAATTAGCATCAGCATTAGTATTAGAATTAACATCAGTATCACTAACAGAATATTTAGAACATTCAGATAAACAGAGACTTTCTCTTCGTAAACGCACATTTGATTTAACTCTCTTTGATTTAGGAGCAGCATGGCCAATATAATTTTTAGAGCTCTCAGACAAAGAGAGTCTTGCTCTTCGCATTTGCACATTATGAGAACTTGAATCATTTACTTTGCGATCGGTTTGTTCAGCCAAACAGAGACTTGGTCTCCTTTTACAAACATTATTACAATTTAAATCATTTACTTTACGATCAGTTAAGGCTCCATTAGTCTTTGCGTTCCGTGACGTTTCTGTAATGTGCCGTGCCGGATGGCTCTTTTGTGTAGTTAGTCTTTTCCGTAACAACGTATCAGCTGTTTAATGTTGTTTTTCTTAGCAGAGATCTGCGCCAACCAGATTAATCGGTTGCGGTGGCTAAATAAAAAAATTGCAGCGGCGGCTTAAAACTGGCTGTGAGCCAAAAGCTGATCAGCTAGCCAACTTTAAGTTGACACATACAAAACATCGGCTTAACGGTAAAAAAAAAGAAAAAAATATATATACTCTTTTTAGGTTTTTATCGAGTAAAAAAATTTTTCGACGGCGGCTGTGACAAAAATTAGACGGCGGCTAAGCTTAGCCGGTAAATGCCATTCGTATCAGATCTCAAAATACCAGCTGTCACCTCGCTGTCACTTAACGGATAACAAAAATTCTCTTTTCAACAGGTTCATCCGGCACGGCACGTTACATTACAGACAAACTAACGACTCAAATGCTTTTTCATAGAACAAAAACAAATCAGCTGATTCGTCACGGCACGTTACGTACAAACTAATTATACCTTTAGTTCAGAAGTGACAACATTATCATCATGTATCAGGATCATTATTTTCATTTAAACTCGGTTTGACAATTGTTTTTTTATTGTTTTTATTATCATGTACAGCAGAAACCACAACGGAATCATTATTTGCATTTAAGCTCGGTTTGGAAATTGTTTTTTTTTTAATTTTTTTAGAAGCACTCTCTTTTACATTGGTTTTGATTAAATATGCTTTGAAAAGGCTCTTCAGCTCTTCTACTTGATTTGATAAATTTAACACAATGGCAAATAAATCTTGAGATGTATTAAAACATTTATTACAGTTGTATGTAATATTTTTCGAGGAATTTATTAGATCATTATAGTCATTATCAACGCCTGAACATAATTTATGGTATAGTTTATTGCAAATTATGCATTTTACAAAAACAGAACTTAAGCAACTAGCACAAAAAGTGTTAGACTGCTTTTGAAAAAATCGACTTATTCACACGACTGTCACGACTGAACTGAAGAAAGGCGATTTCAGAAAAAATTCGCATTTTTTAATTTTTCGTTATAGCTTTGTAATTTAAAATCGGATTTTAAATTGTGATACAGCGATTTTTTTGCCTCGAGGAGAACAGTGTTTTGTTATAAAGGAAAAATCCAATAAAAAAAATTTTAAAGGCGACCCCTACGTTCGGCAACCAATATATAAAAAAAATTTCTATTGGGTTTATCGAAAAACTTCCTTAGCAAAAGTTTAATGATTTTTTGCGAGTTTTAATTTTCTGACATTAGGGTTGTACATTTGGGTGGTACATTAGGTTGTAGCAACTGAGATCTGGTGGGAAACTACTAGAACGGGATACTTGAAGTCAATGGCCCTTAGAGCAAAACACTGGTCTCCTCGAGTGAAAACATCGATGTATCATACTTTAAAATCCGACTGTAAATGCCAAAGATATAACGAAAAATGTAAAATGGCGACCCCTATGTTCGGCAAAAAAAAATTTTTTTTTTGAAACCTTGCAAAAATATTTCATATTGGAGGGTGTACGGCGCATTTTTTTTTTTTTTTGCTTGTAAGGTGGTACGCTCTATAATACATACTCAATTATGTCGCTGCCACTGTTCGTCGTTATTTCGGGCGCGATTTTTCTCAGAGCGACAATCACTAGCCTCTGCGCTCTTATTAATTGTATTAAAAAAATTAAATTAATTAGTTTCAAACTTTTTTTTAAGAAAACATACAAAAAAAAATATCACGAAATTTGAAGTAAAAAAAATTATTGTTAAAATTCAATTTTCATTTCAACAAGAGTTTTGATTGAATCAATTAAATATTTTTTTGATATAACAAATTTCCAAGTTTTTTCAATTAAACTTGTTTGTTGAAATTCAACAAACGTGTTTGCAGACTCGGTCATTATCGTCAATTTGAGTTAGTGAATTAGTTCGTTCAAATCGTCCTTTTTTGTTTTGAGCTGTGACTGAATTACGTGTCGTGAACTGAACAAATTTTTAAGCACATTTTTTTTAATGTAGTCAGAAAACCAGCTACTTTAGAGCAATTCCATTTTATTTCAACGAACATTTTTTCGGTAGTGTCCGATTTTGATAAAACTTGGTGAATGTGTGTAGTAGTGTATGTATGTTCACAAAACGATTTTTAATTTTTTTGTTTTCGAAAACTGTGGCAACCCTGCAGCTTTGAAATACTGAAAATTGCAGGGTAGGCACTACACTTAAAATTTCATAACTTTTGTTGTGAGCAAGATATTGAAAAAATTCTTTTTGCGTGGGATTAGTGAAGTTTTTAGGTTTAAGAAATTTATTATTATTTTTTTTTTTTAAATTTTAAAAATTTAAAAAAAAAAAAAAAAAAATTAAAATTTATTTTTTGAAAAAAACCCATTTTTTAAAATTTTTATATTTTTTGCACAAAATGCCACATATGTGTTCTAAACATCCTAAAAATTTCAGAGTGGAATGCCTCCTACTCTTTGAGATATATTAAAAAATGTACTGGTATGTTTATAAGAAATACTCTCTTTTACTAGTTGCTACGTGCCACTGAGTTAATAAGTTAAGTTTGCTTGTATGCAATTCATTGGAAGCATTGTTTGTATTCATTGAAAATTGTTTTTGCTGATGCTTAAGAAGTTCCGTTATTTCAAAAACAAAACGATGAAAACGATTTAGATTTCTTTAATGTCTTTGCGTTGTTGAGTAGCTTTTTAATTGTTTATAGATTTTTGACAAGTCAACATCGTAGTAGTTTTATTCTCTGATAATAATTTTCAAAAACTATTTTATTTCAAGCAGTACACATTTGTTCACAGATTTTTAATTTGCTTAAAATGCCTTTTGGAAAAGTTTGTTGTAATCCTTTCCGAAAACTCAAGCATAAAACAAACAAAATAAAATGTGTTCGTAAAGTTTCGCAAAGTCTTAGGGAGCGTTTTCCACAATATTTGCATGGTCAATATATCTGTGCTTCATGTAGAATGACTCTATTAGATCAAGCGAAGTCATTGATAAAGAAAAAGAAAAACGAAAACAATTTCGAAGATTTTGAAATTGACACGGTTGCAGGAACTTCTACATCAGCTTTAAAAGTTGCCAATGCTGATGAAAGTTTGTCTGAAAGTGATATTGGCTCACTTTAGGAAGAAACAACCGAAGAGGCTTTCAATGAAAAGAAGAACACAGCTTTTTTTTTATTTGAATAAGTGCTTAGAAGCGCTAAATGAATCTCCCATTGAGTTTAAAAATAACTATTCTAAATATAAACAGGAAGAAATTTTAGGCAATATAAATTCCATATTTAGGAAAATCCTTTTTAGTTTAGAAAATATATCCTGCGATGGTGAAGATATTTTAAACCACTTAAAAGAGATTTACAATACTTCTGAAGATGATAAAGATAGACAAATTAAAATATTAACATCTTTGCCACATTCTTGGAGTGTTGGTAAAATAGAAAAAACCTTTTCAACTACAAACTATATGGCTCGTAAAGCTAAAAAACTAATTCTAAATGGCGATTATTATTTTTCTTCGCATCCAAAAAGACGATCCGGCCTCTCGACAGAGACAAAATCTATAGTTTAAGATTTTTATAGAAACGACAAAAACAGTCGCGTTATGCCCGGGAAAAAAGACTATAAGTCTGTTAAGAGTTGTAATGGGGAGAAAGAAAAAAAACAGAAGAGATTGATGCTTTGTAATCTGAAAGAATTGCATAATTCCTTTCAAGAAGTTTATCTAACAGTAAAAATTGGATTTTCAAAATTTTCAGAGCTGAGACCACAAGAATGTATTTTGATTGGGGGAAGTGGCACTCATACAGTTTGCGTGTGTGCTATTCACCAAAATTCCAAACTTATGTTTATTGGGGGGAAAATCAAGGAATTGGCTGAAGAGGAAGTTATAGGTTTTCCCACTTACAAGCATTGGATTGCTCAATCTATTTGTAATCCAGCAACTGTACAATGCTATATGGGAAATTGTTCACTTTGTCCAGGGGATACTTACCTTAAAGATGCCCTTAAAAACGCATATTCCACTAACAACACAGAAAACATAACATACAAACAATGGGTTCAAGTAGACAGATCCAATCTTTTGACCATAACATCTCCATCTGACGACTTTGTGGACAAACTTTCTGAAGAAATGATAAAATTAATTTTTCATTGTTTTGTGGCAAAAGAACAGAACAAGTTTCTTGATGAGGTAAAATCCAATTTAAAAATTGGAGAATTTTTGACTATCTGTGATTTTGCCGAAAATTACACATTTGTTATCCAAGATTGTATACAGAGCTATCATTGGACAAATTCTCAAGCCACTATACACCCCATTGTGACATATTTCCGAAATGCAGATGGAAAAATAGATCACATAAGCTTTGTTGTCATTTCCGATATTTTGGAGCACAACACAGTCGCTGTTCATTTATTTCAAAGGAAATTTGTACAATTTATAAAAGAACATGTTAATGAAAACATTGACAAAATAATATATTTTTCTGACGGTTGCGCAGCTCAGTATAAAAATCGAAAAAATTTTGTAAATTTACTATACCATAAAACCGATTTTGATTGTGATGCTGAATGGCACTTTTTTGCGACATCACATGGGAAAGGCCCTTGTGATGGAGTTGGAGGTTCACTAAAAAGAGCAGCAGCTCTTGCCAGTCTTCAGCGTCCAATAGAAAATCAAATTGTAAATGCTACAGATTTATTTGAATACGCTAAGGGTTTGCCTAATATCAATGTAACATTCTGCACAAAAAATGAATATGAAGAAGAGGAAATAAAACTAAACACTAGATTTAAAAAATCTGTTGCAATTAAAGGAACACAAAAACTCCATTCATTCGTACCTATTTCAAGAACAGAAATAGCTGCCAAAACCTTTTCAAATTCAGTTGAAACTCCAAAACCTATTAAGATAATAAAATACTTATAAATACTTTTGTATTTTTTCTCATATCTCGAAAAGATTCCGCAATTTTCAAGGTATTTAGAACGTACATGTGGCTATTTTTATAAGAAAAACTTTTTTTTTTCCAAAAAATGAATTATATTTTTGTTTACATTTTTTAATATATCTCAAAGAGTAGGAGGCATTCCACTCTGAAATTTTTAGGATGTTTAGAACACATATGTGGCATTTTGTGCAAAAAATATAAAAATTTTAAAAAATGGGTTTTTTTCAAAAAATAAATTTTAATTTTTTTTTTTTTTTTTTAAATTTTAAAAATTTAAAAAAAAAAAAAATAATAATAAATTTCTTAAACCTAAAAACTTCACTAATCCCACGCAAAAAGAATTTTTTCAATATCTTGCTCACAACAAAAGTTATGAAATTTTAAGTGTAGTGCCTACCCTGCAATTTTCAGTATTTCAAAGCTGCAGGGTTGCCACAGTTTTCGAAAATAAAAAAATTAAAAATCGTTTTGTGAACATACATACACTACTACACACATTCACCAAGTTTTATCAAAATCGGACACTACCGAAAAAATGTTCGTTGAAATAAAATGGAATTGCTCTTTACTAGAAATAAAACAAAAATGGTTTTGGTGAAAAACTGTCTTTTTATAAAAAATTACTTGGGGGGATATATTTGAACGGCAGAGTTATTATTTGAGTTTCTTTATTGATCTTAGAATGAGACAAACTTTCTAATCCGTTTAGCGATTTGTTATAATTTTATATAATTATTTCTTAACATTTTGCTTTGGCGATGGAGTATTAAGTAGTTCAACGAACTCGCCAAAGAGACAACATAAATAAAAAATGTCGAATTTAATAATTTTTTTTCTCTTGAAATCTAATTTTCGGTAAGACTTTAGAGGTTTCACTTCAGGTTTTGTTGAGGTTTTTCTTCATTTTACATCTTCTATTAAATATTTTGGACTAATTTCACACATATTTACTTGTAATGAAACCTGTGAACTTTTGACAAAAGAACTTATTTTTCTCGAAAAAATTAAAATTATTTTTTAAGAATTCAAACTTTTTGTATAAATTTTTAAGGAGATCAATGAAGCTTTTGTTATCTCTAAAAAATGCATGCAAAAAGTTTTTAAGTCGATTTAAGTTTTTCTCAAAAGTCCACAGAAACCTTTTTAATCAAAGAGGTGAGCATAATTTAAACCTGTTTATATTGTTAATGTTAAATATTTCTATAGATGAAAATGATAATATAACAGAAGTAGAAGATGATAACCCACCGCTATTCGATTCAAGTCAACTGACTGAGTATAATCCATTTGGTTCTGATGATGAAATACCGTTAGCTGAATATTCCACCTCAAATATTTCAATAATAAATTGCAAGGAAGAAAATATTAAGCCTGCTCCTCACGATTCTTCAAATAAGGATGAACATAAATTTAAGTGCAGCTATTGTGGTAGAACGTTTAAGCTTGCTCGCGATTTACGTCAACATACAGCCACACATACTGGACAGGCCTTTTACGAGTGTCCTCTCTGTTCGACGAAGTGTACACAATATAAAAACATTCGCCGTCATATTCAAAATCTTCATCCTAAAGAATATGTTGAGTTAGGCTATCACCAACCAAATGCATTAACCAAATTATATTCACAATTAAAAGAACAATCTGTTCAGCCGGATCATGATGATGAATCTAAATTTAAATGCCCTTTTTGCAGGTCAAAAGTTTCACATGAAAAAAATCTTCCTCGTCATATTAGAGCATTACATCCTGAGAAATATGATGGATATTTATTAGAAATTCAAATTTTAAAATTAAAACAAGAAACTGATAAGTATGACGATGATGATGACGATAAAATTAAATTTAAATGTCCCTATTGTCCGAAGAAATTTTTACAAAAAAAAAATATTCGTCGTCATATAAAAGCAACACATCCTGAGGAATACGTCGAACATAGCGTTGATGTTACTCGAGTTGATTTAAATTTATTGGGACAGCATGCAGGAAAAAACGAAGCTATTGACGAAGATTTGCCCAATTATGATGATTATGATGCATTCATAACTAAATGGAAAGAAGAGTTAGAATGTGAAATATGTAAAAAAACATTTACCAGTTTCGGTTTGTTGAGAAGACATTTCAAGGTTGAACATCCAGATGATAAATGTCATATAACATGTTGTGAATATAAAATACCAACTCGCAGCAGATTAGTGGATCACATACGTTTTCATCTGGATCCAAATTCTTTTAAATGTAAAATATGTGGAAAATGTTTGGCTCATGGCAATGCACTTTATCTTCATATGAAAACACACAACGAACAAAGACCATATCAATGCAATGTTTGTGGAAAAAGTTTTCGAAAAAAAGACAAATTAATAACTCACTCCGGTATTCACATCACAGAAATTAACCATTTTTGTAAGGTATGTGGTAAAGGATTTTCCACCAAACGTCTTCTTAGAAAACATGAATACATTCATACACGTAATTTAACACGTCTTTGTGAACAATGTGGTAAATGTTTCCAAAGCGTCATCGAACTTGAAAATCATGTCCTACAGCATGCTGGTACAGAAAATCCTAAAAATTTTAAATTGCCTTGTGATCTATGTGGCGGTCTGTATAAATCACGTACAACTCTCGCGTTTCATAAAAAAACATGTCATTCTGATACTGTTTACGTATGCAGTGAATGTGGTAAAAAGTTTGCAAGTATGCTTTATTTAAAACTCCATAACAAGAGGACTCATAGAGGTGAAGTTAAATTTAAATGTACAATATGTGGTAAAGAATTAAAGTCTGTGCAGTCCTTACATGCACATGAAATAACACACACTGCAAAGCCTCAATATCAATGCCCGCATTGCCCGTTAAAATTAAAACAAAAAAAGAATATGCCTCGTCATATTCAAATAGCACATCCTTCAGAATTTAAAGAATTGAAGTTACGCCATAGAACGAAAGTAGATTTAAGTTTAGTAGATCAACAGATTGTTATTTAATTAAAAAGCCACTTTTAAAATAAATAAACAATTTTAGAATTTAGTGAGACCCCAAAGCTAAATTAAATATTTTAAATGAATCAGATAAAAATTTAATAACTTGTTATATATGTAGGTTTAATTATGTAATGATAATTTATATATGAGTAGCTGAGATGCAAAACTCATTCGTTACAAAAAGTAAAAAAACTAGATGACAATTGATTCTGACAGTTCTTGGGTGATTTGTGAGAATATTTTCGATTTTTCAACTGTTGAGTTTTTAATCAAGATTGGCATAACATTTAAGAATTGAAAGCATTCAACTAATTTTGTTAATTTAATTAGCCGCAACAAGTTTTTTTGCTTCTTCCCATAATTTAGTTAATGTGTAACGAACGAGTTTTGCATCTCACCTACTTATATGTAAGATGATAAATTGAATAACTATTTTCATTCGACAAATTAAAATGAACGTGAGAAGTGTATCTCAATAATGGCTTAAAATTTAAAATACAAACAGAAATAAGTTAAAACGAACAACAACAAAATATTAAAATTGTAATATTAAAATTACTCGAGCAAAAAAATTATTGATTATGTATCTAAATTGAAAGGTTCAATAATTAATCAGTAGGGCTGGGAAGTTCATGCATTTACAATCATGTTTTATGTACATAAAATATGTGTTTAAAATAAAAAAAAAAATATGCATTTATAATTTGAAAAATATGCATTCATAATTGGATGTTTTTCAACGTTTGCAATATTAGCAAACAACTTTAGGATTATTTGTTTTTAAAAGTAGCTTAAACATTGAAAATTACCGCTAATCATCATAACAAAGGTAGCAATTGACATTTTCTGATATTTTCGGCTTCGTGATATAAAATTTTTAAAAATGAATGTTCTTTAGTTTGACTCTAGATTAGGGAATGCAAAATCCCGCACTTTTTGATTTCCCGGGGAAGCGGGAAATTTATCTTGAATTCCCGGGATCCTGGGATCCTGCAAGGGAAATAAATTAGAAAATATTTTATAATTTAAAAATTTTTATAAATAAAATATCTTCAAGATCTCAAATTTTCGTGATTGTGACAAAGCCCAGGTGGTTTCTTGGAATTTTCGTAGTGAGAAAGAATTAATTTTATATTCGAAATTATCAGTGTGTTCGTTTACTCGAAATTCTTACTACTTTTACTACAATTGGAAAGTTTTGTTTACTTTTTGTATTGATTTTTTCCAGCTGTAGTAAAAGTAGTAACTTGTAGTAGGTAAACGAACACGCTTTATATGTCTAATTATATATTTTTAAAAATTTAATAAACTAAAACTAATTTTTAGACTAAAAAGGTTACCCGTCAAAAAAAATAAATAAAAAATTAATATAGAAAATAATTTTAGAAAAGTGGAAAAATTTTTTAAAATTATGGGAACAAATTTTAACTTACTTGAAAATTTTTAAAAATCAATGGACAAATTTGTCTTTAATTCTGTACAGAATAAGTGCGATTCAAAATTTTTTGTACAAACACTATTTGAGTGGTTTTAAGAGGCACTGAAAGGAACTTAAAAAGTTCGATCAAGTACACAAATTAATCGTGTGTTCGTTAACGCAAAAATCTTACTACTTTTACTCAATCATTGTTTACCCAGCAAAATATTGGTAATGACACCTCATTACAATCTGCATTACCAAAAATGATATATCATTACCTTTTGCATTATTTTATAATATAAAATAATGACTTCCTAATAACGGCCTATTGTATTCATTGTTTCTAAATATAAAATAATGACTTACTCGTAATAGTTTAAATAAGTACTTTTTACACAGTTAAATTTTATACATTTTTATTTATTGTATGTAAATATGTTTTATGTTTTTCACACTTTTTAAGCATTTATTAAAATCTAATTAGTATTTTCTGAAAGCTTAGGATCATAGATCTACCATAATGAAAAATTATTTTTTTATCACACGATTTGAGGAAGTTATTGCAAAATGTAGTTGCTTTCAAATATTTTTTTGGCACCCCAAAAAACACAACAACACGTCTGTCTGCGACCACATGTGATGTAAAGTCGTCAAAGTGGATGTCAAGGAAAGGTAATTGAAAAATGCACAAAATATATTTTTTTCAATTTTGTATCTCCCTTAACATCGGAGAAAAATGGTATTAGTGTATGTGCCCCACTGGCGAAGGATCCCCCCTCTACCCTACTCTTTGAATTTTTCCAGTTGTAAAAGTAACAAATTGTAGTAAGTAAACGAACAAGCCTAATGTAAAATGTTTACTATTTTCAAAAGGTTGGAAAATTTTGCATAAGAAAATTTATGACGAGTCCTAAAATTACACACTAGAGAAAACTTAAATTTTTCTAAATGTATTTCCTTAAGCTAATAGTATTTGCTTAACTCCTTATTTTTAAGAATGAGGTAAGCAATCGGATAACCACTTATAATTCAACTTTTTGTAGGCATGTGTGTAACCACTTATTATTCAAAATCTCATATAACTACTTATTTCTCATTTTTTCATAAGCGAGCGGGTAAGCGTGACTACTTATAAAAACGACCACGCCAAACAAAAATAATGAGTTTAGACGCCATAAAATAAGTTGTGCGGAGCTATGAATTTCTATTATATAACCACTTATTTGGTAATGAAAAATTTTGCTGGGTTTGGTTAGGTACCTACTCTTTGAATTTTTCCAGTTGTGGTAAAAGTAACAAATTGTAGTAAGTAAACGAACAAGCCTAATGTAAAATGTTTACTATTTTCAAAAGGTTGGAAAATTTTGCATAAGAAAATTTAAAATAATTAACTTTATTAATTTAAACTGCAAACCGGGAATCCCGGGATGCATTCCCTAGCACTAACATAAAATTAATATTTTTCACACTTTTTAAGCATTTATTAAAATCTAATGAGTATTTTCTGAAAGCTTAGGATCATAGATCTACCATAATGAAAAATTATTTTTTTATCACACGATTTGAGGAAGTTATTGCAAAATGTAGTTGCTTTCAAATATTTTTTGACACCCCAAAAAACACAACAACACGTCTGCGACCACATTGTATTAAGTAAACGAACAAGCCTAATGTAAAATGTTTACTATTTTCAAAAGGTTGGAAAATTTTTCATAAGAAAATTTAAAATAATTAACTTTATTAATTTAAACTGCATTTTTTGAAATCCCGGGAATCCCGATCCAAATTCCCGGGAATGCGGGAACTGAAAAATGCTTAATTTCCCGGGAATCCCTGGACGGGAAATCCCGGGATGCATTCCCTAGATCATAAATTAATATCACTTTCTGTTTAAATTATTTCCAAATCAAAGAAAGATGATACAATTTTTACAAGTAAATTACAAAGAGTAAACATTTTTGAAAGAATTCGATAAGACCAGCAAGACAGAATACGTATTTTCGGCTTTCGCTACAAAGCCATCATCAGTGTCTTTTGCCTTGAATGGGTTAACAATTGATAATTGTCTACTTATGTGACAGTTGAAAGCAAATCGAATTTGCGATTATTTCTCAAAAATCCCGGGATTTTCTTATTTATTAATATTATGTATATGAACTAGGGTTTATGTCCCGGGAATTCCCGGGACGGGATTCTCGGGAATCCCGCCCTTTTTCGGATCCCGCAATCCCGGGAATTTTGTGCGGGATTTCCCGGGATTTTTTTTATTCTTTTACAGAAGTTTTAGCTTATATTATTGCAATTTTGGAAGCTTTATTTAAATTAAAGCATTGTTTTTTGTAAATTAATTTGATCAAAAAATATTTAAAATTAAAAAAATACGATTTAAAATTTAATAAACTGAATTAGGTCAAATTGTTTTTAGATGCCAGTTGAATTTGGTTTAGTTAAACCGAAAAAATTTTATCAGCCATTCCAAGTTTACCAACAAAAATTCTTGTATGTACTTCGGAAATTTCTTTTTCTTTAAAATGATCTTTGTTCAAATAAAGAAATATTTGTATAGGCTGGTTTACACTATATTTTCGGAAAAATTCTGCAAACTTGCCTATATGTTTTGCATGTGTACTAAAGTAAAATCGTACCGAAAATCTTATAGTGTAAACCAGCCTTATTCAACATTCCAACATCATTATTTCAGTTCCAAATACCTCCAAAAAACTAGACATTAAAATTAAAAAATTTGTGATGTTTTCATATTTTCAATTGACAAGTATTTTGAGTTTCTTTTATTTAAAATAATTTAATTTTATAGTGTATTTAGACTGGGCAAAAACTAGTAGTTTTTGGCCATTTTTAGTTTTTGAGCCGAAAACTACAAAATTAATTTAGTTTTTCCATACAATTTTCATACAAACTGGAAACCACATTCTACCCGGTTTTTGCCAAAAACCAAGTAAAAATATCTGAAATATGCATTTTTGATACACCCAGTATCATTTATAATTAATTTTCGATACGCCCTGTTATAACGACTATTGAAGTAAAGCAAGTGTCAAAAAATATTTTTTAATTTTTTCAGAATATTTCTGGTTTAATTGGAAATTGTGTGTTGTTAATGTTTTTTAAATATACTAATAATTTTTTTACATTACTTTAATAATAAAAAAAGAAAAGTGTGTAATAAAAAAGTTTTGTGACAAAGAAAAACTAAATACCCAGTGTAAATTACTTGGCTTTTGCAATTTAGTTTTGTACAAAAACCAGCTGGTTTTTGCTCTGTCTAAATTCAGTATTAAGTTCAATTGTTATTCCTTTATTTCAATTGTATTTTTTAAATATTATTTGTTTTCAAAATAATCCATCAGATGCTTTTTAAAATTATTTTGGATTTTTTATATGTTAATTTAAAATGCAACTAAATACGAATTTTAAATAATTTATTTTTAAGTAGCTATGGCATAAAAAATGTCTATTCAAGAAAACCAATTAAAGTTAAGAAACTATTTAATAATATTGTAGTGTCTTTTTTTATAAAACGATTTAGGCGAATTTGCCTAAAAATTTATGTGAAAAATACTCACTTTTAAAATTTTTTATAAAAATAATTCTAGACGGATACTTTTGAAAATCTGCATAGAAAGGTATATATAAAATATCTAGAAATAGAAATTTTTTGATTTCATATTTAAGAAATATTTTAGCAACAAATCGATCTTATTTCTGACTATAAAACTGGTCCGACACAATTTTACACCCATTAACAATTCCAATATATTCTGAAAAAGGGGATGAAGATAAAATACCCGTGTCTTCCACTTTTTCTATATCAATTGGTTTAACCGTTTAAACAGCGAATTAATATTTAATTAATATATTTCTAAGAGTTTTTTAAAGTTAAGACGGCCTTCCATATAAATATATTACCTAAATATTAATTCACGATTTAAATTGTTAAACGAATTGATCCAGAAAAAGTGGAAGACATGGATATTTTATATTTAGCCATCCTTTCAGAATATATTAAGTGCATTTTCTCATGGGTACAACCAAAAGATGATCTTTGTGGGACGGTGTTTGAACAGTAATCGAGTTTTTCAAGTGCAACATATGTCGAATTTATATATTTTCTAACGAGCGGGAATTCCCGGGATCCCGGGAAATTCTGAAAAAATCCCGCTGTCCCGGGAAATGAAAAAGTCCGGGAAAAGAAAAACCCTAATATGAACGCAAATGCACAAAGTGAGCAATTTTAGATTACCGAGTTTTTTCTTGAATTTTCTCATATTTACAAGAAATTGATGCCAAGATATTGGTAAAATTAGAAATTAGGTAGATTATTTGAGTAAACTAGCAAAGACTTTGCAGAAAAATTTGAAAATTTGGTAAACATTATTAATTCATGCGAAAAACAAGTTTGTTATTTTACCGGTTTATTCTATCAAGCGAAATTTGACTCTGAAATCTAATTTTGGCTGGGACTCTAAGTTTGAATTCTTCCATCAAAACATTTGATAACGATAACCAAATAACTTTGTTGCTATAATTACACGATTTAGTGGGCAAGGTTGTCGCAACGAATCTGTTTTAAAATCTGCTTACAAAACACTGGGCGCAAGTGTACTTCAGTGCACTTCATATACATATTATCCCAGTCAGAAAAATACAAAGGGGAAAGCGATGGCAAGGTACAATACCTTAACAGGTGGTACAAGTACTGGCAAAAATTGCTTTCCCATTTCCAAAATGGTAACGTCATTATACAAAAGGACCGGCTGTTCAAAAAGCGCCGGAAAAATACTGGAGAAACAAAATTTTTAACGTTGGCAAACCGCTGGAAATATGTGGTCTGGAATTATATTTTCCAAAGTAAAATTTAAAAAAAGTTCATATGTATCTTTTTTTGGTCCTGCCGTGATATGAACCCAGGCCGTCATATTGGCAGACGACAGCTCTACCCACTAAGCTAACTAGACATATAATACTTGGTAGCTAAAAACGTAAATGAATGATAACAGCTGGACAACTGGCTGTACTAACATGCTAGCACTTGCAAAAGTTTTTTGGAACTAATATGCCAGCGTTGGAAAAACAAAAAAAAGTTAGCCTGAAAGGGGCTTTTCCACAAACAAAAATTTTAATCTTATAAAACAAAAAACCGATTAAATAAAAAAATTTGTTTTTTTATTTGCAACCGGATTTGAACACTGAACCTTCTCACTACAAACTTTTTTCAACGAAGCGTCATCATTTTTATAAAATCATTGCTGTACCAGTGAATTGATTTTTGTACCGCTGCAATTTTTGACTAGGTAGCAGCACTAGATAACCACTGGTTGCTAGTTGGCATTGCATCCACCGAAATTTTTATAACACGAATACTGTCAAAACGCTGGCAAAGTATCCCAAATGAGTGTTCTGCCAGTCATTTATTTTCAACACCGCGGTTACCGAGTGGTATAAAGGTACTTGATTTTTTGTACTACTGGCATTTCTAACAATATTCATAAAATATAGCTAGCAATATGCCAAAATCGACTTTTTGCGAAAAAGAACCTTTTTATTGTTGAAAATGGTTCTTTAGGGCTTCAGCAGCAACTTTTGTTCTGCGACTTTTTCATAATTCCGTTATTTACAAAACTACCGTTATTTTTAGGTTATTGAAGAAAATGAGTCTTGCATTATCATTTGATGTGTAAAGTCATAGTTTATTCTGTTTCCTTAAAGTGTAATAAAAGTTTACGGTTTATTTTTTCTTTATTTCTTGTTGTTATTGTTTGTTAACAATATCTAAATATTAAAAAAAAAAAAAACAAAAACAAAATTAAACGCAATCGTGAAGAAGATGTTGATGCCTGCTCTGGGTATAACATGAATAGGAAAAAAATGGTCACAAACAGCTCTCAGAGAGCCAGCAATTCAAATTATTTTGCACCTCTGCAAACTATCGATGATGACGATAATGAAGAAACAATTATCGAACCAGCTGTTAAAGTTAACATACCACCAATAACAATATTAAAATGTAAAATTGAACAAGTTCATGAAATATGTAGAATATTAAAAATCAAAGATTACTCTATACGTAAAATTTCCATCGGTCTAAAATTGTTTTGCACAAATAACGTAGATTTTACTACCGTTTGTGACTCTCTCACTAAGAAGTTTCAGCTCGAATATTTCACATAGGCTTCTAAAAACGAAAAGCCTTATAAGGCTGTACTATTAGGTCTAGATAAAACAGACCCATCAGTTGTTAAATCCAGACTTTTAGACATGGGCCTTAAATGTATCGATGTTAAAATTGTTACTAGAGCCTATGCTGGAGCTAGGGACAGTAACAACGAACAAATTATATTCATTGTCTACTTTGAAAAAAAGTCATTTTGTAAATTGTAAAGGCCCCCATAAGGCTACACCCTAATTAAATTCTGTTGAAATTTACCCAACTTATAGTAGGAAACTGAACTCCTACTATAAATTGGGTAAATTTACTCTATGTGCGTAATTGAAAAAAATACGCACATTGTGTTTAAGTTGGTGCATAAATAATTTGTAATTTTACATTGAAAGTGCGTAAAAATTAAATGAAATTTTGAAATTAGTGTGTTAATTTACTAAATTTGTGTGTAAAAAAGCACGTTTCACCTGTAAATGTACGCATAAAATGCGTAAAAATCCACAAAAAATACGCAAAAATCCACAGAAAGTGCGTAAAAATAAAATATAATGCGTACATTTACAACAGGTGTGCTAACTTTAAGCACCCCCCAAAAATTTTTTTAAATAAAATAACAAATTAATATTTAGTACGTATTTTATTAATAATAATATCCGAGTCATTCTCTCATAATCGTTTATGTCCAAATTAGTCGTTTTGGGATCTTAAGGCATTTGTATAAAATTCATATAAAAATTTGTTATAACTATTAAATGGGTGCGATGACTCCTGCTCAACAAAATGCCTTCTTTGAAAGGGGAGCAGTAACCGTCAACAATAATGGGAGAAAACGCCTTAAGAGAGATATGGCCTACGCAGGAACAACTGAGTGCAATGACTCCTGCTCAACAAAGTCAGTATTCATTGAGTACTGCCTAACTTGCAAAGAAAGCATTTTGTTGAGCAGGAGTCATTGCACTCAGTTGTGCCTGCGTAGGCCATATCTCTCTTAAGGCGTTTTCTCCCATTATTGTTGACGGTTACTGCTCCCCTTTCAAAGAAGGCATTTTGTTGAGCAGGAGTCATCGCACCCAGTTGTTTTACCTAGGCCGTATCTCTCTTACGGCGTTTTCTCCCGTTATTGTTGACGGTTGTTGGTTGACTGCCTCCCTTGCAAAGAAGGCATTTTGTTGAGCAGGAGTTATTGCACCCAGTAGTTCCTGCGTAGGCCGTGTCTCTCTTACGGCATTTTCAATTTTGAAATGAGGTTTAGACTACCACATGCGTTAATAATAATTACTAAAAACAATTTCATGCTTATGTTGCTATTTCCAGACTCTAATGTGTTTGTGTAAATGTTGTAATTCACAAAAAATAATCCGTTTTCGCTTTTTCTTTTTATTATTTATAATTTTTTTTCAATTTTTTCTAATTTGAAATGTCAGAGTATTTATTACTATTATTGTATAGTATATTTACCAACTTTGTGCGTAAAAATTTTATTTAACAAAACAATAGTAATTTTAGGCACAATGTGTTTATTTATAAGCACATAATGTCTAAAAATACTTTGTGTGTGTATTCTTGCGTATGAAAGTGTGTACAAAAAAAGTTTACGCATTTTTTGTTTATATTTACCGAATTTTCGTAAAATTAAACAAAATTTTACCCATTTTATAGTAGTAAATTTACAAACATTTTTTAGAGTGTATGTCCCCTGACTGCCCTAATAGGGAAACATATAAGCAAATAAGGCAACGTGCTCAACCAAAGAGTACCATACAAAGAAGCCAACAATTCAACAACCAATCAAATTACAATGTTAATTTTCCAAATGCTCTAAATCAGAGCGAAACACCAAATCCATCTAGAACGGGTTATAGCCAAATAACGATAATAATAATTTGTTCTCTTTAGAAGAATTAAAAAATCTTACCTTTGAATTAATTTCAAATTTAAAAAAATGCAGGTCTCGTGAAGAGCAATTCGAGGTTGTTTCAAACCTTGCATGCAAATTTCTGTACCAATGAACAGCAACATAACGTTATTACAATGGAATGCTCGTAGCATTCGCACTAAAAAAGACGAATTATTCCATTTCTTGGAAAAAACCAATATTGACATTTGTTTACTTTGTGAAACCTGGCTAAATAAAAAAATTACAATAAAACATCAGAACTTCTACTGCTACAGATACGATCGACAACGTGGTGGAGGAGGTGGAGTAGCTATTTTAATTAAAAAACACATTCAGCATCAACTTATACCTCCTATTAACACAGAACTGATTGAAAACATAGGTATTAAGGTAAAATCTGGTAATGACTTTATAAATATTTATTCTTGCTATTATCCTGGTGGGTCAACAAACAGGGACCCTAGAAGAAAACAAACATTTGCGTCAGACATTCGTAAACTAACGAGCTCAAATAAATACATATTAGGAGGAGATTTTAACTGCAGACATAGTTATTGGGGATGTCAAAGAAGTAATGGCTGGGGTAACATATTATATGAGAAACTCCAACTAAACCAAACACAAATAGTATTTCCCCACGAATATACCTATATTCCGGCTGATCCAAGTAAAAAACCGTCAACTCTAGATTTTTTTCTAACTAACATATCTCAAAATATGTCCGCAGTAAAAGTTATAAATGACTTGAGTTCTGATCACCTACCAATCATTAGTACAATTAATTTAAATTATGAAATGGTAGACAATTTATGCTACGCTTTTAGCAAGGCAAACTGGCCGCATTTTATGAAATTCATAAACAGGAATCTTCCTGTGGCGGATAGCGTTAATGAAATAAACAACAGCTCTCAAATTGACAACATGATAAATGTTTTCAATAATGTAGTAAAAATGGGAATAGATGAAAGCGTGCCCAAACGTAGAATTGCACCAACCTCTAAACCCTTACCAAACAACATAAAAATTATGATATAATTAAGGAACGTATTTAAAAGGAACTGGAAGCGTTACAGAGATGTTAATGATCGTCGAGCTATGACACGTTTAAATAAAAATATTATGAATGAAATAAACCACTTCAGAAACCAAACTTGGAATAACATGTTGTCCAATTTGGACAAAGCATCTTCCCCTTTTTGGAAAGTTTCAAAAATGTTAAAGAAGAAATCTAGCAATATTCGAATTTTAAAACACAACAATGTAGTATGTTTCACCCGGCAAGAAAAGGCTGAAATTTTGGCTCACAACTTTAATTTGAACCACTGTATTTCATCAAATTTAAGTGATACTACTACGATTACTGAGGTTATTGGTGTTACAAACCTTATTCATAATATTAACCCAATCCCACAAAACTGTTACTTCACTACTACTGAAAAAGTTGGTGTAATTATAAAAAAATTGAAAAACAAAAAAACTCCAGGTTTAGACGGTATTAATAATAAATGTCTAAAAAATTTACCTAATAAAGGTATCAACTATCTAACGAACATCTTTAATGCTTGCCTTAAATTATGCTACTTTCCCAGTGATTGGAAAATCTCAAAAACCATACCAATACTCAAGCCAAATAAACCTCCTGATTCTCCACTTTCTTGTAGACCAATAAGTCTGCTCTCTTCTATAAGTAAAATCTTGGAAAAAATTATTAAGGAAAAGCTTATTAATTTTATCGATGCAAACAATATACTTCCATCGCAACAATTCGGGTTCAGAAGTGAACATAATACGTCTCAACCCCTACTAAAAATCAGAAAATTAGTTAAAAATAATTTTCAAAACGGCAAATCAACCGGAATGATATTGCTAGACATAAAAGCTGCGTTTGACTCCATTTGGCATAATGGACTTATTTTTAAATTGAAAAAATTCAACTTTCCAATTGAACTCATAAAAATTATTCAAAACTTTCTTCAAAATACATAGATCGTTCAGCGTTTACTTGGGTAAAACCTGTTCACAACAAGTTAATATCATTGCAGGATGTCCACAAGGTTCTTGCCTGTCGCCAGTTCTTTACAACATCTTTACTGCTGACATTCCAACATTTTCCAATTGCATTACGTCTATATTTGCAGATGATACATCAATTCTTAGTTCTGATGTTTATTCAGCTGATATTATTACAAACTTGCAGTCTGCTCTTACTGGGTTGAGTAATTATTTTGATAAATGGAAGATTTTGGTTAACCCTGAAAAAACGCATGCTATTTATTTTACAAGAAAACGTAAGTCTTGTTTTATACCCCAGAGTTTACCTCGTTTCATGAACCATGATATTCCATGGGAAAACAACGTCAAATACTTGGGCGTTATGCTTGATACAAAGCTTAATTTTAATAATCATATTCCCTATGTAGTGGACAAAATTAACAAAGTTATTAGAATAATGTACCCAATTATAAACAGAAACGGGGAAATGAACATAGACAATAAAAAACTCATCATCAAATCTATATTCCACCCCATAATGTTTTACTGTGCTCCAGTTTGGTACACGTCTGCAAAATGTCATATAAAAAAACTCCAAGTGGCACAAAATAAGCTACTTAAAATGATATTTAAACTACCATGGCACTATTCCACCCGACGCCTACATAGTCTCGCTGGCTTCGAACTCGTTCTGGATAAAATCGAAAGATTGACTCTAAATTTTAATGGAAGATGCCAACTCTCACAACATGTACATATCAATGAACTCATCTCATCATAATTTTATCTACTTTATTTTTTTTCTCATTTTTATCTTATACCTCTGCTTCATAAAGGTTTTTGTAAATTTTTTCCTTCCGTTTAATAATAATGTACATAAATTTCATAAATTAAAAAAATATATTTATATATCTAAGTAGAAAAGGAACGAAGTTCCTAAACTCTTTGCTTCTAAGTCAAATGTAAATAATATAAATATTATAAGAAATAAATTGAAATTGAAGAAAATCAAAATTTTGGCCTTTAAATTTCCAGAATTCGACCAAATCATGTTTGGCAAATTTGTACAAAATCCTTTGGCGAGTATATTTGTTGAACATATGAACTCATAATATTTGCAAATACAGGGTGTTTTGATGCATTTTTAAATAAAAATGAATTTTGCGCCATCTAGCGGCAATAATTTGTACTAACTATATTCAGCAATTAGAAAGGTAATTTGAATACTTTTTCAACAAAATCGGTTGAAAAATAACCGAATGAGAAAGAAAAGAGCTACAGTAATTTTGACTTAGCTGCACAACCAACTTTTGCAAGAATTTTTGTGCAGGTAAGCCAAAAACGTCAAAATCAAAGTCAAATTGTTTACCTGCCTTAATGTGCAGGTATATCAATACAGACTGAAAACAAACAAAACAAATTAAGCTAATGATGACAACTTTGTGCCTTGCACCAGATCTTGCGATTTTTATGGTTACAAAACGACTAAAGTAGGATATTTTTGTCACAAAAAAAGTTTATTTTATGTGTGTTTTTTTTCCTACATTTGAAAAACTAAATTGAAAAACAAAGCAAAACACAAGAGGCAGCTAACGGTGATCTTTTTTATGAAAGTAATGTAAAACTGCCAAAAAAAATATGAGGCAGTTATCTTAAATGCGCAGGTACAAAAAATGCACTTAAAGAAGGCAATTGCATACATAGTTTTGTAAAATAGAAACGAAACGAAAATTTTGTGCAGTTGTAGCAAATGTGCACTTAAGAAAAAGGCAGTTAAATCAAAACTACTGTATAAGATAATGAAATTTTATATTAAAATATATATGTAACATTAGGGTGGCAGGTATTTTACAAAATGTTGAATTTCGAGATGTGCACACCCCTATTTTTTTACAGTTGACCTAAAAAGCATATGGTGAAAATTTGAGCCAAATTGGACAATTTTAAACCGCGGCACACAGAGGTCAAAGGTCAAATTTCTGGAAATTTTTTTTTTTTTTGTACAAAAAATTAATTCCAAAAGTCATATTTGCCCGAATAATTTAATGAAAATTTGTAATTCAGTTCTTTTATGTTTATTTTTCTTACTATGATAATTTTTGTTGCCAAATAATTTCCCAGGGGTCAAAAATTACCCAATTTATACAATTTCGATAAATAATCACACAAAAAGGCATAATTTAAATAAAGGTATTCATTTAAAGTATTTAAGCTTCGTATACTGTGTATATGTTGTAAGTTTACTCGATTAATGTCAAAACTAGTTTACGAGCCCTCGTAAATATACGCTAACATTTTTATGTGTAAACTTTTTCGTATTTATACACACATTTGAATATTGTCAAAAATAAAATTATTTTGTATTGTTTTGTTTGTTGTTTTTTATTTTCTGTTTTATTTGTTTTTAAATGATACAAATTTAAGAAGTTCTGTGTTTAATTTATGAAAAGATCAAAATAGTGGCTAAATACAAAATTGAAATGTAAATAGTTTTATAAGGTGTGTTCATTCAAATAAACAGGTAAAGTTACAAATATACGCGATTACAAAAACACACGGTTTACGAGGGCATAAATGCAGTTAGATGAATATCACTAATAATTTTTTTTCTCAGAATTGTAAAATGAGTTTTACTAAATATAAACAATATAACTACGGCCATAAATTGATACCACATAAGACTGATTTAAAATTTTCAGATAACTAAATTATGAGTACTTAATAAGTTTCTTCGGGTAGTTAAAATAAACTGAAGGAAATGGCAATTAAGTGGTACCCTTTACGATTTTCAACACTTTGAAAATTTTTTTAAACGTTAACCCTTAATCTGACCATTTGGACCATCTCTGTTTAATTGCATTCAAGTTTGTTTTAAAAACGTAAATATGATTTCTAACAATATGTACATAATTTAACATTATTGTATTCAGTACGTACTTAACGATTAAAACGAAATGTTGGTTTAGAAAATTGTGAGTATTTTCGTGCTTGCTCCCGACACTTTACTTTGTAATTTTGTAAGAGAAGAAAAGAAAAAAAATGTATACTTAAAACTAACTTAAAGATACCTTAAAACTAACTTAAAAACTAAGTGTAAACAAATATACATTGTTAAGGACTAGCCTCTGTGTGCTGACAAAGAAACTATGAATCAGCGACGATTCCGATTCAGTAATTGAATTACTACGCTCACGTAGTAACCCAAAAGGAAAGAGGTAATTCGTATTAGACCAACTTGTATCTCGTTGCTCAAATACAATTTCTCTTAAAATCTCGTTATTGTGTAAGTTTAATTTATCCAAAAACCGTCTCATAAGATTTAAAGTATACATTCCGAATGGAGTTACATGGGATGCATTATAAATATAACGATTTGAAAAACGTTTGCTATAGTCCTTAAAATGCTTTCCCACACATAAATGAAGAATTTCAAATTGTTTCATTATCGTAGGAGAAATTGAGAACCAAATAGGAAATGCTTAAGCCAAGACCGGCCTGATACTTACCTTATAAATTAGCAACTTTGTTGCTACTGGTAAATATCTACTCAAAAATAATTTGTTAAATGAACCGAGTTGCCCTTTTCAGCACATTTCTCTCATGTTCATTAAATTTTACTAATTTATTAAAATTGACACCCAAATATTTAAAAATATCTATAAAAGGGATTTACCTATCGTTCAAAGTTTTAACCGCTTACTCTCAGGAACAACAAACCTTCTACATTTCCCTGATGCATTTCTTAGACATATCGCCCAGGGATGATAAATGTGATTTTCAAAATAGTACCAACTTGCTTAAAAAATAGTACTTTTTCGACCTCCATAGTACCAAAAAATATTTTTTGGTACTAAATGAACGATCCCTATAATCAAACTACAGCTCGCGTTTTAAAAGAAAAGTTTACGAAATTTGGTACGTAAGTTTCTTCTGCATCGATTACTAACGCTACTTTGAATAACAGATCAACTAGGGACATTTCCCCCATTCATCTTGAACACATTGACACGGTGCAGAAAATATAATTTAATAACATACATTTAAATTTAAATTTAACGGTTCGTTGTAATTCAAACATCTGTGTTTATCATACACAGAGTTGAATAGAATCAGCTGAGATATCTTAAGAATTAAGGTTCAAAGCAAAAAAGAGTAATAATGACAAAAGGATAAAAATAGCATTGTTAAATTTCGTTGATGTTAGTCTAAGTTGAGTTGTTGATAACAAACTCGATTTGCTTTCAACAGTCATATAAGTAGACGACTATCAAATATTAACCCACTCAAAGGCGGAAGGCACTGATGATGGCTTTGTAGCGAAAGCCGAAAATGCGCATTCTGCCTTGCTGGTCTTATCGAATTTTTTCAATAATTTTTATTCTTTGTAATTTACTTGTGAAAATTGTATCATCTTTCTTTGATTTGAAAAATAATTTAAACAGAAAGTGATATTAATTTATGATCTTGAGTCGAACTAAGATAACATTCATTTACTTTGAATAACAGATCAACTAGGGACATTTCCCCCATTCAGCTATTGAGAATGGTTAGAATCGGTCCATGTTTTGACTTAGTAGTCATGAAGAGGTCCTATCTGATATTAAATGTATTGGTATTTAATGTTATAACCCAATCAAAGCAATTTTGTTTGATTTCTTTCTTTAATTTTATTCGTTAGTGAGGTAGTGATCATTCCGGGCAAAGACCTAGGCTCAAATTTGGCTTAGTTCCTACCGGCTCTTTTTTACAGCGTTTTGTGCTTGGAAAAGTCCGAAAAATTACAAATATTTCATTTTTTTTCAAGGTTTTTTAAAAAAAATTAAAAACTCGAAAAAATTAATTTATCTCGCTAACTGTCGAGTCGATATTTAAAACTCGGAAAACAGAATATTACACGTAATAGATAGCATAAGGCCGGAAATACGATCCCTTCCACTATCGGAAAAATCTATATTTGAACTTGTTAAATGTATTTCTATAGAATTATTTGGTATGAAAATAATAAATTTGTGCTGACGTTTGATTCAGATTTTTGTTTTAATGAAGTCCCTGAAAATCGTATTCATTTTCGTTAGAAGGTGAAAATTATTTTAAAGGGATTTAATCAATTCAGCTTATTTGATTTATTCAACAATTAAATTAAGTACTACCTCAATTAATATAATCCTCGAGGAACGCAACTTCTTGGTTATCACAACAATTTAATTTTAAAGTTACGATTATTAAGGATCTTTTTAAATCAAAAATACTAAATTTTCGAAAAATTTTAATTCACCTTATTTTTAATATTTTTGTGTACATATTTTAATAATCTGTTTCATTGAATTACGTATTTTAAACTCCGATAGTTAATTTGTTCATTTTAAATACAATATTTGGTATGAAAATTACAAAAAAAAAATAAAACATGAAAATTTGTAAATAGTACTAAATGAGTCATAGGAGTACCATAGTACTTTTGAGGTTCTAATAGTACCACAAAAAGTACTATGGTACTAACTTTATCATCCCTGATATCGCCTCACTTTTAGAAGAGTTACTTCTTATTCCCCATTATTATTCGTTATAAAAATTATTCACCACAAAAAGATGTAAAGAAACCTTTTCTAAAGCCCTTTGAGGAGATTCATCACTAGCATGTAATAAAGAATCATCAGCATATAAAATTCCTGTCGATTTCCCAACTATATGAGGGAAGTCGTTAATAAATATGTTATATAGATGAGGAGCTAATATTGAGCCCTGAGGAACGCCACAATTCACCACTCCAGAATCAGAGAACTTTTGAGAATTTTAATAATAGAAGGGTTAAATCCCAAATTTATCATTTTAAATAAGGCTCTATGTGATAAGCATGATCAAATGCTTTTTCTATATCTAGTGAGACAGCAACAGTGCATTTTCTTTGTCTCAGATTACGGATAATATCATCTTAAAATTTAAGTAGAGCAAGTGTTGCAGAATGACCATTCTTGAATCCAAACTAGAGTTTGGAATATAACTATTGTTCATATTCAAATCCATTTTATCACGAATTACTTTTTCAAATAATTTGCCCAAATTCGACGATAACGAAATTTAAGCATTTAATTTAAAATTTATTGTTAATTTTTTTCTTTTTTATAAAATTTGCTCATGCCATAAATCGAACCTTGGACTCCATATTGCCAATGTCTTCTTTCGATTCATACCGAGTTTGTTGAGGAACTGACTATAAGATTTGTTATAGATGGGGTCTCATCGAATGAGTTTGAGTTAAATGGAGGGGTACAGCAAAGTTCCGTTCTTTCTCCTCCTTTGCTTGTCTTTCTTTGTCAAGCTTCCAATCCTGTCTACTATACTTTTGCAGATGGCTGCAACATTTGTCACTCTTATTTATTCTATCAATGTTGTGGTTTAAAGGCAGACTATGAATTTCATACCCGATCGTTAGCCTCCATATTGTTGGTTGGCCCATAGTGCGGTGAGGTGGGTCATCAGCGTCATCTGTTCACATGGGTATTAAAGAGATGACCTAAATTGTCAGATTAAGGGTTAGTGTTTAAAAACATTACCAAAGTGTCGAAATTCATAAATTAATACCACTTAATTGCCATTTCCTTCAGTTTGTATTAAGTATCCGAAGAAATTTATTAATTACACATAACTTAGTTATCTGAAAATTTAATCAGTCTTATATGGTATCAATTTATGACCGTGAATATATTATTTATATTTAGTAAAACTCATTGTCCAATTCTAAGAAAAAAAATTATTTAAATTAGGCCTTTTTGTATGATTATTTATCGAAATTGTATAAATTGGGTAATTTTTGACCCCTGGGCAATAAGAAGGTTAATTATTTGTCAACAAAAATTATCATAATAAGAAAAGTGAACATAAAAGAACTTAATTACAAATTTTTATTAAATTATTCGGGGAAATATGACTTACAATTAATTTTTTGTAAAAAAAGTGAAATTTCCCGAAATTTGTGTGCCGCGGTTTAAAATTGTCCAATTTGGCTCAAATTTTCACCATATGCTTTTTACGTAAACTGTAAAAAATAGGGGCGTGCCATTCTCGAAATTCAACATTTTGTAATATACCTGCCACCCTAATGTAACATATATATGTAACAATGCTCAAATGTTCAAATTAAATTTCTAATTGCTGAATATAGTTAGTACAAATTATTGCCGCTAGATGGCGCAAAATTCATTATACCCTACACCACTATGTGGTCAGGGTATTATAAGTTTGTGCTGATGTTTGTAACACCAAAAAATATTCGTCCTAGACCCACCTTATAGTATACCGATCGGCTCAGAATTTTTTTTTATTTCGATTTAACGATGTCCGTCTGTCCGTCCGTCTGTCTGTCCATGCATTCTTGTGCGCACTCTACAGGTCGCAAATATTAAGATATTTTGATGAAACTTGGTACACCGACTTATGTCGGCCCAAGGACGACGCCCATTTTTTGGTTAAAATCGGTCCATGTTTAGACCTAGTGCCCATATAAGTGTCCTACCAAAATTATATTGTTTATACGCTGCAGGTCGTAAATATTAAGATATTTTGATGAAATTTGGTACACAGACCTATGTTAGCCCAATAACGCAGCCTATTGATTTTGGTGAACATCGGTCCATGTTTAGACCTAGTGCCCATATAAGGGTCCTACCAAAATTATACTGTTTATACGCTGCAGGTCGCAAATATTAAGATATTTTGATGAAATTTGGTACACAGACCTATATTGGCCCAATAAAGCAGCCTATAAGGGTCCCCCCAAAATTGGCTTGTTTACAAACTGCAGGTCGCAAATATTAAGATATTTTAATGAAATTTGGTGCGCTGACTCACATTATAGAAAATTTTGACACAAGCCCCATTTTAACCCATTCGAATTTCGGATCCAAACATTAGTTGGCTTTTAACCAGACTGGTGTAGGGTATTGTATAGTCGGCATGCCCGACTTTAACTTTTTACTCGTTTTTATTTAAAAATGCCTCAAAACACCCTGTATTTGCAAATATTATGAGTTCATATGTTCAGCAAAAATACTCGCCAAAGGATTTTGTACAAATTTGCCAACATCATTTGGTCGAATTCTGGAAATTTAAAGGTGAAAATTTTGATTTTCTTCAATAGCCTAAAAATAACTATAATTTTGTAAGGAATTATGAAAAAGTCGCAGAACAAAAGTTGTATATTTACTTAACCCATGGAAAGGAATTTTGTTCCCCAAAGTAAAAACAGTGTCTGTGGTCTTAATTACTGATGTATAATTCATTTCAGTAGCATAAATTCCCGTTTTCTAAAATATTCACTATTTTTTAAATGAATGAATAAAATTTGCCGAAAATAGGCTTTAATGTTTTTCGTACGGCACAAATTGGGCTGAATATTATATCTTGAAAGTCAACATAGTTGTTGATGACTATAATATCTAAAATACTGCAGTGGTGCTTTAAGATTACATTCGTACTTCAAATGTTATATGTGAATGAAGGTGAAAATAACGCATTTTTTAAAATTTTCTCGCTTTTTTTTAATATTTTCCAAATTTTCTTGTAAACGAAAAATGCGATCGTCACGCACCACCGCAGAATTTTAGAATTTAAGTCATTAACAACTGTGTTGAATGGCAAGACATAATATTCAGCCCAATTTGTGCCGCGTTAAATGTTAGCAGTAGCATTTTCTTACTTCCAAGTTTTGTTGTTGCCACATTTTTTTGGCATATTGCTAAATATACCACATTAACTATTAAACAGGGTTGGCAACCGAAACGAATTAGGGTCGATTTTATAGTTCATAGTTTAATGCAGTTAGCACCCTACTATCAAAATTGAAGCCGATTTGAATGGATGAAGAGTATTTAAGTGCTGTATATTCTTATACTGTGCGAACTAGTGTTTCTTCATAACCAAATATTCTAAAATATATAGAAACTCTGCCACTAAAAGGTTAATGCAAACTGAAAAATCGTCCATTATTCGTTAAGGTTGCCATCCATGCTTTTAAATAATTATAAAACTCTAAAAAAAATTAGTTATAACATAAAATTTTTATAAATAAAGGCAAACATACACGTTCAATATTATTGATCAATATTTTTAAAATCAACCAATCAGAACAAAATATTTAAAAATAAAATGTTTCGATTGGTTGATTTTTGGAAAATTTATCAATAAGTTAGGCACTGATTCTATATTAAACCTATTAGATTTGGAAACATTTTTGTATTCGAAAAACTCTTTGATACTGTAACATTTTTTATATTTTTCTTATAAAAGATTCACAGACACTGCAAAAAAATTTTACAATTTACGGCGTCTTCCTATTATCATATTGTGAGAATTTTTTCCGTATCAGAATCTCCACTGTGCTTGCTATGGAAATTTTATTTAATTTTTAAATGATTTTGAAACGTCCCAGTGTAGAAACGGTAATGACATATCATTATTTTTTGGACTACCAGTAATGACACCCACTTACCTTCTGTATTATTTTAAAAGATATAATAATGAGTTACTGATAATGACTTATTTTTATCATTATTTCAAATAGAAAATAATTTTTTAGATTTTTTTGAAAATTTTTTGAAATCTATTTTTAGACTCAATATATTTTAAACACTGGTAAGGATATATGTAACCACATAGTTTTTGGTTTTTTGTATGTTGGCGAGTAAGCTTACTTGTGTGCAGCAGGTCAATTGTGTTTTTATCTATTAAATATTACATGTCGATATAGCTCAGATGGTAGAGCTGTTGACTGGCAATTTGTAGACCCAGGTTCGATTCCCGCACCAGCTAACTTTATTTAAAAAAAAAATACAATAAAAAATATTTTTTTTTATATAATTTATTTTTTAGAAAATCTATTTTTAGACTCATTATTTTTGTCAGTACTGGTAAGCACATAGGTAACGATATATTTTTTGATTTTTCGTATGCTGGTGTGTAACGACAACTCATTATTTTTCGCGACATCGCCATATAAAGGTAATAAGAAATGTAATAACAAAAGTACCTAGTTACCATTACCAAGTATGTAGTTACATAACCACATATCTGGTAATGATTTTCTACACTGGGGTACTAAGTTTGCGATTTTAGAGATATTTTCTGTTAAAAATAGTTCGGATTCTCTACTGCGATTTCTTAACTTATTTGTGATAAAATTTGATAGTTAACGAAAAAATTGTTGATTATAGAAAATAGCTGTGTTTGTGCGGCAAGCTATCAGCGTTGGCTTATGTCATTCCCATATAAATTTGACATAAGCCAACGTTTAGTGTTAACTCTCAACGTTACTACCCAGTGTAGAAACGGTAATGACATATCATTATTTTTTGGACTACCAGTAATGACACCCACTTACCTTCTGCATTATTTTAAAACATATAATAATGAGTTACTGATAATGACTTATTTTTATCATTATTTCAAATAGAAAATAATTTTCTAGATTTTAATCAAAATTTTTTGAAATATATTTTTAGACTCAATATTTTTTAAACCCTGGTAAGGATATATGTAACCACATATTTTTTTGATTTTTTGTATGTTGGCGAGTAAGTTTACTTGTGTGCAGCAGGTCAATTATGTTTTTATCTATTAAATATTACCCTATAAACATTTTCACTGGAATTCAAGTTGAAATCAAGTTCAATTCCAGCCCTGTTTTCCAGTTTCAAGGCTTGAATTCAACTTTTATTACATTTTATTTCAATAGCATACTCCAGCAAAAGGGAAACAAAAATTCAAGTTTGAAATATTTTTGTTAAAAAAACAAGTGCTAGAATTTGAAATATACTTTACTTCAAGCAAAATTTAAAGCACTTGAATTTTTAAAACCTACGTGCTACGAGCTCATAGTAGAGCTATTGACTGGCAATCTGTAGACCCAGGTTCGATTCCCGCACCAGCAAATTTTTAGTTAATAAAAAAAAATAAAATAAAAAACATTTTTTTTTTATATAATTTATTTTTTTGAAAATCTATTTTTAGACTCATTATTTTTGTCAGTACTGGTAATCACATAGGTAACGATATATTTTTTGATTTTTCGTATGCTGGTTTGTAACCATAACTCATTATTTTTCGCGACATCGCCATATAAAGGTAATAAGAAATGTAATAACAAAAGTAAGTAGTTACCATTACCAAGTATGTAGTTACATACATAGATGGGCACAAGTACATTAAGTACAAGTACAAGTACCATGGTACTTGTACTTGAATTTTTTTAAGTACAAGTACCAAGTTTCAAATGTACTTTGTAATGAGTACCAATTACTAGGGAAGTACTTGATACTTAAGTACCAATACCTTAAAATGTACTAGGTACTTGCTAAGTACACTTGGTACTTGCTAAGTCCTATGGTACTTGTTAAGTACTTTTGGTACTTGCTAAGTTCTATGGTACTTGCTAAGTACTTGTGGTACTTATTAAGTACTATGGTACTTGTTAAGTACCTTTGGTACTTGCTAAGTACTATGGTACTTGCTAAGTACCTTTGGTACTTGTTAAGTACTATGGTACTTGTTAAGTACCTTTGGTACTTGCTAAGTACCATGGTACTTGTTAAGTACTATAGGTACTTGCTAAGTACTATGATACTATATTTTGTCTGTTTATATCTTTTAAAAAAAAATACAAAAAAATTAAAAATTTTAATAAAAGACTCAGGAAGAACCAGTTAGCAAGCCTAAAAAAGATTAGTGGGATTCATGTAGAGTCGTATATTAATGTTACATAGCGTAAACCTTGTAGTTATACCAGGGATGGAAAGAAAGCTCGAGCGAGCCATAAGTATATAATTTTGTTTAAAAAGCTCGGAAGCCAAAATTAAAAGAGCTGCTCAAATAAAAAAGCTCGCAACTAAAAAAAAATAAAAACCTTATAAAAATGAAAAGGCTCGTTTACAAAACTGAATAGAGTTTTTTAAATCGAGCAGCTCGTATAAAAAATTCCATAGAGCTTTTTTTTATCGAGCAGCTCTGTAACGAAATTTAATTGAGTTTTTGAAATCGAGCCGCTAAAAAAGCTCGCTCCCATTAAAATAATTTAGATATTATAAAAAACAAGAACGGTAACTTAGTTACACTATATCCAACAGTAATATTAGCTGTGTTTGTGTGACTCTCTATCAGTGTTATCAAGAACGATTTTGACAGTTTTCCAACGTATTCCGGCTTTCTACTGTCAAAATTGTTCGAGATATCATTGATAGGAATGCCGCACAAACGCAGCTATAGTCCCTAGATTTTGAATTTTAAAAATTGAAAAAAACATAGCTGAAATTGCAAAGTTTCAAATATCAGAAAAAATCGCCAAAACAAAAAAAAAATGCAAAAATTTTAAAAAATGGCCAAAATTAAAAAAAAAATCATCAAAAGTGAAAAAAAAACTTTAAAATTAAAAAAAAAACGTCAAAAGTGAAAAAATCACCAATATAAAAAAATCTAAAATTTTAAAAAATCGTCAAAAATTAAAAAAAAATCGGCGAAATTGGAAAAAATTAAAAAAAAGTGGCAAAAATTGAAAAAATCGTAGAAATTGGAAAACAAATCTCCAAATTTAAAAAATCATGTAGATTTTATAAAAAAATTTAAAAAATCGACAAAATGTTAAAAAATCTTCAAAATTTCTCAACATCGTCAAAAATTAAAAAAATCGCCAAATTAAAAAAAATCGTTAAAATTTAGAAAAAATCGCCCAAAATTTGAAAAATTGCCTAAATTGAAAAATTTTGACAAAATCGTCATAACTTGAAAAAATGGTCAATATTTGAAAAATTTTAAAAAAATCGTAAAAATTAGAAAAAATCGCCAAAATTTCAAAATGTCGTAAAAATTTTGAAAAAATTGTCAATATTTGAAAAAATTGTCAATATTTGAAAAAATTGTCAATATTTGAAAAAATTACCAAAATCGTTTATATTTCAAAAAGTCGTTAAAAATTGGAAAAAATCGGAAAATTTTGAAAAAATTGGCAAAATTGAAAAATTTTGTAAAAATTTTGAAAAAATCGTCATAACTTGAAAAAATCGTCAATATTTGCAAAAATTGCAAAAATAATCAAAATTAAAAAAACAATCTTCAAAAATTAGACAAAATCGCCAAAATTGCGAAATATCGTAAAAATTTTTAAAATTGTCAATATTTTGAAAAAATTGCCCAAATAGTCAAAATTTAAAAAAATTGTCAAAAGTTAGACAAAATCTCCAAAATTTTAAAATATTGTTCCAAAACCGTTGTCCGTTTTCATTTAACTCATTTGGTTTTAAAGATACTAGCGGTATTACAAATAAAAGCCCTTTTCTCTCTACGAGGCTTAGTTTTTGAGAAAAACGCGATTTTAAAATCTAGCAATGCAAGTCAAAATTTAGTTTCGGTATCGGGGTATTGGTAGTGGGTTTTGACCTTTGGTGCAGTCATTTTTCCTCTAGCTCTTCTAGTTTGGGAGATATGGATGCTTAAAATTTTATTTTAGCGATTTTCGCCTTAATTTTTTCACAGATGACTCAAATTTGGAAGGATGGTTTTTGAATGGGGTAAATTTATAGGAAAGTGGATTTTGGGAAAATAGATATTTGATGGAATAGAATTTTTGATAAGGTGAATTTTGAATAGAGAAGAATTTTTGATGGGATGATTTTTGAATAGGATAATTTTTTAATAGAGTGGAGATTTTCGATAGGATAAATTTTGAGTAGTAGGAATTTTTGATGGAGTGGAATGATATATCGATATCCTTCAACATCCCTATATGACCGGGATTTTTTACTTGTAAGGATTTTTCGACACTTTTGAACCCTTTCGGAATTTATTATTCTTAGGGGACCTGCAGTACCGTTTGATAGGTTGTTCGATAGGGTTTTTATGTTAAAGGGTTTTTTTCGGTAACTCATTTTTCTGATATACATATCGGGAAACGGATAGTATGGACCAAGATTTCTTTGTTGAATCTAACCTATTTGGGGGGATTTGTGGGATGCGAACTATCCAAACGTAGAAAACGTGGACATCCACGGAAAGGGGGTCAAATTAATTCGGACTGCCTGAGGGAGAGGGAAAAAGCATATAATAGACGCAAGCACCAAAATTTAAGAATATTATCAACTATTATACTGCGTTCCCACTCATTGAGACAGAACGTTGATACTAAAGAGGGTGACATGATTAACACACTATTTCAATGAAGTGGTTATTATACATGGATGCAAATTTAATCACCCACTAGCGATCATAAAGTAGGGAACCCATTCTAATGCGATTTTTTACATCCATGTAATGCCGTTAACGTGCCTATTCCTACGAGAGGTCTGCGACTCTTAGTTGTGACTGTATTCCCCATGTATTTGTTATTGCAAAGTCACAATAAATTATATTTATTAAAATTTTCGCTTGAAAACTTCAAAAAAATTAAGAATTGGTATCGACACAATCATAAAATTGACAAATAAAATCTGAATTTTTTGAATTTTATTGTTGCTTTGTATGAAAAGTTGTGACTATCAGTCTTAAAAATAGTCTTATGACGGCCACAACGAGTCAAAAGTAGGAATAGGCACCTAAAATGCACAAATATACACATAAATATTGTGAAACTTGACGAGTGCAGTAGTATTGAAAACTACTATATATATTATGTTCTATGGTTCCATTAGGAACAAAGGGCCACAAAAAACTACTATAGTACTTAGTAAGTACCATAGTACTTAGCAAGTACCAAAGGTACTTAACAAGTACCATGGTACTTAGCAAGTACCAAAGGTACTTAACAAGTACCATGGTACTTAACAAGTACCAAAGGTACTTAACAAGTACCATAGTACTTAACAAGTACCAAAGGTACTTAGCAAGTACCATAGTACTTAACAAGTACCAAAGGTACTTAGCAAGTACCATAGAACTTAGCAAGTACCTATAGTACTTAGCAAGTACCATAGAACTTAGCAAGTACCCGTAGTACTTAGCAAGTTCCACAGTACTTGTTAAGTACCTTGGTACTTAGAAAGTACCAAGTAATTAACCAAGTAATAAGTACTTTGAATGTACTTGTACTTATTTTTTGTAAGTACAAGTACCAAATACTTGTACTTTACTAGTACTTAAGTACTGAGGTACTGAATACTTCCCGACTATGGTTACATAACCACATATCTGGTAATGATTTTCTACACTGGGTAATGTTAAATTTGTATGGCAATGACATTAGCCAACGTTGATAGGCTGCCGCACAAAGACAGCTAATATATCGTTAACTTATTAATAGCAAATTTTTCTAAGTTTATGTTAACAATTTTTTGGTTAAATCTTACATTTTCATAACAACTAAAACTCAAATTAATTTTGTTGGTTCTTATAAAAAATTACCGAATAAGCTTTACTTTAACTCAACCGACATTTGTTTTAAGTTAGAAGCTATATTGATAAAATCGTTAACAAAGTTAGAGAACCACACTAATGAAACAGATTTTCACTGACAAAAACTAACTGAACGTCCAAATAATGTCGAAATGGGGTTAAACAGATTTTTCCGAACCCTTGTTTGGTACTTTTTGGAACAACTTGGCAAACCTATGCTAAAACATGTATTAAAACCTCTACTTCTAGTTCATAAAATATCTATAGATATGACTACCATATAAGATATAAAAAATGCGATGTACACTAAAAGGACAGCAAAGTACTAGCAAACTACTAAATTTGTTATTAAATGTACTGGGATAATACCAAAAAAATAAAATCCCAAGCCTGTGCCAACGTTGGGAAATAACTACGGCCAAGCGTTTATTGGTGTTATCATTTCGACAACATGCCAGTACAGTGAAAGTTGAAAATTCGACGCATTGCCAGTACATACATATACCACCGTCTCCAATACCGGGGCGACATTGTGCCGTTTGTATTTTTCTACTTGGGTTGTTTATTACATATGCATACATACTGAGGTATGTAGTTTTCATTCAGTACCGGTACAAACAGGCCTGTTTTAAAAAAAAAATACAAACTACAAACACATGCTTGCAATTGATTACACTATGGAACATTTTTGGGATTTTTGTCGGGGGGGTGAGAAATTCCAAGTCAGGGTGATGGTACTAGGTCAGTATAGTAAAACCCTCAAAGGGTTTGGCGTTCGTATGTGTCATTTTTTTTTATGACCTTTTAAATTTTTTCCTTATCTTGATGTTTTTTCGCTTAGTTGTAACATTTTGGCAAAAACGTAGTTTAACATAACTCGAGAACCACTTGTCCGATTTTGATGAAACAAATTTAGAAAAATTTAGAATTACAATTTCTTTAATCCGTTCATATAACGTTTTCCTATATGTGCAACACTTTCGAAGTTAAAAATGAATGTATGAAGGGAAAAAAGTATTTTTTGCCTAAAAATTTAAATATTTTTTTTTAAAAATTCATAAAAAATCCAAAATGGAAAAAGTGCCAAAACTAATCACTTTCGCGTAAAGTCACATAACTCATGAGCAAAAAAAGGCATAGATCATGAAAATCGATGCACGCGTTTCTCATTTATTCACAATTAGGTAAATGTATGAATTTCAAAAATTTGCTCCAGATATGCACAACATTATTTGGAGAAAACATTGACACTCACAAGCCGAACTCTCTCATATTTTTCTAATGTACTAAAAGAGAAATATTGATGTGGCAACACTGGTTCTGTAATGTTCACATAAAACATGCATTGTCATTATACTTCTTCTCTTTCTCACACTGGTTCTGTGATTTTTGTCATTCAACAAGTGCCGACGAACGCGAACAGTAAAAGTGATTTTTCTCCAGTTTTTTAAAAGTGAACAAAAGAGAACAGAATATGGAACTGTGCAAGCCAGATATACATATGTAAATAGCTTTTGCTACTGCTGTGGTCAATATGTCTCAACACATAAAAAAAGGGGAAATTTCAGTACTGATTTTGTTCAAACATACGAGATGTACTTCAACCAAAATGTTATAGTGAACGAAAATTGGGTACCAAATATAGTGTGTAAAAGCTGATACAACCGTCTAATGGATTGGAAAAATAGAAGACGTGAAAGTATGCCATTCGGTATCCCAATGACTTGGACTAATCCTGGCGAAGGTCACAATCCATTGAATTGCTATGCATGTGCGAATAAAGGAGCCGCAAAAAGGATAAGAAAATCGTATAATTACGTTGGTGTTGCAAGTGCCGCAACACCATTGCCTCATTCGGACCACATTCCTGTGCCAAAAGCTTCTAGCCCAGATATTTTCTCTTCTACGACTGCTCCGACATATCATGCACGTGATGATTCCCCATATGAGCCATCAGTATCCAATGAGCCAATTTTAATAAATCAAAATAAGCTTGATTCAATTGTTGCCAAGTTGGAATTAACACAGCATAAATCGGAAGAGCTGGCTTCCATTTTGAAATCAAACAATTTGTTGGCACCCGGTGTGAAAGTCATAGCTTATCGAAGTCGTCAGGCAACACTCCAAAGTTTATTCCTTGTGAATGATGAAAAAACTTCTGCATATTGCCCGGATGTAGGAAAATTGATGGACGCAATGGAAATAAAATATGAAGCAGATGACTGGAGATTATTTATTGACAGTTCAAAACTCAGCTTGAAGGCGGTTTTACTGCATAAGACCAATAAAAAACCTTCAGTTCCAATCGCCTACAGTACAGAAACGAAAGAAACATATGATGCACTGGAAAATATTTTAAAAATGGTTAACTACGCCAAACATATGTGGCGCATATGCTGCGATTTAAAAGTTGTAGCAATGCTTTGCGGTCTTCAAAGCGGCTATATAAAATATATGTGCTTTTTGTGCGATTGGGACACACGATTTTCCGGTGACCAATATGCATGCCACGGATGGAAACTCAGAGAGCACAGCAGGTTACAAACGGCCAATATTATTCGTGAGCCTCTAGTGCCGAAGGAGAAGATATTGCTGCCACCACTGCATATTAAACTTGGAATTGTTAAGAATTTTATCAAAACTGTCGCCAAAAGAGATGAAGTTTTCTTGTGTTTGAAACTAATTTACCCGAGACTCAGCGAAAGTAAAATTAAAGAAGGTAAGTTATAATATCACATTCATTTCCCATGATTTTCCATCTTAACAAATTAATTTTTTCCAATCAGGCGTACTAAATGGTCCAGATATAAGAAAGCTGATTAAAAGTGACGCATTCAACAATATTTTGATTGACGCTGAATTGAATACATGGCAGGCAATCAAAGAAGTAATAGAAGGCTTGTTGGGAAAGCATCGTTCTAACAACTACGATGTTTCTGTCGCAAGGATGTTAAGAGCATTCTCGGAAATTGGTGTCCACATGTCCTTGAAAATCCATTATTTACATCATCATCTGGACTACTTCAGCAAACAATTGGCTACCGAATCTGATGAACAAGGTGAACGCTATCATCAAGTTGCTATGCCATTTGAAATGAGGTAATACTGATTTTTTATTTTTTCAAACTCATTTTAATAAAACAAAAACTTACAGATATAGAGGCAAAAAGTCGCCGAGTGCAATAATTGCGGAAATTTGCTGGTGGAGTAAGTTAGTGTGGCAAGACAAGGATGATCTTGATGATAAAGAATTTTCAATAGATGCAGAAGGGCCAACAGTGGAGTCACACATTGACATTATGTGTGGTTCAGAAACTGATGATAGCGATGAATGCGATGCCACTAGTCCCGAACAACCACCATCGAAAAAGTCTAGGCAATATTTATTAAAATAAATAAAAATAAATAAATAAAATAAAAATAAAAAATTATAAAAATGTTTATTTAATTTTTTTAGTAGTTTATGGCCAGAAGTCTGGAGTTATTGGGGATAATTTATGAAAAAGGCGATAAATGACACTTTTTTGAATAAAAACAAATATCAATATTCTTGTCAAAATGGGATACCTTCACTTAATTGTAAATAAAAGCAGAACGCGTTAAATTTTGTTTATAGGTTATGTGACTTTACATGAAATTAATAACACTTGATCCTTTTTTCCGTTTTGGATTTTTTATGAATTAAAAAAAAAAAAATTTTAATTTTTAGGCAAAAAAATATTTTTTTTTCTCCACAAATTTATTTTTACCGGCAAAACTGTTGATTATAAAGAAAAACGAAAGAAAGAAATTGTAATTCTAAATTTTTCTAAATTTGTTTCATCAAAATCGGACAAGTGGTTATCGAGTTATGTTAAACTACGTTTTTGCCAAAATGTTACCACTAAGCGAAAAAACATCAAGATAAGGAAAAAATTTAAAAGGTCATAAAAAATGACACATACGAACGCCAAATCCTTTGAGGGTTTTACTATACTGACCTAGTACCATCACCCTGACTTGGAATTTCTCACCCCCCAGATTGGCTGTTGTACTGTGTAATTAGCCGTTTTTTCTATTCACTTGGATTTAATATATCCAAAAAGTATTTCTAAAAGTGCTCAACAGATGGGGTTAGATTCTCCTTATTTTAAAAAGAATTTTCTGTCCGATACTTCTTTCACCCTAATTTTTAATACCGAATTCGATGATGAAGGATTTTACTTTAACTTTTAATTATATTTTATATAAAACAGCGATAAACAGTATGCCTTTTAAGTTTTATCACTTCAATTTATATATTTACACAATTGAAAAATTCCATTGCAATATTTAATATTCACTAATTGGATTTAATTAAATTACTTACTGTAGAGTGAAAAATTGCCATTTCTATTTCAGCTATTTCTCCATGCCCAGGATTAAAAATATGTATTTGTTAAGGTGTAGTTTTTTTCTAAACATATTTCATGAAAAAAATTAATAAAAACCTTTTATTTGTTAGTTTTTCAATTTTTTTGTTTCTCTTTTAATTTGCATTCGTATTTTTTTCTGACATTAAATTAATAGGCTGTTTCATATATTTGTGCTTTTATTGTGGATTTATTAAATCCAGCTTTTTTTTGGATTTAATAAATCCACATTTTGTATGAAAAATTCTAAATCCAGGTGATTAAAAAACAGGCTAATTATGAATTGTTTAAATAAAAAATGTTCCATTACCAACTTGGATGAAAGAATGCTTGTTTGCTGGCTATGTCATCCATTTTAAATGTAGCGGTATTCCTGTTTTAGCAGCTGAAGCAACTCAAAGGCATGATGGATTGCATTTTTGATGTACCAATTGTAGAAAAATCGGGATTGATTTTTACAAGTTTTTTCAAAGTAGAAAATCTGTTTTTCTTGATATTCAAAAGGAAATCTCGGATCTTTCAAGCCGTGTGTCTGAGTATTGGAAATTGTTTGATGAGTATAAATTTCTAGATAATTTTAAATCTCCACAACATTCATCACCAAAACGTCGTAAATCTTCTAGAAGCAAGACAAATCCTCAAAGCCCCGCTTCTACTGTAGCGAATAATATTTATGTTGAAATTATCACACCAATTACCGCTTCTACCTCTAAATCTGTTCTAATAATAATACGGAAATCATTACACCAATGATCGCTTCTACTTCTAAATCTGTTCCAAATAAAAAAGTTAAATATTCAGAAGTGGTTCAACAAACTTCCATAGGCAAGGCCAATTAATTTGTAAATAAACACCGTACGACATTTTTATGTGCCATCGAAATAATGAACATCTTTAGTAACTTGCACAAATATCTTCTCTAAAAATACCAATTGGAATTAAGAAAATATTTGGGGGAAATATTAATAATATGACATAATATTGGATTCTGTACGAATAGTTTGTTAGAATCGGTCATAATTTTGATCTTTATTTAGCGCAAATAATCCATGATTCGTGGAAGGAAAATTTGACAAAAAAATGTGTTTAAGGTGTCTCACAATATTTTTTTTAATTCTGCCGTTTTTAATTACAAATAATTAAAATTTTCGAATTTTCTGGAAAAATATGAGCTATATAAAGATATAAGACATACTTCACGTGCTCCTGCAAGATCTTAAATTGCAGTTAATGAGTATAGTTTTTTATTAAATTTTTTCTTATTTTGCTTATTTATTGAACCAATTTTTACTATTTAATAAAACTTAACCATAAAACTTAATCTACCACATTCTATTAAAAATTGTTGAATTGTCGGACAGAGTCAGTTAACAGAGGTTAATAAGGGCGGATTATGGGACCGTAAACGTAAATGTTATGTAACTGTACCGTGCCGTAGCTATGTTAAAAAGTACACTTATAGATTACCGTAAACGACATTACTATTTAGCATCTATTTCATGTGGTTTTATATTTTATTCTAAAGTTTTCCATTTATTTGTTCATTTTTATTCCTTATTTGTTGTTTGAATCAATTTTCTTTATTCATTTTATATTTTTTTCGACTAAAATGATTCAGCTGATTCGATGCCGGAAAAAAAATTCTGATTTCAACAGAATGATCCGGTAAGTACGTTTACTTGTTAGTAACCATTCGTATACATTTCTTCTTGTGGTTTCGAAACAGGTGATTCGTTACAGATTCGTTAACGGTTGGGTAAGATTTAAGGCTCATTTAGCCATACGAAACGTAACGTGACGAATCAGCTGATTCAATCTAAAATTATGGGTAAAAAAGATATGGACTGTCAGCTATGCTCTTTTAACTCATTAGATTTTCCATAAGGAGACTCGTCAAGTTACGTGCACGTATAGCTAATTCTACCTTTATGCATACTGCTAAGATTCTATGGTAGTTGTTTAGACCAGTTATAGGAATACTTAAAGATTTCCTGCAGTACAATATTTAAGTACGCCATATATTTTTTCCTCCGAGGAATATTTTTGCATTCATATCTTTTATTTTCCACAAAATTAGAAAATTCTAATTTTTTTAACTAACACAAAATTTCACAGACATGACTCTTCAGAAGATTTTTGCTTTGTACACAAAATTGTTGGAAGATATCTTAAAAATAGAATCAAGGAAATCAAGCGTTTAAGTTTCGCGGTTTGTAGAAACTTACTGCTTTGGGAGATGTCACTGTATGTGTATATTAAATTTGATCCAGATCAGAGATCAGCAATGAATCGATTTTTTGCTATTCATACTCGCTCATGAAATTTAAAGTATAAGTGAGTAGAAATCATTGACATTCAACCACTCTGACGCATTCTCACAATGAAGTTGATTTATAATCTTAAGTTGCAATAAATATGAAATCTGTTTGACTCATCCAATCTATTCATTATATTTTATAATTTTAGAAAAATACTTATAATACTCACTATTGACTTAAATCATTTAGCTCATTCAACTCATCCATGTATAAACACATGGATAGTATAGTAAACACATACATATATAGTAAACACATCTATATCCCAGTAAACATGGCAATACGAAGACGATTCCCCAATTGTATTGCCTGAATGAAAAATTTTATTGCGGCAACAATCGTCTTCGTATTGCGGAAGATACCCCATTTGGTAGAAAACGTGTCCCGAATGCAATACTTCCAAGTAATAAGAAAGCAATACTTCTAGAAGATAAATTGGCGATATTGCTAAATTATCATCTGGAAGATAAGAAAGTGTCACCAAAAATCGCCGATGTATCATCTGGAAGTTAAAAAGAAGATATCCCCATATAACCCCGCAGAAGATAAAAATACGTTATGTATATATTTATATTTTTTAGCTCTTTTATTTTATAAAAAATAAAGCTATAAGATATATATATATATTCTTCTTACACTTTTTTCAATTTTTTTGAATAAGGCGATTCCATCCATCCTTCCGTGAGTTTGAATTTGTTCGCTATTGCAGCACATCATTTCCTGAAAAAACAAGAGAAATTCTTTTATGTCCTATATATAATTATATCGATGAAATACAATTTTATCTTACCATAATTTTTGCAATTTAATTTGAAAAATTTTTCAAATATCAACCTATTTTTTAATTATTTCGGGTTCTTGTAGTTCTGCTATAATAAACATAATTAAACATTTCAAACAAATATATATTTTTGACATTTTTTTTTCAATATCGCCGATATATCTTCCAGCTGATAAAATGTAGATATGTTTATAATACTACTCTGATTATCTTCTAAATGATAAATGGGTGATATTGCCGTAATAACTTCTAGATGATATTTCTTCCAAATGCTTATAGGGATAGTAAACACATACATCAGGGATGATAAAGTTAGTACTATAGTACTTTTTGTGGTACTATTGGAACCTCAAAAGTACTATGGTACTCCTCTGACTCATTTAGTACTATTTTAAAAATCCTATTTATCATCCCTGTAGTGCGATTTTCTAACTTTCTTAACGATTTTATCGAATTCGTTAACAAATTTCGGTAGGAATAAAAAAATGCCAAACATTTCGATACAAAATATTTGTAAATAAAACTAAGATCACTTTGGTTAACTCAATCTTATACCCCTTTGAAAATAAGATTGCTTTTAGCCAAAGCTTACCTTATTCCTGGCATTTTGTACGGTTGTGAACTTTTTTCTCATTGTGACACCATAAGTATGGGGAAGTTAAAAGTTGTATTTAACAGTGTAGTAAGATACGTTTTCGGGTTAAGAAGAGCCAGGGGAACGTCGTTCTACTCTAAAAGCATTTTTGGGGTGTCTTTGGAAAGTCTTATGAAGATTAGAGTGCTCTTATGCTTACACAAAATCGTTTACACAAAAAAGCCCCATTATCTCTATGAGAAACTCCGTTTTGGCATCGGAACAAACAGAGGAAATAAGCTAATTCCACCAAGTCATCGCTACCTCGTATCTGAATGGCAATTCTTCATAAATTCCGTAAGTCTTTGGAACATGCTCCCTCAAACTCAACAGCTAAACAGCAACGCTTTGAGTTTTAAAAAATTTCTGTTTGAACACTATGCTCGATTTTAATTTCAATTCAATTTCATTTTTAGAATTAATATTTCTTTAATTTTTGCAATATGTTTTTGTTTTAATTAATTATTATTTTTTTATTTTTAATTATTTATTTGATTATTTATATTAATTATTTTATTACTATTATTAATGTGACTATAACTTTTTAAAATCAAAATTTTAGCACTTAAAATTCCTGTACTATAATTATAAGATTAATTCTTGTTGTACTGGAATGGAAATAAATAAACTAAATTAAACTAAAAAAACGAAATAGAAAACAACATTTATATCAATAATTTTTTTTTTTTTTGAAAACCGGCGAACAAGATAGTTTTTTTGTGGTTTTTTGCTTGCTATCGGGCTTAAAAAATATGGAATACCGTTCCATATAGTTATTTTTTAAATCGCGAAAGCCTAAATGCGTTAAATTTAAAGTGTATTTTTTCACCCTATAGCAGTATTTTAATATAATCCATAAGGTAAGTGTATATAATAAAAGTGACTGGAAATTTAATTAAATGTGTTTTTAAAGGCATTATGCGCCCCACCGCGGTTCTTGTTTTTTTTTTTTGTAATTATGAAACTCTTAGATCGTTAATGAAATTAAGGTTCTTCAAGTGAATTGTACGTATTCAAAGTTGAAATAAAACCTGTTAATCAGTTACAAAGTCAGTGGCACTTTTTTGCGATTACCGCAAAAAAGTGCCACTGATTTTCCATGCTTTTGCATTTTAAATTTGTTCAGTGACTAAATTATTGTATATAAAGTTGAGTGATACGAAACGTGCATAAGTGAGATATTTCGCAAGTCTTTCTATTGATTACGAGTTGAAGCAAAAAATAAAATAAGCTAATTTCAAATTGGAAAACCACACATAAATCGCGTTAATCTCAAATATTTGTCATTAACTTTGTAGCTGACTCCCGGCGATTTTTTCAATCACGTATACGCACGACTTACTTGAATAACTTTAATTTCACTAACAATCACACAGTTTACCAATTAAAAACCGCAAAAGAGCGCGTAACGCTTCGCTTTTTAAAGAAATTTTAAAAAAATGTTCAGTCCCATTTATAACACACACCTAATGGATTCAATTCCAATACTTTTATAGTTTAAAAAGTATACCTATGTTAAATTTAACGCGAAACGCTAACCGCGATTCGAAAAAATATGTGATCCGGTATTCTATATTTTTATTTTCTGGTTAGTTTGAAATAAGTTATTTTATATTCCAGCAAAAAAAAAGACATGAATTTAGCAGCACTGCAGAACTAGAAGTGCATTTTTAGTGCTACTTGTATAAAAGTAACGGTAATGAAAATCCATGTCTAATTTTGCAATGAATATTTAAATTAGTTTGATTTCAATTGCTTGAATGTAATGGAAATGAAAACATATTTCATTACAACTACATATATACAATGGTAATGACAATGATTAATGATCATTACAAAAAAAATATTTGACTCCAAAAATGTTGTCTGTTTTTTTTTCCCCGGTTTTTTAAAAATTATCACTGAAAAAAAATTCAAAAGCACCAAAAAAAGAAAGTAAATCCCTAATTGAATTAATTTGATGCAATTGAATTGCAACGACCTAATTGGGTTAATTTGATTTATGCATGTAGGGTGAAAAGTTACATTAATAATTTTAAGCACTAAGCCATGCTAAATATTGGAAACTCTTATTTGCAGGGATATAGAATGGTATTCCATTTATGTTCTATGAAAAAAATTGACTGAAATCCTTGTGTTCGCGATTTCTAAAAATTTTAGTCCACTCATTAGCAGGCTAAAATTTTTTTTAGGAATTCATTAAGCTCGATTCATAATGCAGCGTGGAGTACCCCAGCATTGTGAATCGAGCTTAATGAATTCTACTTTAGAAGAAATAAATTAGCTTAAAAGGATTTTAAAATCGACGTTGGAATTGGGATTATTATTATTATTATATTATGGAATTGGCCTGTTATTTCAAGCAATTTATTCCTATCTATGCTTAGATATGTTATCTACCGCGTAGGCGAACAAAAACCAGTGGGTATCAAAGCACTGATAAGCATCTATTGCTTGAAATTAAGAGCATAAGCAATTCACTGTAAAACGAGGGCCATTCGCTAGCTAATCATATCACAATGCTCTAAAATGCAATCTTTAAAACGCCAGTTCCTTATTCTTAATGTAAATTTTTATGAAATTTGCACTCATTTTGCAATTATTCACATTTTTTTTGCTCATCCGTTATCTTATCTACAACTTTTTTTCTGTCGTTAACTTAACAATAATTGTCGGAAGTTAACGATATTATTTAACGACAAAATTCGGTAGAGAAAGTTACTGAATCAGTTTTAACGACAATTGTAGAAAACTATCGAATTTTGACAATCTAACTACCGAAATTTGTCGTTAAAAAGTTAGAGAATCCCACTACTGATGTATGATTAACTGTTCACAAGTAGCGTAAAATTTTTAGGTAGCGCTACCACAACATGTTGACTTAGCGGTAGCCAATCAAATCGTTCACCAGATTGTTGAGTAGCGAATTAGCAACAGTTAAGGCTGAGTTACCCAACCGTAAACGTATCTGTAACGAATCAGCTGTTTCGATACCACAAGAAGAAATGTATACGAATGGTTACTAACACGTAAATGTAAACGAACTTGCCGGATCATTCTGTTGAAATCAGAATTTTCTATCCGGCATCGAAACAGCTGACTGATTTTAGTCGGAAAAAATATGAAATCAATAAAGAAAAATGATTCAAACAACAAATAAGGAATAAAAATTAACAAATAAATTGAAAAATTTAGAATAAAATATAAAACCACATGAAATAGATGCTAAATAGTAATGTCGTTTACGATAATCTATAAGTGTACTTTTTAGCTACGGCACGGTACAGTTACATCACATATACGTTTACGGTCCCATAATCCGCCCTTTAAGCGTCTGGTAAACGCACTCATTGTCAACGTTTACACGGTTGCGTTTAGGAATGCATGACTTTGTTCATTTGCATTGTAAATGACGTTTTGGAACTCACTTAATATCTGCGAACTGTAGCGTGCGAAAAGGCCAATGTTGGGATGAACCTTTATATAGGAACTAGGTCTAAACATAGACCAATTTTAACCATAATCAATAGGCTTCGACCTTGGGCAGATATAAGTTTATGCACCGAATTTCATTAAAGTATCGTCATATTTGTGACCTCTAGCGTGCCAAACCAATTTTGGGGGGTACTTTATATGGGCACTAAGTCCAAATATGAACTGATATCAAACATAATTAATATACTTCGTCCCTGGGATGATATAAGGTATTCCAAATTTCATCAAAATATCTTAACATTTCCAACCTGTTACGTGCGTGCATTTTTAGGCTGATTTATGTCATCTGCTTAGCAGTTTAGTCAAAAATAAAAATATTTTTAGATTTTTTTCTTATAATAAGGAAAGCCGATGAAAACTCTGAAATGTCCAGAACTATTATCGTGGTTCACAATCCCTACATGTTAACGCAAATTTTACACAAAAATTGCAGTGAAGCACTATTTTTGAATTTCCGCAAGATCGAAATCCATTTTGGACCTATGGTTTCTAGGGCAAAGTTGCATAGAATCATTTCCCCCATCGTTTGTTTTATTACTTTTGCCTCTATACGAATTGACTAACTCTTATGTATATACATTAGGGTGTCCCTTAAAAATAGATTCGTCATTACACCCTCAGTTTTATTTGAAATGGTCCCAAACGGAAGAAATCATTTTTTTTTAGAAAACGTTAACCCGTGCCGAAATGTTGAACGAAAATATCCCATTTTGGAAAATAGTGTATTATTAAAAATTCCCAAAATTAGAAATTTAGAAAAAAAATATTTTTTATTTCATTTATTCATTTATTCATTTAATATAGTCAAAATGATTCGGAACGAAATTTTAACTTCATCGGATATCATTAACCCACTTTAGCCTGGAATCATTGGCGGATTTAGGCCAGTCTGGGGTGGGCTAAGCCCACCCTAGACTGATTTTTCCCACCCCCAGAATTTTAAAAAAATCTACCTACAATTCTTTTAACTATAATTTTGATGGCAGAAAGTATCACAATATTACTTTTTTTATATCAATTAATCCTGTGTTTTTGGTTTGGGAAAATCTCTACTAGATTCCTAGGCAGCTAAGTTGTTGAAATCTAAGGGTCAGTTCTATAGTCAAAACTAAGATCGATTTTTGTTTTAAATATTTCTTAAATAAGAAAGTTGTTTGAAAAATTCTTACCTAAGAAATATTTAAGAAACAAATCGATCTTAGTTCTGATTATAAAGTTGACCATAAGAGTTTTTTTTTAAGCAAAATTATTAGAATCGCAAAGTTGTCCAATAATAGAAATATAACGCAAAATCTTTTTTGGTGAGTTAAATATCTTAGATTTCATAGTTTTCTAACGGTAGGTTTAACTTTAACTTAACTATAAACAAAAGTTCTTTTCGTTTATTTAACCTTCTTTTTGAATTTTTAACTCTACTATTTTCTTGAGCTTAAGGTTTGGTTTTTATTTATAAAAAGTTTTTTATTTTCGATATTTCGCTACTCCAATGTGTAGCATCTTCAGGAAATAACAATTAAATGAACAAATTATAAACAATTTTAAAGTTTGAAAAAATTTGAAAAGCATTTGTCAAATATAAATTGTATGTATACATTTATACCAGCAAACAAAGTTTTTGGTATAAAAGTATAACAAACAAAAATAACAATAATTAACAATAAAAATGTATTAATATAATGTGTTATAAATTAATGTAATGTGTGCTATTTCTTTTGTATTAAATATCTATAATTCTGAGCTACATTTTCAATATCTGCCTTAAAGTTAATTCTATGATGTTGTTGGTGTATTAATTATCTGTAACATTTCTAATATATAACGACGTTTATAATTATGTTCTGTATTTAAAACTGATACATTTTCAAAGTCAGGATAGTGATTTAAACTTGAACAATGAGAAGATAATGCTGTCTTTTGTGAATTAATATGTCTATATTTCTGATCTGATCTATGTCCAGCTATTCTAGTTCTCAATTTATTCTTTGTTGTACCTATATATACCTTATCACAATTCTCTCCGTCATTTCCATTACATGGTATTTTATATACTATATTTGACATGTCCAATTTTTGTATCCTATCCTTTGTCTGACTGCAAAATGCTTTTCAAATTTTTTCAAACTTTAAAATTGTTTATAATTTGTTCATTTAATTGTTATTTCCTGAAGATGCTACACATTGGAGTAGCGAAATATCGAAAATAAAAAACTTTTTATAAATAAAAACCAAACCTTAAGCTCAAGAAAATAGTAGAGTTAAAAATAAACAAAAGAAAATGTCAAAAAATGTACACAAAACAACAACAAATTTTTGGATTAACTATTAACTAAAGTTTAAACCTGCAGTATGAGACCCACCGTAAATGAATAATTAGTTAATATCTAACTAGGAAGTTTCTTCAAACTAAACATTACTATGTTATTTTAATGAAATTTCAATATTTTGTAGAAAAATAAATTGTAAGATGAACATCTCACTGTTTTTTATCACCTCGGTAATTTAAGTGATCAGAATATGGGGTTAGAAAGGATTCGTCCGAGGTAGACGAATTAGACAGGTTGATTTTAGATTTCTTTTCTCTATCATAATAATCTGAAAATATAGCTTGGAACACATTCATTGTACGAGTTTTCTTCAGAAAAATAGATGCACTTTTCAGAGTTTTGTATAAAAATATGGCGATTTTGATAGGAAAATGTATGAACATTTTTTTAGAAGGCAAGGAATCATTTTTAAGTTTTTTTTTGTGTGAAAAAATTGTAAGCATAATGCCGAAAGTGTTTGTTGGGATTAAGAGTCTGAGAATGGGCAAATAAACAGCAGAAAATTAATGGGTCGCTTGCCCACCCCAGAAAAATGGTCTAGGTAAGCCAATGCCTGGAATCCAAAATGACCCACGAATTTGATAAAAATGCAAAAACGTGTTTTTTTTAAATTCATTTTAAAGATTTTTAAAATGCCTAATTTGGAGATGTCGATTACTATTTGTACCACATAATAGTTGATATTAAAGAAAAAAAAAAATAAATTGAAAAAATGATAATTCGAATTTGTGTTTGGAGCGACTGCTTTCCAGGACATTTTACAAAAATTGCTTATTTTGTCAAAAATTTAACAAACTTTGAAGTTTTCATCAAACTTTACGTAGTTTTCGGAAAAGAATCACTTAAATTTGGCAAGACTTTAATTATCTTTACATTTGTTTAAAAAATCCTTAATCCTAAGTGGCCTGGGGTCAGAAAAGGCCCATGAAAATTAATATTATTTATGACTACGAGATTTTAAAGCCACTAAATTGAAAAAAAAATGTCAACTGGATAAAAATAATTATTTTATGTAACACGATCCATATGGGATCAATTTTCATACTTTAAGCCAAAAACGACCCACTACGAAATTTACAGAATAACACCTTTCATAATTTTCGGAAAAATATCACTTTAAATGAATAAAAAAAATTTTTTTCCACTTGATAAAAATGATTTTTTTGTGGTACTTGATCCATATAAGGTTAATGTTTTCACTTTTCACCAAAAAAATACCCACTAGGAAATTTACAGAATAACATCTATTATACTTTTATTAAATTGTGATAGAGGGTACCAAACTAACGAACAAACGCAACAAATAATAATTTTTATCAAGTGGAACAAAGATTTTTTTGATCCATTTGGAGTGATATTTTTGAAAAATTATGTAAAGTGTTATTCTGTAAATTTCTTGTTTTTGCCCAAAAAGGTCAAAATTAAACCTATATGGATCATATTACACAAATTAATTATTTTTATCTAGTTGAGATTTTTTTTTTTTGTCAATTTAACGGCTTTAAAATCTCGTAGTCATAATTAATATTAAGTTTCATGGGTCTTTTCTGACCCCAGGCCACTAAGGGTTAACGAGTTTTTTAACAAATGTGAAGATAATTATAGTCCTACCAAATTTAAGTGATACTTTTCCGAAAACTATGTAAAGTTTGATGAAAACATTAAAATTTTGTTAAATTTTTTACCAAATAAGCAATTTTTGTAAAATGTCCTGGAAAACAGTCGCTATAAACACAAACTCGAATTATCATTTTTTCAATTTTTTTTTTTTTTTTTTCTTTAATATCAACTATTATCTGGTACAAATAGTAACCGACATCTCCAAATTAGGCATTTTAAAAAATCTTTAAAATTAATTAAAAAAAAAACGTTTTTGAACTTTTATCAAATTCGTGGGTCAATTTGGATTCCAGTCTAAAGTGGGTTAATGATATCCGATTAAGTTAAAATTTCATATCCGAATCATTTTGACTATATTAGATGAATAAATGAAATAAAAAATAATTTTTTTCTAAATTTCGAATTTTGAGAATTTTTAATAATAATACACTTTTTTCCAAAATGGGCCATTTTCGTCCAACTTTCGGCACAGGTTAACGTTTTCCAAAAAAAAAATTGATTTCTTCCATTTGGGACTATTTCCAATAAAACTGGGGGGTGTCTTGAAAGAAAATCGACAAATCGTTATTTTAAGGGACATCCTTATATACATCGTCACCTTAAATGCAAACGGACGTAACTACACTTTTATTTTTTTACAGGAGAAGCAAAAAACGTTATAAAATCAATAATAATAAAGTATTCTTTGCAGTATTTTAAAATTTTACTTATGGTATAGAGATTTATTTATTTTTTAACAACTTTTGTTTTATTTTCATATATTTAAGTTTTTAAGTTAGTTACGTCCTTTTGACTTGCTTTTTTCTGAAACAAGAAGATGTAACTACCCGAGTAAAAAAAATTATATATAATCATATGTGGCATATATTACAATATATAATTAGACATGTGGTTATGTATATCCATATATAATTATATATGACGTTTTTTCCGAAAAATTTTCCTTATATTATGCCATATATAATTTCATCTAATTAGATATCGGCCTTCATAATATTAGATATGGCATATATAATTATATATTACATAACATGGTTGATCTTATTGCATATATAGTTATATATAGAACTATATCTTAATATATATGGTGGCATTTTAGCAATATATAATTATATATGGTATCATTTAAACAATATATAATTATATATGGTGACAATTAAACTAGATATTATCATATATGGTGCCATTTAAACAATATATGGTCATATATGGTACCTCATAAACCAAATCTTTAATTCAGTTCCAGATATGATAATATATGGTACTATATATAGTGCGATATATATTTATATATGGTGTTATTTAAGCTATATATTATCATATATGGTGCCATTCAAACCATATATTATCATATATGGTGCCATTCAAACCATATATTATCATATATGGTGCCATTCAAACCATATATTATCATATATAGTGCAATTTCAACAATATATGTCCATATATGGTACCTCATGAACAATATTTTTAATACAGTTCCACATATAATAATATATGCTACCATATATAGTGCCATATATATTTATATATGGTGTTATTTAAGCAATATATTACCATATATGGTGCCATTTAAACCATATATTGTCACATATGGTGCCATTTCAACAATATATGCTCATATATGGTACCTGATGAACGACATTTTTAATACAGATGCAGATATGATAATATATGACCATATATAGTCCCATATATATTGATATATGGTGTCATTTAAACAATATTAATATATAGACATATATGGTATCATTTAACCAATATATTGTCATATATGGCACAATTTAAACAATATATGGTCAAATTTGGTACCACATCAACATTTTGAATACAATTCCATATATGGTTTAATTTGAATAATGTAAAACTAGAGTTTGCAAAAAACCGAAAAATTTTAAAACCGCGGTTTCGGTTTTTAAAAATTGTGAAAACCGCGGTTTCGGTTATTTTTCGGTTTTCATGTGATATTAACAGAATTGTTTTAAAATAACTAAATATGTATAAAAATTAAATACGTATTTTAACACTTTCAAAATATTTATTAAAATTCGATTGAAGTTCGCACTCGAATAAAAGCAATAACGCCGTTTCGAAACCTTTGTGGGAGAATAAAAAAAAGGCGCAGAAGCTCGTTATAATTTACATTTTTTATTCTTTTGTATGCATCTAAAGCTGTATATTCAAGAGTTTAAATTTAAATTTTAGCAATTTGGTTAAAACAATATAAAGGTAAATTTTTAAAAATTTCGCGGACTACGAAATATGACTTTTTGAAAAATACGCGGTGGAAATCTGAACTGAATATATAAAACTCAACATCTCTTAAATCAATTTACTTTTTGGTGTATTTTTTTTTCTAAAATTATAAGACTCAGTTTATGTTATCCGTAATAAAAAAATTTGGAGAAAATGTTCAATAGAATTAAATAAGAATTTTTGTAAAGTAGGAGCTGAGCCATTTTCGAAATTCAATAATATCCCAGTTAACGTTTTTCTGAGAGCTCTGAAATTATGACTCTAAAAGACTTCAAAATATGATCAATTTCGGGGTGCTTAAACTTTAGGTGTATTCAAAATTTTTAAATATGTTTTCATTGCTCATAAATGTCTCAAAAATGAATTATAAATGACACATAATGGCTCAGAAAATTGAAAATTTTCCAATAATGCTCATAATTCCGAGTCTTTTGTGAATCATAAAAGTGCGCTAGGAAAGATGCTTCATCGGTGAAGAAATACACCGTCATGTAGCTACGATTTCATAAGGTCTTAGGGCTGTTATGAGTCTTTTCGGATTCTAATTGTACACTGCGATGCAATTTAATTAATTATTTTAAGTGGTTAAAGTATTTATTGAAAACCGACTTATTTTTGTCGGTTTTCGGTTTCGGTTTTAAGGCTTGAATAACCGCGGTTTCGGTGTCGAATAAAACCGAACAGCAAACTCTATGTAAAACTATGTATGGCGCTATAAAAAATATTATCAGATATGTTGCTTCATTAACAATATTTATAATACAGTGTCATATATTGTAATATATGTATATCATTCAATATATATTGATGTATGGTAATGGTACAATAATTCCAATATCAGTTGAGATACAATTTGTGGGTCCATATCAACAATTTGTTCACGTACATTGAACATATATATATGTACATTTAATTTATAAACACTTTATAAAGTTAAATAGTTCCATAAACCTCGTCTAACTGTATAGATTGTTTATGAATATACGATTTAATATATAATAATTACAACTACAAATTGGTGCCATTATCTAAAATTCAATTTATTGTTAACTTATAACAAAATAAAAATGTATTTCCTAAAAATAAAAATATAGTGTTAATTAATGTTAATATACAATGCTGGCAAACCGTTGGCGATGGTCGGTTATGCGTTGGCAGAACGTTGCATTAACTATCTTGGCAAAAAAATAGATTTCAAAAAACATTTTTGAAAAAATTGAGAAAATTTTTTTTAATATTTGCTTTTAAAAACATGAAATTTAACCCAGTCCACCAGATTGTCAGCCAAGACCTCTACACTCTAATCTAACGAGACTTGTTATAGATGTGTGATAGCTACAAATTAAATGAATGATAAAAGCATTTCGAGCTAACTTATAAGCATCGAAAAAAGGTATTCCAGAAATTATTAAAAGTATTTTAGAAAATTTTAATTGTATATCACAAAATATTATTTGCACTTCAGAAACTACAATATTACGCAAATTTAATTATTTATTTATTTATTTAGTTGTGTCCAGAAATAATGAAATCTATTTCAGAATTTCATAGCTAATAGACAAAAATTTCTCAAATACATTTCATAATTTCGGAAATACGATTGATAATTTCTGAAAACAGTTTGATAATTTCTGAAATACAGCTGTGAATTTCGGAAATACAATTAATAATTTCTGAAACACAATTGATAAAACTGAACTTCAATTGACTAGTTCTGAAATACAATTCATAAATGTGAAAAATAATTGATGAGTTCTGAAACACAATTGATAAAACTGAAATTCAATTGATTATTTCTGAAATACAATTGATAAATCTTAAAACAATTAATACAATTGGAAATGGTGTAGAGCGTCAAAAAGATGTAAATAAAATTATTTTATTCAAAGATTTCAATTTAATAAAAAAATAAATATATAATTTTATAAAAAAATTTATAGAAAAAAAAATTGTAATTTTATAAAAAGAAATTAATTTTGTAAAAGAAATGCATATTGAACTCGTTACCTTCTGAGTTTAAACCTTATTTTAACAAAATATTGTAATTTTTATACAATCAGTGCTCTGCCAGTCTATTATTTTTTGAACAGTTGGGAATATATGTCTGGGATCTTATTTAATCCCAAATAAATGGAGATCTTACGTAGTACCCAAATATAATGCGGCATCTAATTTTATCTGTCATTTTTATGGATACCCTAGTAAAAATGATTTTTATATATTCATATATGATTTTTATACAATCATTTATGATTTTATACAATTATAACTTGTCGAGTATTGTGAAACATATATTTTTATATGATTATATCAAATAATATTAAATTATATAAAATTATATTAACCAGATCCACCATTTTTCGGATCAAATAACATATTTTTTATATAATTATATTAACCCATACATGATTTGATCCGGAAAATGGTGGATCTGATTAATATAATTTTATATAATTAAATATCTTTTGATATAATCATATAAAAATATATGTTTCACAATACTTCACAAGTTATAATTGTATAAAATCATAAATGATTGTATAAAAATCATATCTGATTATATAAAAATCATTTTTACTAGGGTACTTTTAGATGTCAATCCCCAAATATATTGCTGTTTCTAATTCGATCTGCCATTTTAATACCGAAAAAAATTGCTGGATCTAATTCGATCTGGCATTTTTCGGATAAATTTACATCCAAGTTTATCCCTAAATATATTGCTGGATCTAATTCGATCTGCCACTTTTTCGGATCAAATTAGATCTAAGTTTATCCACAAATATATAGCTGGATCTAATTCGATCTGCCATTTTTCGGATCAAATTAGGTCTTACTAAATCCCAAAATATATTGCTGGATCTAATTTTATCTGCCAATTTTCTATTCAATTTATATCCAAGTTTATCCACAAATATATTGCTGAATCTAATTCGATGTGCCATTTTTCCGATCAAATTAGATCTAAGTTAATCCACAAATATATTGCTGGATCTAATTTGATCTGCCATTTTTCAGATCAATTTATATCTAAGTTTATCCACAAATATATTGCTGGATCTAATTCGATGTGTCATTTTTGGGATCAAATTAGATCTAAGTTTATCCCTAAATATATAGCTAGATCTAATTCGATCTGCCACTTTTTGGGATCAAATTAGATATACGTTTATCCACAAATATATTGCGGGATCTAATTTGATCTGCCAAAATTGAGATCAAATTAGATCTAAGTTTATCCCCAAATATATAGATGGATCTAATTGGATCCGCCATTTTTCGGATCAAATTAGATCTAAAAATATCCGCAAATATATAGCTGGATCCGCCAATTTTCGGATCAAAATAGATCTAGGTTTATCCCCAAAGATATCACTGGACCTCCCAATTTTGAGATATAACTTGATCTTAGTTTATCCCCATATATACAATGGGATCTAATACGATATAATTGGATACACCCAATTTTGAGATCTAATTGGATCAGCTAGATATTACAGCAGATCTTAAACAATATCAAATTGGATATAATTAGATATTGCGCGAGATAAATTTTTTTTACTCGGGTACACTAAAGTCATTTTTAGATGTACAACCAATAACGCCACAAAAATTAAAACATCCATGTTATGTTAGTAAATTTTTCAATTAAATTCTTCAATTTCTTTATATTTTAATTATTTTTTTTTAATCAAAATGTTTATATTTTAATAAAAAAAAAAAAGAAAAATGATTTATGTTACTCATTTTTAAACTAAAAAAATACATGTATTTTTAATACAGATATTTAAGGAATTTTAAATGAAAAAAAATTGCCACAATACGGGTAATTACCCAAATCGCGGGTAACTTTTGCCTTCGTGGATAGAGCGCGGGTAATTTCTTTCATGCGTAGTTTTGGGTAATCGGATAAATTACACAATTAAAAAAGAATTCAATGCATGAATTGGATAAATGATATTTTCAGATTTTTTAGTTAATTGAATAAAGTAAAACTATCTCCGACAGTTCCAATTCAAATGAAGTGAATTTGATTTTTCAGATAATTCATTAAAAAAAATTAGAAGTTCTGCTGTAATTTATTATACACAGAGAAAACCAATTCATTGTGACAACCGAATTTCTTGCCAACTGAATGGTTTGGTGGCAGTAACCGAATTATTTATTGGCTGTTGCAGTCAAATGTATTCCTGACATAATTTAAATATATTGTTTCAACCGAAATTCTATTGTATTCACCGAATTTCTGTTGTCACAAACAAATATATCGGTAGATCCAACCAAACCAATCGGTTGGCAAAAAATTTGGTTGCCACAATGAATCTCTTTTCTCTGTGTAGTCCTTTAATATTTTCTTAAATTTGTGAAAACGTCTGCCAATCTCCATTAAAAATTATAGATTTTCAAATGTGCTATTTTGTAGGAAGGAAAAAGAATTTTATTGAAAAATTTAAAAGACTCGGGGGAAATAACGGAATTTTTTGGATATAGTGAACAAGATAATAGGCTTTAATCAGTAAAATATTTCTAAGCGCACATAAATTATGATATTATAATTTTTATATCATTCACATTTTAAAATAATAATTTATTCTTATTAGAGAATATTTTAAGTTCCAAAACAACTTTTCTCTTTAAAAAATATATATCTTTAACGCCTCTAATTTAGCACCTTTTCTCTGAGAAAATAATGCCTCTAAAAATGGGAGAGTTGAAATAACCAAAAAGTTCTCTTCAATAAGTTTTTATATGATGTGGCTCTTGGCCTTCAAAGAGAAATCATTATATGTATAAGCAGTTCAACATAGCGATATAGTCGTGATATTTGTTAATGAAGTCTAATTTTTTAATACATCATAATCTCCCAGAAAAGGGGGTTTTGGTGTTTCTCATAAACTAATGAAGATAGATAACTGAAATTTGCTTCGTTTTATGACGAAAAGAAAATCAACCAAAGCATTTTTGGCTATTCGATTTTTTAAGGGGTAAAACGGGGATGAGAAGTTCCAAAAAATCGATTTTCGAACGTCATTTTTGGTGGATTGGAGGGGGAGGGGGCAAACATGTTACATATTTTTTATAATTTGAGGACCCTTAACAAAGGTGAAAATTTGAAAAAATAAGAAAAACTCTATAAAAGAGGCCCTGCAGAAGAAACTGCCAAAACTAGCAGAATTGGTTTGTAAGATAAAAACAGCAAGAACAAAATTCTAGTTTTGTTTTAGTTACCTGAAAATAACAATTCACCCTGCTAAAATCAGCAACAACTAGTCGACTGAAAACATCATAAATTTTTTATTTTTCATAGCATATGTTGGTTTTTTTTTTTAATATGAATAACGATTGAACTCACTGAAATTAGGACTCTACTATTGTTAAGAAATTATTATTTTTTTTTCTTATTTTAACTGGAAAATTGTTACTTTCATTCAACTAAATTTAACTTAAATATAACTAAAATTTGGAGATATAACAGCATTTTGTTGCTGTTTTTTGTCTACTAATATTCAGAAAAAGGTTTTTCAGAATTAAACAGGGTAAATTGTCATTTGTATTGTACTAAAATATAACTAAAATTTTGTAGATTTTGAATTCCCGTTGTGGCAACGGGTTGCAACGCTGACACAAGCTTACACACTACATGTGTTTGAATGTTTTTCATACAAGAGTGTAGTTACGTCTTTTTGCATTAAGAAATACATGCACTTGTAGTTACGTCCGTTTGAATTTCTTTAATAAAGTCGCCATTTTTGATCGTAGAAGTCTAAAATTTTGTGTGAACATGTAGTTTGATAAAACGAACCATAATCAATAAAAAACTCGATTTCGAATTTTTGTGTAGTTACGTCGGTTTGCATTTAAGGTGACGACATATCTGTCGCACTGTATACATATGTAATCAGTTTTTAAATCACAGTAATACTACATTTATTCCTATGCAAAAACTACTGTGTTTTTGGCTCTTCTAGTTTTTAACTGTCAAAACGCATACAAAAAAAAGGCAAAAACTAGTTTTGTACAAAAACTAGGTGGGTTTTGCTCAAGTATAAATGTACTATAAAATATATTTATTCGGTGAATTTTTAACAAAAGCACTTATTTCAAAAACACACTATTTCACAGGAAGCTTCAAAACACCTTTACCATTGCAGAAAATAGCGTAAATTTTTTAACAAGCTTTTAAAGCTTGTGTTATCAAATAATAGTAGAGAATTACTTTCCATTTGGAAATTTTGCTTTATTTATAACAGTTTCATAAAAAATTCCATCAAAAAAAGAAAACTCAAAAAAATCAACGAATTTTGTGTCTTATTTTTTTGAAGTTGTTTTGTCACGGAATATTTTACATATTTAAAAAGTTGTAAATATTTAAGAATTCGCTTTTTTATACAAGACTAATAGTACAAACACAGAAACAAAATACATTACAGTTTATTACATTCTTTTTAAAATTTACGGCCTGTTTATCTAAAAAGAAACGAAAACTATACGAACGATAGGGACACGAACGAAAACGTAATAAATTTGGTTTATGTATCACGATTCATAATTTTCGTCTAGACTTACGTGTGTTACGTTATATATCATTTGCCTTTTTTAAGTAAAAGTATTGCCATCAAATTATATTCAACTTATTCTAAGTTTTCTTAAAAATTTTGGTTAAAATATTATTTAATGGCAACCTTTTTTTAGTATTTTGACAAACCATTTTGAATAAATAAACAAAACAAAATAAAAAATTTGTATTGTAATTTATTTTAATTTTCTACAAAAATGTTTAACATAAATGTAATAAAATAAATGTGATTCCAAACAAATGTGAATAAAAATATAAATGTGATAAAATAAAAGTGATAATAATCATCGTAATTCCTTGTGGAATAGTTTCAAGAGTTGAAGTGAACTGTGGTTAATATTACAAAAAATTTTGTTATATGCACCAATATTAATTATTAATAAAAAATATATATTCCTGTAAATATTTCCTCAATTGCATTGTTCATTAGTAACAAAAAAACTGTAAATTTAGAACAGTGGTGTTTAGCCCATAGGACAATTGTCCCTGCTCAATTCACATGTATTCTTACGCTCTTGCTTTTAGTCGTCACTGAAACAGCGACGAACGAACATGAGTACGGATATACGCAGATTTTTTTTTAATGTACTGAAAAAAAAAAAACATTAATAACAATATAGGACAAATATTTTATGATTATAAATGCAGATTAAAGATATTTTATAAATATGTAAATACATTGAAACCATTGATATTGATTTAAAAAAATTGAAAACCTTTTGTTTTACATAGAATAAAAGAAGCCACCCTTATGTATGTATGTATTTTTTTTCTTTCAAAAATTGTATTTTGTTTATTTTCATTTCTTTAAAACAGTGTAGTATTTATTTATATTTTCCGAAAGTACCTACTTCGTTTTTTACACAAAACATTTTCATATTTTTAATAAAAAATAAATGCATACAGATTCTATTAACACATTCAACATTTCTTACAGTGCAATTCTCATTTTCTCACCAACACAACTACATTTTTAGTTTTGAACACCACTGATTTAGAACCTTGTTCATCATTTACTGGGTGTTTTTATAAAAAGAATCAGACGAATTCGTTAACAAATTTGTGTGAAAAATACTGATTTAAAAACGTTTTTCTTTCAAAACTTTTGCACAAATTTGTTAAGACTTCGATGTAGAACAAATTTGGCTAAAAAAATTTAAAGATAAATCTTTTCAAGTTTGTGTTTTTCACACAAATGTTTTAACGAATTCCGTCTCATTCTTTTTATAAAAACGGGCAGTTAATTTTAAACGAAAGCAAATTGGTTGTCGTCTGAGTTTGACTTAATTGACAATTTGTTTCGTTTTAGATGAATCAAAATTAGTAGGAAATTCTTGTGTGATTACGTAATCGTTCAGTAAAATGAGAAATTCGTTATACGTGAACCAAAAAGGGTAATCGTTCGTAATTTTAAAGAAAAATTCTCTTCGTTCGTAATTGATAAACAGGCCGTTAGTTTTTTGCATTAAAAAATTGCTGAAGTAAAAATGCCAGTATACAAATTGTAGAAATGTGAGGGTCAAACAGAAGTATACGTATTCGAAATTTTTATTGTCTACAAAAATCTCGGAAAGTTTTTTAAGACGACTTAAATGCTTTTGTCAAAAGTCCATTGATATTAATTCAAATAAATTAAATTTAACTTGTAAATACTATACATCTCTTTAGATAATAATGATGGCGATGATGATGATAATCTCAAAGAAGACATTAACATATTAGCATTCGATACATTTGACTTGAAAGATTCTAATCCGTTTAGTTCTGACGATGAAATTCCTTTGGCTGAGTATTCCAAACAAAAAGTATGCGACTTCGAAGAACTTAAAATAAAGGAAGATACAAAAAAAAATATCAAAAAATTGAATAATACTCTATATCAAAATTCTAAAGAAGAAACTGTTGATTCGGATTATCATGATGGTGGCTCCCAAATTGCAGCTGAACAAGTGAATAATACTACTGAAAATGCACCATATGATTCATGTAAAGAAGAAGAGGAGGATGCTGCTGAATCTGATGATGGTTCCATTGCAGATGAGCGTAAATTTAAGTGCAGCGTATGCAATAAAAAGTATAAATATGCCCGCGGATTACGTGAACATGCAGCAACACACAATGGTCAGATTTATCAGTGTCCCTACTGTCCAGCTAAATTTAAAATAAAAAACAGCATACGCCGTCATATTAAAAAAAGTCACCCAAAGGAGTTAGTTGAGTTTTGTGACAGCAAATCCAAAGAAGAAACTATTAAAACTGATCTTGAAGATGATCGTAAATTTAAATGTACTATATGTGATAGTAAATACAAGCATGTCTACGGACTACGCGAACACATGAGAATCAAACATACTGAACCTACTCTTTTTCAGTGCCCCCATTGTCCAAAAGAATTTCAAACAAAAAAGAATATTCCTCGTCACATTCAACGTTTTCATCCAAAAGAATTTGTCGAGATGAAGGAAAAAGTCGATTTAAATAAATCTCCACCAAAATGTCAAAATTATGATGCTTTTATAGCTGAATGGAAACAGGAATTAGAATGCGATCTTTGTAAAAATACATTTTTCAATTTCAGTTTATTATCACAACATTTTAAGGATGAACATCCAAATAATTATTGCCATGTTGTGTGTTGTGAATATAAAATATCGTCTCGTAATAAGTTAGTCGACCACATACGCCTTCACTTGAATCCAAATGCTTTCAAATGTAAAATTTGTGGAAAATGTTTAGCTAATAGTCAATATCTTAAACTACATATACAGGCGCATAGTGAAGAAAAGCCATTTCAATGTCAAGTTTGTCAAAAACGTTTTCGCACAAAATCTGTGTATATACTTCACTCTGGCACACATACCACAGAAAAAAATCTTATTTGTACGGTATGTGGTAGGGGATTTTCTACGAAACATCTTCTCAAAAAACATGATTATAATAGCCATAGGTATTTTAAAGCTCGACATCTTTGTGAGCAATGTGGTAAATCTTGTTACAGCGCTTTCAATCTAAAAGAACATATTCTTGAGCATGCTGGAATTGAAAAGCTCAAATGGCCTTGTGATGTATGTGGTGCCAAATTTAAAACACGTTTTTCTCTTAAACGTCATAAAAAAACGTTTCATAATAATATGAGTTTGACTATTTACGAATGCAGTGATTGTGGCAAAATTTCTTCAAATAAATTCAATTTATACCTACATAAGAAAAATGTTCATGGAGTTGAACGTAAGTTTTCATCTGTAAAATCAATTAGTCGACAAAAAACCACACATTCTGGTGAGGCTCGTTTTCAATGTCCCCATTGTCCGGTTAAATTTAAACATAGAAAAAACATCCGTCGACATGTTAATATTTTACATCCGAATGTAGTTACCGTAATGGACCCAGTCAAAATAGAGAACACCGATTAAATAATGCCGACTTCAAAATTGATACCTAATGTTTGGTCCATAAAATAAAAACACGCATTGGGCTTTTATCAAAGACATACTTTTTTTAATTCTTGAAATTTTTAAATACAATAAAACTAAAAATGATACTATATTACAAAGGTGGGCAAATGCGGCCCTTTGCTGTTTTTTTTTGGTGGGCCTTGTTGAAATTTAAACTTTGATTTTTTTTTTATTTAAAACATTTATTTAATGTTATATTTCTCAATTATTTTAGGTTTTTTATTTCTAAAAATTTTTGATAGAAAATTAGGGCCAGTTTTACAGTCAGAACTAAGATCGATTTGGAAATTTCGTACTTAAGAGATATTTAAAGGAATAATCAATCTTACCCTTAGGGCCAGTTTAGTTAGAAATTTGTTACTTAAGAAGTATTTAAGACAAAAATCGTTCTTAGTGCTGAACATAAAATTGGCCCTTAAATAAATTCAACTTTTAATAAAACAGTCTAGGAATACATGAGGAACTATTATTTCATAAATATAAAAAACGTATCATTTTGCATTTCAAAAAACACTATCACATTTATCAAGTTTTATTTTTGTTTTTCATCACGTTTATGAAGCTTTTTAGAAATATGGTAGAGGATTATTTTTCGAGTGATACTAATATTCATTAAAATTTATTGCTAATTTTAGCAAATAATTTTTAAATTACAATTTACAACAATTTTACTAAAATTAAGCAGCAGTAACAAATTTTTTCTACTAATTTCATTGTACTACAAAATCAGTAGGCATGAGTTGCTAAAATTAACAAAACATACTTAAATCTTTTTTATGCGGTAGATGCGTTCCAAAAAAACTGCATTAAAAAAATCCGCATAAAAAGAACTCTACTTCCATACAAAAATGGGAAATGCGTTCCGAATATTTCAAAAACAGCATAACTTTGAAACAAGGATTTTGAACTAAAATCGCATAAAAAACTATAGAATAAAAAATTAAAAAAAAATAAATGTTCATTTATTTTTACTTTTAACACAAAATAACACTTGCATACATACAGTACATACCAAAGAAACATAAAAACAATCAAAAATAATACTCCGGCTAAAAATCTACATATGTGACAGCGCATAGAGAAAGGGACCTAGGGGTAAAAAAATCAATTTTTTTTTGATGTCGACAACATCTGAGCATCGAATTAGACCGATGCCATGCCCTCCTGAGAAAGGGACCTAAGGGGACCTTAGGTCCCTTTCTATTTTGCGCGTCACATATATGGATTCATACAGGTTTAATGTATGTTTGTGCATGATAATAAACGTGTGTGCTTTTCCATACATGGATACATACATCTCCATACATGCATCCACATGTGTATTAACGAGAACATGGTCATATTCTCGAGCATTCCACGACAATTTTGAACTGAGTTGTGAGCTTGAAATAGCAAATTTTCTTATTTGAGACTCATTCATTTTTAGTGCTCTTATACCCAGGGACGTTCGGTGAAGTTTTTAATTGGGTGTTCTCCACAAATATTTGAGAACAGTACAAATCTATGGTCAAAGGAAAATTACACAAGTGCAAAAAGTACAACCATACTTCCATATCAGGGAAATCAATCATAAACGGTAAAAAAAATTAAAAAATTTTAACTTTAATGATGCGCTCATTTATATTATTAAATCCCGAGATTTCAATGGAAATCTCGACCGTTTACATTTGCACTTTATGACAGTAGCGAAATTTTTATTTGACAACCGCATTTTTTTTTGTAAATAGAGTACCATAAAAAATAACCTTAAATTAAAAATATTACTAAAAACCATTTTATTCATTGGCGGAGTACAATTTACATTATTTTATGTAAAGATCTTACGCCAATTATGTTAGTAAATTCGTTTTTTTGTAAGGACGACAAGCTAGATGCCGGATTTTTCAATATTTTGATGGAAGAAATTTTCCCAATCAAAAACACAGGATTAACTGCCCGAGTAAAAAAAAATTGATCTCGCGCAATATCTAATTATATCCAATTTGATATTGTTTAAGATCTGCTGTAATATCTAGCTGATCCAATTAGATCTCAAAATTGGGTGTATCCAATCATATCGTATTAGATCCCATTGTATATATCGGGATAAACTAAGATCAAGTTATATCTCAAAATTGGGAGGTCCAGTGATATCTTTGGGGATAAACCTAGACCTATTTTGATCCGAAAATTGGCGGATCCAGCTATATATTTGTGGATATTTTTAGATCTAATTTGATCCGAAAAATGGCGGATCCAATTAGATCCAGCTATATATTTGGAGATAAACTTAGATCTAATTTGATCTCAATTTTGGCAGATCAAATTAGATCCCGCAATATATTTGTGGATAAACGTATATCTAATTTGATCCGAAAAAGTGGCAGATCGAATTAGATGTAGCTATATATTTGGGGATAAACTTAGATCTAATTTGATCCAAAAAATGGCACATCGAATTAGATCCAGCAATATATTTGTGGATAAACTTAGATATAAATTGATCTGAAAAATGGCAAATCAAATTAGATCCAGCAATATATTTGGGGATTAAGTAAGATCTAAATTTATCCAAAAAATTACAGATAAAATTAGATCCAGTAATATTCTTCGGGATTGCGTAAGATCTTAACTTTTCCGATAAATTGCAGATCGAATTAAATCCAGTGATATATTTGGGGATTTGGTAGGATTTTAATTTATCCCATAAATTGCAGATCGAATTAGAAACAGCAATATATTTGGAGATTGACATCTAAAACTATCCAGACAAATGACAGCTAAAATTAGATCCCGTATTATATTTGGGTACTACGTAAGATCTCAATTTATTTGGGATTAAATAAGATCCCAGACAGATATTGACAATAGTTCAAAAAATAATACACTGGAAGAGCACTGATTTTATAAAAATTACAATATTTTGTTAAAATAAGGTTTAAACTCAGAAGGTCTCGAGTTCGATACCTTTCACGGCTATGCATTTTTTTTATAAAAATGCGCATTCTCCTTGCTGGTCTTATCGAAATTTTTTCAATAATTTTTATTCTTTGTAATTTACTTGTAAAAATTGTATCATCTTTCTTTGATTTGAAAATAATTTAAACAGTAAGTGATATTAATTTATGATCTTGAGTCAAACTAAAATAACATTTATTTACTTAAAAATAACAGATCAACTAAAAACATTTCCCCCATTCAAAAGAATTTCTTTTTATAAAATTATAATTTTATTTTCTATAAATGTTTTTATAAAATTATATTTTTTTTATTAAATTGAATTTTTTTTAAAAAATAATTTTATTTACATATTTTTAACGCTCTACACCATTTCCAATTGTATCAATTGTTTTTAAGATTTATCAATTGTATTTCAGAAATTATCAATTGAATTTCAATTTTATCAATTGTATTTCAGAAATTATTAATTGTATTTCCGAAATTCACAACTGTATTTCAGAAATTATCAAACTGTATTTCAGAAATTATCAATTGTATTTCAGAAATTATGAAATGTAATTTAGAAATTTTTCTCTATTAACTATGATAAACCATCAACAAGTTCTGAAATAGATTTGATTATTTCTGAAATACTATTAATAAATTTCTGAAATACATTCCATAATTTCTAAAATACATTTAAAATTTCTGAAATACAATTAATAGCTTCTGAAATACAGTTAATATTGTAGTTGCTGATGAGTTACCATATATGATGGCACCATATATGACAATATATTGTTTAAATGGCACCAATATGGAGCTTTATATGGTAATATATAACTTAGATTCATCCATATACCATTTGATCCGAAAAATGGCCCGATAAAATTGTATCAGTTCTTATTTGTATCAGTTGTTATCTAATTGCATCAGTTTAGATCTGACCTGATTAAATTATGTGTTAATCAGATGAAATTGTATGAGATTTTTGACCTGATACAATTTTATTGGTTTATATTACATGGTATCAGTTTAGGTCCAAATAGATATATTTGTATACAAAATTATATAGTTATATCCCAATTTTGACCTGATATCAGTTTAAAACTTTGATACAATTGTATAAGGTAAATGTCGGATACAATTATATTTTATTTATATAAAATTGAACCAATTACGATCAAACCGATAAAATTGTATCAGATCAAAAATCTGATACAATTTCATCTGATTAACACATAATTGAATCAGGTCAGATCTAAACTGATACATTTAAATAAAAATTGATAAACAATTGATAAAAATATATCGGGCCATTCTTCGGATGAAACTATATATTTATACAGATATAACTTAATCACATATATGACTATATGTAACTATTTTTCCTCGGGTTGTTTAAATGATACGATATATCAAAGTATATGGTACTATATATGGTAGCATATATTATCATATCTGCATCTGTATTAAAAATGTCGTTCATCAGGTACCATATATGAGCATATATTGTTGAAATGGCACCATATATGACAATATATGGTTTAAATGGCACCAAATATGTTAATATATTTCTTAAATAACAGCATATATAAACATATATGGCACTATATAGTAGCATATATTATCATATCTGGAACTGTATTAAAAATGTTGTTCATGAGGTACCATATATGAGCATATATTGTTGAAATGGCACCATATAAGATAATATATGGCACTATATATGGTAGCATATATTATCATATGTGGAACTGTATTAAAAATATTGTTCATGAGGTACCATATATGGGCATATATTGTTGAAATTGCACCATATATGATAATATATGGTTTAAATGGTACCATATATGATAATATATGGTTTGAATGGCACCATATATGATAATATATGGTTTGAATGGCACCATATATGATAATATATAGCTTAAATAACAGCATATATAAATATATATCGCACTATATATAGTACCATATATTATCATATCTGGAACTGAATTAAAGATTTTGTTTATGAGGTACCATATATGACCATATATTGTTTAAATGGCACCATATATGATAATATCTAGTTTAACTGTCACCATATATAATTATATATTGTTTAAATGATACCATATATAATTATATATTGCTAAAATGCCACCATATATATTAAGATATAGTTCTATATATAACTATATATGCAATAAGATCAACCATGTTATGTAATATATAATTATATATGCCATATCTAATATTATGAAGGCCGATATCTAATTAGATGAAATTATATATGGCATAGTATAAGGAAAATTTTTCGGAAAAAACGTCATATATAATTATATGTGGATATACATAACCACATGTCTAATTATATATTGTAATATATGCCACATATGATTATATATAATTTTTTTTACTCGGGTGATATTAAAAAAAATAATATTGTGATACTTTTTGATATAAAAGCAAAGATACAAGAATTATAGTAACCCAATAAGCACATAGGTTTTAAAAATTCAAGTGCTTTAAATTTTGCTTGAAGTAAAGTATATTTCAAATTCTAGCATTTGTATATTTAAAAAAAATAGTTCAAACTTGAATTTTTTTTCCCTTTTGCTGGAATATGCTATTGAAATAAAATGTAATTAAAGTTTTATTTTTTGTTTATAGGGAAGTTTTTTTTTTAATTCTGGGGTGGGCAAAAAGCAGTCTAGGGTGGGCTTTGCCCACCCCAGACCGGCATAAGTCCGCCAATGGTAAAACAAGCAATAAAAAGCAAAAACAGCAATTTTGTCTTCTCTGATAATAACCTACACCAGTCTGACTTAAAGCCAACTAAAACGGAGTTGTGTCAAAATTTTATATAAAATCATAAAAGAAGAGAAAATCTAAAATATAGCCCATATGGGCGATAGGTCCAAATATGGACCGATCCTATCTAGAATCAATAGGCTTTTTCCTTGGGACCATGTAAGCCAGCGAACCAAATTTCATTGAAATATCTTCGTATTTGCGACCTGCAGCGTGTTACCAAGCCAATTTTTGGGGGACCCTTATATGAGCACTAGGTCTAAACATGGACCCATTTTAACCAAAATCAATTTGCTTCGTCCTTGGGCCGACTTAGGTCTGTGTACCAAATTTCATTGCAATATCTTCGTATTTGCGACCTGCAGCGTGTAAAAAAGACAATTTTGGGGGGTACCCTTATATGGGTACTAAGTCTAAACATGGACCGATTTCAACCAAAATCAATAGGCGTCGTCCTTATACCGACGTAAATCGGTGTACCAAATTTCGTCAAAATATCTTAATATTTGCGACCTGTAGAGTGCGCAAAGAATTTTTAGTCAAAATTTTACAAATGACGATTGACGATTTTTGAATAAAAATTCCACATGTTTTGACGATTTAGGAAAATTGATTACTTTTGAACGAATTTTAAGCAAAATTATAAAGAAAAATTCGCAATATTCAGAAATTTCTATATTTATTTTAAAAGCATTTTACAAACATACATGTTTTCTCTTTCTTTTAAGTCTCATAACTCCTATAAAATTTTCATTATGAAAGAGAAAACATACATGTTTGTTAAAATGCTTTTAAAATAAAAATAGAAATTTCTGAAATACATTTGGAAAAATTTTAAATGCAATGAGAATTTTATTAAATACATTTGTAAAATTTTGGAATACAAATAGAGTCTTTTTAAATACATTTGGAAATTTCTGAAATACAATTTTTAGATATTTTTGAAACATTTTAGACAATTTTAAAATATATTTGGACAATTTTAAAACATTTTTGAAATATATTTGGAATTTTTTAAATAAAACTGAAAATGGTGTAGTTTTTTTATGATATTTAACTGATGACGATTTCTTGACGATTTTTCATAAAATTGTTGACGATTTTGACGATTTGTTTTCACATTTTTGACGATTTTTGATCAAAAAGGTCTAACACCACTGCAAGGTTGCCAACTCGTAGGGGCCAAAAACGGCTAGATTTCAAAATAAAAATCGGTAGAAATCGCTAAAATTTCAAAATAGCTTAACAAATGCATTATTTATATTAAAATGGACAAAAAATAATTTATTCATATTTTAAGTCTTAAATGCTAAAAAGGTACATTCTTATGTACAAATGAAAAATAAAGACAAGTTTTTTTTACATTCAGATCGTTCTAAATAGTTTGGTGAGATCAGCTACCTTGTAAACAATTTCGGAGAAAGGTATATCAACCCAGTCATCTTCATATTGATTCGATTTTTCGTAGGAAGCATTGGTGCCTATCTGCTTCAAGCATTCCTTTGGTGGTTTATAGTTATGACAACATTTTCCATTAAGTTTTAAACCATAGCTAAAATAATAGTTTTTATTACATTCAGCTATTTATGAAAAACAAGATGCTTACCGAACATGTAAAATTGCATTTACAGTATCACTTTGCATTTTATTTCTTAATTTAGTCTTTACTAAGTTCATTTGACTAAAAACTCTTTCCACGTCTGCATTGGACAAGGGTAAGGACAAAAGTTGAATGGCAAAATTACTAATCTCTTTAAAGGGATTGTTACCAGCCGAATCTTTGTATTCCAACACCTCTGTCCAAAATTCTGTGGTGTTTGCAATATTTACCCATTTCATAAAATTTATGCAGTTGTACTGATCAATATTTTTACCCGTTAAACTTTCATCGTTACAAAAATTTTCGACAATGGGAGTGATATCATCTTTTTTGCACAAAGTACTTTATCGACAGAAAATCTATCTATTTGTCGTAAAATTGCAAAATTTTCTGGTAATCTAGAAAAAAAAAAATTAAAGAATTTATTTAATTTAAACTTATATAAAACTACCTTGATATCATCTCTTTAATTAAACCCACAACAAAATTTACACATGCTGTTCTTATGTTGGTAATTTCGTCATCATCTAACTCATCCGTTGTTTTAACAATATTGACGTGATGATATGATTTTCGAAATTATCCTCCAAAATATCAATATCATCAACAATCACGAATTTTTTTAACTTGTTTATGACATATTCCAAGTCATTTAACAGTTTTTTCGGGTCAGACTTTGAACTTTGGAAGTTTTTATTAAGCATTTGCAGATCATTTAAAATAGGCTTCAAAAATAGCAAATATAAATAGTGTTTTTCATCATATAGATCGCTTAATTTCTCGGCCATGTGGCAATTTTCGTAATTTTTTGCAATTTTAAAATGGGTGTTCAATTCCAGCCACTGGTCGAGGATTCTCGAAACAGATACCTCTATGGAAAGCCAACGTGTATCGCACACGTTTGTTATTTTTAATGGAACCTGTTATAATATAAAATTGAGTTTAAACAAACCAAAATGTATCATACATTTTGTACTTACAGATCCAGAATTAATAGCCTCATAAAGATTCTTGTAGCAATTTTGACGCATGTAACTTTTTGAAAACCAGTTATAGGTTTCATTAACTAAAAATTCGAGTGATTTGGGCATAAAATTTTTCCACGCACGAGTAACAGCAAGTTGTACAGAGTGACAAACGCATTTAACCAAAACGAGTTTTGGAACCAGTTTCTTCAATTCAGTATATACACTACGATGTCGTCCTACCATTACAGAGGCATTATCCGTTCCAATTCCAATTAAGTTTTTTATATCTAGATTATACGATTTAAGCTCCTTTACGATTGCTTTAGAAATGAAATCGGCATTTGCACTTTCAATTTCAGTTAAGGACAAAAATGTAGAAACAATTCTTTTTTTTTGATATACTATAGTACAGAATAACTATTCCTAAATTTTTAAACACAATTATTTAAGTTAAAAACTATTTTCAAATAAAGAACAATTACTCTAAACAAATCTATTTTTTGTTGTTCGTTTGCTCACTACAATTAAATGCTTTTGATATAGCTGGAGAATCTCAATACATATCGTCATATAAAATCAAAAAAGCTGTAATGTACATTTAGAAAATTTTACAAGAAAAGCAAAAAACTCTCTAATATGAAAATTACCAAATTTTTTAGGTTAAGCATATTTGCTGTTATCGGCTTTGAGGATTAGTTTTTTATAAAATCAAAAAAGACGTAATTCAAATTAAAAAATGGTTTTGGTAATTTTTAGGAAGTGTTTTCTTATTTTCTTCATTAATAGATTAAATATAAATTAGTTTAACTATCCCCCAGACCTGGGGGATTTCAATTGGAATTGTAATTTGTAATTGAAAAATTTCAATTACAATTACAAACAAATGTTGCTGAAATTTAAAAAATTGTAATTAAAAATTTTCAATTACAATTACAAATGTTGCGAAATTAAAAAATTCTAATTGAAAATTTTCAATTAAAAATTACATGTAATTGTAATTGAAAGTGATTTCAACTAAAAATTTCAATTATATTTAGAATTAGAAAATGTTCTTTGTTAAAATGTTGCAAAAAAAATGGCTAGGATAGGCAGCATAGGCGTGGTCAAGCATAAAAAGAATACGTCGTGTTGGGTTTATCCCTAAATCGCTATTTTTGTCATTATTTCTTTTCCAAATAAAATGCAATTTTAATTAACATTTTTTCAACTAAAATTACATGTAATGTGTAATTGAAAATTTTCTAATTCTTTTTTTAAATACAATTACATATAGTTGTATAATTACGTGTGTAATTAATTACAAAATGTGATGACTAACCAGGTGTGAATAAATTAACTTTTTATATAAAAAAAAATAAAAAAACAACATGCCTTTCTTTTGTCTGTTATTTGTTTTTCGAAAGGCGTAAGTAACCTTTTTGGTTCATGAATTTTTTGTGCTTGCACTTGGGCTTTTAGAATTTTGTTAATAAAATCGTCGTTTTTAGTCGCAGGAGCCCAAGTAAAAAAAAATGATATGGAGCCATATAAAGTTATATTTAATTATATATAATCTTTTATGTAATTAGATATAATTATATCCGAAAAATGAGAACGTCTTATTGTATCATATTGTATCGAATTGTATACAATTGTATACAATTTGGTACAATTTGATACAATTCGATACAATATGATACAATTGCATCCGAATTTTGTCCTCATCCAATTTCATAAAATTATATCTTTTTTTATAAAATTATATAAAATGTTATAAAAGTGGACATAGTTTGATACATTTATACCTAAATATTAACCCTATATTTTTACCATAATATATATGACCATATCTAACAATATACAAAATTATATTTTTAAATAAAAAAGATATACAATATCTGGAGATCAGACCTGAGGGATTTCAATTACAATTACTTGTAATTTGTAATTGAAATTACAAGTAATTGTAATTGAAAATTTTCGATTACAAATTACTAGTAATTGTAATTGAAAGTGATTTCAATAACATTTAGAATTAAAAAGTGTTTTTTGTTAAAATTTTGTAGAAAAATCTGACTGGGATAGGTTGCATAGGCATGGATGGATGCATATAAAAAGAATACGTCATGTTGGGCTTACCCCTAACTTGTGCTTTTTGTCATTATTTATTTTCCCAAAAAATGTAATTGACATTTTTCAAATTACAAATTACTTGTAATTGTTCTTTTTTGAATTACAATTACAAATAATTTGTAATTGTAATTGAGTTTTTTTCAATTACAAATGAATGTGTAATTATTTACAAAATGTAATGATTAACCCCAGGTCTACTGGATATCCTATAATTTCGATAAATCTTCCATTACTTTTATCCAGATTTACCATGACAGTGCATTAAACATGAACAAATTTTTCTTTGTTTTTAGTAATTTTAAAATAAGGTTAACAACACTGAAATTTTTAACTTAATAGGATTGTGATATACAACCAAGATATAAGAGATCAGTCAAGTGTGCGTTATAGTATAGAGAATTCCATATTAAAGCTTCAGTATTGTTAATTTTATGGGCGCGTTATCCATTTTGACTCACGCTCCTAAACAAAAACAAATTACTCACGCACGAGTATTTCGTGTCTTACTCACGCAGACATGAGTATATTAAAAATTTACTCACAATCAGAAAATTCTCACGCAAAACAGTAAAAATTACTAAAAACATATGATGCAAAAAATAAACTCACACACGAATCATGCACGGGTTATATATTCTTACTCACGCTCACGTACGAATTATATATTCTCACGCTCACGGGCGAATTACTTTGGTATAGTAATTATTACTCACGATCACTTGTGAATAACTTCACTCACGATCGTGTCATGCGCCAATCCCTAGTAATTACTAAATCTAAAACTAGTTCAAAATCATTTTTTTATATGGAACCACATTTAATACAATACGATTTTAAAAGGACCTTATACATATATTTTTATATAAAATCACTTTGAAAAAATTGCTAATGTGGGATGATATATAATTAAAAATGATTTTATAAAGAACGTTATATCGTTATATATAAAAGAAATCATGAAATATTGTAGATATGAAACCATACTAAGTTATATATGGGTTCATATGCGTCAATATATAATCATATATAACACCCATTATATAATATTTCTTAAATGGCTCCATATATAGTTTTATATTATTATGTATAGTGTCATACTAAATTATATATAAACGTATATGTAATTATATCTTTTATATATTACTTTGTGTACTTATATATAGCACATACACTTATATGTAGTCCAGTATGTAATAATATAAAATTACATATGTCTCAATATTAAAACCTTTGAGGAAAAAATATTTAATATATGACTATATAAAAGTCTATATGCTTCAATTTAAAAGCATATGTGGCCATATCTTACTAGAAGTTACTATATGTAATTACATAAAATAATATATGATTATATCAAAACTTTTTTACTCGGGAGTGTAAAATTTTGCAGGAATATATATTTTGATACTGAATTTTTTGTAACTTACGGTTTTTTTTTATTTCATATGATGATATGTAACAAAACTTTCCAATTCAAGTAAAAATAGTTAGAATTTCGAGTAAACGAAAACACAGTTAAATATAAATTAACGAAAATATTTTACCCAAATATTTTGTGACTGAAATGTCAGTTGATTCATCGATTAAAAGACTGTATTTTGAATTTCCTATATCCTCTCTTAGCTCCTTACGGAAATGTGGCCATAGGACATTTCGAATAACACTCGAGCACTTACTTCTATGAAGCTTTAAATTTAAGGTGTCCTTAAACTTCGCTTTACAAAGGTCCGTAAGGTGATCCACTGTGAGTATTGATGTATGCTGGCATACAAATATACACAATGCCGCTTCCTGAAGCTTCGTGCTATAATCGTGGGGAGCAAAAGGTATTTTGGGAGTAGATTTTATTATGCAACAACTTTCCTTATGTTTTTTTGTTGTAGTATGAGCAATAAGGTCATACAATTTGCAATTAAGGGTGCACTTGCAATATTTGCATAATGCTTTACATGGATCGTTTGGATCCTCCGTAATCCATTCCTTCAGATCATGATGAATTTTGTACTCTGGCCTAAATTTCTGCCGATATTGAGGAGCCATATTCTTGAAAATATAAGATAAAATTAAAGTTTTTTATTATTGGAAAAGCATTGTACCTACCAAATATTTTTAAATTTTCACTTCTTCACTTGATAAACAGATGCACAAATTTGTTGTAAAATTAATTTTAAACAAATGTTGTTAGATTTAATTTTAAATTTTGATTGATACTTTATCTTCTTTGCTCAAGATTTTTAGACGCTTTAGTTTTAAATACATTCACAAGATTTTTTCCAGGTACCGTTACTTTTCCATGATTGTAAAAAATTGGCACATGTGAAAAAAAAATCGTATAAAGCGGGGAATACACTAAGGAACATTCGTGAAAAAATGGCTTTTTTACGGATGTTGATTTGTGTATGTTAATGTTCGTGTTGACATTCGTGCAATTCGTGTTTACAAAATTTTTTGATATTTTTTGTTCCCTACTCAATGTTCCTTAATGTATTGGCCGCTTAAAATATGGCTTAAAAATGCCTGAAAATAACAACTATTTTTTTGTATCAAAAGTCATATGCGTAAAAAAGTGATGACAAAACTTTATAATAAAAAACGTCAAATTAAAAAAAATATTAATTTAAAAAAAAATAGCTACAAATAGCTAGGAGGATAATAAATGGCTAAAAATGGCTAGGAGGAAAAAAAATAGCTAAATCTTCCGGCTAGATGCAATCTAACTATTTTTTTATAGCTAGATTAAAAAAAAACGCTAGATCTAGCCGGAAAATAGCTAAAATGGCAACCTTGCACCACTGCCTACATACGCAGGGTTACCGCTGAGAATTTTGAAAAAGTAGCACAAAAAGTCGTTTTTTCAAAATAAAGTCGCACAAAAACGTCATTTTTCAAAAAAAAAGTAGCACACTTTTTTTAACGGTTTTTATTTAAACAAAACACATCCAAGGAAAAGAAATAACAATTTAAACAAAAAAAATAAGAAATCCACCGAAAAAATTATTATTTTGAAAATTTGTTTCTGTGTTTTTTACAAGTTCATTAATGGGAAATCAGTCTTCTATTTCGGTATCTAGCAAATTCGGAGTTGATAGCATCGAGTCACAGGTTTTGACTTAACTTATTGGTTAAATTAATTTTCATTAAAAATGCGTTCTTATTACATTGAACTAATTTTTATGTTATTTTATCTTAAAATTTAGGATCAAACTAATATTTTTGTATGGATTAAACTTCAAAAATCTTACTACACTAAGAGAATTATCTGCATGATATCAATGAATTTTTGCATTAGATCTATGAATTGTCACTGGAATTCGTCCATTGAAACTTTTCATTAAATTAATGCATTTTTTCATAAAAGTTAATAAAAAATTTCATATTATTTATTAAAAATTTAATACGACTAATGAAAAAGTTTCATTAAAAATATTTTCATTAAAGCTATGAAGCTTTTTCATAGAGTTTAAAAAGTTTTTCATTCCTATTGTGAAGAACACTTCATTAGTTTAGTGAAAAAATTTCATTAAAACTCGTCCAAGGAATTCTCTCTGTGTATTTTAAAACGATAGCACATTAAGACTTAAACTTTGAATTCCTTTATTATATTTTCATGTCTCTGATATCAGGGTCACATATGGGTGGCGCTATTTCCCATATTTTTAATTTCATAATCAGAAAATACCTTATTTCTCGTAAGCTAAGCGAGATACAGCACAGTGGCCAAAAATTCGTCCCTCCGTACCTATAAATTTCTCCTTAAACTGCATTTACACACGAGAGAAAACTGCTAGAGATAGATCAAAAAACACCTATAATTTGCTTAAATCATTCACAATAGAGATATTTCAAAGTGTATTTTGCTATATCTCCAGTAGTTTTTTTTCGCGTGCAAAAGTGTCTTTATAATCTACAACTCTCAATAATAAATATGGTGATATCTTGGGTTGGATCCGGAGTGTCCAAAAATCCATATTTTAAGCGTTATTTTACTAGAAATTTTTTACACAAAGTAAAATTTCTCTTGAATTTAGCCTAAATTTTTTACTTAAATTGTCCATATATTTAGCAGCTTGCTAAAATTTAGTCTACACGTGTGAAAAAGGAAATCTATACCTTATCTGTTAGATCTAATTAAATATCATTCTATATAATTATTTTATTACTGACTTTACAAAAAAGGGGGAAAAAGTCGCACAAAGTTAGGAAAAGTGGCAAAATTAGGCTAGTTTGAAAAAGTCGCACATAAAGTCAAAGGCCGTCAAAAAGGTTGCAAATTGCAACTTAAGTCGCACAACGGTAACACTGTACATACGCTCACACATTGAATAAAAACAAACAAATTTATTTAGTCTAGCTTGAGCATTCGTTCGATGAGGTTGTTTCGACGCAAGTTGCTAGCGTTACACTGAACGAAATGTTTGACGAAGAATGGGAATTCGATTTTTCGTTTACTAAAATTTTTTTCGGTAAACGAAAATAGGTTATTTTTTGTTGAAAAAATGACAATCGTTGTGTTTCGCCATCTTTGAACCGAGTTTAATTACATATACCTTTATCGCCATGCTGAATAGCACAATAAAATTTAAATTTTTAACTGCAACTTTGCCAAGAATTCTAAAACGTGTTTTTCTCTCAAAATTTAATTTTTTAATTATTTTCTATTATGTGCTATTTTATTTTTATATTCTAATTGCACATAAATAGGTATGAGAAAATTATACAGAAATTTCTTTCAGGGCATTGAGAGAGGGAAAGTTACATCTCACTCATACAAGCACAAAACTAAGGTTGTATGCGTTTGCCGATCCCTGGTCTAGGACCAATATTTTTTGGTGTCACAAACATCAGCACAAACTTATAATACCCTCTCCACGTAGTGGTGTAGGGTATAATAACGGTAACGGTATTTTAAGGATAACGCTATTTCAATTATTTCGGTAACGGTATTTTAAGGATATCGATATTTCATTTATTTCGGTATCGGTATTTTAACGCTGTAAAATTTTTATAAATAAAGGAACATTTAAATCCCGCAATCCCGTAAAATCCCTGGATCCCGAAAAATCTCGTTGTCCCGAAAATCCCGGGATCGGGATACTCGATACTACTCTTTACTTTTAACGGTTTTTAAATTTGAAATTTTTTAATAAAATTTTTCGAAAATGTTTACGTTAATTCAATATTTAAATTTAGAAACAAATTTTTAAACTTTTTTGCCAACTATTCATTGCGTTTTTTTTTTTCATAGTTTTTTAGCATATACTTTTAAATATTTTACCTACTTATAATTTTTTTATTTTAGCAGAGTCGTAGTTTTGTGATACATATTTTATCGGAGTCACATTTTTATGGTAACTATTTTAGTGGAGTCAAATTTTTATGTATTTTATCCGTTCTAAATGCAACCCTGAAAATACCGAGTAGTGGTTTTGAGTATCGAGTACCCAAAAAAATGACAAATACTTGATACCCACTACTCATATTTTTCCCAACACTATAGTACAGTAATTTTGACTTAGCTGCACAACCAACTTTTGCAAGAATTTTTGTGCAGGTAAGCCAAAAACGCAGCTAAGTCAAATTGTTTACCTGCCTTAATGTGCAGGTATACCAATACAGACTGAAAACAAATGAAGCTAATGATGACAACTTTGTGCTTTGCACCAGATCGCGCGATTTTTATGGTTAAAAAATTACTAAAGTAGGATATTTTTGTCACAAAAAAAGTTGACAACACATTTATTATATGTGTGTTTTTTTCCTAGAATTGAAAAACAAAGCAAAACACAAGAGGCAGCTAACGGAGATCTTTTTTATGAAAATAATGTAAAACTGCCAAAAATATGAGGCAGTTATCTTAAATGCGCAGGTACAAAAAGTGCACTTAAAGAAGACAATTGCGTATATAATTTGGTAAAATAGAAACGAAACCAAAATTTTGTGCAGCTATAGCAAATGTGCACTTAAGAAAAAGTCAGTTAAATCAAAACTACTGTAATAAAATTTACTCATCGTCTTGAAAAGACATCGATTTGTTCAACCAACGAACAATTTCTTGTTCACCCATGAATTTGTCTCGTGTGGACCACTCTTGTTCATGTTTTGTTCTTGTTCAGACAACGTTGTCAGCACAATTGTTCTCACAACTATGTGCAACATCAACCACGATGCCAGATCTAATTTTTACTCAGTGGCATTACTAAAAACTAAAGAAAATAAAAGAAAATGAATAAAATGTTAAGAAAAAGTAAATAATTTGCATTATTATTGAATTTAATGCAATTTACTTTTTATTATTGGAAAAAAATTAGTGAAAAACACATTGAAAACATGAAAATAAATAGTTTCGTTTGTGACCTACTCAGAGCTTCGGAGAATTAATTCCCTAATTCCCTTTTTTTGAACTGAATTTATATTTTGGGAATGAATTCCCTGACCAAACTTAAGAAATTGAATGAATTCCTTTTTTTCATTCGATTTATCTTAAAGGAATTCATTCATTTTTTTCTAATGTCCTCATAAAATTTAATGAATTAATTCAACAAGGAATTCACTCAATTCTAGTTAATTCAACTTTTGGTCAAGGAATTCTTTCAATTCTAGTTAATTCAACTTTTGGTCAAAGAATTCATTCAATTATATTTAATTCAACTTTTGGTCAAGGAATTCATTCAATTTTGGATAATTCAACTTTTGGTCAAGGAATTCATTCAATTCTAGTTAATTCAACTTTTGGTCAAGGAATTCATTCAATTCTAGTTAATTCAACTTTTGGAATTACATTTTTTTCGTTTAATTCCCTGAATTTAAGTTTTCACTCAATGCCCATCTCTTATTGCTCTATCTTAGTTTTCGAGATACAGTCCATTTTGTAAAATGGCGAGATAGAGCAAAACGGAAATTTTTGCTACTATGGAGTATTAACTAGTGTTTCCAATTCGGTTAATCGATTAACCGATTCCTCGATTAATCGCCTCTCTTTCGGTTAATGTCGAAACAAATAATTTAAAACGCAAATAATTATTCGACCCGAATAATCGGTTAAAATAGATCGATTAACCGGTTAAATTTTTAATATACACTCACAATATTTTATCGTTAAAAACAACCTAAAATACATATCAAATTAATTGAAAACACAATTAAAAAAAGGACTACTGATTTTTCATTATATTCAAACTATTTTGCTATTTATTTTCGAACATTGTTTAAACAATCCATAAAAAAAATAAAAATAATTGAAAAGTCTGTTAAAACAATCATCAATTTCTAACTGACAAAACGTAAAAAAAACGATTTTTTGGTTTGTTTTTTCATATTCTAAATTTTTTTTTTGTTTCAATTTTCAAAACACTACACACATAACACACACGTTCTTTGTTTATTTAATTTCTCTTTAATTTAATTTTCTTTCGTTTTAAATTCAAAGCAATTTTGTTTTGTTCCAACACCAGACACGATTCGAACCAACGACCTTTGGTTTAGAAGTTCATCGCCTTACCCCTTGAGCCAATCTATATTGATACAAATAGTTTCATAAACATTTTTTTATAATTCAAATTGTTTTTATTTTATTTGAATCTATCTTTTTAAATTTCAAATTACCCATCACACATAAATATAATAGTTAAAAGAAATGCCCTAAATGTAACAACGAACATGCTGCTCTTTTCAAATTTTTGGTATATAAATTTAATGCTTAATGCAGAAAGGCCCTAACTGGAATTAATATTCCACTAGAGGAAATGGAAATCTGAAAAACTTAGATTATACTTTTTATTTTATTGTTTTTGTATTAATATAAAGTTTCATTCTGAGAAACAATATTTCCACCGCTTTTATACTTTTATTGCCTTCCCCTCTATAGAAATTAAGAATAAAGATACACTGAATGAATTATCTGCATGATATTAATGAATTTTTGCATAAAATCGATAAAGTTTCACGGGAACTCGTCCATTGATACTTTTCATTGAATTAATGGAATTTTTCATAAAATATTATCAAAAATTTCATTTTATTTGCTTAAAGTTTCATACGCTCCATGAAAAAGTTTCACTAAAACTATATTCATAAAATATACGAAGCTTTTTCGTCGAATTTCACAAATTTTTCATTTATATTGTGAAGAAAATTTCAACAGTTTACTGAAAAATTTCACTAAAACTCGTCCAGCAAAATTCTCTCTGTGTAGCGTCTTTCTTTATTAAGCCATCGATATTAAACTTTGGAGCAAAATTGCACAAAAATATTTTTATCATAAAATTATTTAAGATTTTAAAATCATCCTGTTTGACGACAATTATCTTAAAAGCGACAATACTCTCTGAATTAGATGAGAATAAGATTAGTCGACTGACTAGAAATACCAATTTACATAAATCAAAGTCCCTAGAATTTTGTGTTTAACTGCAGTTATAAAATTTAATTTTAATTAAGAAGAACTTGCGTTATATTTACTTTTTTTGATTTTTTAAGTTAAATTTTCATTTGAATAAAATTTATAACCCTGTATTTATTTAATTTCTGACACGCATAAAACTTTTTGAGAATAAAAAAAAATTCATAATATATAAAATCTTTCGTTTTTACTTCCACACAAAATTAAAAATAAAAACTCTGTAAAAAAATTCCCCTCAAAGGGCATTATAAAAAAGCTTGTTTTTAAATTTTATTTTAGTATTTTATATTTTTAGTTTTTATAACGATTTGTATGGTGAACATTTAAAACGATTTGTATGGTAAATATTTTAGTCGTATATGCCGACCCTATTGCTAGCAGCTGACATCATCGAGATTTCTTCACATTTTTACAACCCGGCAACCCCGTGATTATCAAATCAATTTAAACATTTTTACTAACAATTCAAATAAATTTGGCAATCAATCTTGATAATTTCGTTATCGTAAACACTGATTGAATTCATATTATTTAATATTTAACTATTTCAAGTTAAAACAAACAAAAGAATTTAGATATAAAACGAAGTTCAGTTTTTCTAGTCGTGCGATAGATTCAAATTATTTTTATAAATTCAAATTGTATGTTGGGTACATTTGTTTGTTTAAATTTCTTTTTGTTGTATAAATAAATATTTCAAAATATTTTAAATTCAAATTTAATTTATACAATTTTCAAATCGGTTGTGGTGTAGATGTCTGGAAGGTCAGGCATTGACAAAATTTCAATTTTTTAGGGTGGTGGTTCAAATCTCATCCCAAAAAAATTTTTTTTTTTATTTTTTCTATAAATATGTATACACTTAAAATATTTTATCGTTAAAAACCACCTAAAATACATATAAAATTAATTGAAAAGACAATTAAAAAATGAAAGGATAATTGAAAAGTCTGTTAAAACAATCGTCAATTTTTAACTGAAAACCGAAAATATTTGAATTTTTTGTTTTAAAACAGAAAACAACGAAATTATTTAAATTATTTTTTCTAAAAATAGAAATCTAAAAATAGATTATTTGACTGAAAATATCAACTCCTACAGACGATAAATATTTCTTGTAGTTTGTTTTTTATTGACGAATATAAAAAGTTAAACAATATGTTTCAATGTATTTTAATTGATTCTTCAATTGAAAACAAACTTGACCTATTACTTTTCAAATAAACCTCAATCGGTTATGGAAAATATATTGTGAGTGTAGAATTATTCCTTCGTTTTTTCCCAAAACTTCATAATTTTGATAATTTTGGCTAAAAGATTGCAAGAAAAGATTAAAAAAATAAATACTAACTAAAGCACCATCAAGTTCTTTTCAACTCGAGTGAGAGAGGTTCTTAAGCCTTTAGATACTTCTTTTTGAGCAACTCCAAGCAAGTCGACATTGCACCAGCGAGACACGTCATATGTTTTAAGAAACTCTTAAAAACTGCTTTGTTTTACCTTTCTACAATTAATTTTTAATACATTTTTTTTGCAGATATTGTAACATAACAAAAAATAAAAATGTCTATAAGAAAAAGCTTCAAAAATATCGCGAAAGGCCAAAATAAAGGTGTTTTTTAAACTTCTCAAAACACACAACATGTCTGGCTAAAGCAGCGTCAAAGCACTATAGACTTTAGGAAATGTAATAGAGAGTTTTCCATTTCTGTTTTAATTCTTTTAATAATTAAAACTAATGCAAATTATATTTCAATGTCTTTCAAGACAAAGTTTCATTTGTTTTAAATTTGTGTCACACAACTCTCAAATGACATGTTACTTCCATAGGAAATCTAAATTTTCTTATATCTCCCAAGAAAGTGTGTATAGTCGGTTTAAAACCACATAAATTCTACAACATGTTCCAATCCATGGAGCCCAAATCCATTTCACTGAATTTAAATCAGGGTTGGCAACCGAAGCGAATTAGGGTCGATTTTATAGTTCATAGTTCAATTCAATTAGCGCAATAGTATCAAAAATGAAGCCGATTTGAATGGATGAAGAGTATTCAAGTGCTGTATATTCTTAAATATATAGAAAATCTGCCACTAATTATTTGTTTCGGCTGCCATCCATGATTTAAATTTTCGTTCGCATTGGTTTCATTAACAATAAACAAATAACCTTAAGTTAACACAAAATGAAAGTTAAAAAATTCAAATTTATATGGAATTTGACATCTTTAGCTGTACTCTGAGAAAATTGTCTACAAATTGTGTATTTATGACTTTTTTCATTGATTCAATGAAGATTTGATGGAAGTCGTCCATTGAAAACTTTCATTATATTGATGCAGTTTTACATAAAACTTTATGAAAATTTTTATTTTAGTAATGGGGTTTTTATTCGGCTTGAGGTCATAAGTTTAAAAATAAAAATAAAAATTTTAAAAATAAAACGTAAAGAAAAATTTGTTTTTTATTTTTAAACTTATGACCTCAAGCCGAATAAAAACCCCATTACACAACAACAATAAAGGTCAAGTATAAATTCTTAACAATTTTTATTTTATTTATTAAAAATTTCACACAGGCAAACAATTTTATTAGAAAGAGCTTCATAGCAAAAATGAAAAAGCTTTTTCATAAAATTTAAGAAATTTTTCATTAATTTAGTAACAATGGGTGCGTTCCGCAGATACACTTTAATAGTCAACAGTTCTACAACAGTTGTACAACTATCTGCTGAACGACCTGATCACTAACCGCTCAGTCTGAGCGCTCAGGTAGCGCTGTCATATTTTGGTAGCTTAAAAAATGTTTGCTACTATTGATCAATTAGTGATACATTTGTTGTTGTTGATTTTAAAACTATTTTTTTTTTTGTAAGAATGATAAATAAAAACATACAAATATAATTCAAAAACAAAAATTTAAAGAAACTAAAGGAAAATATATAAAAATTGTATTTAAAAACGAAACAAAGTAAACGTCGTTCAGCAGAGTTACTAATCACAAAGCGCTACAAGTCACCGGTATCAGTTTAAGGTTTCTCTGCTGAATGCTACCAATGTTTATTAAACCTCGACCAATAAAATTCAAACTTTAAGTTTTATGTTTATTTTTAATGTCTCTTCAAAAACCGAAAAAGACTGAGAATTTAACAATTCTTTACGATACCCTTCAGCAAAAATATTTTCTGATTTTTGCAGAGTAAATTGGTATTTTCAATTGACTAATAACTCGATGGCTCAATGGAAAAATGCTCTAGCTAGTTTTTTTTCATTTCTTCAGAGGAGAAGGAAGAATCTTAATAAAAGATTCTCCCTCAATTTTTAACTAATTTTTAGTAGCTTTAGCAAAATTTTTAGAGATATTTTCTATTAAAGAGTACAAGAAATGTTTCAGTTTAAAAAATTTCAGATTCCGAAATTGTTCAACCAATATGAAATCTTTTTTAAATACATCGGTTTATATGCCACGTTGATATTTAACAAAAACACGCATCTCTTTGTATTTTTATTGATAAAAAATTAAGGAAATACATTAATTTTGCATTATACGATTAATCGCCAATTTTCTCGATTAACCGACCCGAACAACCGGTTAATCAGGGGGTCAAGGGAAATTATTTCCAAATGCCAACCTCACCCACAGTCCACCTTGGACATGGTGTCCCCTGTTAACGCTGACGAGGCTCTGACGACCGAGTATGTGCGGTATAACCCAGTTCCCACGGCAATCGGACTATGTGCCGGAACGATTCGGATGTATTCGAATCTTCGAATTTATCCGAGCAAGGATTACCACTCCGGCTTTAAATGAGAATTATTAACTACAAATTCTCATTTTAAAGCCGTTACAACAACAACAACAACCGGTTAATCAATTTTAGCAATTTTTCGAATAATGCATTAACCGGTTAACCGCCTATGTCGAATAATTGGAAACAGTAGTATAAACACACCCTAATAATACAAATAGGCCAGGTCTTGTAACGCTTCCGATTGATCAATTTCTATAAAACAGTCACGTGGGTCACCGTGACTGTTAATAAAAATTGATTCCTGGGAATCGCTCTTAGACCTACCTCATGTGAATAGTTGGAGCGTGTACTTTGCTTCAAAACTTGTAAAAATTTTGTCCGTTTTCCTCTATCTCGCTTAGTTTTCGAGATAGAGATCATTTTGTAAAATGGCAATTTTTTAAAATGGCCCGTATCTCGAAAACTAAGCGAGATAGAACAAAACGGACGAAATTTTTGTTCCAGAGGAGTATTAACACCCCTACGGGAAATTTTAATAAACGGTCACCGAACTGGCCCCTGTATATGAAATAAACTGGTCACTTTTACATGGCGTTGTCATAGGAGGTGGAAATTGACCCCTTGTGACATGTCACACGACAAATCCCAGGACAGGTCCCTGAAATTGAGAGTTCAGTAACCTGTCCTAGGATTTGTCTTGTGACATGTCACAAGGGGTCAATTTCCACCTCCTATGACAACGCCATGTAAAAGTGACCAGTCTATTTCATATAAAGGGGCCAGTTCGGTGACAGTTTGTTAAAATTTCCCGTAGGGACACCACAATAATACAAATAGGCCAGGTCTTTTAACGCTTACGATTGATCCATTTTTATAAAACCGTGACGTGGGTAACCGTGATAGAGCAAACCGAGATAGAGCAAAACGGACAAAATTTTTGCTTGTTTTGAATCAATGTACATGCTCCTACTATTCACATGAGGTAGGTCCGAGAGCGATTCCCAGGAATCCATTTTTATGAACAGTCACGGTGACCCACGTGACTGTTTTATAGGAATGGATCAATCGGAATCGTTACAAGACCTGGCCTATTAGTATTGTTGGGGTGGGTCAATACTCCTTCGGAGCAAAAATTTCGTTCGTTTTGCTCTATCTCGCTTGGTTTTCGAGATAGAGCAAAATTTAAAAAATTGCCATTTTACAAAATGATCTCTATCTCGAAAACAAAATGATCTCTATCTGGAAAACTAAGCGAGATAGAGCAAAACGGACAAAATTTTTGGAAGTTTTGAATCCACGTACACGGTCCTATTATTCACATGAAGTGGGTCCGAGAGCGATTTCCAGGAATCTGTTTTTATGAACAGTCGCGGCGACCCAAGTGACTGTTTTATAGAAATTTATCAATTGGAAGCGTTACAAGACCTGACCTATTTGTATTATTAAAGTGTGTTAGTACTCCTGCGGAACAAAAATTTTGTACGTTTTGCTCTATTTCGCTTAGTTTTCGAGATACGGGCCATTTTAAAAAATCGCCATTTTACAAAAAACAGTCACGGTGACCCACATGACTGTTTTATAGAAATTGATTAATCGGAAGCATACAAGACCTGGCGCATTTGTATTATTGGGATGTGTTAATACTTCATAGTAGCAAAAATTTCCGTTTTGCACTATCTCGCCATTTTACAAAATGGCCTGTATCTCGAAAACTAAGATGGAGCATTAAGAGATGGGCATTGAGTGAAAACTTAAATTCAGGGAATTAAACGAAAAAAATTTAATTCTTTGACTAAAAGTTGAATTAACTAGAATTGAAAGAATTCCTTGACCAAAAGTTGAATTAACTAGAATTGAATGAATTACTTGACCAAAAGTTGAATTAACTAAAATTGAATGAATTCCTTGACCAAAAGTTGAATTAACTAGAATTGAATGACTTCCTTGACCAAAAGTTGAATTAACTAGAATTGAATGAATTCCTTGACCAAAAGTTGAATTAATTAGAATTGAATGAATTCCTCGACCAAAAGTTGAATTAGCTAGAATTGAATGAATTCTTTGACTTAAAATTGAATTAACTCATGTTGAATGAATTCTTTAGTGAATGAATTCTTTAATTCGAATGCTTAGTGCTTTGGTCAGGGAATTCATTCTATAAATTTTAATTCTTTGAATTCATTCACAAGAGTTAATTCCTTATGTTTTATTAATAAATTCATTCCTTGAATTAAATTTTTGGGAATTCATTCCAAAAAGGAATTAATTCTTTAAAGCTCTGGACCTGCTCCAACAAAAAATAATGAATTGTCTGACATTACGTATTCTCCACCCAAAACAAATAAACAAATTTTTTCCCTTAAGTGTAGGCCCAGAATAAGAGCGCAGAGGCTAGCGATTTACGCTCTGAGAAAAAACGCGCCCGAAATAACGACGTACAGCGGCAGCGACATAATTGAGCATGTGTTATATATAACAAGGAGACTTTATGCCACTCATATGTCTCTTAGTTTACTGTAAACATAATATACAATGCTAAACGATGAACTAACGAACTACTAATAATGTTCAATATCTCAGTTGAATAAAGAAAACAAAATTTTAATAATTTAAAAAAAAAATTTTTTTTTTTTGCAAAAAAATAGAAAAAGAGCCAGAGCAGAAGAGCCATTGATTGCCTTTGTTAGTTGTACTCTTTGATATTACAAAATGTAGTGAAAACCAGCAAAAATAACAATAGAGTTGACAACATTGGTGAGAGTATGAGAGAGAAAAAATGAGAGAATAACAAAAACCGGCATTAAAATAAAAATTTTATTAACTTTTTTTATTAACTTAATATATTTCATTTTAAAATTAAGACGGCCTTCCTAAATAGTAATTCGCGATTTAAACTGTTAAACGAATTGATCTAGAAAAAGTGGAAGTGGAAGTCATGCATTCCCGGGATCCCGGGAAATTCAGAAAAAAAGTGCGCTGTCCGGGAAATTAAAAAGTCCGGGAAAAGAAAAACCCTAGTATTAACTCTTCTTTTATGCCAATTACGTCTGCAGTTTTGGCTGGATTTTCGAAAAACCTTCTTGCCATATTGCCATCGTTTGTTGTGCCCATACCTTGCTTCACTGCGTCCACATTTATGCCCAGTGTCAACTTTAATCTCTTCTGAATTTCAGCTTTATTTGTCGCCATTTCAATTTTTGTGTAATTATCTGTTCTCCATTTTTTGAAACTTAGGCGGTAAGAAATGTGCAAAATGCACTCCATAAATTTGATTCTCGCATGCAAGGGAGAAATACCAAATGCAATTGCTTCTTCCGAACATTTCCTCAAAATCAACGCATCTAAATTATTCGTTTCTGTGGGCTTCGCTCCACATATGAAGCAAACCGCCATAGATGAGCTTCCAGAAATCAATCATTGTTAATTTCAATGTGTGAGAAATATTGAAGTTTCTGCTATGCAATTCAACGACAGTATTTCTTAAATTTGCTATTTCGTCATTAACACGACTGACCTCAAAATTTATAACTTCAGCTGTTTCTTGTATAAATTCAAATTTTAACGGTCGGCAAAATCTAATTTAACCATGAATGAAAATTAAAACCCCTGATATTTTAAATATATTTTGTGTCTTTCTATATTTTTTTTATGTACTTTTATTCGGTTTGGGGGGGGATATATCACCCTCCCCCCCCCCCCCCCCTGGATCCGCGCCTGAATAAAGAGAGCAAGACATAATTTGTAGTTGTTATCATAGATTACATAGATACAGTGTTACCATATATTTTTTTAGAAAAACTGTAAAAAAAAACTGTTTTTGTATAGAAAAACTGTTTTTTTCGAAAAAAAAATTTAAAAATCAGAAGAAATTCTGGGATCTTTAAAATATTACCCCAGGGTCTCAATTTTCAAAATATCGAGATTTGAATAATTTAATTGCGTTTGGTATTTTTGCACAGCCTTCTAATAAAACTTTTTTTTTAAGAATTTTGGTCTCCTAGGCCCGAATCTGAAATTAAAAAGTTCATCGAATCACGTTTCCGAGATGTCAACCTTTTTCTATTAAACCCTGACTTAGGATAGATACTTTACTCGCCAATGTTGTACTTCAAAATAATCTTTATGGATTTGCATTTCACATAAAATTACTTTTCATTAGATTGAGTATTGTTATGTCGGGAATTGTTTGACGGTGTGTAAAAACCCCGTAAAAAAAATTACGTTTTTTAGAATTGTCCTTGATCATAATTGAAAAAATAGTAGTAAATTGTTATCCCGAATTAGCAAATATTTACTTAAAAAATAAAAAATCAATTTCGGCCTTTGTTGATAAAACATTGTTTTAAAAAACATATAAATTTCTAAATTATCCTTCATTTAGAAATGATCTGAAAAGTTTGGCTAACAAATGAAATTGGTTATAAAAATGTTTCGTTTTTCCAGTAAACATATTTAGTAGTATTATATTGCCAATTTCAAATTATGTTTCGATTTGTACCTAATTTTTTACAATATTTAAAGTTTTATTTTAATTTCTGTGTCATATGCATAATCACTTTCTTAGTTTATAAATGGCTTATAAAACAAATATTTTATACAAACTTCATTTTATAAACGTGTTATAAGGTTTTCAAATTATTTTGCATAAGCATAATTCTTAAATTTTAGTTAAAAAAATAAAAAAAAATTGTAAATGAAACAAATGTGCCGATTTAATATGAAAAAACTGTAAAAAAATGCATGATTTAAAAAAAAACTGGAAACCTGTTAGGCATCCCAAAAAACTGTAAAAAAACAGTTAAAACTGGCTATATCCCAGTGTAGAAAATCATTACCAGATAAGTGGTTATGTTACTACATACTTGGTAATGGTAAGTAGTTACTTTTGTTATTACATTTCTTATTACCTTTATATGCACACAAAAAAATATACCATAAAAAAATTTAACAAACTCGTTTGTTTGATATAAAAGTTAAATACAATAACCCTTTGAATTTGATTCAAACATTATGTTTATCACTATTGCAACTTTTAAAAATAACACTCAACAAAATGCATTGATAAACAAATAATTGAATAATTTTTCATTTTCAATAAACATAATACTTGAATCAAAGTAAAAATCAATTTTTTTTAATTTTGGCCGTTATTTTGATTTTTTTCAAGGCATGCTATATTTTGTTCTTCTTTTTGTAAGTTTGTCTATTACTTTTGTAGTTTCATATTTTAGTTGCTCTTTGGACTTTGATGCGGTTGCACATATTCCCAGCAAAATATTGGTAATGACACCTCATTACTATCTGCATTACCAAAAACGATATATCATTACCTTTTGCATTATTTTATAATATAAAATATTGACTTCCTAATAACAGCCTATTGTATTCAATGTTTTTAAATATCAAATAATGACTTACGCGTAATAGTTTAAATAAGTACTTTTTACATAGCTAAATTTTATACATTTTTATTTATTATATGTAAATATGTTTTATGTTCAAATTTTTATGACGAGTTACACACTAGAGAAAACTTAACTTTTTCTGAATATATTTCCTTAAGCTAATAGTATATGCCTAACTCCTTATTTTTAAGAATCAAGTAAGCAATCGGATAACCGCTTATAATTAAACTTTTTGTAAGCATGTGTGTAACCACTTATTATTCAAAATCTCATAACTACTTATTTCTCGTTTTTTCGTAAGCGAGCGGGTAAGCGTGACTACTTATAAAAACGACCACGCCAAACAAAAATAATGAGTTTAGAGTCCAAAAAATAAGTTGTGGGGAGCTATGAATTTCTATTATATAACCACTTATTTGGTAATGAAAGATTTTGCTGGGTTATGTGTAGGGTTTGGGGTTCGGGAAATCCCGGGCGGGAATTCCCGGGAAATCCCGGGAAAAGTTTGGCGGGAATTCCCGGGAAAATAATATATTTTTCCCGGGAAAACGGGAAATTTTAAAAATATTAAATTTTTTAAATTGTTTTTGTTTGGAATAGGATTTTTTAATTTTAGTCATAAAAAACATTTTAAATACCAAAACAAAAATGTCATTGTTAGAACCTTTTAAAAGGGAATCAATTCATTTGACACACAAAAAAAATCATTGCCAAATAATTAGGAGCATTTCAACTAATAAAGATTTTTCGCATAACTTATTCAAAATTTAATTAGTAAAACCTACAAACTTGGTAAAATGTTTAAAAGAAATATGAAAAAAAGTTTTGTTTCTTACAAATAATCGCCCTTACTATCGAAATTTTTCAAATGTATATTTTAGTTAGAGTCGACTTTAGTTAAAATATTGGGTGGCAGTATACCTTGACTTCGTTTATTTTTGGAGCATTCTGATAGGTTAATTTATTTTCAACCAATCAAAATGTTTGAAAATATAAATATTTTTGTAAGGTTTTCGTACATAAAATGAACAAAACCGTATGATTAAAAATAAAGTCGACTTTAAATTTAAAATACTCCTTTATATTAAGGGCCAATAATTTTATGAGTAACGTTTTCATTAATAAATTTTCAAGAAAGTTTACTTTATTTTAATACACCTGCTTTCAAACTAATATATTCTTTTATATTGAAGAATAAAAGTCAGCATATTTGCCCTAAAAGACTAATGGTTAACGGATGTATCTAAATTTGGTTATCCGACATCTAAATTTGGTTCATAAAAAAAAATTTATGTTCATGCAACTTCTCTTGAAGAAAACAACAACAAGAACAACGTTACAGCTAAAATTAGCAAAGTACCCGAAGAAAAAAGTGTAAGCTGAATAGGTATTGAACGTTTTATGGTAGGGCAAACATTTCCTGAAATGGTATCCAAATTAGCCGCAGTCGACGGAATGTCAATCCGCACCATAACTAGATCTTCGTTTATTCGAGAAAGATTTTATAATAAAAACCTAGCATTGCAAAAATAAAACCGATGTAAAGAATATTATATTAAATTACTACAATAATGTAAAAGATATCATGATAAAAGAAAATATCGAGCAATATTTCTAACAATAGGAGATCTTAGATGAATGGACAAGAATATCACAAAAGAGATATTTGAACATATGTATAAACGGAAATAATTCATTTTATAACATGGGGTTGGTTTATATATCAGGAAGATGTAATGCTGATGAAATGAGAAGAATTGTAGAAATAAGACTAGAAGAATTTTATTTGTCTTTGGAAAATAACGTTGTGGCCATCATATCTAATGGGCCAAATGTAATGAAACGGTTTGTTTCCGACAGTTCAGTAGTTGGTGCTTTCTGCTGGAATCATACAATTCATTTGGAAGTGCTTAGAGTAATTTATTTGAAATCACATGTTCAACATTCTGATATTTTTACTTTGAATTCTCACTACACAGATTGAATTTGTACTGAAATAGTGTTTTTTTTTAACAAAAATTACTTATATTGGTGGTTTTCATTAACAATTTTGTTCAAAAATATTTCCCGGGATTCCCGGGAATCCCGGGAATCAAATTTTTCTATTCCCGTTTCCCGGGAAATAAAAAAGTCCGGGAAATCCCAAACCCTAGTTATGTGTGAACCGGAAAAGTTTAATGAAATTATAAATAATAAAATATTAAATAATAGTAATATGAAAGATTTAGAATTTTATTGCACCTTTAATACTTTTTGTTGTTTTTTTTTATTTTTTAATAAATAAAATTAAATTTAACATGTTTTTTTATTTAAAAAATTATTAAAACCTTTTGTTAAATCAACACATTCTTTCATTAAAAAATCACAAAAATTCAACAATTTCGTTTTATCAAATCAACAACTTTCTTTATTGACAGAAAAACAAAATAATTTCAACAACGTGCTTACAATTTTCATTATCAATTCTGCAAAAATCGTCATCACAGGAAATTCAAAAAATTTTTTTATTGAATCTGCGATTTTCGTATTCAAATATGAAAATTATTTTTTTGTGTGTGGCGATGTCGCGAAAAATAATGAGTTGTCGTTACACACCAGCATACGAAAAATCAAAAAATATATCGTTACCTATGTGCTTACCAGTACTGACAAAAATAATGAGTGTAAAAATAGATTTTCTAAAAAATAAATTATATAAAAAAAAATATTTTTTATTGTATTTTTTTTTTAATAAAATTTGATGGTGCGGGAATCGAACCTGGGTCTACAGATTGCCAGTAGGGTTTGGGGTTCGGGAATTCCCGGGCGGGAATTCCCGGGAAACCCGGGAAAAGTTTGCCGGGAATTCCCGGGAAAATAATATATTTTTCCCGGGAAAACGGGAAATTTTAAAAATATTAAATTTTTAAAATTGTTTTTGTTTCGAATAGGATTTTTTAATTTTAATCATAAAAAACATTTTAAATACCAAAACAAAATATGTCACTGTTAAAATCTTTTAAAAGGGAATACATTTATTTGACACACAAATAAAATCTTTGCCAATTAGTAAGGAGCATTTCAACTAATAAAGATTTTTCGCATAACTTATTCAAAATTTAAGTAGTAAAACCTAAAAATTTGGTAAAATGTTTAAAAGAAATATGAAAAAAACTTTGTTTCTTACAAATAATCGCCCTTACTATCTAAATTTTTCAAATGTATAATTTATATAAAGTCGACTTTAGTTTAAATATTGGGTGGCAGTATACCTTGACTTGGTTTATTTTTGGAGCATTCTGATTGGTTAATTTATTTTCAACCAATCAAAATATTTGAAAATATAAATATTTTTGTAAGGTTTTCATCAGGCACCAGAAAACGTTTTTTTTTTTTTTGTTTTTATCAAAAATAAATATCACTAAAGTTCAAAATGTTTTTATTTCTCAATCGAAAACAAAAAATTTCAAATGTACTTTAAAACAAAAATATCCCTCAAGTTGAAATTCGAAAAATATCTTTACGTATAAATATCAAAGATAAAAAAATTGATAAAAAAAATAAAACTTTTTAAAACGTTTTAAAAAACGTTTTTTTTTTTTGTTTTTCGTCTTTGTACTAAGTACAAAAATATGAATAGAATTTTAAAATTTTTGTTTTATTTTTATGGTGGAGATACTATTATGGTTTTTGTTTTCAAATCTGTAGAAAATCATATAATACCCTGGAGTGAACTGTTGAGCGGTATATACATACAAACATATATTGCAAATATTTTTTTTTTTTGCTAAAATGTTTGCCAATTGACCAGCATTTTGCACTAATATTATTCATTTTCGGAATGAAATCGCTGTATAAGTTTTCTAATTAAATTTTTGCACCATGAAACCTTTTTCGCATTCCGCCATTAATTCACAATTTTTTAAGTGCAGATTTTTAAAATTTATAACCTAGGGACCATAATACCCATATCTCATACCAAAGTTTGGTAATTAGTTCGCAAAAAAAAAATTGCCAAAAAAAATTTGCAAAAAAAAATTTTTTTCCATTAATCTATTCTTTTGCAGAATATAAATTGCTGATTAGGTTTCTTAACTATTTTTTTGTATCATAAAGGCTTTTTCGCATTCCGCCAATATTTTGCAATTTTTTGAGTGCGGTTTTTTAAAATTTTTAACTTTAGGACAATAATTCCCATATCTTATGCCAAAGTTTGGTAGTTCGTACGCAAAAAATTTCGCGAAAAATAAATTTTGCAAAAAGGAAAATTTCTGCATCAACATATTCGTTTGCAGAATGTAAATCGCTGACTGAGTTTTTTAATTTATTTTTTGTACCAAAAAGTTTTTTTTCGCGTTCCGCTATTTTTTTGCAATTTTTTAAGTGTGGATTTTTAAAATTCATAATCTTGGGACTATAATACTAATATTCTCATATCAAAGTTTGGTGGTTAGTTTGCAAAAAAAATTCGCGAAAAAAATTTTCCGAAAAGAAAATATTTTGCATCAGTGTATTTGTTTGCAGAATGTAAATTTCTGATAACAATTTTTAATTCATTTTTTTACCATAAAGTTTTTTTTCGCGTTCCGCCATTAGTTTGCAATTTTTTAAGTGGGGTTCTTTAAAATCCATAATCTAGGGACTATAATACATATATCCTATACCAAACTTAGCTAGTTAGATTGCAAAAACAAAAAATCACGACAAAAAATTTTGCAAAAAGGAATAGTTTTGCATCAATATATTTGCTTGCAGAATGTTAATCGCTGATTATCATGCTTTGTAGAAGTCTTTTCGTTTGAAATTTTTATTACTTTTTAATAACGCAAAGGTATATATCATTGGATGCAGAAATGTGTCTATATGAATGTTGTTTTAAGAATTTTTACAAAATTTATATGTAATTGTAATCAGAAAAAACTAAAAAAAAACGTTTTAAAACGTTTTATTTTGTTTTTTCCTCAATACAAAAAAAAACGTTTTTTTTTTGTTTTTTCCTCAGTACAAAAATAAAAATAATTCTCAACTTTCCTGGAAATATCAGTACGGATATTTTTAAAATTTTGTTTTCGAAAAGAAAACAAAAAATAAAAAAATTGATGAAAACAAAATATCCATCAAGAAAAATAAATTCATTTGTACACAAGTGATTTTTTTTTATTGAGGAAAAAACAAAATAAAACGTTTTAAAAGTATTAATATCGGGTGCCTGGTTTTCATACACAAAATGAACAAAACCGTTTGATTAAAAATAAAGTCGACTTTAAATTTAAAATACTCCTTTATATTAAGGGTCAATAATTTTATAAGAACCGTTTTCATTAATAAATGTGAAAAGAAAAGACTAATGGTTAACGGTGGTATCTAAATTTGGTTATCCGACTTCTAAATTTGGTTCACAAAAAAAAAAAAAAATTGATGGTCATGCAACTTCTCTTGAAGAAAACAACAAGAATAACGTTTCAGCTAAAATTAGCAAAGTACCCTAAGAAAAAAATGTAAGCTGAATAGGCATTAAAGGTTTTATGGTAGGGCAAACATTTTCTGAAATGGTATCCAAATTAGCTGCAGTCAATCCGCACCATAACTAGATCTTCGTTTATTCGAGAAAGTTTTTATAATAAAAACCTGGCATTGCAAAAAAATGAAACCGATGTAAAGAACATTATATTAAATTACTACAATCATGTAAAAAATATCATGATAAAAGAAATATCGAGAAATATTGGGTTGGTTTATATATCAGGAAGATGTAATGCTGATGAAATAAGAAGAATTGTAGAAATAACACTAGAAGAGTTTTATTTGTCTTTGGAAAATAACATTGTGGCCACCATATCTAATGGGCCAAGTGTGATGAAACGGTTTGTTTCCGACAGTCCAGTAGTAGCTGCCTGCTAGAATCATGCAATTCATTTGGCAGTGCTGCGAGTAATTTATGTGAAATCAAATGTTCAACATTCTGATGTTTTTTACTTTGAATTCTCACTACACAGACTGCATTTGTACTGAAATAGTGTTTTTTTTAACAAAAATTACTTATATAGGTGGTTTTTATTTAACAATATTGTTCAAAAATATTTCCCGGGATTCACGGGAATCCCGGGAATCAAATTTTTTCATTCCCGTTTCCCGGGAAATAAAAAAGTCCGGGAAATCCCAAACCCTAATTGCCAGTCAACAGCTCTACCATCTGAGCTATATCGACATGTAATATTTAATAGATAAAAACACAATTGATCTGCTGCACACAAGTAAGCTTACTCGCCAACATACAAAAAATCAAAAAATATGTGGTTGCATATATCCTTACCAGTGTTTAAAAAATATTGAGTCTAAAAATAGATTTCAAAAAATTTTCAAAAAAATCTAAAAAATTAATTTCTATTTGAAATAATGATAAAAATAAGTCATTATCAGTAACTCATTATTATATGTTTTAAAATAATACAGAAGGTAAGTAGGTGTCATTACTGGTAGTCCAAAAAATAATGATATGTCATTACCCTTTCTACACTGGGATGGCAACACTGCATAGATATCTTACTCTTCTTCTTCTTCTTTTGTCAAGTCAACAAACACATTTTTTTCACACACAATCAAATATTTTTTGTATAGATATAAAACGTATGTCCAACACATTTCCATGACTTACATGCACTGACAGCAAAAGTCAAAAAGGAAGATATCTATGTAGTCTATGGTTGTTATTGCATGCAACAACATAATAAATGAATGATAACAGAGCACCTAATAGTCTATCGCATATAATCGTGTTTGATCTTCTATTGTTGTTATCAAACAGTATCAGTAAACAACAATTCAAATGCAATTGAAGCTTATGCTTTTTTCGACAATGAAATATATAACAATTAACACTATTGACTAGTATGTATGTATATTACATTATGTAATAATTTTAAACAGTAAAGAATTATGGCAACAACAACAAGCATGAAGGAAAATTCATGTTTTGTTACTTTATCACTTTATTTATAGTTTTTACTGTTTTTTTTTTTTGGAAAGGATCAGGTAGGAGCAGCTGAATTTTTTTTAACTTTTACCTGAGACTTCAAGATGTAATTTGACATCTTTCGTTAAACAGCGCTCCACAGCGCTAAAAAGATGCATTCCACTGAAGTTGATGAACATTGAAATTTTGATGTTGTTTATATTTTGTTCTACGAAATTTTTTATATGGCACTTTTTCCAAATTTTTTTAAAGCAAATCTCATCTATGACAATTGTCATTAACGAAAATATACAACAAAATCAAATGATAAGTTTACTGTGATTGTACCAAAAGATTGAATATACAGTAAATTTGCATGCCATTTTAAACAAGCGAACATATATGAACTTCGATCGTGTCTGTCCAAACAAATAATAAATATATCAGCCTAATATTACGGAATCATAATATTCAGATATCTGACAACAAAATACCAAAAAATTATCCAATGAAGTTAAAAATCATGGCCTGCTAAATTTAGGTAAGCTAAATTTTACATACTGCTAAATATACGGACAATTTTAGTTAAATTAGCTAGGAAATTTGAGCTGAATTCAGCAGAAATTTTACCTGATTTAACTACAAATTTCTGTTAAAATGTCGCTAAAAATTTCGACTTCCGGGATCTGACCCTAGACGGGCCCATATTTATTATTGGGAGTATATGTGTCTGATAGGAGTTACTTTATAGGTACAAAGTGACGAATTTTTGTCCATTTTGCTCTATCTCGCTTAGCTTCCGAGATACAAACTATTTTACGATCTTATAATAAAAAAAATTAAAATATAGCGCCATCTCTATGTGATATTGATAGCAGAGACACAAAAATATAATAAATAGAAAATAATTGTGGTTTAAATTAGCTGAAAATTTGTAAAGTTGAGACACACAAATTACTAAAAATTAGCATGCAAAGTTAATTCAAATACGTCTGAAAGTAGTTGTAATGCTAAATTAGAATTACAAAAATATTAGTTCAATCCTAAATTTTAAGACAAAATAACAGGAAAATTAGTTCAATGGAATCAGAACGCGTTTAACAGACTTTTGTACTAACTTTTTTTTATGAGTGTAACTTCGGAATGCGTCATATGAACGGAACGAAATGGCTGTCATTAAATATCTTATTCAAGCAGCTTTAATCCGGCTTAAAAAATGTTCGAAACTATTAACCCATTGCGGCCCAGCACATGTTTTCTGTTTGTGAAATGGGATTTTTCAAGAAAAACGCTGTTTTCTCAATATTTTGCCTACACTCATAAAAAAAGCCCGTACAAATAGTTCAAAATTCTGCTAAAATAACAGGAAATAGTACCTGAATTTGCGCCAGCAGAATTTTCAATGAAGTTAAAAATCATGGTCTGCTAAATTTAGGTAAGCTAAATTTTACATACTGCTAAATATACGGACAATTTTAGTTAAATTAGCTAGGAAATTTGAGCTGAATTCAGCAGAATCGTACCTGATTTAACTACAAATTTCTGTTAAAATGTCGCTTAAAGTTTCGACTTCCGGGATCTGACCCTAGACGGGCCCATATTTATTATTGGGAGTAGTGTCTGATAAGGGTTACTTTATAGATACAGAGTGACAAATTTTTGTCCATCTCGCTTAGTTTCCGAGATACAAACTATTTTACGATCTTATAATAAAAAAAATTAAAATATAGCGCCATCTCTATGTGACATTGATAGCAGAGACACAAAAATATAATAATTAGAAAATAATTGTGGTTTAAATTAGCTGAAAAATTTGTAAAGTTAAGAAACACAAATTACTAAAAATTAGCATGCAAAGTTAGTTAAAATACGGCTGGAAGTAGTTGTAATGCTGAATTAGATTTACAAAAAATATTAGTTCAATCCTAAATTTTAAGACAAAATAACAGGAAAATTAGTTCAATAAAATCAGAACGCGTTTAACAGACTAACTTTTTTTTAGGAGTGTATTTAATGTACAAAATAACTATTATTTATTTGTAGCTAAGGCTTTAAGCTTTCCTATAAGATATAATTTAAGCCTTTAACCCTTCTAACAGCGCAGATATTAAGAGTTAAATTTTATATTTAATTTTTCTATTTTTGAACTTTGCACTAGAGATGAGCGATCCGGTGATTTTTGAATAACGCTGCTACCAGTGATCGTGATTTTCAAATCACCGTTCTTTTAAACAGTGACCGTGATCACGGGTTTGTAATAGAGATGGGCGATCCGGCGATTTTTCAGTAACATTGCTCTCAGTGAAATCGTGAAATGTTCAAATCGTTGTTCTTTTAAACTGTGATCGTGATCACGGTTTTTTATGGAAAACACTGCGATTTTCTGATAAATAAACGAAATAATATTTATGGCGAGTTTTCAAGATGTCAGTTAAACTTGGTTTAGTTAAACCGAAAACGAATTTTGTCAGCCATTTCAAAGTTTATTAACAAAAATTTGCCGGAAAAACTTTTTCTCGAGTATAATTTATTTCTTTATTGAAATAAAACAAAATAAACCACATTTTAAAAGCAGTATTCCAGTTACAAACTTCGTTAAACTAAATTTAAAGATAATAAACTTCCTAAAAACTGGGCCTTAAAAGAAGAATAATTGCGACATGATAGAAGGAGACATTTTATTCAGAAGAGTGTGAAAGCAAGTCACTGTTATTGAAAAAAAAAACATGTATTACTGTGCACAATGAAGTTTGCAAGAAAGAATAGTACAAAAATATTAAAAGAACGACATTTCGAGTAACTGCGACTTGAAATATTTGATCACTGCCGTTACCAGTGATTTATCAATAACTGTGATTAAATCACCGGTATGAAAATATCGCTCATCTCTACTTTGCACAATGTTGAACTTTTTGAGTTGACTTTTTCTGTCTATTCGGCCTTCGGTCGGGCTTATGGGTTTTTCCTATGTGATAGGCAGTTTAGTGGCTTCTCTGAGTAAAGTTTTTCCGTGTAACCGGCCTACGGCCGGGCTTAGGGGTTTTCTCCTATGTGATAGGCAGTCTAGTGGCTTCGCTGAGTAAAGTTTTTCCGTGTAACCGGGTTTAGGGGTTTTTTCCTATGTCACAGGCAGTTTAGTGGCTTCGCTGAGCAAAGCTTTTCTGTGTAACATGCCTCCGGCCGGGCTTAGGGATTTTTTCCTATGTGGTAGGCAGTTTAGTGGCTTCGCTGAGTAAAGCTTTTCTGTGCAATAGGCCTTGGCCGGGCTTAGGGGCTACCCCTATGTAGCGTTCGCTTTTTTTAATTTCGTAAATATTTGAATCAACAATCGCGCGATTTTTTATTTTTTTCTTTACAGATATGCCTGATTTTCGGCGCACTTGCAGTTGTGGTTTACAGTGGGTTAATTAATATATTTATTTTAAGAATTTGACGTTTTAGTAAAGTTTTTCCGTGTAACCGGGTTTAGAAGTTTTTTCCTATGTCACAGGCAGTTTAGTGGCTTCGCTGAGCAAAGCTTTTCTGTGTAACATGCCTCCGGCCGGGCTTAGGGATTTTTTCCTATGTGGTAGGCAGTTTAGTGGCTTCGCTGAGTAAAGCTTTTCTGTGCAATAGGCCTTGGCCGGGCTTAGGGGCTACCCCTATGTAGCGTTCGCTTTTTTTAATTTCGTAAATATTTGAATCAACAATCGCGCGATTTTTTATTTTTTTCTTTACAGATATGCCTGATTTTCGGCGCACTTGCAGTTGTGGTTTACAGTGGGTTATTTAATATATTTATTTTAAGAATTTGACGTTTATTTATTTATTTATGTATATAAGCACAAAAATAAAAAAATTAATATGATATTTAACTGTTAATATCTGCGGTGGGTTACAGGTATAAATTATATCTTAAATTAAAGCTGAGGGCCTTAACTACAATTAAATAATAGTTATTTTGTATTTTATATTGGTGAAATATTGAGATAATGGGCGTTTTTTCTAAAAAGTATGGATAAAAAACAGACTTTTACGATTTGACGCTTAATGGGTTAATGGATTCGGAAGTATTAAAGGTATTTCAATAGCCTTTTTAACGATATATATTTTGTTTTTATCCGATAATAAATGGCGAAGATACAAAGAATTCAAATTAAAAGTTTGGGGGTCCTTAACTCGGGAACCGGGGGTCGCCGACAAAAAAACATGCATCGTTGAACTCGGCATTGAAAGTTCTATCGTCCGTGAAAATTTGAAACAAATCCGAGTTATTCCCGTAAACTAGAGTTTAGCCCAGACTTTTTTGGTTGAGTGTAGTTTAAATAAAAATCCGTTTATATACACTCATAAAAAAAAGTTAGTACAAAAGTCTGTTAAACGGGTTCTAATTGAACTAATTTTTCCTGTTGTTTTCGTTTAAATCCGTTGTTTAGCTAAAATTGTTAGTTATCAAATTTCACCACAAAAACATATTTCTGCTGTACTTGAGCTAATTTTTCCTCCTGATATTTAGTTATTTTTTATAAATGATTTTGACTATGTTATCAGCTAATATAGATAAATTTATTGGCAACTTTTTAATATTTGTGTTTTCAAAAGAAAACGATAGGGGCGCTAGTGTATAGTGATTGATGGTGCTTGATGGTGAAGTGTATATGGTGAGTTTGCCGACCAATACAAATTAGAAAATTTCTAGTAAGTGTATTTTAATGTGTGTGATGAGTCATCAATAATGACGCTTACCAATGCAAATAAAAATAATATGCGCTTGTTTAGAAAGTTCTAGTAAATAAAATATAATAAGAGCATGTTTTTTTTTGTTTCTGTTAGTCAGCAAAGGAACGCAAAAGAATTAACTGGACATTAACATTTCGCAGTTAAAATTGTATTTAAAAAATAAAATAGTAGAGGTTTGTTTTATAATATAAACTATATTTAAGGGAATACTATTAAATATGTTATTTTTTTATTTTATTTCAGCCCTTTAATATTTTCATCTAAATTCGACCCGCAGGTAGACGAAAAAAAGGAACCAAATAATACAACTTCAGCGGAAGTTTAACATATTGGCAAAAAAAATAAAAGTGCAAATAGTGTTTTTGGATTGTGTAATTTATTTGAAAATAAAATTAACAATATTTACATTAATTTGTTTTTATTCAATTAATAACAAAAAGTGATTGTAATTTTAGCAGCATGTTTTGCAGATTTCAACTGACCAACTTTCATTTCTATTTAACGAAAATTCTTCTAATTTGAATGTTAACTAAATTTTTTACCTGTTTATAACCAACTAAAATTTAGCAGAAAACATGTGCTGATTTCAGCTGAGTAATTTTCATTTCCATTAAACAACATTTCTTATAAATTATTGTATTTGAACCAAATTTTGTTACCTAAAATTTAGGTCACCTAAATTTAGCAGACCATGATTCTCAACATTATTGAAATTGCTGCTGGCGCAAATTCAGGTACTATTTCCTGTTATTTTAGCAGAATTTTTAACTATTTGTACGGGCTTTTTTTTATGAGTGTACATCCAAACGCTGCTGTATTTTTGACCCGAACTATTTCATAATACAGTATAACTCGCTTAATACGAATTCGGATAAGACGAGTTCTCGGTTAATACGAACTAATTTAGAAGTCCTGAAGTTTTGGCAACAATTTCTTTTTTTTAATTTTTTTAAGTATTAGGAGAATACATGAAAAAACGCACAGCAGTTAGATTTATCGATTCCGATTTTATTGAAATTTACAATTAATATTACAAGTTATCAGAGTTCATAAGATCAGAGACTTTCCGAACCGAAATCATTTCGGTTTCTATAATATGACGTTAAAACTTTTTTAATTTATTCTCTTAAATAATTGATGAGATAGTTTTTTTTTAATAAATATACATTAGTTATTTAAAATAAATCAACACTAATCTTGTTGTTGAAAACTTATTTTTTTTATACTTATTTATTTATTTATATTTTTTATTTATACGTTATACAAATTTCTGTTAAAATGTCGCTAAAAATTTCGACTTCCGGGATCTGACCCTAGACGGGCCCATATTTATTATTGGGAGTATATGTGTCTGATAGGAGTTACTTTATAGGTACAAAGTGACGAATTTTTGTCCATTTTGCTCTATCTCGCTTAGCTTCCGAGATACAAACTATTTTACGATCTTATAATAAAAAAAATTAAAATATAGCGCCATCTCTATGTGATATTGATAGCAGAGACACAAAAATATAATAAATAGAAAATAATTGTGGTTTAAATTAGCTGAAAATTTGTAAAGTTGAGACACACAAATTACTAAAAATTAGCATGCAAAGTTAATTCAAATACGTCTGAAAGTAGTTGTAATGCTAAATTAGAATTACAAAAATATTAGTTCAATCCTAAATTTTAAGACAAAATAACAGGAAAATTAGTTCAATGGAATCAGAACGCGTTTAACAGACTTTTGTACTAACTTTTTTTTATGAGTGTAACTTCGGAATGCGTCATATGAACGGAACGAAATGGCTGTCATTAAATATCTTATTCAAGCAGCTTTAATCCGGCTTAAAAAATGTTCGAAACTATTAACCCATTGCGGCCCAGCACATGTTTTCTGTTTGTGAAATGGGATTTTTCAAGAAAAACGCTGTTTTCTCAATATTTTGCCTACACTCATAAAAAAAGCCCGTACAAATAGTTCAAAATTCTGCTAAAATAACAGGAAATAGTACCTGAATTTGCGCCAGCAGAATTTTCAATGAAGTTAAAAATCATGGTCTGCTAAATTTAGGTAAGCTAAATTTTACATACTGCTAAATATACGGACAATTTTAGTTAAATTAGCTAGGAAATTTGAGCTGAATTCAGCAGAATCGTACCTGATTTAACTACAAATTTCTGTTAAAATGTCGCTTAAAGTTTCGACTTCCGGGATCTGACCCTAGACGGGCCCATATTTATTATTGGGAGTAGTGTCTGATAAGGGTTACTTTATAGATACAGAGTGACAAATTTTTGTCCATCTCGCTTAGTTTCCGAGATACAAACTATTTTACGATCTTATAATAAAAAAAATTAAAATATAGCGCCATCTCTATGTGACATTGATAGCAGAGACACAAAAATATAATAATTAGAAAATAATTGTGGTTTAAATTAGCTGAAAAATTTGTAAAGTTAAGAAACACAAATTACTAAAAATTAGCATGCAAAGTTAGTTAAAATACGGCTGGAAGTAGTTGTAATGCTGAATTAGATTTACAAAAAATATTAGTTCAATCCTAAATTTTAAGACAAAATAACAGGAAAATTAGTTCAATAAAATCAGAACGCGTTTAACAGACTAACTTTTTTTTAGGAGTGTATTTAATGTACAAAATAACTATTATTTATTTGTAGCTAAGGCTTTAAGCTTTCCTATAAGATATAATTTAAGCCTTTAACCCTTCTAACAGCGCAGATATTAAGAGTTAAATTTTATATTTAATTTTTCTATTTTTGAACTTTGCACTAGAGATGAGCGATCCGGTGATTTTTGAATAACGCTGCTACCAGTGATCGTGATTTTCAAATCACCGTTCTTTTAAACAGTGACCGTGATCACGGGTTTGTAATAGAGATGGGCGATCCGGCGATTTTTCAGTAACATTGCTCTCAGTGAAATCGTGAAATGTTCAAATCGTTGTTCTTTTAAACTGTGATCGTGATCACGGTTTTTTATGGAAAACACTGCGATTTTCTGATAAATAAACGAAATAATATTTATGGCGAGTTTTCAAGATGTCAGTTAAACTTGGTTTAGTTAAACCGAAAACGAATTTTGTCAGCCATTTCAAAGTTTATTAACAAAAATTTGCCGGAAAAACTTTTTCTCGAGTATAATTTATTTCTTTATTGAAATAAAACAAAATAAACCACATTTTAAAAGCAGTATTCCAGTTACAAACTTCGTTAAACTAAATTTAAAGATAATAAACTTCCTAAAAACTGGGCCTTAAAAGAAGAATAATTGCGACATGATAGAAGGAGACATTTTATTCAGAAGAGTGTGAAAGCAAGTCACTGTTATTGAAAAAAAAACATGTATTACTGTGCACAATGAAGTTTGCAAGAAAGAATAGTACAAAAATATTAAAAGAACGACATTTCGAGTAACTGCGACTTGAAATATTTGATCACTGCCGTTACCAGTGATTTATCAATAACTGTGATTAAATCACCGGTATGAAAATATCGCTCATCTCTACTTTGCACAATGTTGAACTTTTTGAGTTGACTTTTTCTGTCTATTCGGCCTTCGGTCGGGCTTATGGGTTTTTCCTATGTGATAGGCAGTTTAGTGGCTTCTCTGAGTAAAGTTTTTCCGTGTAACCGGCCTACGGCCGGGCTTAGGGGTTTTCTCCTATGTGATAGGCAGTCTAGTGGCTTCGCTGAGTAAAGTTTTTCCGTGTAACCGGGTTTAGGGGTTTTTTCCTATGTCACAGGCAGTTTAGTGGCTTCGCTGAGCAAAGCTTTTCTGTGTAACATGCCTCCGGCCGGGCTTAGGGATTTTTTCCTATGTGGTAGGCAGTTTAGTGGCTTCGCTGAGTAAAGCTTTTCTGTGCAATAGGCCTTGGCCGGGCTTAGGGGCTACCCCTATGTAGCGTTCGCTTTTTTTAATTTCGTAAATATTTGAATCAACAATCGCGCGATTTTTTATTTTTTTCTTTACAGATATGCCTGATTTTCGGCGCACTTGCAGTTGTGGTTTACAGTGGGTTAATTAATATATTTATTTTAAGAATTTGACGTTTTAGTAAAGTTTTTCCGTGTAACCGGGTTTAGAAGTTTTTTCCTATGTCACAGGCAGTTTAGTGGCTTCGCTGAGCAAAGCTTTTCTGTGTAACATGCCTCCGGCCGGGCTTAGGGATTTTTTCCTATGTGGTAGGCAGTTTAGTGGCTTCGCTGAGTAAAGCTTTTCTGTGCAATAGGCCTTGGCCGGGCTTAGGGGCTACCCCTATGTAGCGTTCGCTTTTTTTAATTTCGTAAATATTTGAATCAACAATCGCGCGATTTTTTATTTTTTTCTTTACAGATATGCCTGATTTTCGGCGCACTTGCAGTTGTGGTTTACAGTGGGTTATTTAATATATTTATTTTAAGAATTTGACGTTTATTTATTTATTTATTTATGTATATAAGCACAAAAATAAAAAAATTAATATGATATTTAACTGTTAATATCTGCGGTGGGTTACAGGTATAAATTATATCTTAAATTAAAGCTGAGGGCCTTAACTACAATTAAATAATAGTTATTTTGTATTTTATATTGGTGAAATATTGAGATAATGGGCGTTTTTTCTAAAAAGTATGGATAAAAAACAGACTTTTACGATTTGACGCTTAATGGGTTAATGGATTCGGAAGTATTAAAGGTATTTCAATAGCCTTTTTAACGATATATATTTTGTTTTTATCCGATAATAAATGGCGAAGATACAAAGAATTCAAATTAAAAGTTTGGGGGTCCTTAACTCGGGAACCGGGGGTCGCCGACAAAAAAACATGCATCGTTGAACTCGGCATTGAAAGTTCTATCGTCCGTGAAAATTTGAAACAAATCCGAGTTATTCCCGTAAACTAGAGTTTAGCCCAGACTTTTTTGGTTGAGTGTAGTTTAAATAAAAATCCGTTTATATACACTCATAAAAAAAAGTTAGTACAAAAGTCTGTTAAACGGGTTCTAATTGAACTAATTTTTCCTGTTGTTTTCGTTTAAATCCGTTGTTTAGCTAAAATTGTTAGTTATCAAATTTCACCACAAAAACATATTTCTGCTGTACTTGAGCTAATTTTTCCTCCTGATATTTAGTTATTTTTTATAAATGATTTTGACTATGTTATCAGCTAATATAGATAAATTTATTGGCAACTTTTTAATATTTGTGTTTTCAAAAGAAAACGATAGGGGCGCTAGTGTATAGTGATTGATGGTGCTTGATGGTGAAGTGTATATGGTGAGTTTGCCGACCAATACAAATTAGAAAATTTCTAGTAAGTGTATTTTAATGTGTGTGATGAGTCATCAATAATGACGCTTACCAATGCAAATAAAAATAATATGCGCTTGTTTAGAAAGTTCTAGTAAATAAAATATAATAAGAGCATGTTTTTTTTTGTTTCTGTTAGTCAGCAAAGGAACGCAAAAGAATTAACTGGACATTAACATTTCGCAGTTAAAATTGTATTTAAAAAATAAAATAGTAGAGGTTTGTTTTATAATATAAACTATATTTAAGGGAATACTATTAAATATGTTATTTTTTTATTTTATTTCAGCCCTTTAATATTTTCATCTAAATTCGACCCGCAGGTAGACGAAAAAAAGGAACCAAATAATACAACTTCAGCGGAAGTTTAACATATTGGCAAAAAAAATAAAAGTGCAAATAGTGTTTTTGGATTGTGTAATTTATTTGAAAATAAAATTAACAATATTTACATTAATTTGTTTTTATTCAATTAATAACAAAAAGTGATTGTAATTTTAGCAGCATGTTTTGCAGATTTCAACTGACCAACTTTCATTTCTATTTAACGAAAATTCTTCTAATTTGAATGTTAACTAAATTTTTTACCTGTTTATAACCAACTAAAATTTAGCAGAAAACATGTGCTGATTTCAGCTGAGTAATTTTCATTTCCATTAAACAACATTTCTTATAAATTATTGTATTTGAACCAAATTTTGTTACCTAAAATTTAGGTCACCTAAATTTAGCAGACCATGATTCTCAACATTATTGAAATTGCTGCTGGCGCAAATTCAGGTACTATTTCCTGTTATTTTAGCAGAATTTTTAACTATTTGTACGGGCTTTTTTTTATGAGTGTACATCCAAACGCTGCTGTATTTTTGACCCGAACTATTTCATAATACAGTATAACTCGCTTAATACGAATTCGGATAAGACGAGTTCTCGGTTAATACGAACTAATTTAGAAGTCCTGAAGTTTTGGCAACAATTTCTTTTTTTTAATTTTTTTAAGTATTAGGAGAATACATGAAAAAACGCACAGCAGTTAGATTTATCGATTCCGATTTTATTGAAATTTACAATTAATATTACAAGTTATCAGAGTTCATAAGATCAGAGACTTTCCGAACCGAAATCATTTCGGTTTCTATAATATGACGTTAAAACTTTTTTAATTTATTCTCTTAAATAATTGATGAGATAGTTTTTTTTTAATAAATATACATTAGTTATTTAAAATAAATCAACACTAATCTTGTTGTTGAAAACTTATTTTTTTTATACTTATTTATTTATTTATATTTTTTATTTATACGTTATACTGCTTGGTAAACTGTGTATAAATAGACAATGTGTAAATGTATAAATATACGTAATATATTTTAAAATTGTTGGCGTATTTGGAATATTGTTCTTCCCGTTCTTCGTAAATTCCTCAGTAATTTCTTTTAAAAAATATATTAGGTTTGTTTTTTTCGAATTTTGTATAAATATTCCATACAAATTTAAGCATTTATAAAATTTATAAGTAGTTAAAAATTTAGCTTCTTAAAAATTAAGTAGTTATAAAATTGCTACCAAGTCTTATATTGTATTTAGACTGGGCAAAAACTAGTAGTTTTTTGGCCTTTTTTAGGTTTTGAGCCGAAAACTTCAACATTTATTTAGTTTTTCCATACAATTTTCAAACAAACTGAAAACCAGGTTCTACCTGGTTTTTTGCCAAAAACCAAGTAAAAATATCTGAAATGTGCATTTTTGATACACCCTGTATCATTTATAATTAATTTTCGATACATCCTGTTACAACGAATATATAAGTAAAGCAAGTGCCAAAAAAATATTTTTTTAATTTTTTAAGAATATTTCTGTTTTAGTTTGAAATTGGGTGTTGTTATTATTTGTTAATTGTATTAATAATTTCTTTACATTAATTTAACAATAAAGAAAAGTGTGTAATAAAAAAGTGATATGACAAAGAAAAACTAAATAACCAGTGTAAATGACTTGGCTTTTGTAATTTAGTTTTGTACAAAAACCAGTGGTTTTTGCTCAGTCTAAATTCAGTATTAAACATTTTTGGCTTTTCTCTTTCAAATGTAAACAAAAATATTTGTCATACAAATATTTGAAATTTTAGAATTTTTTATTTCATAAAATATCTGAAACAATAAAAGCTAACAAAAGAATTATGCGTTTGTTGGTAAAGGTACAACAGGGCACACAAGATTATTGATCCATTTCGAGTTCCGGCGAAGTCTTTGTACGAAAACAGCTTTTGTACAAAGGCTACCCTAAATGTTTAAATGTTGTTTGTTACAAAAAATAAAAGAAAATCAGGTAAGTACGGATAGTCGTTTTTTTTACAAGTCGTTATAGATATAGGTATAAAATTCGAAAAAAACAAACCTATTAGGGTGCGTATATACGAGTAGTTTTTGAAATAAATGATCCCAGCAAAACTTTCTATTACCTGGTAATAAGGTTTGTAAGAAGAAATTAAGGTATGTAACCTCTTACTTTGCTATTCCAACAGCTATTATTTTAACAAGGGCATGTCATTGGAGGTATGTACTTTCCAAAAGAGGTCTAGGTAACAACATAAGAACATGTTACTTTAATGTTACATGTTAGGAGTTACGTAACCACTTACAGAACCGATACTGAGCACAATACTACTTACATAACAGCTTAAAGTAAGGCAAAAAAAATGTGTTACAAACAGGTCTGATATAACACATTAAAATTATGCGCTTACTTACTGTATAAAAATATATAATTACTTCTTACAAAAAAAAATTAAAATAAGACGTTATCGTGTTGGTTTTTTATAAATGCTAAAACGAAGCATATTCATATTTAATTAGTATTTACTCAGATTAATATAAAGTTAACAAAAAACATAAAAGATATTCCAGTCAATATGTATAAAACATATAAATTATTTGTATTGAATATTTTAAATAGAAAATAACACTCATGTATCGCATTACAAATAACTCCTTATTTTGAGGTATTTGAATACACCATCGGTAATAAGTGGCTATTTCTATTAAGTGATCACGTATCACATTAAAAGTAACTAATTATTTTACGGTTTTAAAATATACCATCTGTAATAAGTCGCTGCTATTATTTAGAACTCATGTTGTGTATTACAAGTAACTCTTTTCTTTGAGGTGTTTAAATATATCATTGGTAATAAGTTGCTATTACTACCCAGTAGTTATGCAGCACATTATACGTAAGACATTACATTTTAGTTATGAAATAATGCAATGGTAAGGGGTATGGTATTACCAGGTAATGTGTTCTGTAATACCAACATATTATCGAGGTTTTGCCTGGATATAACTTTACCAGGCTTACACTTACATTTTATATGAATACCCTAATATCACAGTGATACGAAACAAACAAAAAAAAAACAATTGCAATAGATTAATTTAATTTTTACAAATTAATCTTTGTCGTATAAATAAAAAAAAATCAAATTGGTGTGTTACTGTCATTTTAAAGATGTGACTAAAATCTTACTGATGTTCCACTTTTATTAGACGTTCGTTAACATGGGTAAATAAATTTGTGGGTGGCCATAGTTTTTCATAATAACAATTTTGGTACATGGGAGTGCTTAGGTGAGCGTGAGTGAAACATTCGTTGTAGTGACTGAAATATAAAATAACCACTTATTTTTCTGCAAAATGTGAGTAAACATTTTTTTCGAGCGTGATAACATTTTTGAACGTGAGCGTGAGTGATCAAAAATCACTCACGCACCCATCTGTTAAAAAAGAACCAAAATGCACCAACAAGGTATAGAAAAAGACAACATAAAAACGCAAAAAACAACAGTTCTGTTCAATAATTATATTAAGACAAACAGACTTTTTATCAAGGTTGGTTACCGAAACGAATAACGGTAAGGGTTACGGTAACGGTATCAGATTTCGTTTGTTTAGGTAACGGTAAAGGTAACGGTATTTGAGACTGTTTCGGTAACGGTATACCGTTATCGAAACAGCAATACCGGTACGTACCGGTATTAAAAATTATGTTAAAAACATATAAAAACAAGTAAAAACATGGCGTATTTTTAATTTTAAGTACTGAAAATACAGATTTTAAGCTATAAATTCAATACTGGTAGTTTTAATAAGTAAAATTATTATCTATAAATTTTTTGTAAAAAAACACTCAAGATTATAAAATAAAAAATAAAAAAATTGTAATTTTTATATAAAATAATAAATACCGGTAACTACCCATAAAAATAACGGTATCGGTAACGATAACGATATTTACAAATGTTTTTAGAGGTATCGATAACGGTAACGGTTTTCAATTTGAAACGGTATTTTAGCGATAACGGTATTATAACGATAACGGTAACCAACCTTGCTTTTTAACAAAATTGAAAAAAAATGGTACAAAAAATGCGCAAATTTTTTTTTAATAAACAACCTTAAATGTTCTACTTTTCAAAAATCTACAAATCATAACCTAGGACTGCCCAGAAAAATAACCCTGGGCCTTTAAATATAAAAAACAACCCAAAATTGGTCAATTTTTAAAAAAATAATTAAAAATATTTACACATAATTATTATTAACAAAAAGGTATTAACTATATAATTGAATACCTGAAGTTGAAGGTTCCATCATAAAAAATTAATTTTTGAAAGGGTAAATAGAAAAAATAAAGACTTGATGAATTGTATCAATTTTCAATTTTTGCCACTGTATGCGAAAACACTAATAATTCTTTAACTTTGAGAGCCCACTGCAGAATAAGTAAACAACATAGACGATTGATTATGACAAATAGTGATGCAGAATTTTATCCACTTTTACCCGATACCAAAAATTATTTTAAAAAATTTATTCTAAAATTTCAATTAATCGCCACTTTGGTACCATTTGCACCCAATGTGCGAGGGTTCGTCTTAAACGAGTTCGTATTAACAGATGTTTTTTATATTAAAATTGTTCCCAAAACATCGGGACTTACAAATTAGTTCGTATTAATTGAGAATTCGTCTTATCCGAGTTCGTATTAAATGAGTTTTACTGTATTTCTATATAATTTTACGAAATACGACAATTTTTTCTATATTTTTTTGGTTTTCTGAAAAATTTTAAACCGAACACACCGACATTTTTTCTTAAATATATTGCAAACAATATGAAAAAAATTGTAAAATTTTTAAAGTTGTTTCAAGAAAATTTAAATATTTTGTGGATAATTAGAACATTTTAAATAAATTTTACCCCAGTTAATACGAACCTCGCTTACAACGCACTAATTAAACTAGTGCCCCGGAGTTCGTTTTAAGCGAGTTTTACTATAATATATTTTCGTGGTTTTTACTTATGTTTTATGTATTTTTTTGTTCTGTTGGGTTTATTGTTGTTAATTTTTAATTTTGTTTTTTGATAACAAATAATAAAATGAAAATTCAAATTTCTTTTAAATGTTTGTACATTTACACACTTTAGTATTTGTACACACAAAATGTGTTATTTTGAGTAGAAAAATGTGTATTCCAATATTTTACACATCTGGGGGGTTACCGCGTAACTCGATTCGAAAAAAAATGTTCGAATTCGTATAAAAATTCAACTTTTTAATTTATTTTTATCCTTTACCTTGTACACTATATATAAAAATTAAAAAAGTAAGATTTAGGCTAAAGCTTTTCTTTTTACAAAAGGTACAAAATTTACGAATTCAAAATTTTTTTTCGAATCGAGTAACGTGGTAACCCCCTGGTGTCTAAATTTAAGCATTTTGCGTAGTATTTATTGTTTCCAATTATTCGACGTAGGCGGTTAACCGGTTAATGCATTATTCGAAAATCACTAAAATTGATTAACCGGTTATTTGGGTCGGTTAATCGAGAAAATTGGCGATTAATCGTTTGTATGCAAAATTAATGTATTTCCTTATTTTTTTGTCAATAAAAACACAAAGAGCTACACCCTTTTTGTTAAATATCAATGTGACATATAAACTCGATTTATTAAAAAAAAAGTTTTCATATTTTAAGGTTAAAAAGTTTCGGAATCTAAGATTTTTTAAATTGAAACATTTTTCATACTACTAGAAACTAGCAAATGTTGTGTTGGTAAATATTAGTAAGTTACGACAAGCCAACCTAACTAAAACTGTTACATATCGATAACTTAGTATAAATTCTTTATCTTCCAAACTGTAAATACCAAATTTCTTTGAATGTAGTGTAATGTTGATTAAAAACAATACTGCCGCAATAAAATTTAATATTGTATTTAAATAAATGCTATATCTATATCAAGTTTTGAAGATTTTATTGAGATTCTTCCTCCTCCTTTGAAGAAATAAAAAACGTCTTAGACCTAGTTTTTTGAATGCCAATTAGACTTAGTTCAATTGGTTGTTTAGTTAATCTCAAAACAAAATTAAACCAAGTTTTACTGAGCGTGATGTTTTTCAGTTCTAGTTTAAAAAATTTCAAATTACTTGATGTAGACACATTAATTGTGTGGAAATAATTTATATCCAATTGGCATTGTCATAAAATATTGGTAGCATTCAGTATTTTATCACAAAGTGATGATAAATTTCTTAAATTTTATGAAAAACTTCATCATTTGTATGAAGCTCTTTTAATAAATCTGTTTTTTTGTGGTATATGAAATTTTTAATAAATAATAAGAAATTTTTCATTAAATTTTTGCATCAATTCAATGAAAAGTTTCAGTGGACGAATTCCAGCGAAACTTCGTTGAATCAGTGTAAAAATTCGTTAACAGCATGTAGTCAATTCTCTCAGTATGCAGTTACAGATGTCAAATTCCATACAAAAGTTAAATTTTTTGACTTCCAATTTGTGTTGACTTTAGCTTATTTCTTTTAATTCGAATGAAATTTAAATTCAGTGAAACGGGTTCGGGTTCCGTAGTATTCCAGTGGAACATATTGTAGAATTTATGTAATTTTGAACCGATTATATGCACTTTCTTGTGAGAAGTAAAAAAAGTTCGAGTTCTTAAAAAATTAACATGTCAGTTGTGTGACACATTTCTTAAGCAAATGCAACCTTGTCTTAAAGACCATGGAAATATAATTTACATTAGTTTAAATTTTTAAAGAATTAAAACAGAAAAGAAAAATTGTCTATTGTATTTTCTAAACTTTATTTTGGCCTTTCGCGATGTATTTGAAAGCTTTTTTTAAGCTTCTTTTTTAACACTTTGTTAAAAAATTTTGAAAAAATTTTATTAAAAATTGGGGCTCTCTTACCTAGTGTCTTCAAATGCAATGAAATGTGCAAAGAAATTTGAAAATAACACACAAAGCAACAAAAAAATTATTTTAAGGCACATCTACACGGGATAGAAATCTCGTAGAGTTTGCGTTAAATTTGTCATCTCTAATATTGTTTGCACTAATTTTTATCGTAAAAGTTTTCGTGACTTCAACAATATTAATATTTCAGATTTGACGTTAGACCTTGAGAACATAATGTGGAATCAAATCTTCTACTTATCAACGGTTGATGAGCAACTGAATTTTTTAAATAATTCAATACTGGAGACTTACAACATTCATGTTCCAATTAAAAATAGGACAATTAGAAAGAGGGCAAAGCCGTGGTTTACGGATGAAACTAAATTGTTAATACAACACCGGGATAGGATGTACCATATGTGGAGACGTTACAAAACACCTGAATACCAAAATGAATACCGTTTGGCTAGAAAGTCAGTTGTTTCGAAAATTAAACACGCTAAATCATCTTACTATTTTGATAAATTTAATGCAGCAGTTGACAGTAAGAAAACTTGGAGGCAAGTGTGTGTATTGGTATTGGTAAGACTACTGATCATAAAATGGTTGATAACGTCGATTTGCTTAATGAGAGTTTTATCAATATTCCTATGCCAACGGTTCAGCCTGAATTTTACGACCATATTTCACCTTGTGACACCAATGAATTTAATTTCCACTGCCTAACTGTAGTAGATGTTGTTGAAGGTTTTAGGGCAGTGAAATCAGATGCAATAGGCCTCGATGACATAAACCCCAAATTTGTCAAAATGACCTTGCCATGGATAATTCGATTTGTTACATACCTTTTTAATTCAATAATTACGACCAACATTTTTCCAATGCAGTGGAAACATGCCAAAATTGTTCCAGTGCCAAAGGCAGGAAATGAATATCGTCCGATTGCAATTCTTCCTTATTTTTCTAAAGTTTTTGAACATTTATTACACAGGCAAATATATAAGCATGTTAATGAAAACAATCTACTAACTGATCGTCAATCAGGATTTAGATCGCAACGTAGTTGTATTACGGCACTAACCGATGTAATAGAGGATATTCGAAGTAACTTGGATGAGAATAGATTATCGTTTTTGGTATTATTGGACCACTATAAAGCTTTTGATACAGTGCACCATTCGATCTTGTGCCTGAAACTATCAAAATGTTTCAATTTTTCATCGTTAGCTGTTAGGTTGATGTCCTCGTACCTTTCAAATAGATCTCAATCTGTTATTAGTGGCGAATCTATTTCACGTCCCTTAGAAGTATCAAGAGGTGTTCCACAGGGTTCCATCCTAGGACCGCTGTTATACTCACTATATTCTAATGACTTCAGAAATTTTCACTGGTTGCAACTCTAACGATATGAGAAAACTTACTATAACCTACAACAACATAATCCGCTACATTTATAGTTTAAAAAGATTTGATCACATATCCCTGTATTCCTGTCGTCTATTCAATATGTCTTTTTTCGACTATCTCAAGTTCAGAAACGTTATTTTCATTCATAAAATTATTATTACAAAGGAGCCACAATATCTTTATGATCGTTTACAATTTTTTATATCCCCAAGAGGCAAAGGCATAACCCAATTTCGTCATCGTGACCAAGCCTCCAAATGCCAATTTTTTTATATTCATTATATATCTCTTAACCAACTTCCAAATAATTTCCAGACCACAATCAACGCAATAAGATTTCGGAAATTACTTGCCGAATACTTTTCATAAATTTTTTATATTTCATGAAAAACTATATTTTTATTTAATTCAACTTTTTATATTTATAACTGTTTTTTATTGTATATATTTATTTTTATATCTTACATTTATATTTTTATATATATATTTTTTAATTCTAACTTTTATTCACAGTTTAATTTATTATTACTGTATAACTCGCCTGATTCTAATACTGTCATTTATAAGACAGTCTTATGTCTTGTTGTATTAGAAAACCAAATTACATAAATAAATACAAATACAAAAGTACCATCTGTAGTTGGCAAGAATTTGTTTTTATTTTAAAGAATAATTTTTTCTCCAAATAACAAAAAGTGTATTTAATAAACTGAAATGTTCAACAATGTTACAAAACATTTTCAAAATTGTTACTAATTAAAAAAATTGTGTATGACAGCAATTGTCAATGCTTTAGAGATTACATTTCGTAAACTTATACAGAGCTGCATTTTCATAAAATCTCGCGAGTTTTCTATTCTGTGTAGATGTGCCTTTAAAACATATGACGTGTTCCGTTGGTGCAATGTCGACTTGCTTGGAGTTGCTCCAAAGAAAGTATCTAAAGGCTTAAGGACCTCTTTCACTCGATTTTTAAAGAATTCAATAGTATTTTAGTTAGTATTTGTTATCCTAAGATTTTCTTGCAATTTAATTTAACAAATATTAAGAAAATAATGAAGTTTTGGGAAAAAATAAAGCAAAATTCCATATAAAAAATGTAACCGGTTAATCGACCTATTTTAACCGATTACTCGGGTCGAATAATTATTTGAGTTCTGAATTATTTGTTTCGACATTAACCGAAATAGAGGCGATTAATCGAGGAATTAGTTAATCGATTAACCGAATTGGAAACACTAGTACTATTACAAAAAAAAAGCTATATACTTTATAGTAGTGATTCACTGAATTTAATTACTAATTTATCAAATAAAACATGATTATATAGCATGATTATAACGGTATACCGTTACCGAAACAGTCTTAAATACCGTTACCTTTAACGTTACCTAAACGAACGAAATCCGATACCGTTACCAACCTTGTTATATAGTAGTTACGGATCTCTTTATCTAGAGATAGGAAATCAAAACTTACACTACTCACCAATAGAGGGCGCTGTAATTTAGTATAACCTGAGCAGCTATTTAGTATCAGTTTAGTATCAGCTGAGCCTATATTTAAAAACTCAAAAACTGCTGAAAACTGCTCAAAATAACGAAAAAACAAGAGTGGAATATATTCAAATAATAAAATTTGATATATGCGTATGACGACATAAATTCATAGTCGTATGTTCTAGTTTTTAATTATATTAAGTTGTAATTTAAATAAAGAACAATTAACTAACTAGTAGTGATTTTAAACGCATTTTTTAGAGTGTACTTTTTGGATTTATTAAATCCAAGTGATTAAAAAAAGCGGTTAATAAGAACTTTTAAATGAAAATAAATATGTGTGTTTATTCAATTTTTCAAACTAAAATTATACGCATTTTCACATTATTCTTTGAAATGCATTTTTGGGCTCGAAAGGTGGTTTTGTGCCTTCCTTTACTTTTGGGTAATTTTGTGAGAGGATTTTTTGCTTACTCTCATTTTACCGAAGTTTATCCAAAAAAGTAAAGGAATGCACTTACCATGGTTATGTACAACAAATTGTTTATGTTTCTATACTTCATTTTTTTTAGAAAACGATGCTGATAATCCAAACAAAGACATCAATCTGCCAACAGTTAACTTTGAAGATTCGAATCCTTTTGGTTCTGATGACGAAATTCCATTGGCAGAATATTCCATCAAAAAAATACGCGAATTTGAAAATCAAAGAATAAAAGAAATAGAAAACAATTTGCACCATCTTTGTAATATTTCATATCAACATCCTAAAGAAGAAACCATTGACTTAGATTATCATGGTGGTACATCTACCCAGGATGAATATGTATTCAAATGTACCATATGTGATAAAGAATATAAGCATGCCCGAGGATTGCGTAGACATACTGTCACACATTTTGAAAAGGATACTTATCAATGCCCGTATTGTCCGACGAAATTTCAAGGGAAAAAAAATATTCCACGTCATGTTAGAAAGTTACATCCCAATGAACACCCAAAGTTTAATAGCGAACAACTTCAAAGTTTAAAGTCTCACTCAAATTCATCCGTATTAAATGATGAAATTTTCAACGAAGAAAGTCCTGAATTAGAACCCATTTCAGAGACTGAAATTGTCACTAAGCAATTAGATAATACTACAGAACCATACGGAGAATACAAGCTTGACCAAGGATTGACTAGACGTACAGCCACGAGGACATTTAGCAGTGGGCAGAATGCTTATCAGTGTCCATATTGTCCGACAAAATTTGTAGGGAAAAAAAATATTCCTCGCCATGTTCAACGTTTACATCCTAATGAAATTGCCAACTTTAATAGTAGACAATTTGCTAAGGACGATATGGAACCATTTAAATGTAGCTTATGCGATAAAAAGTTTCGACAAGCCTACAAATTGCGTGATCATGTAGAAACACATTCTAAACTGAAAATTTATAAATGTCCATATTGTCCAACGAAATTTCAACGCAAGAAAAGTATTCCTCGTCATATGAAACGTCTACATCCTAATTTAAAGTTATCCACATTAAAAAATGTTGAATTACAAAATCTTGCAGACCAAACTATTGAGCCTGATTATGAAGAGGAATATAAATTTAAATGTACATTATGTCTTAGCGAATACAAGTATGCCCACGGGTTACGTGAGCATATGAGAGTCAAACATATTGCGCCTTGTATAATTCAGTGCCCCCATTGTCCGAAAAAATTTCCAGGAAGAAAAAATTTTCCTCGGCATTTGCAACATTCTCATCCGAAAGAATATGCCGAAGCGTACCCAAATAGTGATATAAATAAACTGGATGAACTGCTGAAAAATAGCAATGCCTTATTGAATGATGTGAAAAGCGACGTTAAAATTGATATATCTTTGCCTAAATATCGAGTTAGGGATGCTTTTATTGCTCAATGGAAACGGGAATTAGAGTGTGATCTATGCAAAAATACATTTACCAATTTCCATTTATTATGGCAACATTTCAAGGATGAACATCCTAATGACAAATGCCATGTTGTATGTTGTAACAGTAAAATACAGTCGCGTAACAAACTAGTTGAACATATACGACTTCATTTGGATCCAAATTCTTTCAAATGCAAAATTTGTGGAAAATGTTTCGATGATAGCCGAAAACTGAAAGGCCATATGCTAAACCATAAAGAAGGAAAACCATTTCAATGTCACGTTTGTGAAAAATGTTTTCGCACGAAAACTAAGTTACTACTTCACTCTGGCACACACAGCACAGAAAAAAATTATTTTTGTAAGATTTGTGATAAGGGATTTGCTACCAGACTTATTCTTCGGAAGCATGAATACAATAGTCATAAGAAATGTCAGGCTAGACATTTGTGTTATCAATGTGGTAAACATTTTTTTAGTATTAATGATCTCGAAGAACATCTTGTTGAGCATGTTTAGAATGAAACCACTAATACTGCGTTTACCTCATCGTATAAATACTGGTATTTAAATTAAAATCAAATTAATATTGAAGCTCTTGTAAAATTCCGAATCAAGAACATTAGTCGCGTACGGGAAAAAATTATTCACGACAGCTGAGTTGTCTCGTATAATAAGGCTGGAAACGTTTAAATCAACCATCTGATTTCCACAACCACTTCCAAATTGTATCAAACTTTTTATGCTATTTTTGCAGTTGTGTCTTAAATACACAGAAAAATTAACCTTAAATATTTAATTAAACATATGTATGTTAAAAATAAAAATTGTTTTTAAACAAATATTTAATTTAATCAAATGCTTTCGAACAGAATTTTCACATTGGTAGCATTCGGCAGAGAAACCTTAACCCTCTAACCGGCAAGCCCGCCTCCAGGCGGGGTATATTTAATTGACCACAAATGCGCCAAATGAGTTTTTAGTAATAAGAAGTTAAGCTTCTTTAATAGAAAACAAAATTTATTAGTGAAGATTTTTTTTGTATACAGTCATACTTGCGAATTTTTCATTGGCATTGAAATTTAATTCGCATTACTTGATCTCAATGCCAATGCCAAAAAATTTCATTATCATTCAATGCCAATGAAATTTTTAATTGATTAAAACAACGTAATGAAATGTTCTCGTAATGGTAATGAAATGCACATACGAGTATAATTGAGAAAAAAAGCATTGTATACAAAAAATATTGTTTTATAAAAAAGGACATTAAGGGAAGAATGTAAAATTTCTGAGCTATAAACTATCAAGTTTTATCAAGTATACTGCTGTTCACTCTTCTTTTAACACTGGTTAGTCTAGATGGATCAGCCTCTAGTAATGTAAACTTGATAAAATAGCGAATATAAGATAAAAAATCACGCGAATTTTTAATTCTTTTTCTTAATTTGTTCTTTTATCGAAACATGAAAACAAATGCTTTTAAATCAATTATAAATTTCATTGGCATTGATCAATTGTAATGCCAAAAAAATTCATTGGCATTGGTCAATTGTAATGCCAATAAAATCATCAATTAATTGGTCCATTCAATTAACTAGTCCCAAGTATGTATACAGTCCTCCACGGTTTGGAAGCAAGAAAGTGTCAAAAATAAAATTTCGTAAAATTTCGAAAAATAAATATTTTAAAACAAAATTTCTAAAAATCTTAAAAATATTTAAATTGACTAAAACAAGTGAAATTTATGCTTAAACCAGGCACCCGATATTAATACTTTTAAAACGTTCTATTTTGTTTTTTCCTCAATAAAAAAAAAATCACTTGTGTAGAAATGAATTTATTTTTCTTGATGGATATTTTGTTTTTATCAATATTTTTTATTTTTTGTTTTCTTTTCGAAAACAAAATTTAAAAAATATCCGTACTGATATTTTCAGGAAAGTTGAGAATTACTTTTATTTTTGTATTGAGGAAAAAACAAAAAAAAACGTTTTATTTTGTATTGAGGAAAAAACAAAATAAAACGTTTTAAAACGTTTTTTTTTTTTTGTTTTTTCTGATTAAAATTACATATAAATGTTGTAAAAATTCTTAAAACAACATTTATATGGATACATTTCTGCATCCAATAATCTATACCTTTGCGTTATTAAAAAGTAATAAAAATTTCCGCCGAAAAGACTTCTACAAAGCATGATAGGCTGAATAATTTTGTGCAAAAGACAAACTGTGGTCATCAAAACCATAGGATTTGTGAGCAGCTAACCACAAAAACTGCACTTAAAAAATTTAAAAATAATGGCGGAACGCGAAGAAAGGCTTTATGGTACAAAAAATTAATTTTGATATTTAATCAGCGATTAACATGCTAAACTATTCCTTTTTGCAAAATTTTTTTTCCTGATTTTGTATATATGTATTATAGTCACTAGATTATGGATTTTAAAAAAAACCCACTTAAAAAATTGCAAAATAATGGCGGAACGCGAAAAAAAGCTTTATGGTACAAAAAATTAATTAAAAATTCTTATCAGAAATTTACATTCTGCAAACAAATACACTGATGCAAAAAAATTTTCTTTTCGGAAAATTTTTTTCCCGAATTTTTTTTTTGCAAACTAACCACCAAACTTTGATATGAGATAATTGGTATTATAGTCCCTAGATTATGAATTATAAAAATCCGCACTTAAAAAATTGCAAAAAAAAATCGCGGAACGCGAAAAAAAGCAATTTGGTACAAAAAATAAATTGAAAACTCAGTCAGCGATTTACATTCTGCAAACGAATATGTTGATGCAAAAATTTTCTTTTTTGCAAAATTTACTTTTCGCGAAATTTTTTGCATACGAACCACCAAACTTTGGCATAAGATATGGGTATCATAGTCCCAAATTTATGAATTTTAAAAAATCGCACTCAAAAATTTTTAAACTTAATCAGCGATTAGTACACGCAGAAAAAAAAGAGGTGGAACTTTATCCAAGTGCTATGTAATTATACAACTACATAAGTTCGAAGTAAGTTTTATAAATTTCTAGCAAAATATATGTAATTTTTCGGATATTTTCCACTACACATGCATATATTTTGCAAGGATTGTATATATTTTACAAAAAAATTTGGATATTTTACTAGAACTTTGTAAAACTAACTAGAAAATTATATAGTTGTATAATTACATAGCTCTTAAGGCTAGATTTTATGAAAATACAGCTCTGTATAAGTCTACGAAAGGTAATCTCTAGGCCATTGACAATTCCTGCCATACATAATTTCTTTAATTAGTAACAATATTTATGATGCCTTGTAACATTATTGAACATTTCTGTTTATTAAATGCACCTTTTGTTATTTGGAGAAAAAAATATTCTTTAAAATACAATAATTTTAATAAAAACAATTACTTGACAACTAGAGATAATACTTTTACGATAAAAATTAGTGCCAACAATATTAGAGATTACAAATTTAGAGCAAACTCTACGAGATTTTTATCCCGTGTAGATGTGCCTTTAGGTAATATTCCTCTTGTTTTTTCTGTGTGTATAGGATATAGGTATTATAGTCCCTAGATTGTGAATTAAAAAAAACCGCGCTTAAAAATTTGCAAAATAATGGCGGAACGCGAAAAAAAGCTTTATGGTAAAAAAATGAATTAAAAAACCTAATCAGCAATTTACATTCTGCAAACGAATACATTGATGCAAAAAATTTTTTCGCGAAATTTTTTTCCAAACTAACAACCAAACTTTAATATGAGATATTCGGTATTATAGTCCCTAGATTATGAATTTTAAAAATCCGCACTTTATGGTACAAAAAATAAATTAAAAAACTCAGTCAGCGATTTACATTCTGTAAACGAATATGTTGATGGGAAAATTTTCCTTTTTGCAAAATTTTTTTTCGCGAAACTTTTTGCATACTAACCACCAAACTTCGGCATAAGATATGGCAATTATTGTCCTAAGGTTAAAAATTTAAAAAAAAACCGCATTAAAAAAATTGCAAAATAATGGCGGAATGCGAAAAAAGCCTTTATATTCTGCAAAAGAATACACTAATGCAAACATTTTTCTTTTTGCAAATTTTGTTTGCCAATTTTTTTTTTTGCAAACTAAATACCAAACTTTGGTATGAGATATGGGTATTATGGTCCCTAGGTTATGAATTTTACAAATCTGCACTTAAAAAATTGCAAATTAATGGCGGAATGCGAAAAAGGTTTCATGGTGCAAAAATTTAATTAGAAAACTATACAGCGATTTCATTCCAAAAATGGATAATATTAATGCAAAATACTAGTCAATTGGCAAACATTTTAGGAATAAAAAAATATTTGCAATATATGTTTGTATGTACAGCTATGGACATAGAAATAGGACACTTCATACAAAATTATTTTCATGCATTTCTCTTAATAATTATAAAGCAATAATTATATTTCTTTTCTATTATAGTTAGGGAATGCATTCCGGGATTTCCCGTCCCGGGATTCAAAAAATGTAGTTTAAATTAATAAAGTTAATTATTTCAAATTTTCCAACTTATCAAATTCTAGTTTTCCAACGTTTTGCAAATACCCGACTAAAAAAGTTTTCATATAATCTTATATGATTTGATATAAATTTAAATGTTTATATGCGTGGCTTTATATAACCATATACATTTATATTAACACTTTGGTTTTATAAATATGTTTGATATAACGTTATATATATTGGTCTCCAGCCATATATTAAGAGATCTGCAAATATAGTTCATACATAATTATATATAATGGCATATAAGCTTTTACAAACAATATTATATAAAAATATATAACAAAGTTAATAGAAAATTTTATTAATTTTATATATAATTATATCTGACATGATATCTAATTATACAAAATTTTATAAAGTTTAATTGCAATTTTTAAATTTAAAAATAAAAATTATAAAAACATATGTTGAAATAAATATGGTTTAAGTTCAGTTATTTTTTCCGTGAAAAAAACTTAATTCTGAAAGTTATTTTTTTTATTTTATAAGACACACATTTAATAAGAAAGACCAAAACTCTAACCTAGAAAAAGTAGTTCCGACAAATTTTTGTAATGTTTTATTTTCTCAGCTATTTCCAAGTTTATTAGCAAAAATTTTTCTAAACATTAAGCATTAGTATTTAATATAAACGAAAATAAGTGATCTCAACAGGCTTAGCACTTTAGGTGTTAGATCTAGCACTTTTTTTGGGGGTTAGCACCCGAAAATTTAAAAAATGTGCTAGGTGCTAGTTTAGCACTTTTTTAAAAATATTGAAATTTTTTAGCACTTTTTTTAAATAATTCAATATCTATATGAAAAATGTCTTGAAACACTTCTCGATTTCAAGAAATAACAGGATTTACAAATAACACAGTCCACACACAAATATACAGCTTCTCTGAATTGGGTTAAAGTTGAATAGTGAATAAATATCTTTACCAGTCATGCCAACTTTTTGTTAAATATTGGCATAACAATATTTACGAATTTCTAAAAAGAAGAAATAAAAAAAGTTAGTTTGGCATTTCTGACTTAAGTTCACACTAGATCACTTCCAAGAGAGTTCCAATTTGAAAACCAACATCTGATTGTTAACGGCAATCGAAATGACCTTAAAGTACAGCCCGAAAACCCTGTCTGAGGTTATTAGCAGATTTTTAAACTTTTGGAAAGAATGGTAAAAATCTGTTTCGAAAAGAAATATTGCTAAGACTCTGGTGCTCCTGCATGTATATTAAAATTACAAAAGTATAGGACTAATAAAAAATATTGTTCAGTAAACATTTTCTGAATCTTAAATAGTTTTTCTACAGCAGGAAGAATTTAAATTAGATGGTTTCTCTATATAAATATAATTTTTCTTGACCGCAAAAGGCATTAGAATCTGAAGATTTATCAATATAAAAATATATTTTCAAAATCTAAAGGCATTTCTGTGAAAAAATTTCACATAATCGATGATTTTTCTAACGAAATAGTTAACAAAACCTACAATATTTCGTATAATAGCTAAACTTTCTGTAGAATCTGATATGTTTTAGCCTCAAAATCTGAAATTATTTCTATTGAAAACGTTTCTAATATATATCCAAATTATGATTTTTTAATTTCTTTAAAACAATCCATAGTTGTTTTTTATTAATAATTCAATATATCAATAAAAACCATGGTTTGTCAACACTAACCCCAAAACATCAATAACGATTTAAAATGAATTCAAATAACTACAATTAACCTAAAAATACCATTAACGAAATAACTTAAAATATCACTAACCGCAAAATACTTTAACGAAATTATTTAAAATACCGTTTAACCTAACAGACAATAACTCAAAAATTTTAAATATCCTAGGGACCATCATTTACCTTAAAATACCACTAATGGCTGGTTTAAATTATAAGATTTTCGGTGTGATTTTGAAATCCAGCCTATATGTTTTGCATGTGTACTGAAGCAAAATCATACCAAAAATCGTACAGTGTAAACTGGCCATAACGAAATAACTTAAAAAGCCTTAAAATAATCAAACGAAATAACTTTAAATACCGGTAACTCTAAAACAACTTAACGAAATAACTTATTATACCGATAACCTTAAAATACCCTAACCAAAGAATATACATATAGAGAGAGACGATCCTTCCCATGACTCTCTTATATTTTTAGCGAACTCGGGCGAGCAAATAAAAACCGGGTGAAAACAGTTTGCGCACACAAAAGATGCTGTGTGTACTGTGAGGGGAAAACTGTGATGACGTAAAATTTCCTTTTTCATTATTCTTCTTTGAAATGAGTGTTGTCAACATCTAACACAACATCATTAAAACAATGAAGTACACAATTTATTTAAAACTTGATAAAATCCACGCATTTTAATGAACAAATTTTTAATAAGTATGCTTTCATCATTTTCCCTACAGGAATTTTTTGTGTATGAATTATATACTCTCCACGTAAAATAATTTTTTCTCCGATTGATTTTGAAGTTAATTGATAAAAAAGTATTAAACCTAATGTGTGGTGGAGACACCAAATTATTTGAAAATTTTATTGCGTATTTTTTTTATTCCTAGCGCTTTTTATGTTAAATTTAGTGTTTTTCGGCCAAAAATGCTAACAGTGAACACAGTACATTAAATTATGACGCATTAGGAAATTCTATCGTTCCCCTTAAAAGCATCTAATTTCCCCGCAAATCCCCAGTATTATAGTTGAAATTTCTCCTTATTTTAAGTTGTAATTTAAATAAAGAACAATTAACTAACTAGTAGTGATTTTAAACGCATTTTTTAGAGTGTACTTTTTGGATTTATTAAATCCAAGTGATTAAAAAAAGCGGTTAATAAGAACTTTTAAATGAAAATAAATATGTGTGTTTATTCAATTTTTCAAACTAAAATTATACGCATTTTCACATTATTCTTTGAAATGCATTTTTGGGCTCGAAAGGTGGTTTTGTGCCTTCCTTTACTTTTGGGTAATTTTGTGAGAGGATTTTTTGCTTACTCTCATTTTACCGAAGTTTATCCAAAAAAGTAAAGGAATGCACTTACCATGGTTATGTACAACAAATTGTTTATGTTTCTATACTTCATTTTTTTTAGATAACGATGCTGATAATCCAAACAAAGACATCAATCTGCCAACAGTTAACTTTGAAGATTCGAATCCTTTTGGTTCTGATGACGAAATTCCATTGGCAGAATATTCCATCAAAAAAATACGCGAATTTGAAAATCAAAGAATAAAAGAAATAGAAAACAATTTGCACCATCTTTGTAATATTTCATATCAACATCCTAAAGAAGAAACCATTGACTTAGATTATCATGGTGGTACATCTACCCAGGATGAATATGTATTCAAATGTACCATATGTGATAAAGAATATAAGCATGCCCGAGGATTGCGTAGACATACTGTCACACATTTTGAAAAGGATACTTATCAATGCCCGTATTGTCCGACGAAATTTCAAGGGAAAAAAAATATTCCACGTCATGTTAGAAAGTTACATCCCAATGAACACCCAAAGTTTAATAGCGAACAACTTCAAAGTTTAAAGTCTCACTCAAATTCATCCGTATTAAATGATGAAATTTTCAACGAAGAAAGTCCTGAATTAGAACCCATTTCAGAGACTGAAATTGTCACTAAGCAATTAGATAATACTACAGAACCATACGGAGAATACAAGCTTGACCAAGGATTGACTAGACGTACAGCCACGAGGACATTTAGCAGTGGGCAGAATGCTTATCAGTGTCCATATTGTCCGACAAAATTTGTAGGGAAAAAAAATATTCCTCGCCATGTTCAACGTTTACATCCTAATGAAATTGCCAACTTTAATAGTAGACAATTTGCTAAGGACGATATGGAACCATTTAAATGTAGCTTATGCGATAAAAAGTTTCGACAAGCCTACAAATTGCGTGATCATGTAGAAACACATTCTAAACTGAAAATTTATAAATGTCCATATTGTCCAACGAAATTTCAACGCAAGAAAAGTATTCCTCGTCATATGAAACGTCTACATCCTAATTTAAAGTTATCCACATTAAAAAATGTTGAATTACAAAATCTTGCAGACCAAACTATTGAGCCTGATTATGAAGAGGAATATAAATTTAAATGTACATTATGTCTTAGCGAATACAAGTATGCCCACGGGTTACGTGAGCATATAAGAGTCAAACATATTGCGCCTTGTATAATTCAGTGCCCCCATTGTCCGAAAAAATTTCCAGGAAGAAAAAATTTTCCTCGGCATTTGCAACATTCTCATCCGAAAGAATATGCCGAAGCGTACCCAAATAGTGATATAAATAAACTGGATGAACTGCTGAAAAATAGCAATGCCTTATTGAATGATGTGAAAAGCGACGTTAAAATTGATATATCTTTGCCTAAATATCGAGTTAGGGATGCTTTTATTGCTCAATGGAAACGGGAATTAGAGTGTGATCTATGCAAAAATACATTTACCAATTTCCATTTATTATGGCAACATTTCAAGGATGAACATCCTAATGACAAATGCCATGTTGTATGTTGTAACAGTAAAATACAGTCGCGTAACAAACTAGTTGAACATATACGACTTCATTTGGATCCAAATTCTTTCAAATGCAAAATTTGTGGAAAATGTTTCGATGATAGCCGAAAACTGAAAGGCCATATGCTAAACCATAAAGAAGGAAAACCATTTCAATGTCACGTTTGTGAAAAATGTTTTCGCACGAAAACTAAGTTACTACTTCACTCTGGCACACACAGCACAGAAAAAAATTATTTTTGTAAGATTTGTGATAAGGGATTTGCTACCAGACTTATTCTTCGGAAGCATGAATACAATAGTCATAAGAAATGTCAGGCTAGACATTTGTGTTATCAATGTGGTAAACATTTTTTTAGTATTAATGATCTCGAAGAACATCTTGTTGAGCATGTTTAGAATGAAACCACTAATACTGCGTTTACCTCATCGTATAAATACTGGTATTTAAATTAAAATCAAATTAATATTGAAGCTCTTGTAAAATTCCGAATCAAGAACATTAGTCGCGTACGGGAAAAAATTATTCACGACAGCTGAGTTGTCTCGTATAATAAGGCTGGAAACGTTTAAATCAACCATCTTATTTCCACAACCACTTCCAAATTGTATCAAACTTTTTATGCTATTTTTGCAGTTGTGTCTTAAATACACAGAAAAATTAACCTTAAATATTTAATTAAACATATGTATGTTAAAAATAAAAATTGTTTTTAAACAAATATTTAATTTAATCAAATGCTTTCGAACAGAATTTTCACATTGGTAGCATTCGGCAGAGAAACCTTAACCCTCTAACCGGCAAGCCCGCCTCCAGGCGGGGTATATTTAATTGACCACAAATGCGCCAAATGAGTTTTTAGTAATAAGAAGTTAAGCTTCTTTAATAGAAAACAAAATTTATTAGTGAAGATTTTTTTTGTATACAGTCATACTTGCGAATTTTTCATTGGCATTGAAATTTAATTCGCATTACTTGATCTCAATGCCAATGCCAAAAAATTTCATTATCATTCAATGCCAATGAAATTTTTAATTGATTAAAACAACGTAATGAAATGTTCTCGTAATGGTAATGAAATGCACATACGAGTATAATTGAGAAAAAAAGCATTGTATACAAAAAATATTGTTTTATAAAAAAGGACATTAAGGGAAGAATGTAAAATTTCTGAGCTATAAACTATCAAGTTTTATCAAGTATACTGCTGTTCACTCTTCTTTTAACACTGGTTAGTCTAGATGGATCAGCCTCTAGTAATGTAAACTTGATAAAATAGCGAATATAAGATAAAAAATCACGCGAATTTTTAATTCTTTTTCTTAATTTGTTCTTTTATCGAAACATGAAAACAAATGCTTTTAAATCAATTATAAATTTCATTGGCATTGATCAATTGTAATGCCAAAAAAATTCATTGGCATTGGTCAATTGTAATGCCAATAAAATCATCAATTAATTGGTCCATTCAATTAACTAGTCCCAAGTATGTATACAGTCCTCCACGGTTTGGAAGCAAGAAAGTGTCAAAAATAAAATTTCGTAAAATTTCGAAAAATAAATATTTTAAAACAAAATTTCTAAAAATCTTAAAAATATTTAAATTGACTAAAACAAGTGAAATTTATGCTTAAACCAGGCACCCGATATTAATACTTTTAAAACGTTCTATTTTGTTTTTTCCTCAATAAAAAAAATCACTTGTGTAGAAATGAATTTATTTTTCTTGATGGATATTTTGTTTTTATCAATATTTTATATTTTTTGTTTTCTTTTCGAAAACAAAATTTAAAAAATATCCGTACTGATATTTTCAGGAAAGTTGAGAATTACTTTTATTTTTGTATTGAGGAAAAAACAAAAAAAACGTTTTATTTTGTATTGAAGAAAAAACAAAATAAAACGTTTTAAAACGTTTTTTTTTTTTGTTTTTTCTGATTAAAATTACATATAAATGTTGTAAAAATTCTTAAAACAACATTTATGTGGATACATTTCTGCATCCAATAATCTATACCTTTGCGTTATTAAAAAGTAATAAAAATTTCCGCCGAAAAGACTTCTACAAAGCATGATAGGCTGAATAATTTTGTGCAAAAGACAAACTGTGGTCATCAAAACCATAGGATTTGTGAGCAGCTAACCACAAAAACTGCACTTAAAAAATTTAAAAATAATGGCGGAACGCGAAGAAAGGCTTTATGGTACAAAAAATTAATTTTGATATTTAATCAGCGATTAACATGCTAAACTATTCCTTTTTGCAAAATTTTTTTTCCTGATTTTGTATATATGTATTATAGTCACTAGATTATGGATTTTAAAAAAAACCCACTTAAAAAATTGCAAAATAATGGCGGAACGCGAAAAAAAGCTTTATGGTACAAAAAATTAATTAAAAATTCTTATCAGAAATTTACATTCTGCAAACAAATACACTGATGCAAAAAAATTTTCTTTTCGGAAAATTTTTTTCCCGAATTTTTTTTTTGCAAACTAACCACCAAACTTTGATATGAGATAATTGGTATTATAGTCCCTAGATTATGAATTATAAAAATCCGCACTTAAAAAATTGCAAAAAAAAATCGCGGAACGCGAAAAAAAGCAATTTGGTACAAAAAATAAATTGAAAACTCAGTCAGCGATTTACATTCTGCAAACGAATATGTTGATGCAAAAATTTTCTTTTTTGCAAAATTTACTTTTCGCGAAATTTTTTGCATACGAACCACCAAACTTTGGCATAAGATATGGGTATCATAGTCCCAAATTTATGAATTTTAAAAAATCGCACTCAAAAATTTTTAAACTTAATCAGCGATTAGTACACGCAGAAAAAAAAGAGGTGGAACTTTATCCAAGTGCTATGTAATTATACAACTACATAAGTTCGAAGTAAGTTTTATAAATTTCTAGCAAAATATATGTAATTTTTCGGATATTTTCCACTACACATGCATATATTTTGCAAGGATTGTATATATTTTACAAAAAAATTTGGATATTTTACTAGAACTTTGTAAAACTAACTAGAAAATTATATAGTTGTATAATTACATAGCTCTTAAGGCTAGATTTTATGAAAATACAGCTCTGTATAAGTCTACGAAAGGTAATCTCTAGGCCATTGACAATTCCTGCCATACATAATTTCTTTAATTAGTAACAATATTTATGATGCCTTGTAACATTATTGAACATTTCTGTTTATTAAATGCACCTTTTGTTATTTGGAGAAAAAAATATTCTTTAAAATACAATAATTTTAATAAAAACAATTACTTGACAACTAGAGATAATACTTTTACGATAAAAATTAGTGCCAACAATATTAGAGATTACAAATTTAGAGCAAACTCTACGAGATTTTTATCCCGTGTAGATGTGCCTTTAGGTAATATTCCTCTTGTTTTTTCTGTGTGTATAGGATATAGGTATTATAGTCCCTAGATTGTGAATTAAAAAAAACCGCGCTTAAAAATTTGCAAAATAATGGCGGAACGCGAAAAAAAGCTTTATGGTAAAAAAATGAATTAAAAAACCTAATCAGCAATTTACATTCTGCAAACGAATACATTGATGCAAAAAATTTTTTCGCGAAATTTTTTTCCAAACTAACAACCAAACTTTAATATGAGATATTCGGTATTATAGTCCCTAGATTATGAATTTTAAAAATCCGCACTTTATGGTACAAAAAATAAATTAAAAAACTCAGTCAGCGATTTACATTCTGTAAACGAATATGTTGATGGGAAAATTTTCCTTTTTGCAAAATTTTTTTTCGCGAAACTTTTTGCATACTAACCACCAAACTTCGGCATAAGATATGGCAATTATTGTCCTAAGGTTAAAAATTTAAAAAAAAACCGCATTAAAAAAATTGCAAAATAATGGCGGAATGCGAAAAAAGCCTTTATATTCTGCAAAAGAATACACTAATGCAAACATTTTTCTTTTTGCAAATTTTGTTTGCCAATTTTTTTTTTTGCAAACTAAATACCAAACTTTGGTATGAGATATGGGTATTATGGTCCCTAGGTTATGAATTTTACAAATCTGCACTTAAAAAATTGCAAATTAATGGCGGAATGCGAAAAAGGTTTCATGGTGCAAAAATTTAATTAGAAAACTATACAGCGATTTCATTCCAAAAATGGATAATATTAATGCAAAATACTAGTCAATTGGCAAACATTTTAGGAATAAAAAAATATTTGCAATATATGTTTGTATGTACAGCTATGGACATAGAAATAGGACACTTCATACAAAATTATTTTCATGCATTTCTCTTAATAATTATAAAGCAATAATTATATTTCTTTTCTATTATAGTTAGGGAATGCATTCCGGGATTTCCCGTCCCGGGATTCAAAAAATGTAGTTTAAATTAATAAAGTTAATTATTTCAAATTTTCCAACTTATCAAATTCTAGTTTTCCAACGTTTTGCAAATACCCGACTAAAAAAGTTTTCATATAATCTTATATGATTTGATATAAATTTAAATGTTTATATGCGTGGCTTTATATAACCATATACATTTATATTAACACTTTGGTTTTATAAATATGTTTGATATAACGTTATATATATTGGTCTCCAGCCATATATTAAGAGATCTGCAAATATAGTTCATACATAATTATATATAATGGCATATAAGCTTTTATAAACCATATTATATAAAAATATATAACAAAGTTAATAGAAAATTTTATTAATTTTATATATAATTATATCTGACATGATATCTAATTATACAAAATTTTATAAAGTTTAATTGCAATTTTTAAATTTAAAAATAAAAATTATAAAAACATATGTTGAAATAAATATGGTTTAAGTTCAGTTATTTTTTCCGTGAAAAAAACTTAATTCTGAAAGTTATTTTTTTTATTTTATAAGACACACATTTAATAAGAAAGACCAAAACTCTAACCTAGAAAAAGTAGTTCCGACAAATTTTTGTAATGTTTTATTTTCTCAGCTATTTCCAAGTTTATTAGCAAAAATTTTTCTAAACATTAAGCATTAGTATTTAATATAAACGAAAATAAGTGATCTCAACAGGCTTAGCACTTTAGGTGTTAGATCTAGCACTTTTTTTGGGGGTTAGCACCCGAAAATTTAAAAAATGTGCTAGGTGCTAGTTTAGCACTTTTTTAAAAATATTGAAATTTTTTAGCACTTTTTTTAAATAATTCAATATCTATATGAAAAATGTCTTGAAACACTTCTCGAGTTCAAGAAATAACAGGATTTACAAATAACACAGTCCACACACAAATATACAGCTTCTCTGAATTGGGTTAAAGTTGAATAGTGAATAAATATCTTTACCAGTCATGCCAACTTTTTGTTAAATATTGGCATAACAATATTTACGAATTTCTAAAAAGAAGAAATAAGAAAAGTTAGTTTGGCATTTCTGACTTAAGTTCACACTAGATCACTTCCAAGAGAGTTCCAATTAGGGATACCGATCCCGAAATCCCGATCCCGAAAATCCCGGGATTTTCGGGATTTAGAAATCCCGAAATCCCGGGATTGGTCGTGAAAAAATCCCGGGATTTCCGATTTCATTATTTGGCATATTTTTTCTCTAATATCTTATTAAATGTTATTAAAGAACTAATTTTTCGCATTCATAAATAACAGATTAAAATAGATTAGAGATTAAATAAATCTGAATAAAAACCTTAATAATTTAAAAACTTTTATTCAGTTGTGAAAATTTTGAAAATCGTACGGACATGTTTTTATTTATTTTACTGATGATTTGCTAAAATCATAACTTCATGCAAAATAATTTTGTCGACTAAAAACAGTAAATTTTTGTTAAATTAAAAAATCTAACAATCTGCCTTTCGGAAATCATCAGAGGTATGTTCTTAATATTTTTTGTTAGTTGATTTAAAAAACTAATAGTCACTAAATATTTCTGATGATTTCAGCAGAGTAGTTTGTATTTGCATTCAACTAATTTTAGCCAAATATAACTAAAAATTTGTAGATATAGCAGTGTTTTAGCTACTTTTGGTTAAAAAGTTTCTTCAGAGGTAAACTGCAATTTGCTTAAATTTAAGTAATTGGTATATTTCTTATATTTCGGAAATTTAACAATTATTTAGTAAATAAGTTCTGTTGATTTCATTAGTTTTTATCGCGGAGCCTTTTTTGCTAATTTTTGGTAGCTTTTTCTGCTATTTTTACATACTTATTTCTATGAGTGTAGTTTCTGTTTAAAGTTAGATTCTCAATGCTGTAGTACTCCACTCTGAGTGGATTTTGTTCCTTTCTTTTTTGCACTTATATATTTTTTGTATCATGCTGTAGTACTCCACTCTGAGTGGATTTTGTTCCTTTCTTTTTTGCACTTATATATTTTTTGTATCATGCTATCTCTATTTTATACCCTCAACTCTGCAGCGTGGATTACTCCAGCATTGTGAATCCGGCTAATTTGTTTATTTCTTCATACTGCAAGAAATAATAAGTAGATTTATAATGAATTATTTAAATTTTTAGGGTTTATTTCAGCTATTTACTTTTAAAATCAAAAATATGATGAAACAAGAAAATCCCGAAACCCCGAAAAATCCCGAAATCCCGAAAAATCCCGGGATCCCGATAAATCCCGGGATCCCGAAAAATCCCGGGATCCCGGGATTGAAATTTTCAAAATCCCGAATCCCGGGATTTATAAAAACCAGTCCCGTTCGGCATCCCTAGTTCCAATTTGAAAACCAACATCTGATTGTTAACGGCAATCGAAATGACCTTAAAGTACAGCCCGAAAACCCTGTCTGAGGTTATTAGCAGATTTTTAAACTTTTGGAAAGAATGGTAAAAATCTGTTTCGAAAAGAAATATTGCTAAGACTCTGGTGCTCCTGCATGTATATTAAAATTACAAAAGTATAGGACTAATAAAAAATATTGTTCAGTAAAAATTTTCTGAATCTTAAATAGTTTTTCTACAGCAGGAAGAATTTAAATTAGATGGTTTCTCTATATAAATATAATTTTTCTTGACCGCAAAAGGCATTAGAATCTGAAGATTTATCAATATAAAAATATATTTTCAAAATCTAAAGGCATTTCTGTGAAAAAATTTCACATAATCGATGATTTTTCTAACGAAATAGTTAACAAAACCTACAATATTTCGTATAATAGCTAAACTTTCTGTAGAATCTGATATGTTTTAGCCTCAAAATCTGAAATTATTTCTATTGAAAACGTTTCTAATATATCTCCAAATTATGATTTTTTAATTTCTTTAAAACAATCCATAGTTGTTTTTTTATTAATAATTCAATATATCAATAAAAACCATGGTTTGTCAACACTAACCCCAAAACATCAATAACGATTTAAAATGAATTCAAATAACTACAATTAACCTAAAAATACCATTAACGAAATAACTTAAAATATCACTAACCGCAAAATACTTTAACGAAATTATTTAAAATACCGTTTAACCTAACAGACCCTAACTCAAAAATTTTAAATATCCTAGGGACCATCATTTACCTTAAAATACCACTAATGGCTGGTTTACATTATAAGATTTTCGGTGTGATTTTGAAATCCAGCCTATATGTTTTGCATGTGTACTGAAGCAAAATCATACCAAAAATCGTACAGTGTAAACTGGCCATAACGAAATAACTTAAAAAGCCTTAAAATAATCAAACGAAATAACTTTAAATACCGGTAACTCTAAAACAACTTAACGAAATAACTTATTATATCGATAACCTTAAAATACCCTAACCAAAGAGTATACATATAGAGAGAGACGATCCTTCCCATGACTCTCTTATATTTTTAGCGAACTCGGGCGAGCAAATAAAAACCGGGTGAAAACAGTTTGCGCACACAAAAGATGCTGTGAGTACTGTGAGGGGAAAACTGTGATGACGTAAAATTTCCTTTTTCATTATTCTTCTTTGAAATGAGTGTTGTCAACATCTAACACAACATCATTAAAACAATGAAGTACACAATTTATTTAAAACTTGATAAAATCCACGCATTTTAATGAACAAATTTTTAATAAGTATGCTTTCATCATTTTCCCTACAGGAATTTTTTGTGTATGAATTATATACTCTCCACGTAAAATAATTTTTTCTCCGATTGATTTTGAAGTTAATTGATAAAAAAATATTAAACCACCAAATTATTTGAAAATTTTATTGCGTATTTTTTTTATTCCTAGCGCTTTTTATGTTAAATTTAATGTTTTTCGGCCAAAAATGCTAACAGTGAACACAGTACATTAAATTATGACGCATTAGGAAATTATATCGTTCCCCTTAAAAGCATCTAATTTCCCCGCAAATCCCCTGTATTATAGTTGAAATTTCTCCTTATTTTACGCTCTTCGATTTTACACAAGCAAAATGTGTTATTTTGCTTGGCCCGAGTTTGCAAACAAATAAAAAGAGAGCCGAATGAGCGATACAAAGGGAGATCGATACCCACTGGTTTAGCTGTATCCGTTTCCATGCCGTTGAATAATGACTTCACAGTTTTTCATCAGTTTTGATTCCATAACAAACGGTGTTGTCAGTGGGTATCGATCTCCCTTTGTCTCGCTCAATCGGCTCTCTTTTTATTTGTTTGCAAACTCGGGCACAAGCAAAATAACACATTTTGCTTGTGTAAAATCGAAGAGCGTAAAATAAGGAGAAATTTCAACTATAATACAGGGGATTTGCGGGGAAATTAGATGCTTTTAAGGGGAACGATATAATTTCCTAATGCGTCATAATTTAATGTACTGTGTTCACTGTTAGCATTTTTGGCCGAAAAACACTAAATTTAACATAAAAAGCGCTAGGAATAAAAAAAATACGCAATAAAATTTTCAAATAATTTGGTGTCTCCACCACACATTAGGTTTAATATTTTTTTATCAATTAACTTCAAAATCAATCGCAGAAAAAATTATTTTACGTGGAGAGTATATAATTCATACACAAAAAATTCCTGTAGGGAAAATGATGAAAGCATACTTATTAAAAATTTGTTCATTAAAATTCGTGGATTTTATCAAGTTTTAAATAAATTGTGTACTTCATTGTTTTAATGATGTTATGTTAGATGTTGACAACACTCATTTCAAAGAAGAATAATGAAAAAGGAAATTTTACGTCATCACATTTTTCCCCTCACAGTACTCACAGCATCTTTTGTGTGCGCAAACTGTTTTCACCCGGTTTTTATTTGCTCGCCCGAGTTCGCTAAAAATATAAGAGAGTCATGGGAAGGATCGTCTCTCTCTATATGTATACTCTTTGGTGTTGTTTATTGTTTTTTACAAAATACAAATACTTCCCAAGAAACATTTTTACGGACTCTCCGGCACGTACGGATTCATGAATCCGGCTTTCACGGCACGTTAACTGTCCGTAATGTACGTATCCGTCAAAGCTTGTACGTATACGGAACATTAACGGACCGTATAAATGGATTTTCGAACACAATACGTTTTAACTCCGTTTTGGTGTATCCGTTTTAGTACCGGTAAATACGGACTTCAATTTTTCATCAGTTTTGATTCCGTAACAAACTGTATTGTTTATTTCTTTTGTTATTAATATAAAAATATTTAAATGGCAAAAAATACATAAAAGGGATCACTAATATCGCGCGATCCTTCCGTCAGTTTTAAAAATGGGTGCATGCACACTAAAGTGCGAAACTATTGAAGTACTTTTACGCGGTTGATGGAAAAGTACTTTTCACAACATAAAAGTTTACATCAATTCATTACCACCAGCATACAGCAGTAATGCACAAACGAATTCAAGTCATTTATTAGATGGTAAATATATCTGAAAATTAAAAGGTGTTTCCACGATGCGGGCAAGTAAATGCCACGATACAAAAAGAAATACTTGCTGACTGCAACAATATTTTTAGCAAAAATGAGTATGCAAATTTGTACCATGTGGAAACCCCTATCGTGAATACCATCAGTTTAACATAATGTAATTAATTAGTTTTTTGTTTTTATCAGGTATTGAATTTTATAAAACTCCAAAATTGTAATATGGTGATGGTGGATGTGGATGCATAGTTACATTAGATTATTATTTTCTGTATTGTAATTGTAATCTCTGTATATAAAAGAATAACGTTACTGACTGACTGACTGACTGACTCAACATCGCCCAGCCCAAACCGCTAAAGCTAGGAAGTTGAAATTTGGTATGTAGGTTCCTCTTTCGGCGTAGACGTTCGCTAAGACGGGATTTTTGGAAATTCCTACGGGAACGGGCAAAAAGGGGGAAAGTCTCCCCCTTGAAGGCCTGCCAAAACCCCTTTGGCTAGAAAGCTGAAAGTTTAGATATGTGTTCCTTGGAGTAGGGGCTAACTTTTCTGGAAAGTACTTTAAAGAATTTTGGACAGGGACGTTGTAAAAATTGGGGTTAAAAAGGGGAAAAGAGCCCCCCTAGACGGCCTGCCCAAACCGCTGGAGGTAGGAAGTTAAAATTTGGTATAAAGGTTCCTCCACTATCGTAGACATCCACCAAGACGGGATTTTTTGGAAATTTTTACAGGGAGGCGCAAAAAGGGGAAAAAGTTCCCCCCTTGACTGCCTGCTCCTCGACCGGTGAAGCCGTCCGTTGAGACGGAATTTTTGGAAATTCTTATCGGGAGGGGCAAAAAGGGGACAAAAAAAGTACCGTTTTCCAAAAAAGTACCTTTCTCCAAAAAAAGTACCTTTTTCCAAAAAAAGTCACCCTGATTATATAAGTCGAAGGCGTTTTTCGACAGCAGGCGTAGTAGCAGGCGTTTTTAAAATTTAATGGTATTATGTAAAATTTTCGACAGTTAAATCTTTGTAAAAGATTTAAAAAACTTCAGAGTTGCATAAAATTGAATATATGTGTTAGTTTTGAACCACCCCGTTATAAAACTGTCAAAAACATATGATTTGCGTTAAAAAAAATAAATTCAAAATAAAATATAGAAATTGTGTTTTTTTTTTTTATTATTTGAAAAAATGTTAAGTGTTGCAGCTTTTTCATCTTCCGATGATGAAGAGGAGTTCAATAAGCGGGAGCTTACTGTTATGAGAAAACAATTAAGACAACAGTCTGATATATTCTCACTTCCAAATTCCAAGTAAGTCCATAAAATGAATTTTTTGAAGTTAACCAATGTTTTCTTTAAGATTTGTAAGCTATTTTATACTGCATTTAGACTGAGCAAAACCTACCTAGTTTTTGGCCATTTGTAGTTTTTACTTGTCAAAACGAATGCATAAAAAACAAACAATTCTGGCTGAGGGAAGTTACCAAAAGGGTGCTGGAAACGATTATAACGTAAGCCTTTCTCAATCTACTGTCAGCAATGTTTTTAATGAGTGCATTGATGTAATGTACAACGAGTTGTGTGAAAGGTGGATTTCATTTGATATGGGTGAGGATGAAAAAACAGAAATAAAGGAGCATTTCTATAGAAAAACTGGATTTTCTGGGGTAATAGGATGTGTAGACGGAACCCATATCAAAATTTTAGCTCCAAAAATCGAAGAACGTTTTAAGTATTATAATAGAAAGGGGTTCTACAGCCTAAACGCAATGCTGGTAATATAAAAATTTTTAATTCATTGTTACTTTATTAATTCAAATATTTTTACATATGTAGGTGTGTGATCACAAATTGCATATTAGATATATTTCATCCCATAATCCTGGATCATCTCATGACTCCTTAATATGGAATGTTAGTGAGCTGAAGCATCTATTGAAAGATAATTTCGAAAATGGGGAAACAAATACATGGTTATTAGGTAATTAAATAATTTTTGCAATTTTTAGCATATTTTCAAAATATTTGGGATATTTTGTTTTTCCCTAAGGAAAAGGTTCTTCTAATCCTTTGCTGCATGTCGATGCATATATTTAACATGGATGGTAACCGTAACGTTGCGGTTTTCGGTAAGGGTAACGTTATTTTAGATTATTTCGGTAACGGTATTTTAAGGGTAACGCTATTTCATTTATTTCGGCATCGGTATTTTAGGGATAACGGTTTTTTAGTTATTTCGGTAATGGTATTTCAAGGATAAAGTTATTTTGATTATTTCGGTAACGATATTTTAAAATCAACGGTACCCTATAAACAATTTCACTGGAATTCAAGTTGAAAACAAGTTCAATTCCAGCCCTGTTTTCCAGTTTCAAGGCTTGAATACAACTTTAATTACATTTTATTTCAATAGCATACTCCAGCAAAAGGGAAACAAAAATTCAAGTTTCAAATATTTTTGTTAAATATACAAATGCTAGAATTTGAAATGTACTTTACTTCAAGCAAAATTTAAAGCACTTGAATTTTTTAAACCTATGTGCTTATTGGGTAGTTAGTTATTTCGATGCATACCGCAAATTTTTTTACGAAAAACAAACGATAATAAAAACAATACCAATTTACCAACTTAATGTACAAAAAATACTCAATAACATTCAATTACCAAAAGCAGAAAATTAAAAATAACGGTAACGATATTTTAGGGATAACAGTATATCATTTATTTCGGTAACGGTGTTTTAAGGTATCGATATTTCATTTATTTCGGTATCGGTATTTTAAGGACAATGGTATCTCAGTTATTTCAGTACTGGTATTTTAAGGATAACCGTATTTCTGTTATTTCGGTAACAGTATATGCATACAGCGCCTTATACCGTCATCTCAAATACAAAATAACGTATCATAAAAAACGACAATTGGGTTTTTATTCAACAAATTATTCATATCCCAGCAAACAAAAAAAGAATGCATTCTACAAGAATGCCTTTTTCACTGCATATAAACTTTTCATTTCTTTATACTGATTTCTTACTTTCAATAAACCTATTTTAAATGCCATTAATTAAAAACTTTACAGCTTTAAAATGAATTCGATATTATTCATTATTCGATCAAAAATATTTAATTTTATAAAATTAAACATACTTTTTTGTATTCCCGACCCGAGTAAAAAAGTTTTGATATAATCATATATTATTTTATGTAATTGCTTATAGTAACTTATAGCTACATATGGCCACATATGCTTTTAAATTCAAGCAGATATACTTTTATATAGTCATATGTTAGATATTTTTTCCTCACAGGTTTTAATATGGAGACATATGTGATTTTATATTATTACATACTGGCATACATATAATTGCATATGCTATATATAAGTACATAAAGTAACATATTACAGATATAATTACATATACGTTTATATATAATTTAGTATGACACTATACATAATAATATAAAACTATATGTGGAGCCATATAAAAAATATTCCATAATTTGTGTTACATATGATTATATATTGACAAATAAGAACCCATATATAAATTAATATGGTTCCATATCTACAATATTTCATAATTTCTTTAATATATAACAATACAACGTTCTTTATAAAATCATCTATAATTATATATCATCCCACATAAGCAATTATTTCAAAGTGATTTTATATAAAAATATATAAGGTCCATATAAAACCGTATTATATTATATGTGGTTCTATGTTAACAATGATTTTGACTTAGTTTCAGATTTAGTAATTACTAGGGATTGGCGCGTGACTAGAAATGTTCGTGAGTCACGTTATTCACACGTGATCGTGAGTAATAATTACTATACTCAAGTGATTCGTGCGTGAGTCTGAGAATATATAATTCGTACTTGATTCGTGCGTGAGCGTGAATAAGAATATATAACCCGTGCATGATTGGTGTGTGAGTTTATTTTTTGCATCATATATTTTTAGTAATTTTTACTATTTTGTAATATTTTACTATTTTTTTACTATTTTTCTTACTATTTTTCTTATATCTTGGTTGTATAACATAATCCTATTAACTTTAAAATTTCAGTCTTGTTAACTTTATTTTAAAATTACTAAAAATAAAGAAAATTTTGTTCATGTTTAATGCACTGTCATGGTAAATCTGGATAAAAGTAATGGAAGATTTATCGAAATTATAGGATCTCCAGCAGACCTGTGGGTTAATCATTATATTTAGAAATTAATTACTTATGCAATTACACAATTACATGTAATTGTAATTCAAGAAAAAACAATTAGATGTGATTTGTAATTGAAAATTTTCAATTATAAATTACATATAATTGTAATTGAAAAAATGTCAATTACAATTACATTTTTTTCGGAAAAGAAATAATGACAAAGAGCACAAGTGAGGGGTCAGCCCAATATGACGTATTCTTTTTATACTTATCTACGCCTATCCAACCTATCCCAGTCAGTTTTTTCTACAAAATTTTAACAAAAAACATTTTCATTCTAAATGTAATTGAAATTTGTAATTGAAATCACTTTCAATTACAATTACTTGTAATTGAACATTTTCAATTACAGTTACATGAAATGTAATTGAGTTTTTTTTTTAATATCAATTACATTTATTTGCAACTGTAATTGAAATCCCCCAGGTCTGATCTCCAGATATTGCATATCTTTTTTATTTAAAAAAATAATTTTTGTGTATTGTTAGATGTGGTCATATATAATATAATCAAAAGTATAAGGTCAATATTTAGATATAATTGTATCCAACTATGTCCACTTTTATAACATTTTATATAATTTTATACAAAAAGATATAATTTGATGTAATTGGATGAGGACAAAATTCGGATACAATTGTATCGAATTGCATAAAATTGTATCAAATTGTACCAAATTGTATACAATTCGATACAATAAGATAAAATAAGATGTTCTCATTTTTCGGATATAATTATATCTAATTACATAAAAGATTATATATAATTAAATATAACTTCATATGGCTCCATATAATTTTTTTTTACTTGGGGAGTAAAAAAGTTAATATATAACAATATATTTTTTAATACAAAAATACACATTAACATATAGTAATATAAAATGGCTTTGCATCCATATGTATTCATATATTATAATATCTTTTAAATATTTCCCGAAATTTTCTAATGTATAACCATATAAAATCATATATAAGTATTTAGAAGAAGTTGTACATAATTGTAACCAAGCATTTTAAGCCTTCTCATATAAACTTGCATTCTACCCGTAAACTCTGTAAGCCTGGTATGTTTATAAGTTTAATGTCAAATTCCATACATAAAAAATATGGCTTGTATTTATACAAGGTTTACAAGGAATTTTCGAGTTATAATGAGTACGCCTTTTATATTTTGAAATCATACATAAATATATCTCAAAAAATATAGAATTTTTTTACATTGTGCTATACTTAAATATATATAAAACAACTTAGAATAAAATTTAACATTGAGCTATATAAAACTTTATGTTTTCCGATAAAGCCATTTTGAATTATATATGACGCTACATTGAAATTGTCATAGCATATGTAACTAGATATGGTACATATTTATATATATGGGGACATATATATTTATACTGATCTATATATGACATCATATAAGAAATGTGTGAAAAACTCAAAGCTATATATAATTATATCCGCACAGATATAGTATCACACTTGACTATATATCAACATATTAGTCCATATTAAATTATATAATTTCCTCTATAACTATTTTTACTCGGGAAGACATTTTAGTTAAAACTTTATATAATTTAGATTCCAAAACATTTTCTAAGTCATTTATATATAAATTTAGATAAATCTTAATTTAAAATATTTTCTGAGTCAATTTTTGATAAAAACTTATATTATTTAAAATCAGAAAAAGGAAAACATTTTTTATGTCAGTTTTACAATTCAAACATATTTCAAAACCCAACATATTTTGGGTATAAATCTTGAAATCTAATTGCATTAAGGCCCGTTGACTTATCTCAATTTATGACATGGTTAAGCCTTAACCACTGGTAAACATATTTTTTGAATAACTTATCTAAATTTTAACCAAGCATTTCTTCTAACCAATGCTAAAATTTAACCATAGAAATTTCTGTGGTTAAGAAATTAACCAAGGCTATTTTAGAATAATTCACCCTGCATAAGATATTTTAATAAATTAAACTTTTAATGATGATTATTAAAAAAAATCTAAAGTGCAGCTTTAGCCAAACTTTGACTAAGGATCGTTTATGATACATACATATAAGTATTTTCGATGTGCATTTTCCCTACTTTACCAAAAATTACAAAAAATGCATCAGTACTTAAAATCGTGCACAAATTTTTGATGTTTAGGATTTAGGTTTCTGCGTTAGCTTACGGAAATTCGCCTCATGTAGGAAAATAGGAAAAATTTGTCTTTTTATGGGTTCCAGGAGCCAAAATCTGCCTTGACTAATTAAAATCAAAAATGGTGACCAAAATGAAAAGTCGCTGCTGTTAGAAGCTTGATACATACACTGCTGTGCAATATAATAGGCACATTCAAATTTTTTCTAATTTTATTCTCGATGCCTTTATTTTTAAAGATCAAAATAGTGGATAAATTCACCCCAAAATGCGAGGAGATTATTCAGAAATTGGTGCAGAATTTTAACGTAATGTCTGTTTTTTTATTTTGTAATTTGTTTTAAGTAGGCGTGGCTTTTAATGAAAAATAAGCGATATCGATTTTCTATCAAATTACATAGTAAAATTTTGCGAGCACTGATCGGATCTATACAAACTGTATATTTTTGTAAATTCTATAAAATTTCCTTAAATCTTGCATTATCTTTATCCACAAACGGTTCCCAGACTTAAAATGACAGCGCCTTAAACATGACCAGATTTTTATTTGTTTTTAGCGATTTTAAAATAGAGTTAACAACACTGAAACTTTAAAGTGAAATGGCCTTATTCTATACTTACTGCGATATAACAAATCAGTCAAGCTTTTTTTATGTTATAGTATAAAGCATTCCGTGTTTAAATTTCAGTGTTGGTAACTTTATTTTAAAATCGCTAAAAGCAAAGAAAAATTCAGTCATGTTTAAGGCACCGTTAGTTTAACTCTGGCGACCATTTGTAGAAAAAATAATGCAAGACTTAAGGAAATATTATAGGAATTCCAAAAATATACAGTTTTTACAGAACTGATCAGTACTCGCTAAATTTTTATTATGTAATTTGATAGAAGGTCGATATCGCTTATTTTTCATTAAAAGCCACGCCTACTTCAAACAAGTGACAAAATAAAAAAAACAGACGTCACGTTAAAATTCTGCACCATTTTCTGAACAATCTCCTCGCATTTCGGGGTCAATTTATCCATTATTTTGCTCTTTAAAAATAAAGGCAACGAGAATAAAATTAGAAAAAATTTGAATGTGCCTATTATATTGCACAGCACTGTACATTTAGTATTTTACTTGCTGATTTCAAGGCTCTATTCCGAATTCGTCTCTCACCAATCAAATTTGAAAAAATCATTATTAAAAACGCGGAAAATAGCTTTTTTACCTATTTTGAAATACTATACGAAACGCATCAAAATAGCTTAAGGCTTTTTGTGACGATGGTAGTAAAGAATGAACTTTGTTCTCTAAAATACATAGGACAACATTTTTTTTCAATTTGTGTACCATTATAGGAAAAAATTATTTTAAAAACCACTTTCAGAAAAACAATTATTCAATCAATTTTTGGGTAACTTGCTTTTAAGGATTTAGAATCAGCGTATCAAATTCAAAATGAATCATGTATCAAAGCTCAAACCGCTGAAAGTTTATTGAGGTGTGTTATTAAGGATTTGCAGAATTTTGGTACACGTGAAGTACAAGACTACTGAATTTAATTCTTAAATATAAAAAGGCGCATAGAAATCACTCGCGAATTAACGAAATGTGACCCAATCATGTTTTAAATATTTTAAAAGTATTTGAGGAACCTCTGGACAATCCACAGCTTTGACTCGCAATTAAAAAAAGATACAAAATCATGCACAGCGATTATTTTTCTACTCACTTTGATGTGCTGAAAAGTACCTTTTTCCAAAAAAGTACCTTTTTCCAAAAAAAGTACCTTTTTCTAAAAAAAATTACCTTTTTCCAAAAAAAGTATCTTATCCAAAAAAGTACCTTTTTCCAAAAACAATACATTTTTCCAAAAAAATATCTTTTTCAAAAAAAGTACCTTTTCCAAAAAAAGGACATTTTTCCAAAAAAAATACATTTTTCCTAAAAATACATTTTGCCTAAAAATAACTTTTTCAAAAAAGTATATTCTTCCAATAAAGTACTTTGTAAAAATAAAGTATCTTTTTCCAAAAAATTTCGCTTTTTCCAAAAAATTCCATTTAAAAAAATATAATTTCACAAAAAGTACTTTTTTCCTCCCCCCACGGATATCTCCACTAAAAAGGAACGGGCAAAAAGGCGAAAAGTCTCCCCATAGACGGTCTCACAAATTGGAAAAGTGTCCCCCTTAACTGCCTGCCCAAACCACTGGAGGTAAGAAGTTAAAATTTGGTATAAATGTTCCTCCACTGTAGTAGACATCGACTAAGTTTGTATTTTTGGAATTCCCTACAGGATATCCCAAAAGGGGGATGTTTCCCCCTTGACGGCCTGCCCAAACTGCTGAAACTATGTAGCCGAAATTCGGTATGTGAGTTCCTCCTTCTGTGTAGGCTAATATAGATAAATTTGTTGGCGACTTTTTTAATATTTGTGGTTTCAAAAGAAAACGATAGGGGCGCTAGTGTATAGTGATTGATGGTGCTTGAGGGCGCTTGATGGTGAGGTGTGTATCGGGTTCCAAGCCGACCCAAAATTTTCGGCGGCGGCGGCGTTTATGTATATAAACCGGCGGCGGCTGGATTGACGGCTCGAATTGTTTTCTATGCACTGTTAATAACAGAGCTTTGAAAAATTAATTCTTTTCTGATTGAATCCGCTTAAGACCTGTTAACTTATCTCAAAATAAACTGAGTTTAGTGCTTAACCATAGTTACCAGTTAGTTAGCCATACAAAATATATGAAAAAGCAATTGTCGTTGTCGACCCAGTTCTGATTAATCTCTAAAATAAGAAAAATAAATTTTAAAAAATGGCGGCGGGAAAAAAATTCGGCGGCTCTTGTTTTGGTTGGCTGCCCTTTTGAGCCGAAGCGAGTCGTTTGAAACGGCGGCGGCTAATAAAGCATAAAAGTGGTCGGCGGCGGCGCGCCGCCGATTTTGCGCCGGTCAGCTTGGTACTCTGGTGTGTAGAAAATTTCTAGTAAGTGTATTTTAATGTGTGTGAAGAGTCATCACTGATGACGCTTACTAATCCAAATAAAAATAATATGGCGTGTTAAGAAAGTTCTAGTAAATAAAATAATATGACAAGAGCATGTTTTCTAGAGTTGGGCTTAATCGTTCTTTTTAGTGACTCGTTTATATCGTTCAATAAAATTCATTGAACTAGTTCGTTCCAATCGTTCAATCGTTCTTTTTTGTTATCGTTCTTTTTTGTCATGAGCTGTATCTGAACAGTGATTCGTAAACGGTGTGGTTCATTCGACAATTTATTGGCGCACTACATGTTAATGTTTGTATTAATTTTATTGTGCATAGACTAATAGTGTCAGAAAATTAAAATTTTATTAAAAATTTGAAATTATTAAGAAAAACATTTAATTCTGTAATAAAATTAATAAGAAAGGTATACAAACTTTTTATGACTACAAAAAAGAACGAAATGAACGATAAACGAAAAGAACGAATAATGGTGAACGATGTCATATCCTTCAATGAACTGAACCGTTCAAATGAACTAGTTCGTCGTTCATGAACGACACAACTCTAATGTTTTCTTTTGTTTCTGTTACAGTGAGGTTACATGATCAAGATTTTGCTTTCAAGTTGATAACACATACTGCTTGTCAAATTCAGTTGAACTTGAAGTTGTGACGTAGGCTGCATGCAACTTGATAGTCAATTTTGCTTTCAAGATGCCGTCGTCAAGGAAAGAACTAAAATTGCTCGCCTCTGTGGGCTGTTTCCGCACTGTAGGCTGTTCGAAAAGACTTTATTTTTTTCTTCACATCTTCCACAGACATTTTCATGTCAGCAGAAATTGGTTTTTTATTTATTTTTATTTTTAAATCATTTCGTCGATATACCGAAATATTCACATTCCGTATTTTATCAATCGTGTTTTATTGCGGCACAATATTTGTAAAAAGAAAAACAAATTTACAAAAAATTTGATCAGCTGTTTAAAACTTGACCGTCAAGTTTTCTCAAAACTTGAAAGCAAAAATTGATATCAAGTTGCTGTTCAATTTTTAAAATGTGAGTGTGTAAGTAAAAAAGTGTGAGTGTATTAAAACTTGAAAGGAAAAAATTGATCGTGTAACCCCTATATTAGTCAGCAAAGGAACGCAAAAGAAAACGGAAGTATGCTGGACTTTAACAATTCGCAGTTAAAATTGTTAAAAAAAAATAATAGAGGTTTGTTTTATAATATAAACTATATTTATTTACGGGAATACTATTAAATATGTTATTGTTTTTATTTCAGCCCTTTAACATTTTCATCTGAATTCTACCAGTTAGAGGAAAAAAGAAAGCGGAGGTATACTGGACATTAACATTTCGCAGTTAAAATTGTTTTAAAAAAAATAAAATAATAAGGTTTGTTTTATAATATAAACTACATTTACGGCAATACTATTTAATATGTTATTAAGGGTTTTCACAAGGGGTGTGCTATTTGTTGTATCGTTGTATCGTCCTAACAAAAAACAGAGTTGTTAAAAATTAAATTGAAAAAATACAACATTTGAGAAAAGCACGATACAACATTTTTACGTATGTTTAGTGTCCTATGTTTCAGTGTGTTAACAGATAGAAAACTGAATAGAAAATCGTTGTTAAACTCAAATAAAAATTTGAACAACTCTGTTTTCTGTTAGGACGATACAACAGATAGCACACCCTTTATGAACAACCTAATTGTTTTTCTTTTATTTCAGCCCTTTAACGTTTTCATCTAAATTCAACCTACCGCTGGCACACATATTGGAAAGAAAATACAAGTGATATTTAATGCAAATAGTGTTTTTGGATTGTGTAATTTATTCGAAAATAAAATTAACAATATTTACATGATACATGAAGTTGTTTTTATTCAATTAATAACAAAAAGTGATTGTAATTTTAGCAGCATGTTTTGCAGATTTCAACTGACCCACTTTCATTTCTATTAAACGAAAATTCTTCTAAATTTTTGAAATGTTAACTAAATTTTTTACCTGTTTATAACCAACTAAAATTTAGCAGAAAATATGTGCTGATTTCAGCTGAGTAATTTTCATTTCCATTAAACAACATTTCTTATAAATTATTGTATTTGAACTAACTTTTTTACCTAAAATTTAGGTCACCTAAATTTAGCAGATCATGATTCTCAACATCATTGAAATTTCTGCTGGCGCAAATTCAGGTACTATTTCCTGTTATTTTAGCAGAATTTTTAACTATTTGTACGGGCTTTTTTTATGAGTGTAGGACTAACTCACCGGCAACGTAATTTTTCTATTTTGGAGCAGAAACATAGTAAAAATGGGGGTTGAAAGGAAAAAATGTCCCCAATAACGGCCTGCCCAAACCGCTAAGGCAATGAAGTTGAAATTTGGTATGAATGTTCCTCATCCATCGCAGACAGCCGCGAAGATGGACTTTTTGTAAATTCCTAAGGGCTAACTTATTAGAAAGATACTATTTTGAATTTTGGACAGGGTCGTTATAAAATAGGGGCTCAAAAAGGGAAAGTGGCCCCTTAACGACCTGTCCAAACTGCTGGAACTAGGAAGCTGAAATTCGGTACTTAGGTCCCTCTTCCAGCTTAATTCCAGCCGGGAGGGACAAAAAAAGAAAAAGTGTCCCACTTGACAGCCTGCTCAAACTGCTGGAACTAGGATGCTGAGATTCCCTGTCGATGGATTTTCGGAAATTCCTACCCAGAGAGGCACAAATAGTAAAAGTTGGCTAGAAACCTGAAATGTAAAACATATGTTCCTTGGAGTATGGGCTCATTTATCGGGAAGGTGCTTTGTGGAATTTTGGGACATTGCAAAATTGGGGATTAATGAAGGGAAAAGTGCCGCTTAAAGGCCTGCCCAAACCGCTAGAGGTAGGAAGTTGAAATTTAGTATTAAAGTTCCTCCTCTATTGTTGACATCCGCTAAGGTGAGATTTTTGGAAATTTCCACAGGTAGGGTCAAAAACAGGAAAAGTCTCCCCCTTAACGACCTGGCCAAACTGCTGGAACTAGGGAGCTTAAATTCGGTATTTGGGTTCCTTCTTCAACGTAGACGTCCCCTAAGACGGTATTTTTGGAAACTCATACCGGGAGGGTTAAAAAGGGAAATAACTTCCCCCTTGCCGAGTTGCACTGAACCAAAAACAGCTGTGAAATCAACTAAAATCCATATTAAATTGATGAATGGGTGATCACTATACAACTAACAAAACCTGTACATCAATTTAACGCATTGTTTAGTGGATTTATATTTTGACGTTTAACTATTTTATGTGGTATTTATTTGTAGAGAATTATTGACGGAAATAAGTACCCGAGAAACATTTTTACGGACTCTCCGGCACGTACGGATTCATGAATCCGGCTTTTACGGCACGTTAACTGTCCGTAATGTACGTATCCGTCAATGCTTGTGCGTATACGGAACATTAACGGACCGTATAAATGGATTTTCCAACACAATACGTTTTAACTCCGTATTGATGTATCCGTTTCCGTACCTTTAAATACGGATTTCATCGGTTGCAGTTTGTTTACAAAATAAAAAAATATATTTTTGTAAAGTCGGTGAAAATATTATTATAATGGGAATATATGGAGAATATGCAACAGAGGGAATTCTTTCTATCACACCATTAATCAAACAACATCAAGTAACAAGGTAAGATTTATGAAACTTAATTTTTCACAATGTTTAGTGTATAACATGTGAGAATTTGGCTCGTGTACACAGTCAACTAAACCATAACTAATTTATTGTCTCTTTTCCATATAGAAAAAAAGAAAAAAAAGTACTTTGTATTGAAAATAATAAACATATGGTCTATTTTTGTTGAAAAAATCGGTAGGATACGGACAAGGAAATACTCCGTTATTACACGACATAACGGTCCGGAAACGGTCTGGCATTTACGGACTTTCAGCGGACTAGTCCGTTTTTTACATGACATAACGGTCCGTAAACGGTCCGTCATTGACGGACTTTAAACGCACTTGTCCGTTTTTAACACGACATACCGGTCCGTAAACGGTCCGTCATTGACGGATTTTCAACGGATTCGAATCAGTTTCGATGTTCCTTATGTTCCGTTTTCTGGTCCGTATACGGATCCAGAAAACGGTACGTATACGGAATGGGATTCCGTTTATGACGGACCGAAAACGGTGCGTAAACGGAACGAATTGTTTGTCGGGTTATCTGTAGTAGTAAAAACAAAAAATCTTTAAAGTAATATTCAATGGAGAAATTGTTCATTACAATTAAATACAGAATTTTGTAAAATAAGAGCTGAACCCTTTTCGAAATTCTAGGCTCAATAATATGTAATTTAATTAATTATTTTAATTGCTTTAAGTATTTGCTAAAAACCTATTATTTTTGTCGGTTTTCGGTTTCGGTTTTGAGGCCTCGAAAACCGCGGTTTCGGTTAAAATCGAACAGCAAACTCTAGTTACATGCCCACGTGTTGGTATACTATGTGATTTATATTTATATAAAAATTAAGAGACAAAAAATAGTGTTTGTACTTAAACATAATAAATTTACCTTAACAATTATTTTACCTTAGCAACAAATATTTTGTTTTATTTTATATAAAAGAAATTTATAACAACGTAGCGAGCTGCGCCCGCTAGTAAACCTATAAAAAAACATATCGTCGACCGGCCTGTAAAATGTCACGTGTTTATTAATAGATTTTCAGGAGAGCGAAAAAATTGTTACAAAATCTACATTTAAGATAGATATATAACTGTAATAAAAATATGCTAAATTAAGGTACACCGATAAAATTCCATAGTAAGATAGTTAATAAAATCTATAGTTGAAATTAAAAAATATATAAATAACTAGCATAATAAAAACCAACTATTGTTTTAGTCGAAATCAATAAAATTTTGGTTACCCTGTAAATGCACATTTCAATTAATTTTAAGTTCTCAAAATAGTTTAAAAATACATTTTTTATAAAAAACAGAAAATGAAATGTTGATTTGGTAAGTTCTTATTTATATATGTTTTAAACCATCCAAAATTAATATCTAATGTGCTTTTATGTTTTGCAGATATAATTTTGGAATGTGGGATGAAAAATTTATCAAAATAACGAACAAAAACGACAATTAAAGAATCCTTTCTGCCGAGTTTTAAATTTCGATGTCGTGGCATAAAGTTGCCTGAAAACATGCTGGTTACAGATGAATTTGGAAAAGCTAACAAGAAGTTTAAAAACTTCAAAATTGGGGTTTAAATGTGTGAAATTCTTATTTATATTTAATTGTGTTGGTTTTGTTTTATTTCTTTCTCAAATGTCATGTAATTTAAAATTATTTCTAATAAAAAAAATGGTCATAATGTTTGTGACTTCCCTTTCAAATTAGAACAAAACGATATCTGTAGTGTCGATTAACTACTTTTTATTTGATATAGTTGATTTCTATTAATTTTTTGATATCTACAAAACTTAGTTAGCATCAACTAAATCAATTCAACTATATATTAGTTAGGGGTATTTCCCCTATAATATAGTTGAAATATTCATTATAAACAGCTAAGGAATTTTTAGGGTGTAGATATACAAGCCCGTTTTTGTTTTAAAAATTCGTACTGATACGGACCGGAAACGGAGTCACTCCGTTTTTTACACGACATAACGGTCCGGAAACGGTCCGTCATTGACGGACTTTCAACGGACCCATGTCCGTTTTTTACACGGCATAACGGTCCGTAAACGGTCAGTCATTGACGGATTTTCAACGGATTCGAATCAGATTCGATGTTCCTTATAATCCGTTTTCTGGTCCGTATACGTATCCAGAAAACGGTGCGTAAACGGAGTTGGATTCCGTTCATGATGGGTCGAAAACTGTACGTAAACGGAACGAATTATTTGTTGGGCTGCTATACTTGAACTAATTTTTCCTCCTGATATTTAGCTATTTTTTTATAAATGATTTTGACAATGTATCAGCTAATATAGATAAATTTGTTGGCAACTTTTTTAATATTTGTGTTTTCAAAAGAAACCCAACAAACAATTCGTTCCGTTTACGCACCGTTTTCGGTCCGTCATAAACGGAATCCAACTCCGTATATATATATATATATATATATATATATATATATATATACGTACCGTTTTCTGGATCCGTATACGGACCAGAAAACGGAACATAAGGAACATCGAAACTGATTCGAATCTGTTGAAAATCCATCAATGACGGACCGTTTACGGACCGGTATGTCGTGTTAAAAACGGACTAGTCCGCTGAAAGTCCGTCAATGCCAGACCGTTTCCGGACCGATATGTCGTGTAAAAACGGAGTATTTTCTTGTCCATATTCTACCGATTTTTTCAAAAAAATAGACCATACAAACTACTTTTTTTTTCTTTTTTATAAATTCATTAATAATTATTATTTATAATTACAATATTTAGCACATCTAGCTCGGTTTACGTATCTACACTGAACCAAAAACAGCTGTGAAATCAACTAAAATCCATATTAAATTGATGAATGGGTGATCACTATACAACTAACAAAACCTGTCCATCAATTTAACGCATTGTTTAGTAGATTTATATTTTGACGTTTAACTATTTTATGTGGTATTATTTTGACAAAATATCGTCAAATGTATTAACAAAAATTAGTTGTCTTAACAATTATATTTAATTAAATTGCATAATGATTTTGTTGTTTTACCAATGCATTTTATTAAATTCAACAATGCATTTTATTTAATTAATTAATTTTTTATCGATTTATTATTAATTTTTAGACTTATATTTTATTATTTTTTATATTTCACCAATTTAAAATTTTTTTAAGCAATATACATACAATGTCTTTTTTATAATGAATTTGATAAAATATAAAAAATAATGAAATATAAAATTGAAATTATAATATAGCATATACTAAAAACTGTTTATTTAAAACACATGTATCACTTTATATACAAAAACATATAACTTTATTTAAATTAATAAGTCAAATACATTATATAACTTTCATTAATAGTTTGCCTTAAACAAAATAACAAAAAGATAGATAATAATATCAAAATTAATGACAGAAATTTTAATGTACGATTTAATTGAGAACGTTCAAAATTATATAAATTTATTTAGATTAAAATTAATAAATCTTCAATTAGCAATTCACTTTAAATCACTGAATTTGTTAATTATCTATACTTTGAAAAACAAAAACACTTAATGTCAATTTATTGATATTTCCGACAATTACAAATACACATGCTAGCACGAGTAATGACGCGACAAAACTAACCTCACTAAACTTTTTTCCACAGATTTAATACTCTTTTTTCAAATTGAAGAAAAATTATATCAAATTTACGTTGCAGCCTTTTTACAAAATTTTTTAGAGTTAACAAATTAAATTTTGTTAAAAAATGGACAAAATAATTATCAAAACAACAATTGTTTTGTAGAGGATTATTGACGGAAATAAGTATGTTCATTTAAAAAAAAAGTAGTTGATTTAAAAAAAAACACACATTCATTTGAATAAAAAATATATTGTTTTAACAATTCGTTTCATCAAAAAGTAACAAAATTTTTATGTTGATTTCACTTACGACTTTTGGTTCAGTGTATCCAGCGCTTAGGGACCCGGAGTAAAATCCAACATCTATATGGAAAAGAGACAATAAATTAGTTATGGTTTAATTGACTGTGTACACGATGCAAATTCTCACATGTTATACACAAAACATTGTGAAACATTAAGTTTCATAAATCTTACCTTGTTACTTGATGTTGTTTGATTAATGGTGTGATAGAAAGAATTCCCTCTATTGCATATTCTCCATATATTCGCATTATAATAATATTTTCACCGACTTTACAAAAAATTTTTATTTTGTAAACAAACCGATGAAATCCGTATTTAAAGGTACGGAAACGGATACACCAATACGGAGTTAAAACGTATTGTGTTCGAAAATCCATTTATACGGTCCGTTAATGTTCCGTATACGTACAAGCATTGACGGATACGTACCTTACGGACAGTTAACGTGCCATAAAAGCCGGATTCATGAATGCGTACGTGCCGGAGAGTCCGTTAAAATGTTTCTTGGGAAACGATAGGGGCGCTAGTGTATAGTGATTGATGGTGCTTGATGGTGAAGCCTGTTTTGGTGAGTTTGCCGACAATACAAACTAGAAAATTTCTAGTAAGTGTATTTTAATGTGTGTGATGAGTCATCACTGATGACGCTTACCAATAAAAATAATATGGCGCTTGTTAAGAAAGTTCTAGTAAATAAAATAACATGATAAGAGCATGTTTTCTCTTGTTTCTCTTAGTCAGCAAAGGAACGCAAAAGAAAACGGAGGTACCCAACAAACAATTCGTTCCGTTTACGCACCGTTTTCGGTCCGTCATAAACGAAATCAAACTCCGTATACGTACCGTTTTCTGGATCCGTATACCGATCGTTGTGTTAAAAACGGACAAGTCCGTCGTGTCGTGTGCAAAACTGAGTATTTCCTTGTCCGTATCCTACCGATTTTTTCCACAAAAATAGACCATATGTTTATTATTTAAAATACACAATACTTTTTTCCTTTTTTATAAATTCATTAATAATTATTATTTACAATTACTATTAATAAATTTCTAATTAATACAATTACAATATTTAGCACATCCGGCTCGGTTTACTCAGGGGTATGGCATCACCAAAAACAAAAGTTATAACGACATCGTTATCACTAGATGGCACTTTGTTCAAAAAATTGACAATTTCCTGTTTTCATTTAAATTGAAATAATAACAAACAAAAAAGCAAGAAGAAAAAGGAATTCTCAAATTTTATTATTTCAATATATTTTGCGATTGATTTTTTTCTTATTTTGCGCAGGTTTCAGCAATTTTTGAGTTTTTATAGGCTCAGCTGATACTAAAGTGATACTAAATAGTTGCTCAGGTGATACTAAATTTCAGCGCCCCCTACCGGTGAGTAGTGTAAGTTTTGATTTCCTATCTCTATAATTAAGAGTCTCTGGGTTTACTTATCTATCCAGCGCTTAGGGACCCAGAGTAAAATCCAACATCTATATGGAAAAAAGAGACAGTAAATTAGTTATGGTTTAATTGACTGTGTACACGATGCAAATTCTCACATGTTATACACAAAACAATAAGTTTCATAAATCTTACCTTGTTCCTTGATGTTGTTTGATTAATTGTGTGATGGAAAGAATTCCCTCTATTGCATATTATCCATATATTCCCGTTATAATAATATTTTCACCGACTTTTCAAAAATATAATTTTTTATTTTGTAAACAAACTGCAACCGATGAAATCCGTATTTAAAGGTACGGAAACGGATACACCAAAACGGAGTTAAAACGTATTGTGTTCGAAACTCCATTTATACGGTCCGTTAATGTTCCGTATACGTACAAGCATTGACTGATACGTACATTACTAACAGTTAACGTGCCGTAAAAGCCGGATTCATGAATCCGTAGGAAGGATATCTTTTTATAAGAGTTTTAAAATTTCCGAATTCGAACAATATTTTTCGAATCCGCTTAAATAATAACCCCCCAGGCTTTGAGTTCAATGAACGTTTTCTTTTTAATTCGCTGAACGTAATTTTATTTTTTTTTAATTCACTGAACGTAATTTTATTTTTATTAATTCACTGAATGTAATTTTATTTTTTTTTAATTCACTGAATGAAAATGAAATTGAATGAATTCAGTGGTGAATTAATTCAGTAAGGAATTAATTCACTTTTTTGCCGTTCGATTTATAATATTGAACGCGTTCACCAGTGACTTAATTCATTTGATTTAATAAAAAGAACTACAGCAATTGAATTAATTCGTAACAAAATAAATCGAACGAAAACAAATATGAATTCCCAACAAACAAATCGTCCCGTTTACGTACCGTTTTCGGTCCGTCATAAACGGAATCCAACTCCGTTTACGTACCGTTTTCCGGATCCGTATACGTACCAGAAAATGGATTTTAAGGAACATCGAAACTGATTCGAATCCGTTGAAAGTCCGTAAATGACGGACCGTTATGTCGTGTAAAAAACTGACAAGTCCGTTGACAGTTCGTCATTGACGGACCATTGTGACGTGTAAAAAACGGACAAGTCCGTTGAAAGTCCGTCAATGACGGACCATTTACGGACCGTTATGTCGTGTATAACCGGAGTGACTCCGCACCAAAAACTGACTTGTATATCTATCTAAATTGACTAATTTTGAGTAAATTTTTTATTTTTTTTTTATTTTTAATAGATTTATTTGTAACGATATTATTTACATTTACACTATATTTAGTACCTCAATTTACCTCTTTATCTAGCGCATCAATTCACGACAGTCACCCATAATAGAATCGATCATCTACATGCAAAAGAAAAAATAAATTAGTTATGATTTAATTGATTGTATTTACGATGGCGTTTTACTCGAAACAACAACAATTTACACACAATTTGGGAAAAATTGCGTAGCCGCGTTAACGTACGTGGAACAGACCTTTTGTTATAAAAACAAACGATCTTACATAAACCACAAACCATTGTAAAGCTGCCTACACACTAGGGAACATGGTTGAGGGAACAAAAAATATCAAAAAATTTTGTAAACACGAAATGCACGCTCTCAACACTCACACACACACAAACGCACTCACACATTCACAAAAAATGCTCTCTTTTTTTAAGTATGTTCCCTAGTGTGTAGGCAGCTTAAAACACGCACTAAATTTTATTAATCTAACCATCTAATATATGTATCAGTGTTGCCACTTTTTGAATAATTATTCAAAAATGGGACCGTTTACACATTCCTTGGATAATTTTTGAATAATGACATTTTTGTGTAGTTTTTGTGTAATTTCGCTTTTTACTGAAAAATTAACTTTCAAGTCCAACAGTAGATAAAATGAGTTTGTTTGTGTAACATCTACTAGAAATTTCCAGTTTCTGCTGAATTTTTGTAAATTTTTGCAACACGAAAGCCAATTTAGTTAGACGATGTAAAACATGTTGTATTTGTATATAAACCCCATATTTTGTTAGTTTTTTTAGAAAACTATTGTCAAACTGAATGCAAAATATTTATTTTTGTCTTGGGTGGCAACACCATTTGAAATTAAGCAAAAGAAATTTGGGTTTATTATGATTGAGACTTTCTCATGACTGAAAAAAACTTGTAATTTCCAAAGTTTTTGTAACAGTTACTGGGCTTTGATCAGACAAAAATTTTCCTACACACAGAGAAAAAATATGTCATTTTCCAACTGAAATTTGGTTACATCTACTAAAATAAGTTGGTGCAACTGAATATTGGCTATCACAACGGAATTCGGTTCATACAACTGAATTTTAGTTGCAATACCCAAAATATTTAGGAATCACATTCCAATATGGTTTTACCAACCGAATTTATTGGTTGTAGCAACCAAAATAGGCTTAGCAATTCGGTTGACAATTATTTTTTCTGTGTGTACAGCAGCACAGTTGAGCAGATTTAAATATATTTAAGTAATTGATTAATTCAGTCTTCGTTAACATGCAAGCGCTATTTTTATTACAACTGGCACTTTATAATTGACTTTTTATATGCCCTTTGTAGGTAAACTGTGTCTAAATATTAACCCATTTTCTCCAAATTTAGCACATATTATAAGATTGTAATTCAAACACCATTTGCCAACTTTCTTCCGCATATAATTTTGTGTTACGTTTTTAAAATCTGTAGATATATCGGAAAATGGCAAGCTTTCGAAATTTTCACATTTTAGAGGTGGCTTTCTTTGGAGATGAATGGTCGAGCTCCTGTTACGTCCATGGGTTCCGTCCTCAAAACTTAACTCTATGACATTGTGACATTTCATAGCAATCCAACCAGCCGGTAAGAAGTGGCTGAATTATTTCCAAATTATTTCGATTCTGCCCCACTGTGCGCAGAAGAGTTCAAAGAGCCACATATTAAAAAAAAACCATTATTTTAAACTAAAAAAATATTAATTTTTTGTGTAATTTCACACGGTTTTGGATAATTTTTGACCTACGGCTGTGTATTTTTTTGTTTTACTGGTGGCAACACTGATATGTATGCGACTTGATGATGTGTTGATTGTGTTGTGCACTCAGCAGTAGCACATAGCTTTGTTTTGAAATTGAAAACCACCACAGCATCAGAGGTTAATCACAACTGGGTCGATTGACGACCGACGACAGCAAAAGTCGTCACGATTAATTTAAATTCAGCGACAGGCGACCGTCGACATTTGTTGACGTTTAGAAAAAAAGGAAAGCAAAACAAGAATATTGTTGTATTTGTTTCACCACAATTCCTCACCAATTTAATTGGTCTTTCACTAATTCTTGTTGCTTTATATTTTATTGTATTTAATTTTGCTTTTTTGCCGTAAGTTATGTATTTTAAATTTCAATGATATTTCTTCTGTCAGAAAAATAAATTTTTTGTAAACAAAGTACGAATTTTTGCACCTCTAATACGAATTTCTAACAACCCTGTTCTAATGGCAATCTTTAATTAGTTAAAAATATGGCAACAATTTGACAAATATTTTAAGTGTGTATTAGTGTGTCGTCAAGAAAATAGAATAGATTCTATTCCGACGACAAATCGCCAGACGACATGACGACATTTTGCCTCCCATACAAAATATATGAAAAAGCAACTCTCGTTGTCGTTGTCGACCCAGTTCTGATTAATCTCTCAATCGATGTGTCTGCTACTAAATTCAACAAGTAGCAGTAGCAGCCAAATAGACAAGACTCCCAAATTACTACTCAGCTCCTACACCACTACACAAAAATTTTATTAGATAACCCAAGACACATTTTAACGGATTGTCCGCAACGTACGGAGTCATAAATCCAGCTTTCACGGCACGTTAATGGTCCGTATGCACGTATCCGTAATAGCATGTGCGTGTACGGAACACAAACGGACCGTATAAGCGGATTTCGCACATAACACGTTTTAACTCCGTTTTGGTGTATCCGTTTCCGTATTGTTAAATACGGACTTCATCGGTATTAGTTTGTTTTTTTTTAAGTACACAAATTATTTTTAAAAAATACAGCAAAGCCCTTCAGCTGCTAAAAACTAATATTGGGACGAAAAATAAGTGGCAATAGCGTGAATCCGTTCTAACACGCCATCAAGCAAAGAACTTCAAGTCACATACATCAGATGGTAAGATCCCGACTAAAAAAGATGTTATATAATCATATATCACCTTATATAAACCAATATATACGTCCATATCTAATTTGATCCGAATATTGGAATATATAATTATATCAAGCGAGATAAGCATGTTATCTCACCTGATACAATTTGATCCGAAAAATGGGTCTATCTAACTGCATCAAATTATATATAAATACATATAATTTGATGAACATTTTCAAAGAAAATTTTAGTAAATATTATTGAGATCACTTATTTCATTCATATTAAATCTAATGCTTAATGTTTAGAAAAATTTTTGCTAATAAACTTGGAAATAGGTGTCAAAATAAAACATTACAAAAATTTGTCGGAACAACTTTTTCTAGGTTAGAGTTTTTATCTTTCTTATAAAATAACTGAATTAACTAATTAGAAATTTATTAATTCAGTTCGAGGCCAATTTCCTTATTATGAATTAATATATGTAATAAGTACTTTTTTTTCAAAAATGCTATTTTTCTTCATCAGGATACTCTCCTGACAAATACTTCACAGAGTTTTTGCTTTCAAAAAACCTCTACACTTTCAGGAATGAAAAGACGATCATTTCGGGGATTACGCCACCACTTTCTAAAGAAAACTGATGAATGGGACTTGGAAAATCCCCGAAACGATCATCTTTTCATTCCTGAAAGTGGAGAGGTTTTTTGAAAGCAAAAACTCTGTGAAGTATTTGTCAGGAGAGTATCCTGATGAAGAGAAAAAAACAGTTTTTGAAAAAAGTACTTATGTTAATTCATAATAACGAAATAGTCCTCGAACTGAATTAATAAATTTCTAATTAATGAATTAAAAAGGTCGAAAAAAACAAATTTTATTTTTTAAAATAAAAATTAAAAATCAACATGATAAAAAATTAACTTTCACAATTAATTTTTTTTTACGGAAAAATAAATGAACTTAAACCATATTTATTTCAACATATGTTTTTCTAATTTTTAAATTTAAAAGTAAAAATAATTATTTCGACCTTTAATTCCACAATAAAAAAAAATTTCCTTTATTTATTTCTTTAAAATAATTTTGAGTTTAAAAGAGTATTTCGCTAACTATTTGGAAAATATATATTAAATTTAATTATAAACATTTATTTATATGTCAAAGTGCAAAATTCAAAACCAGATCCACAATTTCGGAGTTTTTTTTTAATTTTTATAGTGCAATTAAACTTTATAAAATTTTGTATAATTAGATATCATGTCAGATAAATTTATACATAAAATTATTACAATTTTATATTAAATTTGTTATATATTTTGATATAAGATTGTTTAGAGAAGCTTATACGCCATTATATATAATTATGTATAAACTATATACTATAAGACCAAATCGCATATGATTATATATAACGTCATATCAAAAATATTTATAAAACCAAAGTGTTAATATAAATGTATATGGTCATATAAAGCCACACATATAAACATTTATAATTATATCAAATCATATAAGATTATATGAAAACTTTTTTAGTCGGGATTTATTTAAATTGTTATGTGTTTTAAAGATGGTTTTTTGTAATGCAATTAAAAATTATTTACTGACATATTTAATTGTTTTGATAGCAAAGTGTGCAAATTTACATCGTATGCAAAAAACCATCGTGATTACAGTTAGTTAAAATTTATCTAATTTATTTTTTCTTTTGAATGCAGGTATTGAATTTTATTGTGTGCTGATGTGGTAAATTGATGCTGGATGGAGACGTAAGCTGCACCAAATGTAAATATAGTGTAAATATAAAAAATAAATTCTATTTTTAATAAATCTATAAAAAAAACTATTACTTATAATTAATAAAAATAGGGTCAATATAGGTAGACATGCAAATCCGTTTTTGTTTAAAAAAAACGGTACGAATACGGACCGAAAACTGCATTCTAAAAATGGAGTCACTCCGTTATTCACACGACATAACGGTCCGGCATTGACGGACTTTCAATGGACTAGTCCGTTTTTTACATGACATAACGGTCCGTAAACGGTCCGATATTGACGGACTTTAAACGGACTTGTCAGTTTTTAACACGACATTAAGGTCCGTAAACGGTCCGTCATTGACGGAATTTCAACGGATTCGAATCAGTTTCGATGTTTCTTAACTTCCGTTTTCTGGTCCGTATACGGAACTAGAAAACGGTACATAAACGGAGTCGGATTCCGTTTATGATGGACCGAAAACGGTGCGTAACCGGAACGAATTGTTTGTTGGGAAGCAGTAGCACACATCTTTGTTTTGAAATTGAAAACTACCGCAGCACCAATCGTCTACTTACAAATTAAGCAAGAGCAGTAGCAGCCAAACATACATGACTCCCAAATTACTACTCAGCAGAGTAGTCATGGAAATATTTTTGGTTGTTTAAAAATTAATTATTTGTTTGGTTTTTCCAGTACTGTGTGTGTGTGTGTGTATGTATGTATTTTTTATTGTTTTTGTTAAACAGAACAGAGCATGAAGATGCTAATTTGCCGTTTTGGAATATTCGATTGATTTTATGATTTATTTGTATTTAAAATTTTTTATTTTATACTATATTATATATTTTTTAACTCACGTAGGCCCTGTGCGAGGTGGCTAAATTTGTTCTAAACTAAATACAAATAGAGAAAAGGGTTGAAAGTTTCTTTAAAAATTGTTTTAAAAAATTTTCTACATTCAAAGAAACTTTTAAACCTGAATTTAGTTTGGAATTTGTTTAGCCAGTCCACCCGTGGTACCAATTCACTTTTCAATATTTTATTTATTGTTTTAAAAATTAACAGTTGTAATACACATAGTGATAGAATTAGCGTACATAAATTTACGTCACAATTTGACAGCACTGTTTCAACGGTAAATTGTTAACAAGTGGTGGGCGAGAGCAAAATAAGGATACACACAAAATTCATATGTAGATCAATATTTGTTGTTAGCGTTGTCGCAAAATAAGGATACAGACAAAATTCATACGTAGATCAGTATTTTTTTTTTTTTTTTGTTTTTTTTAGTGCTATATTTGTTGTTGGTTGATACATTTAGTATCATATACCAGAACTGTTCATTTTTTACAAAGGTAGCTCTTAATCTAATTTAAACAACAAATTTCATATTCATTTATAAGATTTTGTGTCGTCTTTATCCTTAATGGCAAAGGTATCCTCGAGTTGTCGGAGTATGTTATAGTTCGACATTACATTGGTCAATGAAATTGGAAAGCTGCAAAAGATCTTCGGTTGTTCTAAACGGACTTGTCAGTTTTTAACACGACATTAAGGTCCGTAAACGGTCCGTCATTGACGGATTCGAATCAGTTTCGATGTTTCTTAACTTCCGTTTTCTGGTCCGTATACGGAACCAGAAAACGGTACATAAACGGAGTCGGATTCCGTTTATGACGGACCGAAAACGGTGCGTAACCGGAACGAATTGTTTGTTGGGAAGCAGTAGCACACATCTTTGTTTTGAAATTGAAAACTACCGCAGCACCAATCGTCTACTTACAAATTAAGCAAGAGCAGTAGCAGCCAAACATACATGACTCCCAAATTACTACTCAGCAGAGTAGTCATGGAAATATTTTTGGTTGTTTAAAAATTAATTATTTGTTTGGTTTTTCCAGTACTGTGTGGGTGTGTGTGTATGTATGTATTTTTTATTGTTTTTGTTAAACAGAACAGAGCATGAAGATGCTAATTTGCCGTTTTGGAATATTCGATTGATTTTATGATTTATTTGTATTTAAAATTTTTTATTTTATACTATATTATATATTTTTTAACTCACCCCTAATTATGAATAATTTGCAATTTCTTTTCATTACGTAGGCCCTGTGCGAGATGGCTAAATTTGTTCTAAACTAAATACAAATAGAGAAAAGGGTTGAAAGTTTCTTTAAAAATTGTTTTAAAAAATTTTCTACATTCAAAGAAACTTTTAAACCTGAATTTAGTTTGGAATTTGTTTAGCCAGTCCACCCGTGGTACCAATTCACTTTTCAATATTTTATTTATTGTTTTAAAAATTAACAGTTGTAATACACATAATGATAGAATTAGCGTACATAAATTTACGTCACAATTTGACAGCACTGTTTCAACGGTAAATTGTTAACAAGTGGTGGGCGAGAGCAAAATAAGGATACACACAAAATTCATATGTAGATCAATATTTGTTGTTAGCGTTGTCGCAAAATAAGGATACAGACAAAATTCATACGTAGATCAGTATTTTTTTTTTTTTTTTTGTTTTTTTTAGTGCTATATTTGTTGTTGGTTGATACATTTAGTATCATATACCAGAACTGTTCATTTTTTACAAAGGTAGCTCTTAATCTAATTTAAACAACAAATTTCATATTCATTTATAAGATTTTGTGTCGTCTTTATCCTTAATGGCAAAGGTATCCTCGAGTTGTCGGAGTATGTTATAGTTCGACATTACATTGGTCAATGAAATTGGAAAGCTGCAAAAGATCTTCGGTTGTTCTGCTTTGCAAGAGTGCTTGAAGATTATTGAACTTGTTGAAAAATTTAAATTCAATACGGTAGCTTGAAAATTTTTGACATTGAAATATAACATAGTTTTCATCCTCTGGCACGTTACAGGTATCACAGTTGATACGGTTTTGTACTCCAATCAGGTGGAGATAGCTTGTGCCATATGAATGGCCGGTGAAAAGTCTATTTAGTCTTTTAATCTTTTTGGGTGGTAGTGGTACGTTGTTGAACCAGTGTTTTGTTGGGGGATGGGGAAAGATATTTGCGAAGAATATGCCCTTAGTAAGCGAGGTTTGCCTGTATTCATTTGTCCATTCATTCCACAAGGTGTTATAAGATCAGTATTTGTTGTTAGGGTTGTCAGATACAGCGATTTCTTGCCAAACGTGGCGATTTACAAACAATTTGGAGATATTATTCTTAAAATGGCGACGGACGGTTTTTACGCTGATTTAGGAAGTGGTTGGAGATTTTTATGGATTTTTTTTTACACTCAGTATCTAATCTCACAGATTATGATTGTAACCTTTTATATAATCCCTATCTTTGATTGAAAATATAATATTTTTATAATTATTTGGTGCTAATGAAAACAATTTTGCGGCTTTTTGTTTTAAAAATACGAAGTCAGGTCAGATTTAGCGTTTTTTATTTTTCACATTGAAGATTATCCCATAATTAGCCAGATTATTAAATATACTTTTTATAAAGTTTCGACAAAAATCGTTAACCGAAGTCCTAAAATAAAATACTGTTGACACTGCGTTTATCTGGTTTAGGCTTAAGAACGCCAAAACTGAGTTAAATTTAAAGACAAAACAACGGAAAAATTAGTTTAATTGAATCAGAACGGGTTTAAATTTTGCACTAACTTTTTTATATGAGTGTACTAAAAACTACTTTAAAATGACCATGTAGAAAATACTACTGACAGTAGCAGATTATATTTGTTATATATCCGTAAGATAGGAACATCAAACATAAAACTGAATTTTTACTTGTTTTTAATCAACAAACATATTGGTCGCTTCTCCTAAGAAAATAGCTATTTGTCGATAAACTTTTTTGTGAGGAGACATACAAATCTGCTTTATTTCAGCGTTTTGCGGAACTTTTTGGAAATTATTTTTTTACACACATATAAACCAAACTTCAAGCTTTTCATTTATAAAAGAATTACTTCCAAAAAAATGGCCAATACACACAACACAGACCTAATTTAGGTGTTCCACAGCTAATTTTTGAAAACAAATAGCTATTTTCTTAGGCGCAGCAACGATATGCTGATTTCAACTGAATAATTTAATTTCCATTAAACAACGTTTCTTTTAAATTATTTAGCAGGCCGTGATGCTCAACTTCATCGAAAATACGAGTATATTCTGTTATTTTAGTTGAATTTTAAACTATTTGTACGTGCTTTTTTTGTGAGTGTACTGTTACTGATTATAATCATATTGCATACAAAGGGTCAAACATATTCAAATATGAACTCATAAACCTTTATTAATTTATAAGCCGCTTTTTTAATTAAAACATTTCAAGTTTATTATGTAATTTTGTATGCGCCCAATACACATCAGATAAACCAACAACATTTAAGGGCGGATTATGGGACCGTAAACGTATATGTGATGTAACTGTACCGTGCCGTAGCTAAAAAGTACACTTATAGATTATCGTAAACGACATTACTATTTAGCATCTATTTCATGTGGTTTTATATTTTATTCTAAATTTTTCCATTTATTTGTTAATTTTTATTCCTTATTTGTTGTTTGAATCATTTTTCTTTATTCATTTCATATTTTTTTCGACTAAAATCAGTCAGCTGTTTCGATGCCGGATAGAAAATTCTGAATTCAACAGAATGATCCGGCAAGTTCGTTTACATTTACGTGTTAGTAACCATTCGTATACATTTCTTCTTGTGGTATCGGAACAGCTGATTCGTTACAGATACGTTTAAGGTTGGGTAACTCAGCCTTTATTCTTTCGCTAAAAAAAAACTACTCGTTTTTCTATGTTTTATTACTTTTTTTTTCGTTTTCTGCTCTTGCTGTTTTTTTTTTGTAGCAGTAGTAGTTGTAGCAGTAGCAGTAGTAGTTGTTCATTTCGTTTTTCTGCTCTTACTGTTTACAAATGCTCCGTACTTTGTTTGTATTGGTAGCAGTAGCACAAGAACAAAAATCAAGTTGATCAAAAACAATGGTAGCATTCGGTAGAGAAACCTTAAAATGATACCGGTGACTTGTAGCGCTTTGTGATTACTTACTCTGCTGAACGATGTTTTCTTTGTTTTGCTTTTAAATACATTTTTTTTTATTTTCCTTTGATTTTATAAATTTTTTGTTTTTGAATTATATTTGTATGTTTTTATTTGTCAATCATACAAAACAAAAATTTTTTAAAATCAACAACAACAAATGTATCACTATTTGATCAAAAGTAGCAAACATTTTTTACGCTACCAAAATATGACAGCGCTCAGACTGAGCTACATGAATTGTTTGTAGTAGTAGCAGTAGTAAAAAGCAAAAATATTTTTTGAATCGTAGTTTTTTAAACCCTGGTGTTGTGTTGGATATATTCTAGCTACCGCCACCAATTTATCGCCACAAAAAGTTTTTAAAAGAATTTAATTGTTTTTATTTTGAACACAAATTAATATGCATTAAGTCCGTATTTTACGGTACACTCAAAAAAAAAGTCAGTAAAGTCAGCAAAAAATGTTGCTGTGTCAGCAAATTTTTAGTCAGGAGCGTGCTTGCAAAAAAGTTGGTAATTTCAGCAAAAGGTTTGCTGAAAATCAGCGAGCTGATTTTTACCAATAAAATAGTAATCTTCAGCAAAAGTTTTGCTGACATTTAGTCGACTGCAAATGAAAAAAATCCTTGCTAAAATCACTAAACTTTTTGCTGAATATTAGTAGACTGAAAAAAACTCAAAAAACTTGTAGCGAAATTTTACTTTAGTAAATTTATTTGCTGACAATTTAAATATCGAATGTGTAGAGTTGTTTTTCTTTTCTTGTCATTTCCGTTTCCACACAAGCTGCGACATCTATATCTTGTCTATCTGATTGTCGTCCACGCTATGCATGCGGTTATCAGCACAATTTTTGTAGCAAAATAAATTAGTAAAACATTAGTTCAAAATTAGTTTAGTGTTAAAAAAATATAACTAAAATTTTTGCTGAAAACGGAATTTCAGCAAAAAAATTGCTGAAAACTAGTACACTTGATATACAAGACGTTTTACTAATTTTTCTACTAACTTATTTTTTTGAGTGTACGGAAACGGAGTTAAAACGTATTATGTTCGAAAATCCGATTACACGGTCCGTTAATGTTCCGTATACGTACAAGCTTTGACGGATACGTGTATTACGGACCGTTAATGTGCCGTAAAAGCCGGATTCATGATTCCGTATATGCCGGAATGTCCGTAAAAATGTTTCTTGGGTTAATTCCATTCAATATATGGTGCTTTGTGAATTAATTCATCGAATTTTTAATTCAGAATTGAATTAAGGAATTAATTCTTCAAAGCTCTTTGTATAGTGCATCATAATCAGTGCAAGTTTAAAATGGCACAAAAAAAGTTGAAATTGGCTGGCAAAAAGGCAGCAAAAAATAGTAAAATTGGCACAAAAAACGCAAAAATGGCACGCTTATTCCAAAAATTTTAATGTTTAATAGTTGATTTAAGTATTTTTCTGAATGTTTCTAACAAAAATACAATAATGAAGGAATTTACCGTTGAACTGCTAAAGTGCATTCGTCGTATATTAGTATGATTTAAAAAAAGATCTGGAATTTTAATAAATATTAAAAAAATTTGGTTTTTTTGTAAATTTTTTCCAAAATTATTTACAAAGATTGAGTTTTTACTGAATTTTATAATTTTTTTAATGAAAAGTCTAAAAAATAGACAAAATGGGTTTTTTTTGGCAAGGATTTGTAAAAATGGCATTTTTTACAAAATAAGTAAAAAAATGGCATTTAATGGCAAATGCCAAAAAACCTGCCCTGATCATAATCAATCAAAAACTTGATTTTGAATTTGTTGTTACGCTCTTCTGAATTTTAGGCGACGATATACATATATATTTATAAACAAATATCTTTTTCCTAGGTCTTTTTTATGTTTGGTTGAATGAAGAGTTTATTTAATTTTATTAATTTTTTGTTTAATTTAATGAAAACAAGCTGGCTAAAGCCCCCTCGATGGTTTGTAAAAATGTCAAAGATTAAATTCGGCTGTGCCGAGTCTTTAGATACCCTCCATCCTGCACCCCGTTTCTGTATTTCTCGCATCGAAAAAGTTTGCGGAAAAAACATGTGAAATGCAACCCTGCTCTTCTTTATAGAGGGTGAGTCGCAGACAATAAAATATATATGAAACCAAATCCGCTAGTAATACGTTGCATAGTAAGTTATTTATAATTAAATTAGGTGTTTTACAAAACAACATGTGTCAACAGTTCTTAAAGTTACATTATCTGAACGAATTACAACAAAAACTGCAGTCCATTTTATCACGTCTTTAATCAGCCTGTATAATGCAGGGTGACCATGCATTTCTCGATGCGAAAACTTTTCGCATTAGATACAGAAACGGGGTACTGGTGTTTTTGTTCGGGTATTCTACTAAGTACAAACAAGTATGAATTATTACCCATTTTGTATTCAGTCAATCCACTGTGCAACAAATGTGTATGATTTTTTCCACCACTACAAGTAAATATTTCAAAATTCCCAAAAGTGTAGACAAAATTACCCAAAAAACATGAAATTATAAATGACATCAATTAACATATTATTACAATTTGAACTCTGAAAAAAGGTAATAACCTCATCAGTAAACTTAAAAAAAAGTGATTTGGCCATTTCAATTGTCCCATCGTTCTGGGCGTTATATTATTACAAAGAAAAGTTCCTTAAATATGTAGAATTTATGATGAAATTTTGAGTCTTATATGAATCTTCATAAAATGTAGAGAAAAAATTAACTTTAGAACAAAACACTTAAAAACCTTGTAAATAAGAGTCAGTTATGATCACATGTGAACGATTTAAAAATACTCTTATTTTAGAGTCTTTCAAAAATCAAGTTTTATTTGCGTTTTTAAATACACACAAAAAAATCTTTGGCAAGCAATTGGGAGCACTTTAACTAAAATAATGTTTTTTTGGCAAAAAAAGAATTATCTCTTTCAAGGGCTGGGTGTGTATGTATGTACATTTTGCTTATTCAGTAACAACAACAACACACATTTAATATATTTTTTCATGTTACCCCCCGTTTCCACATGCAAGTGCAAGTTCGAAAAACTCAATACACTCACACTTTTTCACTAATACTATCACACTTATACGACTTGCAGCTCAACTTGCAAGTAAATTTTGAAGACAGTGGATTTTTGATACTTGCGGCAAGTGAAATGACAGAATAAAGAAAACAGTGTTGCCAAGTATTGTTTTCTATTAATTTACTAGTATTTGGTAAAGTAAAAGTTGTAATGCAACTGATTTTGTATTTATTTGTAAAAAAAAGTAAAAATAACACAATTGCATATCTTAATGGTAATTTAAAATATCAATTTTATAAGTTTTTGAAAAAAAAAATTGTTAAGAACAAAATTTTTTCCCAGCTTTGGTAGAATATTGAATACTTGGCAATACTGGAGTGCTATTTAGTGACAACCTATGCCTTCAACGACATTTTAAAAATGAACTTGCAGCAAGTAGCGTGGACATATGTAAAATTTTCATGTTTTTTCGGTATTTTTCGAAATTTTCGCTGATAATACGTATTCTCAACTTGCAACCATTTACTTGCATGTGGAAATGGGGGGTTAATATGGAAAATTCTAGAGGTGCTTTCACATTTTCATTCATAACTGAATGACCAATTCCATTGGACCATTCTGGACCAAATATGCCCATTTCCAATACCAAACTGCTTAACCCCCCGTTTCCACATGCAAGTCCAAGTTCGAAAAACTCAATATACAGGCCTGTTCTGAAAACGGTGTGATTTCAAAACACGGACCGTTTTAAAATCACACGGGTGATTTGTTGCTGTTCTACAAATCACCAGATTTTATTTTTTTCGGCGTGATTTCAGTTTTTCGATATCACGAAAAAACAGCTGATTTCTTTACTTTGTTTTGATTTATATTTTTAATAAAAATATTAAGTGGAAAATTAAAATGCCGGGAGCTACTATATTGGCAGTAATTAATTTAAAAAGAAAGCGGTTAAGGGATGATCGTGTTAAAAAGCGTTATTTGCGTGATGTATCAAATCCTATGGATACAAACGAAACATTGTAAGTAAACAACGATTAAATTGATGTAATGATTTAAGGCATATTGGTTTTCAGTTTCATTTCATTTTACCGGCTAAACAAAGAGGGCTTTTCAAATGGTATTGGAAGAAATAGCACCACAGCTACCAAACTCCTCCATTCCGGCAAGTATTCAGCTAGTAGCTGTGCTTAGATTTTTAGCAGTCGGATCGTATCAAGGGGTCATAGCGAACGATGTGAACATAAGTATGGGACGCTCCACCTTCTGCAAGATCTTATGGAACGTAATGAATTTATTAGAAGAAACCTTGTGTCCAACTTGGATACAAATCTCATTAGATCAGCAAACACAAAGTGCATCAAAATCTCATTTCTATCAACAGTTTGGTATACCGGGAGTAGTTGGATGTGTTGATGGAACGCTTATTAGAATAATGAAGCCACCGTCCGATCATTCTGCATATTTTAGCAGAAAGGTTAATTACAGTCTTAATGCTATGATTACTTGTTGTTGCCATTTGTTACATTTAATACATATGTTTCTTTATATTTTCTTAATAAAAAACTTCATAATTATTGGCTATTTTCATTTTTACTTAAGAAAAATAATAAAGTTTGGTATTAAAAGGCTATTTTTATAAAATATTTTAGTTAATTTGTTCGGTACTATAACATTGTGTGACTCTGGTATGCAAAATCACGAAGAATGTCATACAAAAAAAATACATTTTTTTGCAAACAAGCAGTTACTTTGAAAACTTGTTCATTTTTAAGTTTTTTATGTACACTCTAAAAAATGTATGTAAAATCACTGCTATTAAGTCGGTAAATTTTCATGTAAAGTTACCGAAAATGCGTAAGTTTAGGCACAATATGTTTAAAAAGCTAACTTACATAATTTTGTGTGCAAGAAGACACACAAAATATAGTAATAAGTATGTTGATAGAAATGTATATAAGGTTATACATATTTTCTCTTTATAATTAAACATTTATTACAGTAAAGTTTTGTTACTTCAAATTTTAAGTACATTGTATGTAATTATTCATATTTATGTGTTTTATTATTACTTGTCAATAAATTGTTCTTTAAAATATAAAAACAAAAGAGAAACACACAGATTTACTAATTGGACAAATTTTGGCCACTTTGCCGATTTAAAACCATTAAAAATATAGAAAATGTTGCATTTAAATTGGCTCGAAAGAAACTAAACAAAATCCTATGTAATTAGTGCAGAAAATACGTTAAAAATGGTATCCATAAAAATATGATTAAGTCGCCGAAAATTAACCAATAGATAATTCAATTAAAATTGCAATTAAACTGTGATCGTACGTAAATATACCTGAATTATTGCAAAAACAATTCCTTTCTGAATATTATGTTTGTTTTTAGGATTTTATTTGTGAGCAAAAACGGATTTTATGGTAAAAATTGGATAGTGTGAAGGACAAAGAAAATGATCTACAATAACTATGCAATATACATATATCATCTCATAGTTAGCGGTGTTGTAGGTGTGTAGATCGTCCACGAGATAATCAAAACAGTGTTCGAAAATTTAAAATAACAAGATATCTTCTATGAATTTTGACATCAAAGGCCAAAAACCTTCTGAAATGTGAACTGGACTGCTAAAAATTTCCGAGTAAACCAATGGATTCATACACTCTAAAAAATTATTTTTATTAGCGGAATATCTTCCAGTTGGCATGAGCCAAAATTTCACTCTGTAAAAACAACTCGGAGCCTGTATAAAAGAAGCTGTTTTTAGTATGAACCAATTGCACAGTTCTGTCCGTTTTGCGCTATCTCATTTAGTTTTCGAGATAGCGCAAAACGGCCAGTAGGCCATTTTCAGAGACGGTCAGTTTACAACATTTTTCAAAAAGGAAAATTTTTCCATCAACATATTTGTTTGCAGAATGTTAATTGCTGACTAAGTCTGCAATACCCGTATCTTTTATCAAAGTGAGGCGGCTAGTTGCAAAAAACAATTTGCGAAGAAAATTTTTTAAAAAGGAAAATTTTCGCATAATTTTATATGTTTGCAGAATGTTAAATTCTGATTTTATTTTTTATTATTTTGCAATAATTTTGGGACTATAATGCTAATTTCATGTGCTTAGTTTGAAAAAAAGTCGTTAAAAAAAATTTTATAAAAAGAAAAATTTTTCCATGACTATAGAGTTTTTTAGTCATTTTTTAACAGTCTTTTTTCGCGTTACACTAATATTTTGCAATTTTTTAAGCGCGCTTTTTAAAATTTGTAATATGGGGTCTATAATTCCCATATCTTATACCAAAGATTAATTGGTTTTGCAAAAAAAAAGTTTGCGAAAAGAATTTTGCAGAGAGGAATATTCTTTTATCAATATATTCCTTTGTATACTTAATGTAAATCGATGATTAACCCTTTTAATTAACTTTTTCCAGGGATGGAAAGAGCTCTTTTAAGAGCAAGATTTTTGCTTTTTTTTTGCAACTGGCCACCAAACTTTATTGTATGAAATGTGTATTATAGTCTATAGATTATTAATTTAAAAGAACCACACTTAAAAAATTGCAAAACAATGGGGGAATGCGAAAAGACTTTATGGTACAAAAAATAAATTAAAAAACTCAATCAGCGATTAACATTCTACAGATAAATATAATGATGATAAATTTTACTTTTTGAAAATTTTATTTTTCGCGATTTTTTTTTAAATTTTTTTTAAACTATGCACCAAACTTTGTTGTACGAAATTAGTATTATAGTCCCTAAATTATGAATTAAAAAAAATACACTTAAAAAATTCCAAAATAATCGCGGAACACGGAAAAACGCTTTATGGTAGAAAAAATTAACTAAAACACATAATCAGCGATTGACATTCTGCAAACAAATATAATAATGATGCAAAAAATTTTCATAAATTAATACGCTGACAAAAAAGTTGCGTTATTTAAATAGTTGTTAAATGATATGATTTTATTTTTAATGTCACATTTACGTAATTAGCTGTATTTTCGATTTAACTATATCCGTTAGGTTTAGGTTTAGGTTGAATGGGAGCCCGCCAGAACGGCGAGTTCATTCGGAGGCCATAGGGCCCATTGTGATTCCCTTAGTTTCCCCCGCATGGAAAGAAATACCACGACCCGAGAAATCTAAAACCATCCCGATCCCCTTAAGAAGTTCGCAAGACCAGACAGAGAAACATTGCGTAGACTGTCCAGGTCGTCGAAGAACCTGCACCCCAGATATCTGAGTCGCCGTTCCTTCAGTCCCGGACATTCACAAAGCAGATGATGTACTGTCTCCTCCTCCTCGTCCCCACAGCCCCTGCAGTAGTCCGCCTGGGCGTAACCCCAACGCGCAGCCATTCGGCCTATCGCGCAGTGTCCCGTTAGAACCCCTACAAGCATCCCGACCGTCCGCTTGCCAAATCCAAGAAGAATCTTTGTCCTCCCCGGATCTGGCAGTGGCCATAGGGTCCGAGATATCCTACAATTGGTCAAGGTTGTCCACCTTGTCCTCGTCTCCCTATCCGATATATCCCCTATCACACCGAATAGCTCCACCAGAGGAACCAGGACCTCCGTCCGTATAGGGTCCCCAACCGACTCGGAGCCATTCCTCGCACACTCGTCAGCCCGCTCGTTCCCCGCAATCCCAGCGTGTCCAGGGACCCACGCCAGCCTTACCGAGTGTCGACGAATACGGTCGAGGGATTCAATACAGTGCCGCACACACCCCGATCTGACAGTATCGGATTCCAGGGCTTTCAAAGCAGCAAGACTGTCCGCAAAGATGCTAATGGACGATGGATCCAAATCCCGTTCCATTATCATCCGTGCGGCCACGTCAATTGCATACACTTCCGCCTGGAACACGCTACAATCGTCCGAGAGTCGTATGGAGATTCGAAGGTCCAGTTCGCCGGAGTAAACTCCCGATCCTGTCCCCATGTCCGTCTTCGAACCGTCCGTGAACACTGAGATATCACCACTCCGAATAACGGAGTCGGCTGCCCAGTCTTCCCTGGTCGGTACAATCACCTCAAAAGTCCTCTGGAAATTCGTGACCGGTACAATAGAGTCCGTTTCACGATCCAGTAGTGCACCACCAATCCCATGCAGAATGGTACTGTGCCCCCAAGTGCGTTGCCTCAGCTCCTGCATCTCCCTGAGTCTGAGAGCTGCCTTTGCCGCCGTGCCCCTGATATAAATATCCAGTGGTGGGATGCCAAGCATCACCTCCAAACTTGCCTGGGGTGTAGAACGAGCCGCCCCCGTAATACCCAGACAAGCCAGTCGTTGCACCTTTGCGAGAGTGGAGAGATATGAACCCGTGTCCACCGCCCTCCACCACACCAGTGCCCCGTAGGTCAAGATTGGTCTGATAATCGCCGCATACATCCAGTGAATGATATACGGCTGTAGACCCCATCTCTTCCCAAAGGTCCTTCTACAGGTGTAAAAAGCACATAAGGCTTTTCTCATTCTCTCCTCGGTATTCCTCTTCCAGGAAAGTTTAGAGTCAAGAATGACACCCAGATACTTTGCCTCCCCCGAGAGTTGAAGAGTAACTCCGTCCAATCTAGGGAGATCAAATCTCTCCGGTTTGTACTTCCTTGTGAACAAGACAAGTTCGGTTTTAGATGGATTGACTCCCAGACCGTTCTCCCTTGCCCACCTGGATAGCATCGTAAGCGCCGACTCCATGAGATCACTGACCGTCTGGAGAAATTTCCCCCTGATCAGTAGCACAACGTCATCGGCGTATGCCACAACCTTCGTCCCCGTTCTCCCCAATGAGTCAAGGATTCCATTGATCACTAGATTCCACAGAAGAGGAGAAATGACCCCCCCTATATCCGTTAACTCAGAAAACAAAACTCAAAGTACACGAAAACGTGTTTGAAGCGAAAACTAACACATTGCTTTTCGTATGCACGTTAACTTAAGATGAATAATTATCAACGATGTGGATAATTCTCAATGTTGAAAACTCAACGTTTACACATCTAACATAACTTCTTTGCTTTATGTCCTCAAAAGTTTTGCTGGCATGCGATTATGCCGCAACTATTAACTGATTTTTTTTATACTTTAATCTCTTCATCGTAGATTTGCTATAAATACTTAACGTTGATAGGTATGAGCGATAATACAGCTTATACTTTATTTAATTAACTTATATTACTTATATTATTGTTTTTAATTATTAAAAATTTACATTTGCAATTTCTAATAAAATAGCCTTTAAAAATACATTTATTGTTTTTAAATCCTTTAAATGGAAGTGGGAATCATTTGGGTTGTTTAATATAAAGCACCAATAATGTATATATACATATTTTACGTGTAGATGTAAGCATTTTATCTGTATCGTTACATATTTTTGAATGCTATTTTAAGCACAAACTCTGTAATTTTACATGAAATTCGTATGTTCCTAAACATTTTTTAAGCACATAAATAGGTATGATTACATACTGTATGCCTAATTAATGTACACACAATATATGTAAATATTTGAATTTAGGCACAAAAATGTATTTTTACTGAAATTATAGTAGGAGAAAAAATACCTACTATAAATGGGGTAAAGTTACATGAATTTTTATTAGAGTGTATAAAAGCCTAATCTTACTACTAGAATCCATAAAAAACACATAAAATTACATTTTCAAGATAGTTATTATTAAGTTCATAACAAAGTACGTACAGAAAAACAGCAAGTGATTTGAAATAACCTTAACTTATCTGACCGGTTTAAAATCACGTGATTTTCAAAATATTTCTGTTCAGAACACCTTATTCAAATCACTTCGGCGTTAAGTGATATCCAGAACAGGCCTGATACTCACACTTTTTTACTAATACTATCACACTTATGCTATTTGCGACTCAACTTGCAAGTAAATTTAGACGACAGTAGATTTTTGATACTTGCGGCAAGTGAAAACAGAAAACAGTGTTGCCTAGTAATGTTTTCTATTAATTTACTAGTATTTGGTAAAGTTAAAATTGTAATGCAACTAATTTTGTATTTATTTGTAAAAAAAAGTAAAGAAGAATACAACGGCATATCTTAATGGTAATTTAAAATATCAATTTTAAAAGTTTTTGAAAAAAAAAATTGTTAAGAACAAATTTTTTCCCAGCTTTGTTAGAATATTGAATACTTGGCAATACTGGAGTGCTATTTAGTGGCAACCTATGCTTTCGACGACATTTTAAAAATGAACTTGCAGCAAGTAGTGTGGACACATGTAAAATTTTCATGTTTTTTCGGTAATTTTCGCTGATAATATGTATTCTCAACTTGCAACCATTTACTTGCATGTGGAGACGGGGGGTAAGAAATGGGACAAAAATTTTGACTAAAAATTAACATCCTAGCACAACTATTTTGAGCGTGATCGTGATTTCAACAGACAGACGGACACGGCTATATCGGTTTCGCTATTGATAACGATCAAGAATATATATTTTTTTATGTCCCAGATTTTTTTTTCGATGAGTTACAAACGGAATGACAAAATGATATATACCCTCCTGCACAGTGGGATGGAGGGTGTAAAAATAAAACTAAAACTTCTTCTTTGTTTACCTTTGACGACCAATGGGACACATATGTCCCATGCTGAAAACAAAAATATTCCCAACGTTTTGATATTTCTGAAAACAGGAAGCACAGGTCCATGCTATATCAAAATTTTAGTCTTGCAAAACGAATAACATCTGAATAAATGACATCCAAAAAAGATGAACAAAAAAACTTATTTTTCAGAAGTTAGGGTCAATTAATTAGGCGCTAAAAACATATGGGGCCAATTATTTGGTATAATCTGAAAACAAAAACTCTCTATCAATACAAGTCAGTTTAAAAAAAATCGATTAGAAAATGTGGAAAATATAACAAAAAATGAAAATGGGACATATATCAACCATTGGTCGTCAAAGGGTTAAGGTTTAATATGTAGACAACTATTTAAATTATTTTCCGAAGGTTCATATTTTCTACCAAAAAAACTAATCATTTTAAGGAGTCATTTAAAAATCTTATTTATGGGAGCTCTTAACTGCCTGAGTAGTAAAAACTTGGTTATTCGAAAAATATTCAAAAACTGTTTTTTGGAACTAGATTTTCAATGCGAAAATTCTGTTCGAAAGCATTTCCGTTTCGAATTGAATTACATAAGCTGTTTTCTTACTACACAATTGGGTAAATGAGAGCTGTCATGAGAGAGTAATATTCTTGTTCTTCTTGCACGAAAAAGCCCAGACTTTTTTTTCGTGTAAATTTGGGTAAATTGTTTTTATCAGCTGTTATATCATTAGTTGGGTGCAACTAGTTCAATTGAACTCTTCACTGATTTGAACCAAAGACCTAGTTCACAACTTATAGCTCTTTTAGTTCAATCGATCATTTCATTCATTCAGAAAATATGTTTATCATTTACAAAAATTAGTATAATAGTTGCAAAAGCCTATCGGTGATTTTACAACTCCATAAAATTACCGACAATTTTTTGAAGACGCTTGTTTAAATGTGTTAAAGAGTTAAATATGTAAATAAATCGAAGCTTTTGTTTAATATTAAAATTTTTTCCAAATTTAATAAACTATGTATTCCTTTTTGTAAATAGAAATGCCTAAAAAGGAAATTTTTATTAAATTTTTCATTTAAAAAGGGGTTTAACTAGAAAAGCTATCTAGATTTTTACAACAAATTGAACAAGAACTAGAAAGAGCGCTCACCAAAACGAACTATAATGCACAAATATATTGACATTTGTTTTTCGGGCTTCAAATGTGGTTTTTCGCGTTCGTTTACTTTTGTGCATTTTTGTTATTTCGGGAGAGTATTTCTTGTTAACTCTCATTTTACCGAACTTTACCCAAAAAGTAAAGAAACAGAGCTTAACCCCGCTGGGGGTGGGTTACCGCATAAATCTTGCAAATATTGAAAAAAAAAATTATACTGTGTAAAAATTCTACTTTTCAATTTATTTTTATCCTTAACCTTGTACACTATATAAAAAAATTAAAAAAGTAAGATTTAAGCTAAAGCTCTTCTTTTTACAAAAGGTACAAAATTTACGAGATCGAAAATTTTTTTCGAATCGGTTACGTAAGCGGATTCGAAAAATATTGTTCGAATTCGGAAATTTTAACTCTTGTAAAAAGATATCCGTTCTTGAAAATCCAACTTCTTTTTTAATTTATGCTTTTACTAGACATTGCCTACACGTTTTCAACATTTTCCTTCACTAACAACTATATTCTGTTACTGCATTTTTAATATGAAAATTCTGTTCGAATCGAATTACATACACACAAAAAAGTAAAAACCAGGGCGGTTATTACGTAAGCGGATTCGAAAAATATTGTTCGAATTCGGAAATTTTAAAACTCTTGTAAAAAGATATCCTTTCTTAATAGTCTAATTTTTTTTTATTTTTCTCTTTTACTAGACATTGTCTACACGTTTTCAACATTTTCCTTCACTAAAAACTATTTTCTGTTACTGAATTTTTAGTGCGAAAATTCTGTTCAAAAGCGTTATCTTTTCGAATTACATAATAACCTCCAGGGGGGTTACCGCGTAACACGATTCGAAAATAAATTTTCGAATTCGTAAATTTTATACCTTTCGTAAAAAGAAGTTTTATCAAGAATCTTACTTTTTGAATTTTTATGTGTAGTGTACAAGGTTTAGGATAAAAATAAATTAAAAAGTAGAATTTTTATACAGAATTATATTTTTAACAACATTTGCAAGATTTACGAATGCGAAAATTTTTTTCGAATCGAGTTACGCGGTTACCCAGGTTTAATTATCAAATTGTTCCAGACAATTACTATTTTCTGTTTTTGCACCTACCACGAAAATGATACTAAAAATTGTGTACGATTGAATCAATTACAGAATTCAAAGATTTAATTAATTCAATTAAATATTTAAAAACAAATTTTATTTTAAACAAATCTTTAATTAGATGATTTAAGTTAATATTTTTTTGTGTGCACACAAAAAAGTAAAAACCAGGTTTAATTAGCAAATTGTTCCAGACAATTACTATTTTCTGTTTTTGCACCTACCACGCAAATGATACTAAAAATTGTGTACGATTAATTGAATCAAAGAATTCACAAGACTTAATTCAATTAAATATTTATTTAAAAACAAATTTTATTTTAAACAAATCTTTGATTAGATGCCCTACGGGAAATTTTAACAAACTGTCACCGAACTGGCCCCTTTATATCAGAGACTATTAATTATAGAGATAGGAAATCAAAACTTACACTACTTACCGATAGAGGGCGCTGAAGTTTAGTATTACCTGAGCAACTATTTAGTATCCGTTTAGTATCAGCTGAGCCTATATTTAAAAACTCAAAAACTGCTGAAAACTGCTCAAAATAAGGAAAAAACAAACGCGGAATATATTCAAATAATAAAATTTGAAATATTTGTGTGTATTTTTTCCTTTGTTGTTTGTTTTTATTTAAATTTAAATAAAAAAAGAAAATTGTCAATTTTGTTTACAAAGTGCCATCTAGTGATAACGATTTTTTATAACTTATTTTTTTTGGTGATGCCATACCCCTGCTTTATATGAAATAGACTGGTCACTTTTACATGGCGTTGTCATAGGAGGGGGAAATTGACCCCTTGTGACATATCACAAGACAAATCCCAGGACAGGTCCCTGAACTTTGTTTTTTATGAGAGTTCAGTAACCTGTCCTAGGATTTGTCTTGTGACATATCCAGTGTTGCCACTTTTGAATAATTATTCAAAAATGGGACTGTTTACACAATCCTTGGATAATTTTTGAATAATGACATTTTTGTGTAGTTTTTGTGTAATTTCGCTGTTTACTAAAAAGTTTACTTAATTCCATACTTTCAAGTCCCACAGTTGATAAAATAAGTTAATTTTTATAACATCTTGCACAAATTTTAAATTTCTGGTTAATTATTTTTGTAAATTTGTTCTACGCGAAACCCAATTTAGTTGGGGGAAGTCAAAAGAGTAGTTTTTTATATTATTTGTATATAAACTCAATATTATGTTAATATCTTGGAAAATATTTGTTAAACTAAATGCAAAATAAATAAATATTTTTGTCTTGGGTGGCCAATGATAGTTTTTTTTTACATCTTTAAAATCTGTTGATAAATTGAAAAATTGCAAGCTTTAAAAATGTTCGCATTTTAGTGGTGCCTTTCTTTGGAGCTGAGTGGCACAGATCTCGTTCGGTATATGGTTTCAAGCCTCAAAACTTAAGCTCTCTGACAGTGTGAAATTTCACAGCAACGTAGCCAGCCGGTATTATTTCCAAATTATTGTATTTTGATTCTGGCCCACTGTGCGCAGGAGAGTCCAAAGGGCCACATACATATGTGCATGTACCCGGGTAAAAAACTTAATATGGTGTCATACATAATTATATCTTTTTTGATAAATCCCCATATACAACGACATACAACTTGATCCGAAAAATGGGTCATCTAGATGTGTCTAATTATATCAAATTAGATATAATTTGATAAAGTTTGATCCGAGATTTGTCCATATCCAGGACATCAAATTATATCTAATTCGATATAAAAATATCTGATTTTATAAAATTTTGTCTGATAGTAGGCATACTTTTTATGCATACCAGCTATTAAATTGAAATGTCTATGGTTTTAACAATTTTGAAGACCCAAATTTTAAAACATAAAATAAAAATTTATTTGAATACTTTTGTCTTCTAAATCGTACGCATCACGTGAAAATTATTTGGCTATGGAGTAATTAACTCTGAATTTGCAGATAACTAAATTTGATGTTGAACTATATATTAATTTGTATGGGATTATATAGAAAGTTATATAAAATTAAAATATATTTTTAGTACAACGACACATACAGTGTTATAAAACTTAGTATCAAATCATATATAATCATATCGATCACTACATATAATTTCATTAGTTTTATAAGGCTTATGTAGTTATATATGGAGTCAGATTTGGGGATATGTAATAATATCAATTACCATACAAAAAATTCGTTGAAAAAATAATATCAGATGTAGTTGTATATAATGATATGTGTCTTAATCAGGGTTCGTATTTGCACGCACATGTGCGCACATTTTCGCACATCTTGCACTTGCACATGTGCATGTGCAAATTTGTGTTTATACTTCGCACATGCACATGTGCATGTGCAAATTTTTGTTTATACTTCGCACATGCACATGTGCATGTGCGCATTTGAATTTATACTTTGCACTTGCACATGTGCATGTGCGAAAATATTTTGCACTTCGCACATCAAGATGTGCAAGTGCAAATACTATTCTAATGCTATCCGCACATGCACATCTCCATGTGCGATGTGCGAATACAAATTTGCACATGCACATGTGCAAGTGCAGATTGGTACTTGCACATTACACATCAACATGTGTATGTGCAAAATGTGCACACATGTGCGCGCAAAAAATCGTCAATATTTGAAAAAATTGCCCCAAATTAAAAAAAATTGTCAAAAATTTCAAAAAGTCGTCAAAAATTGGAAAAAATCGAAAATTTGAAAAATTGAAAAATTTTGTAAAAATTGAAAAATTTTGTAGAAATTGAAAAATTTTGTAAAAATTTTGAAAAATACGTCATTACTTGAAAAAATCGTCAATATTTGAAAGAATTGCCCAAAATTAAAAAAAATCGTCAGAAATTATACAAAATTGCAAAATATCGTAAAAATTTTGAAAAAATCGACAAAATTTGAAAAAAGTACCAAAATCGTCAAAATTTCAAAAAGTCGTCAAAAATTGGAAAAAATCGAAAAATTTTAACAACCCGACTAAAAAAGTTTTTATATAATCTTATATGATTTGATATAACTTTAAATGTTTATATGCGTGGCTTTATATAACCATATACATTTATATTAACACTTTGGTTTTATAAATATGTTTGATATAACGTTATATATAATCATATGCGATTTGGTCTCCAGCCATATATTGCAAATATAGTTCATACATAATTATATATAATGGCATATAAGCTTTTATAAACCATATTATATCAAAATATATAACAAAGTTAATAGAAAATTGTATTAATTTTATATATAATTATATCTGACATGATATCTAATTATACATAATTTTATAAAGTTTAATTGGAATTTTTAAATTTAAAAATAAAAATTAGAAAAACATATGTTGAAATAAATATGGTTTAAGTTCAGTTATTTTTTCCGTGAAAAAAAATAATTCTGAAAGTTATTTTTTTATTTTATAAGACAGTTGTTCCGACAAATTTTTGTAATGTTTTATTTTGTCAGCTATTCCCAAGTTTATTAACAAAAATTTTTCTAAACATTAAGCATTAGTATTTAATATGAATGAAAATAAGTGATCTCAACAATATTTACTAAAATTTTGTTTGAAAATCTTCATCAAATTATATGTATTAATATATAATTTGATGAAGTTAGATAGACCCATTTTTCGGATCAAATTGTATCAGGTTAGATAACATGCTTATCTCGCTTGATATAATTATATATTCCAATATTCGGATCAAATTAGATATGGCCGTATATATGGGATTATATATGGTGATATATGATTATATAATATCTTTTTTAGTCGGGAATTTAAAAATTTTGTAAAAATTGAAAAATTTTGTAAAAATTTTGAAAAAATCGTCATAACTTGAAAAAATCGTCAATATTTGAAAGAATTGCCCAGAATTAAAAAAAATTGTCAGAAATTATACAAAATTGCAAAATATTGTAAAAATTTTGAAAAAATCGATAAAATTTGAAAAAATCGTCAATATTTGAACAAATTGGCCAAATAGTCAAATTTAAAAAAAATCGTCAAAAATTAGACAAAATCGCCAAAATTGCGAAATATCGCAAAAATTTTGAAAAACTTGTCAATATTTGAAAAAATTACCAAAATCGTCAAAATTTCAAAAAGTCTTCAAAAATTGGAAAAAATCGGAAAATTTTGAAAAATTGCCAAAATTGAAAAATTTTGAAAAAATCGTCATAACTTGAAAAAATCGTCAATATTTGAAAATATCGAAAACTAGAAGAGCTAGAGGAAAACTGAGGGCACCAAAGTTCAAAACTCGCCACCAATACCCCGATAGCGGAACTAGATTTTGACTTGCATTGCTAGATTTTAAAATCGCGTTTTTCTCGAAAACTAAGCGTCGTAGAGAGAAAAGGGCTTTTATTTGGAATATCTCCCGTATCTCGAAAACTAAATGAGTTAGATGAAAACGGATAACGGTTTTGGAACACGGAAGTCATAGTGAGTCATCTGTAAAAAAATAAGTGCGAAAATTGCTTATATAAAATTTAAATCGTCCATATATCGAAAACTAGAAGAGCTAGAGGAAAACTGAGTGCACCAAAGTTCAACACTCGCCACCAAGACCCCGATAGCGGAACTAGATTTTGACTTATATTGCTAGATTTTAAAATCGCGTTTTTCTCGAAAACTAAGCGTCGTAGAGAGAAAAGGGCTTTTATTTGGAATATCTCCCGTATCTCGAAAACCAAATGAGCTTGATGAAAACGGACAACGGTTTTGGAACAGGGAAGTCATATTGAGTCATCTGTGGAAAAATAAGTGCGAAAATCGCTTATATAAAATTTAAATCGTCCATATCTCGAAAATTAGAAGAGCTAGAGGAAAACTGACTGCACCAAAGGTGAAAATCCACCACCACTAAGCCTCGTAGAGAATAATAAATTCGAAAATAAATTTTGCGATTTTTTTTAATTTCTGAAGATTTTTTTTTAAATTTTCACCATATAATTTTTCATCGATTGTCATGATTTCGAATTTCTGACAGTTTTGCCATTTTCGATTTTTTTTTTTTAATTTTGACGATTTTTTCTAAATTTTATTTTTTTTAATTTTTGCAGTTTTTTCAAATATTCGCGAATTTTTCAAGTTATGTCGATTTTTTCAACACATGACTATTTTAAAATTTTGGAGATTTTTTAATTTTGGCGATTTTTCTGAATTTTTGGCGATTTCTTTAAATTTTGGGGATTTTTTCCAATTTTGGAAATTTTTGACGTTTTTTAAAATTTTTGACGATTTTTCAAATTTTGACGATTTTTTCCAATTTTTGGGCTTTTTTCCAATTTTGGAAAATTTTTCAAATTTTGACGATTTTTTTTAAATTTTGGCGATTTTTTTTTAATTTTTGTAGATTTTGTCAAATTTTGACTTTTTTTCAATTTTAGTGTTTTTTTTTCAAATTTTGGAAATTTTTTTCCATTTTGGCGATTTCTTCGAATTTTTAACGATTTTTTAAATAAAATTTTTTTTTGACAATTTTTTCAAATTTTTCACGATTTTTCAAATTTTGACGATTTTTTCCACTTTTTGGGATTTTTCCAATTTTGGAAATTTTTTAAAATTTTGGCGATTTTTTTTATTTTTGACAATTTTTCAAATTTTTACTTTTTTTCGAATTTAGTGTTTTTTTCAAATTTTGGAATTTTTTTTTCAAATTTTGACGATTTTTTAAAATTTTGGCGATTTTTTTCCAATTTTTAACGATTTTTTCAATTTTGGCAATTTTTTTAAATTTTGCAGATTTTTTCAAATTTTGACGATTTTTCAAGTTTTGACGATTTTTTCTGATTTTTTCCAATATCGGCGATTTTTTTAAAATTTGAATTTTTTTTTTTAAATTATGCAATTTTTTTAAATTTTAAAGATTTTTTTAAATTCGGCGATTTTTTCATATTTGTCAATTTTTTTTTAAATTTTTGGCGATTTTTTGAAAATTTGGACAGTTCTTTTTTAATTTCGGCGATTTTTTCAGTTTTGGCGATTTTGTATCCATTTTTGCATTTTTTTTTAAATTATTATCGATTTTTTTATATATTTGCGATTTTCGACAATATTAGCGATTTTTTTCTAATGTTAGCTGTTTTTTAATGCACGTGCATATGCACTTGCACTCGCACATGTGCATGTGCCAATTTGTATACATTTTGATGTGCATGTGCGAATAGTATCTGCACTTGCACATCTTGATGTGCGAAGTGCAAAATATTTTCGCACATGCACATGTGCGAAATATGAAGTCAAATTCGCACATGCACATGTGCAAAGTATAAACAAAAATTTGCACATGTGCATGTGCATCTTTTGTGTGCACATCAATTGTTGCACATGTGCATGTGCGCACATGTGCGTGCATTATGAAGCCTGGTCTTAATGTTACTCCATTCATTGTCAGATATAGCCCAATCACATTATATGTGACAATATATAACTATTTTTACTCGGGTATTATTTTTTTTTTTATAAAAATAACGATTATTTTAAACTACTAAAAATAATATTAATTTTTTGTGTAATTTCATACAGTTTTGGATAATTTTTGACCTACGGCTGTGTATTTTTTTGCTTTACTGGTGTCAACACTGGACATATCACAAGGGGTCAATTTCCCCCTCCTATGACAACGCCATGTAAAAGTGACCAGTCCATTTCATATAAAGGGGCCATTTCGGTGAACATTTGTTAAAATTTCCCGTAGGGTGATTTAAGCTATTTTTTTTTTGTGTGATAATAACCCCTCTGAATTTTGAATGTTATTGCCTAACAGCCCGTGGTAATTAGTCTACGTTAAATTACAAATCACATTTTGTACTTTATTTTTTTACATTTAAAAAAATGATTTATAAAATTATCTATTTAGTTTTCACCGGCAGCACGGATGATATCAGAATCACCAGGATCGGTAATAGACATGGTGCAGACACGGAAATATCTACCGCAAGCAGTACCCAATTCAATATTGGTACCACTGTAGTGTTGAACTTCAGTCTTGGCCAACATGGCGTAGTATTCAATTTCAGATTTTCTAGATAATGAAAAATAATAAGCAAAATTAATACAATACAAAAAAGTCAAAATGTCCTTCAAACTTTTATAAAAATTCAATCAGAAAGAGTCTCTAGTATATTAAAAATTATCAACATAATTTGATCTGAACTATACATTCATCATGATAAAATAAATTTATAGTGAACAGGACGAAAGGAAACTTACATTTTTGACACCACATTTAAAACGGGAACCTCATGAAGTCTTGACAGAGTACGACTGGTTAGATTGTTGTTTTACTACTCCATAGTAACCATCGTGAATTGTTTTTGGTTAAGGAAACATACTTCTCAGTCTCTGAAGACTCCATATGGTTCCCGTTAAGAAAAAAAAAAAACAATTTTATGGTATAAAAAATTACAATGAATAACTACTTCTTAGTAGTTTCAACACTAGAAGATTATGCCATTTTTCAAACTTCCTTTTTCCCTGCATTTTTTCCATTTTCTCACCTCAAAGCTGGGGTATTACTGGCAATCAACACCAATTTAGCTTTGCCTTGACGCAAGGTCTTCAAAGTTTGTTTGTAACCCAAACAGAATTTACCAGACTTCATAACCAAAGCCAATTTAGCATTGGTGGATTCCAAAGCCTTTTTCTACAAATATATTGAGGTTAGTTTTAGCATCATACCTTACACACGTGTTAAAACTTACTTGTTTCTTGACGGCAACCATGTTTTTGTTGTTTTTTAATTGATTGGTAAATCAATAGCAGTTCTAAATAAAAAAGTTCAAATTTATTTTATAATTCTTAAATATTTGTATCCACTAAAAATCTTTTTAGTACGTAGTATAAAAAAAACGCACCCACCTCCTTTGACAGATACTGGAAAAAGAAAGAAATGTTACTTGGCAGGAAATATGTTAATTTTGACAACTCAAAAACAGAGTTGTATAATGTTCAATAATCAAGGGTTGGCAACCGATACGACTTTATAGTTCGATTTTACGACAGTGAATTTAACAAGATCCAAGTACTTGAGATAACAAGACCCAAGTAACCGAGTTAGAAGTAAAAAGTACCATTTAAAAAAAAAAATCTATATACGTTTTTGATTATACGCCAAATCTTGTTGGGTTATGGAAGCCCCCGATGAACGACTTGCTACATGACAACAATTTTGCGGGACTTATGAATATATTCTCCTTTGATTTAATTTTTCATTTGGGCTTGACAACTCTTTTTTTTTCTATTTATTTTAAAAAGTACAATTTTTTCAAAAAAAATCTATATATGTTTTTGATTATACGCCAAACCTTGTTGGTTTATGGTAGCCCCCGATGAACGACTTGGGACATGACAACAATTTTGCGGGACTTACGAATATATTCTCCTTTGATTTCATTTTTCATTTGGGCTTGACAACTCTTCGTTTTTTTTCTATTTATTTTAAAAAGAACCATTTTTCAAAAAAAATCTATATACGTTTTTGATTATACGCCAAATCTTGTTGGGTTATGGTAGCCCCCGATGAACGACTTGGGACATGGGAACAATTTTACAGAATTTATGAATATATTCTCATTTGATTTAATTTTTCATTTGGGCTTGATAACTCTTCGTTTTTTTTCTATTTATTTTAAAAGGTACCATTATATCAAAAAAAACCTATATACGTTTTTGATTATACGCCAAACCTTGTTGGGTTATGGTAGTCCCCGATGAACGACTTAGGACATGACAACAATTTTGCGGGACTTATGAATATATTCTCCTTTGATTTCATTTTTCATTTGGGCTTGACAACTCTTGGTTTTTTTTTCTATTTATTTTAAAAAGTACCATTTTTTTCAAAAAAAATATATATACGTTTTTCATTATACGCCAAATCTTGTTGGGTTATGGGAGCCCCCGATGAACGACTTGGGACATGACAACAATTTTGCGGGACTTATGAATATATTCTCCTTTGATTTCATTTTTCATTTGGGCTTGACAACTCTTCGTTTTTTTTCTGTTTTTTTTTTAAGTACCATTTTTTCAAAAAAAAATCTATATACGTTTTTGATTATACGCCAAATCTTGTTGGGTTATGGAAGCCCCTGATGAACGACTTGGGACATGAGAATAATTTTGCGGGACTTATGAATATATTTGCCTTTGATTTCATTTTTCATTTGGGCTTGACAACTCTTGTTTTTTTTTCTATTTATTTTAAAAAGTACCATTTTTTCAAAAAAAATCTATATACGTTTTTGATTATACGCCAAATCTTGTTGGGTTATGGTAGCCCCCGATGAACGAGTTGGAACATGACAGCAATTTTGCGGGACTTATGAATATATTCTCCTTGGACTTCATTTTTCATTTGGGCTTGACAACTCTTGGTTTTTTTTTTATTAATTGTAAATAGTACCATTTTTTCAAAAAAAATCTATATATGTTTTTGATTATACGCCAAATCTTGTTGGGTTATGGTAGCCCCTGATGAACGACTTGGAATATGGCAACAATTTAGCGGGACTTACGGATATATTCTCCTTTGATTTCATTATTCATTTGGGCTTGACAACTCTTCGTTTTATTTTTCTATTTCTTTTAAGCAGTACCATTTTTTCAAAAAAAATCTATATACGTTTTTGATTATACGCCAAATCTTGTTGGGTTATGGGAGCCCCCGATGAACGACTTAGGACATGACAACTATTTTGCGGGACTTATGAATATATTCTCCTTTGATTTCATTTTTCATTTGGGCTTGACAACTCTTCGTTTTTTTTTCTATTTATTTTAAAAAGTACAATTTTTTCAAAAAAAAATCTATATACGTTTTTGATTATACGCCAAATCTTGTTGGGTTATGGTAGCCCCCGATGAACGACTTGGGACATGGGAACAATTTTACAGAATTTATGAATATATTCTCCTTTGATTTCATTTTTCATTTGGGCTTGACAACTCTTGGTTTTTTGTTCTATTTATTTTAAAAAGTACCATTTTTCAAAAAAAAATCTACATACGTTTTTGATTATACGCCAAATCTTGTTGGGTTATGGTAGCCCCCGATGAACGACTTGGGACATGACAACAATTTTGCGGGACTTATGAATATATTCTCCTTTGACTTCATTTTTCATTTGGGCTTGAGAACTCTTCGTTTTTTTTCTATTTATTTTAAAAAGTACCATTTTTTTTCAAAAAAAATCTATATACGTTTTTGATTATACGCCAAATCTTGTTGGGTTATGGTAGCCCCCGATGAACGACTTGGGACATGACAACAATTTTGCGGGACTTATGAATATATTCTCCTTTGACTTCATTTTTCATTTGGGCTTGAGAACTCTTCGTTTTTTTTCTATTTATTTTAAAAAGTACCATTTTTTTTCAAAAAAAATCTATATACGTTTTTGATTATACGCCAAATCTTGTTGGGTTATGGAAGCCCCCGATGAACGACTTGGGACATGACAACAATTTTGCGGGACTTATGAATATATTCTCCTTTGATTTCATTTTTCATCTGGGCTTGACAACTCTTCGTTTTTTTTTTCTATTTATTTGAAAAAGTACCATTTCTTCAAAAAAAATCTATATACGTTTTTGATTATACGCCAAATCTTGTTGGGTTATGGAAGCCCCCGATGAACGACTTGGGACATGACAACAATTTTGCGGGACTTATGAATATATTCTCCTTTGATTTCATTTTTCATTTGGGCTTGACAACTCTTCGTTTTTTTTCTGTTTTTTTTTAAGTACCATTTTTTCAAAAAAAAATCTATATACGTTTTTGATTATACGCCAAATCTTGTTGGGTTATGGTAGCCCCCGATGAACGACTTGGGACATGGGAACAATTTTACAGAATTTATGAATATATTCTCATTTGATTTAATTTTTCATTTGGGCTTGATAACTCTTCGTTTTTTTTCTATTTATTTTAAAAGGTACCATTATATCAAAAAAAACCTATATACGTTTTTGATTATACGCCAAACCTTGTTGGGTTATGGTAGTCCCCGATGAACGACTTAGGACATGACAACAATTTTGCGGGACTTATGAATATATTCTCCTTTGATTTCATTTTTCATTTGGGCTTGACAACTCTTGGTTTTTTTTTATTAATTGTAAATAGTACCATTTTTTCAAAAAAAATCTATATATGTTTTTGATTATACGCCAAATCTTGTTGGGTTATGGTAGCCCCTGATGAACGACTTGGAATATGGCAACAATTTAGCGGGACTTACGGATATATTCTCCTTTGATTTCATTATTCATTTGGGCTTGACAACTCTTCGTTTTATTTTTCTATTTCTTTTAAACAGTACCATTTTTTCAAAAAAAATCTATATACGTTTTTGATTATACGCCAAATCTTGTTGGGTTATGGGAGCCCCCGATGAACGACTTAGGACATGACAACTATTTTGCGGGACTTATGAATATATTCTCCTTTGATTTCATTTTTCATTTGGGCTTGACAACTCTTCGTTTTTTTTTCTATTTGTTTTAAAAAGTACAATTTTTTCAAAAAAAAATCTATATACGTTTTTGATTATACGCCAAATCTTGTTGGGTTATGGTAGCCCCCGATGAACGACTTGGGACATGGGAACAATTTTACAGAATTTATGAATATATTCTCCTTTGATTTCATTTTTCATTTGGGCTTGACAACTCTTGGTTTTTTGTTCTATTTATTTTAAAAAGTACCATTTTTCAAAAAAAAATCTACATACGTTTTTGATTATACGCCAAATCTTGTTGGGTTATGGTAGCCCCCGATGAACGACTTGGGACATGACAACAATTTTGCGGGACTTATGAATATATTCTCCTTTGACTTCATTTTTCATTTGGGCTTGAGAACTCTTCGTTTTTTTTCTATTTATTTTAAAAAGTACCATTTTTTTTCAAAAAAAATCTATATACGTTTTTGATTATACGCCAAATCTTGTTGGGTTATGGTAGCCCCCGATGAACGACTTGGGACATGACAACAATTTTGCGGGACTTATGAATATATTCTCCTTTGACTTCATTTTTCATTTGGGCTTGAGAACTCTTCGTTTTTTTTCTATTTATTTTAAAAAGTACCATTTTTTTTTTAAAAAAAAATCTATATACGTTTTTGATTATACGCCAAATCTTGTTGGGTTATGGAAGCCCCCGATGAACGACTTGGGACATGACAACAATTTTGCGGGACTTATGAATATATTCTCCTTTGATTTCATTTTTCATCTGGGCTTGACAACTCTTCGTTTTTTTTTCTATTTATTTGAAAAAGTACCATTTCTTCAAAAAAAATCTATATACGTTTTTGATTATACGCCAAATCTTGTTGGGTTATGGAAGCCCCCGATGAACGACTTGGGACATGACAACAATTTTGCGGGACTTATGAATATATTCTCCTTTGATTTCATTTTTCATTTGGGTTTGACAACTCTTGGTTTTTTTTTCTATTTATTTGAAAAAGTACCATTTTTTCAAAAAAAATCTATATACGTTTTTGATTATACGCCAAATCTTGGTGGGTTATGGTAGCCCCCGATGAACGACTTGGGACATGGTAACAATTTTGCGGGACTTATGAGTATATTCTCCTTTGATTTAATTTTTCATTTGGGCTTGACAACTCTTTGTTTTTTTTCTATTTATTTTAAAAAGTAAAATTTTTTCAAAAAAAATCGATATACGTTTTTGATTATACGCCAAACCTTGTTGGGTTATGGTAGCCCCCGATGAACGACTTGGGACATGACAGCAATTTTACAGAATTTATGAATATATTCTCCTTTGATTTCATTTTTCATTTGGGCTTGACAACTCTTGGTTTTTTTTTTTTCTATTTATTTTAAAAAGTTCCATTTTTTCAAAAAAAATCTATATACGTTTTTGATTATACGCCAAATCTTGTTGGGTTATCCCTGTAAAACATTGTATAGATTTTATATATTTTTCAAAATAAAATATATTTTTGCGATTTTATTAACATTTTATGTGTATATATACATATTTTTAAGTAATTTGGTAAAATTTTCAAATACCACGTGCTTTTGTTTACATTTATAACCACCACGTGCTTGTCTGCTGTTTGTTATTTACAAAAAAATCAGCTGTTATATACGATTACTAACGATTACTTGTTAGATCTTGTTAACTCGAGTACTTGGATCTTGTTAACTCAAGTACTTGGATCTTGTTAAAGTTACTGTCGTGTATGGGGCACTGTTGGTAAAAGTGGTAGAGTTGTAAAAGTATTGAGTATTCCGGTACTGAGTACTCAATACTAACTGTTTTTTTGAGTACTCGATACTAAAACGGTACTACTCAATACTTTTAAAGATGCAATTTTCCGTAGAAATGTGTATATTTCGTATAAAAATACAACTCTAAAAATAGTACTCTAAAAATACAGCTCTGAAAATACAACTCTATTTGTGAAGCAAAGAAATTTGTAACGAATTTTTGGGAAAAATTATTTAATTAATTTATTTAAAATGTTATAAATTAATTAAAATGTAAATAACAATAGTTATTTAACACGTGTATGTGAATTGTTATAATTTTTCCTAATAAATACGAATTCATAACATTTTTATTTTAAAATTAAAAAAACCGTTAAAAGTATTGAGTAGTATCGAGTACTCAATTGAAAAGTATTGAGTAGTATTGAGTACTCAAAAAATACCGAAATTTCACAACTCTAAAAAGTTCCATTTGTGGAACTATTGAGTGCGTTCGGCAGATACAATTTAAGAGTCAACAGTTCTACAACAGTTGTACAACTATCTGCTGAACGATCTGATCACTAACCGCTCATTCTGGGCGCTCAGGTAGCGCTTTCATATTTTGGTAGCGTAAAAAATGTTTGCTACTTTTGATCAATAAGTGATACATTTGTTGTTGTTCATTTACAATGAAAATTGTTTTGTAAGAATGACAAATAAAAATATACAAATATAATTCGAAAACAAAAATTTAAAAAAATAAAAGGAAACTATAGCAAAAGTGTATTAAAAACAAAACAAAGAAAACATCGTTCAGCAGAGTAAGTAATCACAAAGCGCTACAAGTCACCGGTATCAGTTTAAGGTTTCTCTGCCGAATGCTACCATTGATTGTTCAATGTCACCTTGGCACTCTCCATTAGAGTTGTGAAATTTCGGTATTTTTTGAGTACTCAATACTACTCAATACTTTTCAATTGAGTACTCGATACTACTCAATACTTTTAACGGTTTTTTTAATTTTAAAATAAAAATGTTATGAATTCGTATTTATTAGGAAAAATAATAACAATTCACATACACGTGTTAAATAACTATTGTTACTTACATTTTAATTAATTTAAAACATTTTAAATAAATAAATTAAATAACTTTTCCCAAAAATTCGTTACAAATTTCTTTGCTTCACAAAAAGAGTTGTATTTTCAGAGCTGTCTTTTTAGAGTATTATTTTTAGAGTTGTATTTTCATACGATAAATACACATTTCTACGGAAAATTGCATCTTTAAAAGTATCGAGTAGTACCGTTTTAGTATTGAGTACTCAAAAAAACAGTCAGTATTGAGTACTCAGTACCGGAATACTCAATACTTTTACAACTCTAATTTTGGGTCTGTTTTAGCCATTAATTTTGTAATTTCGTTGGCAACAGGGCATACAGACAACAACCCTGTTTTAAGAAATGTCAACAGACGTGTACAAAAAAAAAAAATATAGGAAGAGGGTAGAAAGAAAAAAACCAATTTGTTGGCAGATATTTTTATTTTTTTTACTGTTAATATATAAAAGAAATTCAAAAACTGTTAAAAAAACGAACAAAATTATCAATGGATTTTCTTAAAAGTGGGATTAAAACGGTACTAGGCGCCACAGAACCGGGACAACAACCCAGCCCTGCAGAAACGGTAGAAAAACTTGTAGATAGAGCAGCTTCATCAACCTTGCTAGAAGATCGTCGGGATGCCTGCCGTGCCTTGAAGGCCCTATCAAGGAAATATCGTATAGAGGTAGGTGCGCAAGGAATGTCCGCATTGGTGTCGGTATTACAAAATGACTGCAAAGATTGTGAAATAATCTCATATGCCTTGGACACTCTTTGCAACGTAGTTGCCACAGAAGAATTTGATGAAGAAGCCGATAATCCAGCAGTATCGGTAAATGTGGGAGAACAGTTTACGGAAATGTTTATAAAGAATCCTGAACATGTTGCCGTAATTATGGGTTATTTGGAAGAATATGATTTTAGAGTGAGGAGGGCGGCGATACAACTATTGACTACGTTGATTCAAAATAAGACAAAAGATTTACAAGAACATATTTTGGTAAGCCCTATGGGAGTATCAAAACTTATGGATATATTATCGGACAGTAGAGAAGTAATTCGCAATGATGCTTTGTTATTGTTAATCCAACTTACAAAGGGTAATTCAAATATACAAAAGATTGTTGCCTTTGAAAATGCTTTTGATAAAATATTCGATATTATACGTGATGAAGGTTGTGCGGATGGTGGTATAGTTGTTGAAGATTGTTTGATTTTACTGTTAAATTTACTTAAGAATAATTCCAGTAATCAACAATTCTTTAAAGAAGGCTCTTACATACAACGTTTAGCCCCGTGGTTTGAATTATCCCATAAAGAGTTGGAAGGTGATCAGGGTTGGGCACCACAAAAGATGTCAAACGTTCATTGTATGCTACAGGTTGTTAGATCATTGGTAACACCTAGCAACCAACAGCAAGTGGTTGCTTCTTGTCAAAAAACTATGAAACAATCAAAACTTTTAGAAGCACTTTGTGAAATTTTAATGAATAGTGGTGTTCCAGGTGATATTCTAACAGAGACTATTAATGCTGTAGCGGAAGTGGTAAGAGGTGATCCAGATAATCAAGATCAATTAAGTAAAGTTTTAGCTCCTAGTACACCACCCCGACCAGTGTTAGTCGTGTTACTTATGTCAATGATTAATGAGAAACAAATGTTGGCTTTACGTTGCTCCGTACTTTATTCATTTCAATGCTATTTATACCGTAATCCCACGGGACAACAGGCCATCGTTTCTACACTTTTGCCATCATCAGCTGCTGATGTTTCTAGTCTTTCAACAGGACAACTTTTATGTACTGGTCTATTTTCTACAGATTCTCTGGCTAACTGGTTTTCGTCAGTAGCTTTAATGCATACTTTAGTGGATAATATAGCCCAAAAAGAAGAACTACTTAGGGTGCTGCTGGCTACTCCAGGTGGTCATAAACCTATTACCCTACTAGAGCAATGTACAAATCTGTTACAACAAGAATCCTATAAATTACAGAGTAAAGTTGGTCTTCTTATGCTGTTAAGTACTTGGTTGGCACATTGTCCAACGGCTGTTAAAACTCTTCTCCAATCTCAAGGTATTATGGCTTATCTAACTGCTCAGATAAGTGGTAACGAACATGATGAAAATGAATATTTAGTTCAAGGACTCTGTGCCTTTTTAATGGGACTTTGCATACAATTCAATGATAGCACTCTGGCTGGACAAAAACGAGATGATATATGTCAATTGGTAATCAAAAGAATTGGACAGGAAAATTTCTGTAATAAACTTAATGAAGTCTCCCGTCACGAAGCCTACAGTAGAGCTTGTAAACAACCACAAATTAGAGCAAAGTCGGCCAATGAATTGCTATTAGATTATGAATACTGTAAACTATTCAAAGGTCTGGAGGCTTTAGTTGTTAAACTTGTAACTGGGTTTGATGTTAATGGTGTAGAGCTAACTGAGCTTACTTTAAGTTCTGAGGCTTCTGCTCTTGTAGCTCAGTATAAGGGTATCATTAGAGGTTTAGATACACAAATATCTTCTTTACAGGATAACATGAAAAAATTAGAACTAAGGAATAGTGAGCAAGAACAAAAACTGTCTCTAATACAATTACAGAACCATCAATTAACTGATCAAAATACTCTTTTAAAAGCCCAAATTTCGGCTTTAAAAAGTAATGATTCTTCTACTAACTCCTCTACCCCCAACAATGACAATAATCCCAACTCTTCGTTAACTAATCAATCCACTTTGGACGCATTAAATGCTGCCCAATTTCAAACGAATCTTTATTTTACCGAAAATTTACGTTTAAATCAAGAACTAGAATCGATGCGTAAACTTTTACAAGAAGCCATAGAATCGGCAAATACAGCAAATGAAAATTATCAAAAATTACAAAAGGACCAAGAAGATCTATTGGAGCTACTAACCGATCAAGAAAATAAAATACAACGTTATGCTAATCAAATGAGAGTAGCTGGTCTGCAGGTGGAAGATGATAATGATGATGGTGATGAGAGTGAAGAACATGAGCAAAGTGAGGTTAATGTTAATTCACCTCAACATACCTCAGCAGCATTAACTAATACATTAGATAATTCAAGTCCTTCTCATACGCAAAATATTTGAGTTGATAATGGTTCGTTATTTCTAGTTTATTTGTAGAGTAATTAAGAAGGTATATTTGGAATGAAAAGCATGGCTACAGTTGTAATCATTTCAAAGTGCAGTAGTATATTTATTGTTTAATATGTTTTGAATGTAATCTGTTTAAATACAAACCAATAAAATGATAACAAAATAAAACTACGTTTGAATTTGTTTAGGAAGGTTGCCATCTGTTGGGGCTAAGAAATTTTTGTGTCTTGGTTCGTAAACACTAAAGCTGCCTACACACTAGGGAACATACTTAAAAAAAGAGAGCATTTTTTGTGAATGTGTGAGTGCGTTTGTGTGTGTGTGAGTGTTGAGAGCGTGCATTTCGTGTTTACAAAATTTTTTGATATTTTTTGTTCCCTCAACCATGTTCCCTAGTGTGTAGGCAGCTTAACAGTAAAATACCAAAAATCGATTTAAAACTCTTTCAAACCCTTAAGGCACATCTACACGAGAGAGAAAACTGCTAGAGATAGAGCAAAAAAACACCTCTGAATAGCTCTATTGTGAATGATTTTAGCTATTTAGGGGTGATTTTTTCTCTATCTCTAGCAGATTTGGTTCGCGTGTAAATGTGCCTTTAGAAAACCAAAGGTATTATTGCTTAAAACTACACATAAAGAATTTACAAAATTCTAATTAAATTTTTAAACACCTTTCTCGTACCAAATTTGTAAATACAAAAAAAAACTTTTTTAAAAAGGCACCAACAAAGAAATTTATAAATCCAAAAAAAATTTTTTATTTTTGTAACTACATTTTTTTAAACAATTTTTATATGAAATTTACAAACGAGTGACAAATATTTCAAACAAAAAAATTGTTGGAAATAAAATTTCAATTTAAAAGAAAATGTGATTGCTTCTACAAATTCCCATTGTTGGTGCCTACCGTTTTTTCTGCGTATGGGGTGATGTCACCTATTTTCAAAGATAACATAGAGTTTGCTTTGTTTTACGTCAATATTAGGTCCATTCGATTACTGGATAATTTATACAAATTTGTACAAATTTTTACTGGTTGACGTTCGTTAAAACAAATACTCAGTAAACAAAAAGAAAAGGAGAGAATAAAGTGACAATTCTATGATGAGAGTTTCTAAGTCTTTTTCTTGCAAATTTTTACTGGATACATTTTTGGCAGTAAGAATTTGCAAGCAGAAAAAAAACATGTTTCGAAAACATATGTTTGTTTATTGTAAATAAAAAAAAAATACTTTCCAATTGTGTTATTTTATGGAAATGCAAAGCAGTAAAACTTTCAAAACAAATTATGGAAAAGATAAGAAAAGCTTCTAAAAATTGTCTGCTTAAGATTTAACATCAAAAATTCTGTTCTTCCATAGCGATCAGTTCAAATTTATTTGTATATTTGGTATTGTAATCAGATGTGTCTACGAACTTGCAAATTTTCTGTTCGCGTACATGTTTGTGAAAATTTTATTTTGAGAGTAAATCTTGTCTTACTCTCTGTAAGTTTGTACTGAGTAATTCTTACTGAACTTGACTGAGAAAAGTAATCGAACGGACCTAATGCAACAAGATATGTATACGGCTTGGGTCGGTATTGTAGTCAGTGTTGCCATTTCAGTGCTTTTCGGTTATTTTTTGGTGCTTTTTTCATTCCCGTACCCGGTGATTTTTTACAAATACCCGTTTATAAAAAGCGGGTATTAACAGTGCTTTTTCAGATTTCTGGCAGTGCTTTTTGTACAGTTTATATTTTTGGTATTTGTTCCCCTTTTTTCAATTTTTCTTGAATTTTCTGTCAAAGTTGAAAAAATAATACAATATATACAAAAACTACATTTTTTCACAATGTTTGTAGTACAATTTTAAATAGCAACTTCGTTATATTTAAACTTCAAAATTTTGAAATTTTAGTTTGGTGCTTTTTTACCCCTTTTTTTGTTATTTTTTGAACCTTCTTTACACGATTTTACAAAGGTAAAATGTGTTTTTAAAATCTTGACTTAAAATTTTCAAAAAATTATTATCGTGCTTTTTTACCCCATTTTTGGTAAATTTTTACCCTTTTTACCCGTTTTCACAATGCTCACGGTGCTTTCCTGCCTTCAAGAGTTGGCAACACTGATTGTAGTGTATCGTCATGGAGAAAAATGATTCTTGGACGTAATTTAGTGGATTATCTGCGCATGCGAAATCTTATATTTTTACATAGATTATTATGTGAAAAGACACCTCATTATCTTTACGAGAAACTTAGTTTTGGTAGATCAGCTAGATGTGCAACATTAAATTTGCCTAATTACACCTATTTGAACACTAGTAGATTCTTTTTCGTTAACGCCATTAGTCTGTGGAGAACCTTACCAACAAGGTTAAAACTTATACAGAGAGGAAACAGTTTTAAAAAAGCTCTCTTTGATAATGTTACTCGAAACCACTGTTGATAAAAGTGGCACAAAAGTGCCATTTGTGGCACTATTGAATTAGAGTTGTAAAAGTATTGAGTATTCCGGTACTGAGTACTCAATACTGACTGTTTTTTTGAGTACTCAATACTAAAACGGTACTACTCAATACTTTTAAAGATGCAATTTTCCGTAGAAATGTGTATTTTTCGTATAAAAATACAACTCCAAAAATAGTACTCTAAAAATACAGCTCTGAAAATACAACTCTATTTGTGAAGCAAAGAAATTTGTAACGAATTTTTGGGAAAAATTATTTAATTAATTTATTTAAAATGTTTTAAATTAATTAAAATGTAAATAACAATAGTTATTTAACACGTGTATGTGAATTGTGATAATTTTTCCTAATAAATACGAATTCATAACATTTTTATTTTTAAATTAAAAAAACCGTTAAAAGTATTGAGTAGTATCGAGTACTCAATTGAAAAGTATTGAGTAGTATTGAGTACTCAAAATATACCGAAATTTCACAACTCTATATTGAATGTTCAGTGGCACCTTGGCATCAGAGAAGCAAGCCGTACGGCGCGGCTGGCGGCTCAGCCGCGCCGCCGATATTTTCCACGAGCCACGCCGCCGCCGAAATACTCGGCTGATCGGCGGCTTATTTTTCAGCCAACTTTAGCGGCTCAGCCGAATTTCTAATTCGTTGTTTTAGGTACTTTTGAGTATTAAGCTGGCCATACACTTGCAATATTATTGCACAACTTCTCGCTTTAGTTCTTTATTCTACTACCATGTGTGGTAGTAGATTAAAGAACTAAAAGGCGAAGTTGTACAATAATATTGCAAGTGTATGGCTAGCTTTAGAAATAACTGCATAATTATTACTCAGTACCCAAATGACTAATATTTTAATGAAGCCATTTTTGGGCCTAGGGACCAACGAGACACTCAAAAAAGTTTGACAGTTAGTACATGATAGTTGTTTGTGTAGTAATCAGTAGTTGTTGCTTTTAACAGTAATTACAGTCGTATTTCTATGGAAAAATGGAAAACAACTATTATGACGGTTATTTAAAAAAACAACTAACGAAAAGTACTGTAATTTAGTAACGGTTGTTTAAATCAGGTATTTTTAATATCATAATAAACAACTACCAAAACAGTAATTTTACAATAAACAGTTGTTTTTATCAGTTATATAAGTTAATAAATTTCGTTGAATTTTAAAAATACTTGCTTAGTTTATATTTGTTATTATTAATATATTCCTAGTTTGCAAATAAAAATTAAAATTTTGTATTGTATCTCCACTGCCTAAAAGCATAATAACTGGAGAACGGTTTGGAATTTTCACTTCAAATATTAAATAGGCTAAAATAATAACACTTTTTTTGCCATCGAGAGATAAAAAAATATTTTAATTAAAATATGCTTTTATAATACCAAAATAATTAACTGCAAAACAGTAGTTTTTACCCATTTTGTCAGTTATTTTAAAAAGTTTGTAGTAAAAACTTATCAGTTAATTTTACTACATTCTTAGTTATTTTAAAATTTTTCTCAACAGTTAAAAACAACACAATTTTTAGTTATTTTAAAAGTAAATACCTTTGCCGAGAGAGAAAACTTCTAGAAATAGAGCAAAAAACTCCCCTAATTAGCTTAAATCATTCACAATAGAGCTAATTAGAGGTGTATTTTGCATTATCTCTAGCGTGTAAATCTTCCTTTACGCCATTAAATTGATAAAAAATTTCAATTTCAACAACTAAAATAATTATTTTATGCAACACGATCCATATGGGGTTAATTTTTTGGCCAAAAACGACCCACTAGGAAATTTACAGAATTTTGGGAAAAATATCACTTCAAATGAATACAAATAATTTTTTTCCACTTAATAAAAATTATTAACTTAGTGTAACTTGTTCCATATAGGGTTAATATTCTCACTTTTCACAAAAAAGTACCCACTAGGAAATTTACAGAATAACATTTATCAGATTTTTATTAAATTGGGATATACGATTAAAAGAAAAAATTTCCACATGATAAAAATAATTATTTTATGTAACATGATCCACTTAGGGTTACTTTTTGCACTTTTGGACCAAAACGGCGTACTAGAAACTTTACAAAATAACACCTTTCATAATTTTCAAAAAAATATCACTTCAAAGGATCAAAATACTCTTTTTTCACTTGATAAAAATTATTATTTTGTGTAACTTGATCCATATAGGGTTAATGTTTTCACTTTTCAGCACAAACACCCACTTGGAAATTTACAGAATAATATCTTTCCCAATAGAAAACAATAAATGCATATTAAACAGAGCTTTAAATAGAATCTAATACGATTACAAAACTAAAATTGCTATTCACATACGGACACTTCTGACCCCACCTTTTTAACCCTTAAAAATAAGATTGGGACTATAGCGAATTGCGCTTGTTCGTTAGTTTTGTACCCTCTATCGCATATCCCAATTTAATTAAAATCTGATAAATGTTATTCTGTAAATTTCCTAGTATGTCGTTTGAGGCCAAAAGTACAAAAATTTACCCCATATGGATCGTGTTACATAAAAACTTATTTTTATCCAGTAGAGATTTTTTTTATCAATTTAATGGCTTTACAATCTCGTAGACATAATTAATATTAAGTTTCAGGGGTCGTTTGTGACCCCAAGCCACTAAGGGATTTTTTAAACAGATATAAAGATAATTATAGTCTAACCAAATTTAAGAGATATTTTTCCGAAAACTATCACCTTTACTATAAAAAAGAAAAAGTTGATTTTCAATCACAAAAGCCGACTATTGATTTAATTTTCGTACCATACAAAATATTTATCCCTAAATTCATAAACGCTTTGTAAAATTATGGGAGGTTTATTGAACAAATTTTGTATGAAAATGACGTTTTGTAAACCTGCTATAACTTTACAAAGCATTTATGAATTGAGGGATTAAAATGGTTTACAAATTTCCTTTTTATTTTTGAATATTTTGTTTTGGTTTTCAATAAAAATAAATAAAATTTTTTAATGTATATGTTTGGCAATATTTTAAAATTTCTATTTTAAATATTTTGTATAGTACGGTTAAAGCTATGGTATAATGGTTAGCGCGTTGGACTGTTACACGTGAAGTTGCGGGTTCGAGCCCCAATCAAGGCAACATCAATTTATGAAAAATAGTAATATGTATGAGTTTTTTTCTATCCCTCATACATATCGCAGCGTCTTTCTTCGGTTTTTCTATAGCACTTAATCCCACCGAAGTAAAATAATATAACAGGGCTATGAACTAGAAAGCTTCAACAAAGTTCGCCAACTCACCGTCAGATGGCGCGCAACAAACTAAAATTAGTTTACAAAAAAATACGTTTTTGCATTTTTATCAAATTCGTGGGTCATTTTGGATTCCAGGCTAAAGTGGGTTAATGATATCTGATAAAGTCAAAATTACATATCTGTATCATTTTGACTACATTAAATGCATAAATGAAATAAAAAATAATTTGTTTCGAAATTTCGAATTTTGGGAATTTTTAATAGTAATATACTTTTTTTCCAAAATGGGTAATTTTCGTCCAACGGGTTAACGTTTTCCAAAAAAAATCGATTTCTTCCGTTTTGGACCATTTCCAATAAAACTGGGAGTGTAATGACAAATCTATTTTTAAGGGACACCCTAATAGTCATACATACAGACAGACGGACGGACAGACGTTCATCGTTTAATCGAAATAAAAAGTGGTTTCGAGTTGATCGGTATACCAAAAGGTGGATCCAATATTTGTTGGTGTTACAAACATCAGCACAAACATTATACCCTGTCCACGTAGTGGTGCAGGGTATAATTAGGTTTTTTAATGTTGAAACAAATTTGTTATTGAACGGCGCAGCCGAAAAATTTTTTCAGCCGAAAAAATATCGGCGTAAGACCATTAAGCCGCCGCCGCCGACAAATTTTGCTCTTCAGCCGCCGCCGAAGATTTTTAATCGGCTTGCTTCACTGCTTGGCATCCATAGAATTTTGGCACTTTTTAAGAAAATTTCTATATAATTTGATAGAAGGTCGAAATCGCTGGTTTTTCATTAGAAGCCACGCCTACTTAGAAGGGGTAGCAATATTAAAAAAACAAACGCTAAAATAAAATTATCTACAATTTTCTAGACCACCTCCCAGTTTTTCGGGGATTACTAATCATTATTTTGGTCTTTAAAAATAAAAGCAACGGGATAAAATTAGAAAAACTTTCATTGATTATATCCTAATAAACCAAACGATATCGTCACGATATCGAAACGATATCGCCTAGGTGATATTTATTATCATATATAATAATCACTTGTGATACGAATGAATTCGTCATATTCAGAAGAAAAGTCAAACTCACCTAGATTTTGCAACTATAATTGTGCAATAGAAAGGTGTATAAGTAGCCAAACGAAGTAATATTTGCAAGTTTTTATAAATTTTATTTGTTTCTGAAAACTGAATTTTTATAAATAATGAATATTTTGAAGTATACTTTATCATAAAACCTTATCGAAAACGATATTATAATCTTATTGAAATATGATATCGTTCTCGGATATAAGGTGATAGCGATTTCGCTATCGTACCGTTCTTTGGTTTATTGGGATTGTATTGTCCGTCTCTGTATATATATATATATATATATATATATATACATGAGGGTGGGTCAATTTGTATAGAGGCAAAAAAAAATAAAAATCGTAGGGGTGGAAATGATTCTACGAAGAATTCTAAGCAACTTTGCCCTAGAAACCATAGGTCTAAAATGGATTTCGAGCTTGCGGAAATTCAAAAATATGTTGTGAGTAGTGCTTCACTGCAATGTTTGTTAAAATTTGCTTTAACATGTAAGCATTGTTAACCAGGATAACAGTTCTGCACTTTTTAGATAGGAGTCTTCATCGGCTTTCATTATTTTAAGAAAAAAAATCTCAACATTTTTTTTATTTTTGACTAAACCAATGGCCTTGCAACTCTCTCAATATTTTTTATTTTAAAAAAATATTAGGCGGCTTGGAACAGGAACGAACTCCGACTGGTTAATCAGGGATGGAAAAGGCTCACTTAATCGGGCTCTTATACCAAAAAATGTTAGATCGCTCTTACATATTTAAAAATGTAATTAACTAAAAAATAGCTTCATCTTTGGCTCGTTAAAAAAATTAAAATTAAATATTTAGATATTAGCAAATATTAGCACAAATTGCGAAAAAAAAACATTTGCAAAAAGCGAAATTTTTGCAACAATTTATTCGTTTGCAGAATGTCGATCGCTGATTAACTCTTTTAATTAATTTTCTGTACCATAAAGCCTTTTTGGAATTCCGCCGTTATTTTGTAACTTTTTAAGTGCGGTTTTTTAAATATATAACCTAGGGATTAAATTTTTGTACCATAAAGTCTTTTCAAATTCAGCTATTTATTTGCAATTCTTTACGTGCTTTTTTTTAATTTATAATCTAGGGGCTATAATACACATTTCAAACAACAAAGTTTGGTGGCTAGTTGCAAAAAAAATCGCGAAAAATAAAATTTGCAAAAAGGAAAATTTTTGCATCAATATATTTGTTTGCAGAATCTAAATCGCTGATTACGTTTCCTAATTAATTTTTTGTACCACAAAGTCTTTTTTCGATTTCCGCGAATATTTTGCAATTTTTTAAGTACGTTTCTTTTTAATTTATAATCTAGGGACTATAATACACATTTCATACAACAAAGTTTGGTGGCTAGTTGCAAAAAAAAAAATCGCGAAAAATAAAATTTGCAAAAAAGATAAATTTTTTCATCAATATATTTGTTTGCAGAACGTAAATCGCTGATTAAGTTTTTTAATTAATCTTTTGTACCATAAAGCCTTTTTTCGATTTCCGCGAATATTTTGCAATTTTTTAATTGTGGTTTTTTTAAATTTATAATCTAGGGTCTATAGTACCAATTTTATACATAAAAGTTTGGTGCTTAGTTTAAAAAAAAAAAAAAATTAAAAATAAATCGCGAAAAAAATATTTGCAAAAAGGAAAATTTTTGCGTCATTGTATTCATTTGAAGATTGTTAATCGCTGATTTAGTTTTTTAATTATGTTTTTCTATCACAAAGTCTTTTTTCGCGTTCCCCTATTATTTTGCAATTTTTTAAGTGCGGTTTTTTAAATTTATAATCTACGGAGTATAATGCCCATTTCATAAAACAAAGTTTGGTGGTTAATTGCAAAAAAAGAAAATGTTGCCATCGTTTGCAGAATGTAAATCTTTTAATTAATTTTTTGAACCCCAAAGCCTTTTTTCGCATTCCGATGTTATTTTGCAATTTTTTACGTATGGTTTTTTAAAATTCATAATCTAGGGCTATAATACTGTTGGAATAGTATAATTTCATAGTATAGTTCCATTCTTGATTTTTATAACTAAATTATTATTTTCCATCCCTGGTTACAATCGATGTTTTGAGTCATAGAAAGAGGGCACATAATGACCTGCAAACATTTAAAAGATACCTTCCAAGAAGATATTAAAGCGATATCTTCTATTTGTTATTTGAATGCAAATAATCAAGTAGTATTTACTTTGAAATTGTCTTCCTTTTATCACTTGGAAGATAATTCGGCGATATTAGGAAGAAAATAATTCAAAAATTTTATCTTTTGTCATAACTTTTTATGACAATATTGCGGCAATATCACCTTTGTATCATTTGGAAGATAAAGCAAATTTTTTTGAAATCTTTTATCAATTTGGAAAAAATTAAAACTAAATTTGTACAAAAACAATCAAAAGATTAATAGGAAATAAACTCGTGAAAAGTTAAGATTAATTGCGCGGGAAAAATCGGCTAAGATGAAACCAAAATAATTTATAAGTTGGTCAATGGATTATGTATGCACATATTGTTTTTCAGGCTTAAATTTAATAATGAAAAAATTAAATCGTTTTTTATTGTACTGGGAGTTTATTTAGCGATATCCCTTTTATCTTCCATATGAGTTATTGCTTTCATATTGCCTGGAAGTATTGTTTTAGTGTAACAGTTGTTTCCGACGGAGGAAACTTCCGGAATACGAAATTGATATTGCCGGCAATAAATGTTTTCTTCCTGGCGATATGTTCGCAGAATCTTCTTCGTATTGCCATGTTTGCTGGGTGATATTGGTTTGAATATGTTCTTGTTCCAAGGCACATAATAGAACATATGCTTTCTCAGTGACAGAGAGTCCCCTAATCTCTTTAATATGTATACTCTTTGACTAAACTGCTAAGCTGATGACTAGAGATGAGCGATATTTTCATACCGGTGATTTAATCACAGTTATTGATAAATCACTGGTAACGGCAGTGATCAAATATTTCAAGTCGCAGTTACTCGGAATGTCGTTCTTTTAATATTTTTTTACTATTCTTTCTTGCAAACTTCATTGTCCACAGTAATACATGTCTTTTTTTAATAACAGTGACTTGCTTTCACACTCTTCTGAATAAAACTTAGTTTAACGCAGTTTGTAACTGGAATACTGCTTTTAAAATGTGGTTTATTTTGTTTTATTTCAATAAAGAAATAAATTAAACTCGAGAAAAAGTTTTTCCGGCAAATTTTTGTTAATAAACTTTGAAATGGCCGACAAAATTCGTTTTGGGTTTAACTAAACCAAGTTTAACTGACATCTTAAAAACTCGCCATAAATATTATTTCGTTTATTTATCAGAAAATCGCAGTCTTTTCCATAGAAAAAACGTGATCACGATCACAGATTAAAAGAACAACGATTTGCAAATCAAATTCACTGAGAACAATGTTACTGAAAAATCGCCGGATCGCCCATCTCTATTACAAACCCGTGATCACGGTCACTGTTTAAAAGAACGGTGATTTGAAAATCACGATCACTGGTAGCAGCGTTATTCAAAAATCACCGGATCGCTCATCTCTACTGATGACATAAATCTGCCTAAAAATGAGCGCACGCTACAGGTTGGTATGCAGGGTTACCGCTGAGAATTTTGAAAAAGTAGCACAAAGTCGTTTTTTCAAAATAAAGTCGCACAAAAAAGTCATTTTTCAAAAAAAAAAGTAGCATACTTTTTTTTAACGGTTTCTATTTAAACAAAACAAATCCAACGAAAAGAAATAACAATTTAAATAAAAAAAAATAAGAAATCCAGCGAAAAATTTATTATTTTGGAAATTTGTTTCTGTGTTTTTTACAAGTTCATTAATGGGAACTCATTCTTCTATTTCTAAAATTTAGGATTAAACTAATATTTTTTATAATTCCAATTTTGCATTGCTATTAATTTCATTCGTATTTGAACTAATTTTGAAAGCTAATTTTTAGTAATCTGTGTTTCTTAATTTCAAAATTTTGCTAGTTAGTTCAAATAATATTTGTTTTTAAATCATTGATGGAACTTATATTAAGTATTAAATTAGCATTTGTCGTAAATTTGTCACTTTTCTATGGATTAAACTTCAAAAATCTTACTACACTGAGAGAATTATCTGCATGATATCAATGAATTTTTGCATTAGATCTATGAATTGTCACTGGAATTCGTCCATTGAAACTTTTCATTAAATTAATGCAATTTTTCATAAAAGTTAATGAAAAATTTCATAATATTTATTAAAAATTTAATACGACTAATGAAAAAGTTTCATTAAAAATATTTTCATTAAAACTTTGAAGCTTTTTCATACAGTTTAAAAAATTTTTCATTCCTATTGTGAAGAACATTTCATTAGTTTAGTGAAAAAATATCATTAAAACTCGCCCAAGGAATTTTCTCCGTGTATTTTAAAACGATAGCACATTAACACTTAAACTTTGAATTCCTTTATTATATTTTCATGTCTCTGCTATAAGCGAGATACAGCACAGTGGCCAAAAATTCGTCCCTCCGTAGCTATAAATTTCTCCTTAAACTACATTTACACACGAGAGAAAACTGCTAGAGATAGAGCAAAAAACACCTATAATTTGCTTAAATCATTCACAATGGAGATATTTCGAAGTGTATTTTACTATATCTCCAGTAGTTTTTTCTCGCGTGCAAAAGTGTCTTTATAATCTACAACTCTCAATAATAAATATGGTAATATCTTGGGTTGGATCCGGAGTGTCCAAAAATCCACATTTTAAGCGATATTTTACTAGAAATTTTTTACACCAAGTAAAATTTCTCTTGAATTTATCCTAAATTCTTTACTTAAATTGCCCATATATTTAGCAGCTTGCTAAAATTTAGTCTACACGTGTGAAAAATGTTAGATTTGACATGATCTGTTAAATCTAATTAAATATCATTCTATATAATTATTTTATTACTGACTTTACAAAAAAGGGGGAAAAAGTCGCACAAAGTTAGGAAAAGTGGCAAAATTAGGCTGGTTTGAAAAAGTCGCACATAAAGTCAAAGGCCGTCAAAAAGGTTGCAAATTGCAACTTTAGTCGCACAACGGTAACACTATTGGTATGTTAAGATATTTTAATAAAATTCGGTATACCGATTTATATCATCCCAGGGACGAAGCATATTAATTTTGTTTGAAATTGGTCCACGTTTGGACTTAGTGCCCATATAAAGTACCCCCAAAATTGGTTTTTCGCACTCTACATGTTACAAATACGAAGTTAATGAAATTCGGTTCATCGACTTATATCTGCCCAAGGTCGAAGTCTGTTGATTATGGTTAATATCTGTCCATGTTTATACCTAGTGCCCATAAAAAGGTTCCTCCCAAAAATATTTTTTGCATACTACAGGTCTCAAATACGAATATATTGTAATGAAATTAGGTACGCTAATTCACATGGGCATAAGAACAAAGCCTGTGCATGCCGACTATACGATACCCTACACTAGTCTGGTTGAGAGCCAAACAGCTTCTTCCTTGGGCCGATATAAGTCTGTGTACCAATTTGTATCAAAGTATCTTAATATTTGCGACCTTCAGCTAGAGAATATGCCCATTTTTGTGGGATCTTTATACGGGCACTAGGTCTAAACATGGACCGATTCCATATAAAATCAATAGCCTTTATTCGTGGGCCCATTTAAATCCGTGTATAAAATTTCATTAAAATATCTTCGTATTTGCGACCTGTAGTGTGCAAACAATATAATTTTGGGGGAACCTTTATATAGGCACTAGGTCAAACCATGGACCGATTTGAACCAAAATAAATAGGCTTTGTCCTTGGGCCGAAATTAGTCGGTATACCAAATTTTGTAGAAATATCTTAATATTTGCGCAAAAAAATATGTGGATATACAGACAGACGGACGGACATACAGATATCGTTATATCGAAACAAAATGTTATTCTGGGTCAATCGGTATACTTAAAGGTGGTTAGTTTCAATATTTTTTGGAATTATAAACATCAGCACAAACTTATTATACCCTGTCCATGTACTGGTGTAGGGTATAATTAATAAAACTTATTCACTCATAAAGCACCACTTACAAAATATTTTGGAATTTCCGCAAGCTCGAAATCCATTTTAGACCTATGGTTTCTAAGCAACATTTTATATTTAAAGCTTTTTTGGCATCATTAAGGCACCAAACGAAAATTCTCAAATACCATCGCTCATCTACTCATTTTTATTTTCCTTTGGTCTTTAACTTTTTACAAATTATATTTTCTTCACCCTTTTCATTTTGCTCATCTATTTCACCATCTTTTTTTTCTTAACTAGCTAGCCAAATTCTTAGAATTTCTAGAATTTTTATTTTAATTTTTGTTAAATTTTATTATATTTATGATATATATTCTAGAGATGAGCGATCCGGTGATTTTTGAATAACGCTGCTACCAGTGATCGTGATTTTCAAATCACCGTTCTTTTAAACAGTGACCGTGATCACGGGTTTGTAATAGAGATGGGCGATCCGGCGATTTTTCAGTAACATTGATCTCAGTGAATTTGATTTGCAAATCGTTGTTCTTTTAAACTATGATCGTGATCACGTTTTTTCTATGGAAAAGACTGCGATTTTCTGATAAATAAACGAAATAATATTTATGGCGAGTTTTTAAGATGTCAGTTAAACTTGGTTTAGTTAAACCCAAAACGAATTTTGTCGGCCATTTCAAAGTTTATTAACAAAAATTTGCCGGAAAAACTTTTTCTCGAGTATAATTTATTTCTTTATTGAAATAAAACAAAATAAACCACATTTTAAAAGCAGTATTCCAGTTACAAACTGCGTTAAACTAAGTTTTATTCAGAAGAGTGTGAAAGCAAGTCACTGTTATTAAAAAAAGACATGTATTACTGTGCACAATGAAGTTTGCAAGAAAGAATAGTAAAAAAAATATTAAAAGAACGACATTCCGAGTAACTGCGACTTGAAATATTTGATCACTGCCGTTACCAGTGATTTATCAATAACTGTGATTAAATCACCGGTATGAAAATATCGCTCATCTCTAATATATTCTAATGTTATACTTATGCTATACTTTTGTCTTGTCTGTATGGACGCTTTTAAATGGCGTTACTATTAAAATTATGACTTTGTTTTATGATACATATACCGACTTGAACTATAAAAGAATTATATTCTTATTGTTCTAATAATGAAATAAATAAAATAATAATTGTTAGTTTAGCATGTTTTCTACGTATTTAATGTATTTATTTTTAGTTCAATTATTATTATAATTTTTATTTTAATCAAATGTTATTTTTATTTATTTATTTTCAAACTATGTAATTAACCTTTTAAAATTCGCATACTGTAATCATAAGATATAAATCTTGTTGTATGGGATAGTCAAATAAATAAAATAAATAAAAAAAAAAAAATCCAATCCGATTTCGATCGGTAATACTTGCCAGTATGTCAAGTATTATCGATTGGAAACTAATCTCAATCTTCATAATAATGTGGAATTCCTTGACAAAAATAATACTGAACACCATTTAAATTTTCTTAAATAAAAACTTTATTTAATTTTTACTTTTCTTCGTGTTTCCCTCACGAATTCATTAAAAATTAATTTAAAAAACTATATTTTCTTTACTTCTTGTCGCTGGAGATAGAGCTCTTTGACTCGCGCATGGAAGCAGAACGGCGTCTTTTGGCTTCTTCACGCTTAGCTTTGTTTTCCTTCTTTCTTTGAGCCAACAATTTGGCATAATCGGCAGCGGCTTCCTTGGATGCTACTTGACGTTTCTTTTTCAAGGCAACACGTCTGCGCTTGCGTTGCAGGGTAATTGGAGTAATGAGTCGTTGGATTTTGGGAGCCTTTGAGGTGGCCTTCTTGCCATCTTTGGCAGGAAGGGGGCGACGCACAACAAAACGACGGACATCGTCTTCTTTGGACAAGTTGTACAACTTGCGGATCTTGCTAGCTCTCTTGGGACCCAATCGTCGGGGAACAGTGGTGTCGGTAAGACCGCCAATGTCTTTTTCACCCTTCTTGACGATGACTAAAGCCAAGACGGACATGTTGGCATCGACAATGCAACCACGAACTGATTTCCTTTTACGTTCACCAGTACGGCGAGGACGATAGCAGGAGTGTCCCTTCTTCAACAATAAACGTACACGACCTATAAACAACAAGTCCTATTAGTTTAAAAATTTACATAGTTTTATCATAACTTACCATGAGTCAAGACACCTTGTTTCATGGGGAAACCTTGTTTGTCGTTACCGCCGGCAATACGGAGCATATATCCTTTCCATTCGTCACCGAGAATATCGGCTTCGACAACTTGACCCATACGCTTCTCATAGAATACACGCAATTTGTGTTCATCGACAACTTCGAAGAGTTTTTGACATCCCGTTGCGGGAAAGGAAACGTTGAGCTATAATAAATTAAAATTCATATAAACAATTTTGTTGTCGGTTGCTATCAATAAGTTAGGCATATACGACTTAAATGTTCAACACAAAAAAACAATATACAGTTTTAATATTGCGCAAAAGCATTAATGTGACAATTACAATTCTGTGTATTTTGTTGGATTGCAAACAAAAACTGCAATATTTTGCACTTGCACTTTCGCAAGACCAAATGCATCAAACACCGCTAATTATTCCAAAATCAGTATTGTAACACAAAAGCCATCCAGGCCAAAAAACGTATTACATAGTAATAACCAGGGCAGTGACTTTCATGCACTTAAAAATCTAAAATATACGCATAAAATATGCTGTAAAAAATGCAAAATATGCATCTAAATGGAAATATGCACTAAAAACCAAAAAAATTGCACTAAAGATTAAAAAAATGCACTCAAATTGATCGATTTTAAATAATCATATTTATTACTCGAGAGCGTTTGGATAAACATTAAATCCAATATAAATGTCTAAATAGATGACAAGTGGAAGTTTTCCTTCTAGTTAAGTACTGTGTTAAAGTTTGCTAATTCTTCCTTTAATTAATTTAAATTCCGTGCAATAAATATACAAGAACTTCATAATATATGTAAGAATATGAAAAATAAACCGGACTTTAATAAAGTAACAATCAAGATTATTATAGATAATTGGAACATAACAGGAAATGCAATACTGTATATAATAAATAAATCTCTAGAAACTGGAATTTTTCCAACAAACTGGAAGGAATCTATGGTGACACCAATTCAAAAAGTTTTAAAAACGAAAAAATGTGAAGAGTATCGCCCAATAAATACGTTAAAAACATGTGAGAAAATACTTGAGAAAGTGGTAAAAATACAGCTGGGAAAATATATGGAAGAAAACAACCTATTTTCGAAATATCAATCTGGGTTTCGAAGAAAATTCTCGTGTGAAATCGCAGTGAACTATGTAATAAGTAGATGCAAGAATATGCAGAAAGACAACAAAATAATGGCAATTTTCTTAGATTTCAAAAGAGCTTTTGAAACAATAGATAGAGAGATATTAATACAAAAACTATATATGTACGGTATCCAAGGTAATGAACTGCAATGGTTTGAATCATATTTAATGGAAAGAAGTCAAACGACAAAAGTAAACAATATAAAATCAGTAACGAATTTGGAGTTCCACAGGGTTCGATTTTGGGGGCATTATTATTTATAATATATATGATATGCCAAATATATTAGAAAAATGTGAAATAGTTCTTTATGCGGATGATACATTGATTTTTACGGAAGCGGATACGCCAGAAAAATGTCAGGATAATATATTGCACGATATAACAAGTATAAATAAATGGCTTAAAATTAATAAATTAAAACTAAATGAAAATAAAACAAAATTATTGGAAATAAACATGAACAGTAATTTGATAAAAATTAATAATGAAGAAATAGAGAAAGTAAATAGCATAAAATATCTCGGTTTTATTATAGACAAAGACTTAAAATTTAAAGAACACATCGAATTTATATGTAGAAAAATTGGCAAAAAAAATAGGATTTTTTAAACGAATAAGAAATAAAATTTCAATTATTAGGGCTGTAAATATTTATAACGTAATGATTAAACCACACTTTGAATTCGGTTCCACAATTATATATTCATGCTGCACAAGACAACAAATAGAAAGATTACAAAAACTGCAGAACAAAGCAATGCGTTCTATTTTAAAATGCAATCGGTATACGTCAATACAATATATGCTTAACACTCTAAAATGGCTTAATATACAACAACGTCTGGAGTTAAACACGCTAAATTTTATTCAAAAAATGAAGAAGGGGAATGCACCGCAGTATTTATGTGAACAATTAAGATACGTTGGAGAAGTACAACAATATGGTCTTAGAAACGTGCAAAACTTTAGGATACAACGAGTAACAACGAATGCAATGCAACGATCCCTGTTTTATAAAGGTCTAAATTTATATAATATGTTACCTAACAATGTTAAAAGAGAATTAAATATAAATGTTTTTAAAAAGGAAAGTGCACAATTTGTAAAATATAATATACCACAGAGCTTTTAGCTAAATTTGTATATAAAATTTAATAGGAATAATTTGTAAAGTATTTTAAATGCTACTAAATAAATAAAATAAATAAAAAAAATATTCATTTTTTATTAAATCTTATTTTTAGTTTTTAAAAAAATATGCATTTAATGAAAAATATGCAATAAAAATAATAAAATATGCACTTAAAAGTAAAATATTCAAAAATATGCATTTGTACCAAAATATGCAACAACAAATCGATGTCATTTTGTTGCAAATTCTTTGATTCGGAAAAGTATTTGGTCAAAATCATTTTTAGATTAATGACTGCAAACATGCATTTGCATGAAAGTCGCTGCCCTGGTAATAAACTATCCGTATAAGAATTAAGCCCTGGTTTATGTATTACGAAAATGCTCTAAACGAAAGCAAAGTAACGAAAATTTGTTTTTGTTTCCTTTCCCATGTATTTTTGACGAAAGTGATTGTCAACTTCTTTCGTTTAGACTATTTTCGTAATAGATAAACAGGTCCTAAAACTAAAAATTATTCCGAAATATAAATAAAGTGTAACGAAATGGCTCAGAAATTTATAAACATATAACTGCATTAAAAAATCTGATATGTGACAGTTGCTTGTGAAGTAATCAGAAGTTTTCACCTGTAATTACGGTTGTTTTCTATAGAAAAATACAAAACAATTGTTGTTATGAGTTATTAAAGAAAACTATTTTTTTTTCTTTCCAAATATGCCAATTATTTCACAAATGAAAAAAAATCTCAATATCGATAAGGGGCTACAAAATTTTTTTCAAAAAAATTTTTAAATCATTCCCAAGGCGTTAATTCATAATGGTTGGTAAGTCAGTGTTTTTCGTGTAACATGTAAAAAAGTTACGTTTGGACCCAAATATCTTTTGTGTTGTAATGGGTTAATAATAATAAAAAAATGTCATCTAAGACATTTCTATTACCTTTCCAATGGTGTATATATTATCCCAATCCGACTATAAACGACAAAGATATAGCCAAGTCCATTTTCAAACTTTGCACCGAAATAACTCCCGACATAGGCGTTTCCGCAAAAAAAAATATATCGTAGGACTCCCAAAAAGGAGTTCTAACAGTGGTGAAAATTTGGAGTCAAACGGTGAGGTGCCCATAGACTCAACTTTAGCCAATTAGTAGTATTTGCAACCGATTATGGCCTTTCAGCTTGGTTGTTGTAATAAATTGAAATTCAAAAATTGTTCAAAGAAATTTTAAAGCCTTTTGTCAATTTGTATTTAGTTTAGAATTTATTTAGCCACCTCGCACAGGGCCTTGATATTTTCTGAATTTTAATTGATGATTTCTGAACACACACACTTGAGTACGGGAACATTTTTAAGTTACCGCGGTAAAGTACGTGAAGACACATTTTAACCAATAATTTATACTATTAACAAAAAACAGCCTGAAATCGTTCAGATTTATTTTTGTAATAATCGGTAATCGGCCAAATTAAAGCCGATTAGCGGTTACTGGCCGATTGTGAATTTTTCGCCAAAGTCGGTTAATCGGTCGGACACTAATCCATACTAATTCCAAACAATGTGATAGCTTGGTAACTTTGCCAAGGTTTACTAAATATGGATTTTTTAATAAATCCGCACCATATTACAAAATTTTATAATTCCTCCACAATGCGCTCATCGAATACAATCATTTCAATATTCGCGTTGCCATGACATATATCGGGAGTCAGTTTTGAACTAAAATCACTCCTGACCAAAACAAACATTTTTTTGTATCAACAGTTTCATCTGTGGCGAAAATTTCAATCGGCCAGTTGCACATAAACTTAATTTCAACCAAACTTTTCAACTTTTTTATTAACACTTAAAAAAAATTTATTAGTGCCAATTTTTATCAGAACTATAACATTAGAAAAATTACAATCCATGTTAATTCTAATAATCAATTAATAAAATACACACAATTTTTATGGTATTGACAGTTAAGCGCCCATATCAGCTTTTTGCAAACGTATTTCACAATTTTAAACACTGGTTTTCATAAAAATTTACACACCTTCATTTTTTAATGTCTGTTTTAGAGCAATACCAAACTGAAAGGAAAGGAAGCAAAAGGGAACGGAAAGAAAAAAAATGTCATAAGTTGTCAAATTTAAATAAAATCAATATGGCAACGCTGGAATATATAGGTGGCAAATCTTTGGCGTCTACTCTGTCTTACAGCGTTGCATTCGAGGCATAGAACAGCACCACCATAGTATACTGGATAGTACACCGAAAAAATTTCTCAGTTACAGGCTACTAAATTTTCAACTGAGCTTCAGTTAGGAATAGTTTACATTAGCTGTGTTTGGACGGCAAGCTATCAACGTTGTCTTATGTCATTCCCATACAAATTTGACATTAGCCAACGTTTAGTGTTAACTCTTAAACAAACACAGCTATTATAGGATTGAGTGCTAGGATCTGTCAAAAAAACCGTGTGCTTAAGATTTTTTTGGCAGTCCCAGCAAAACCTTGGTAATGGGTTTGACCTTTTTCACACATTACCTGGCAATGGTTACCCCTTTACCCTTGGTTTTACTTAGAAACTTAAAGTAATACGTTACTAATATTGTGATACATCAATACTTATGTGGCAGGTATGAAATAATGAGTTACCGATATGGAGATAATTCACTACTTATTTGGAGCCTTTAAAATAATAAATTACCGATATTGTGTTTTATAATAACTTATTAATAAGTGTAAAAATAATAAGTTATTGGTATTGCATAATATAACTACTTATTATGCGAAAGTACGATTTAATAAAAATTTAGAATCTAATTACATTGCTCGGATCGGTGTATTTTTAAACAAAGTCATTACTGGTAACGTCTTATTTTATTCCTTATACATATGTAACCAATGAAATATGTACTAATGTGTAATGACTTACTTAACTCTATAAAAGTATGTACTTATTTTAGCTAACTAGTGAATTTAATATTACAAGTAACAACTTATTTCAGTACTTCCTTCGTAATCACTTATTTGATCCTCTACCGGTACGACTTAGGCAACCATTTACCCCCAATGACTCCTCCATGTTAAAATAATGTGTTATGCGACCAAAGTGTAAGTAGTTACAATTTTTGGTTTCTTAATACATTTCCCTTTACCTGGTAATAGAAGGTTTTGCTGGGGTCATACGATTATTTTGGCAGTCATAAGATTTGTTATCGGATTTCTCATTTTTAGACTTTTTTCAAAAAATCATTCTCTCTAATAAGATTTGCACACACAAAGTCATCCCTGTTAAGTTAGCTCTCTCACATTTAAAGTCTTTAAGATTTTAATTAGGATTATATTTCCAGTGTTATGATTTCTTTTACTTAAAATCATATGACTCAATCCTATAATGTAAACGGCTCTTTACCGAGCTTCAGTTGATCGATTAAGTTGAAGTTAACCAATTTGATTTTGAAAATTTAATTTAACGAGCCTTCAGTTAAAATGAAACAAAATTTTAAATTAGTAGCAAATACCGGTTAAATTAAAATAACAAATATTTTTATGGTTGTTAATAAATAAAACCAAATGGAATTTTTTGTAATAACCCAACAAACCAAACGATATCGTTGCGAATTCGTAACGATATCATTTCGATGATACATTTGTCCGAGAATGATATCATTAACGATTCATAAGTAATAGGTACTGTGAAGAAAAATGCACATTCGTTAATGATATCATTTTTCATGAAATAACGATATCGTTATGGTATCGAAACTATCAGGCAGTGCGATAATATTTTCGTCAATTTTTGTCGTTATTTTATCACTATTCGATGAAAATGTGATATCCTTAACGATATCGAAATAAAGAAGTATATATGATCCCCTCAATTCATAAATGCTTTGTAAAGGTATAGCAGGTTTACAAAACATCATTATACCCTACACCACTATGTGGTCAGGGTATTATAACCTAAGAAACATTTTTACGGACTCTCCGGCACGTACGGATTCATGAATCCGGCTTTTACGGCACGTTAACTGTCCGTAAGGTACGTATCCGTAAATGCTTGTACGTATACGGAACATTAACGGACCGTATAAATGGATTTTCGAACACAATACGTTTTAACTCCGTGTTGGTGTATCCGTTTCCGTACCTTTAAATACGGATTTCATCGGTTTGTTTACAAAATAAAAAATTTTTGTAAAGTCGGTGAAAATATTATTATAATGGGAATATATGGAGAATATGCAATAGAGGGAATTCTTTCTATCACACCATTAATCAAACAACATCAAGTAACAAGGTAAGATTTATGAAACTTAATGTTTCACAATGTTTTGTGTATAACATGTGAGAATTTGCATCGTGTACACAGTCTAACACCATAACTAATTTATTGTATCTTTTCCATATAGATGTTGGATTTTACTCCAGGTCCCTAAACGCTGGATAGATAGGTAAACCGATCTAGATGTGCTAAATATTGTAATTATAAATAATAATTATTAATGAATTTATAAAAAAGAAATAAAAGTACTTTGTATTGAAAATAATAAACATATGGTCTATTTTTTTTTGAAAAAATCGGTAGAATATGGACAAGGAAATACTCCGTTATTACACGACATATCGGTCCGGAAACGGTCCGGCATTGACGGACCTTCAGCGGACTAGTCCGTTTTTTACATGACATAACAGTCCGTAAACGGTCCGTCATTGACGGACTTTAAACGGACTTGTCCGTTTTTAACACGACATACCGGTCCGTAAACGGTCCGTCATTGACGGATTTTCAACGGATTCGAATCAGTTTCGATGTTCCTTATGTTCCGTTTTCTGGTCCGTATACGGATCCAGAAAACGGTACGTATACGGAGTTGGATTCCGTTTATGACGGACCGAAAACGGTGCGTAAACGGAACGAATTGTTTGTTGGGTTGTTTATACGCTGCAGGTCGCAAATATTAAGATATTTTGATGAAATTTGGTACACAGACCTATGTTGGCCCAAGGACGAAGCCAATTGATTTTGGTTAACACCGGTCCATGTTTAGACCTAGTGCCCATATAAGGGTCCCCCCAAAATTGGCTTGGTTACAAACTGCAGGTCGCAAATATTAAGATATTTTAATGAAATTTGGTTCGCTGACTCACATTATAGAAAATTTTGACACAAGTCCCATTTTAACCCATTCGAATTTCGGATCCAAATATTAGTTGGCTTTTAACCAGACTGGTGTAGGGTATTGTATAGTCGGCATGGCCGACTTTAACCTTTTCACTCGTTTTCATACAAAATTTGTTCAATAAACCTCCTATAATTTTACAAAGCGTTTATGAATTTAGGTGGATATCTTTAACGATTAAATTATAACAATCAAATGTGATTTTTTTAGAAAATTTATCGTTATTTTGAAAAATTATGATATCATTACGAGTTCATATTTTTGTATCATAAACGATAACAAATATGATACTTAATATGAATTCGTTAACGATACTGTATCGTTTTATGGTTTATTGGGAATTACACTATTTATTTAAAAAAAACAAAAATGAAATCACAATTGCCATACCCTTAATAAATGTATTCCATACTTTGTCTTCTTCCATTGTCAGCATGCACTCAGATTTTAAAAATTTGTCCCATGGATAAAGTTTTTATATCTACACCCAAAATATTCCTTAGTTGAATATGACGAATATTTCAACTATCTCATAGGTGAAATACACTCAGGGAATTAATCACTCAGGGAATCAACTGCAAATGACAGTTAAAATAACTGCATTTGCACTTAAAAAGGTGTAGACTACATTTGCAGTTAAATTAACTGCAATATGAAGTTATTTTTAACTGTTAAAAATCAACTGACAAATGTAGTAAAGACAACTACAAATGCAATTGAAACAACATACATGCAAATTATTGTAAAACTGTACAAACAGCTGCAAATGTAGTTAAAAAACATAAATAAAAATTATTTTAAAAATTATTAATTTAATAAAATACAAATTTATGTAAACACTCCTAACTTAATTTTATTCTATTTAAAATTGAGAAATAAAAATTTACACTAATGTCACACTCAGGGAATTATGTAGGTAAAATCAACTGCAAATGGCAGTTAAAATAACTGCATTTGCACTTAAAAAGGTATAGACTACATTTGCAGTTAAATTAACTGCATTATGAGGTTATTTTTAACTGTTAAAAATCAACTGACAAATGTAGTAAAAACAACTACAAATGCAATTGAAACAACATACATGCAAATTATTGTAAAACTGTACGAACAATTGCAAATGTATTTAAAAAGCATAAATAAAAATTATTTTAAAAATTATTAATTTAATAAAAAACAAATTTATTTATTCTATAATAAATTTAAAATTGAGAAATCAAAATTGACACTTAATGTTACTTTTATTTTTCACTATTAAGATATTGTAGATGTCCGTCTGTGAGGGATGAAATATGGTGTTGTTTGACTTCCTTTTTTTTCTCCAGGTAGAAAGGGATGAGAATGTAAAAGAACTGAAAGAAAATAAATACAATATTTTTTTAACATTCCCGTAAATAAATTTATATTTTATATTATAAAACTTAACTTATTATTTTAATAATTTAATAAAAAATATATACACTCAGAAAAGTTCTGCAGTTACTACATGACAGTTATTTATGTAGTAATGCGGTTGTAGTTATTTTAACTACAATTGTAGTTAATTTACTTAGAACAAAATTTTTCAATGTTTTTGACAGTTATTTTTTTAAACAAACTACAAAAATTACTACATTGTAGTAACATTTATTTTATGCAGTTATTTTGAATTTTATTTACAAATACTTAAATTTTCAAGTGTGTATGCACACACACGAAGCAAACAGAAGTATGTGTATGAATCACTTGTTTAGAAATTTCTAGTGAAAGAATATGAGTATAACATGTTTTCTCTTGTCTTAGTCATAAAACAACGCCAAAGAGTGAGCACGAGTAATACGGAAAAGGTTATATATTTTTTATTAAATTACTAAAATAATAAGGTAAGTTTTATAATATAAATTTATTTACGGGGAATGTTAAAAAAATATTGTATTTGTTTTCTTTCAGTTTTTTTATATTCTCATCCCTTTCTACCTGGAGAAAAAAAAGGAAGCCAAACAACAGCATATTTCATCCCTCACAGACGGACATGTACAACAATATCTTAATAGTGAAAAAAAGTGACATTAAGTGTAAATTTTGATTTCTCAATTTTAAATTTTTTATAGAATAAAATTAAGTTAATAGTGTTTACATAAATTTGTTTTTTTTATTAAATTAATAATTAAAAAAAAAAAATTTTATTTATATTTTTTTAACTACATTTGCAAGTTGTTTGTACAGTTTTACAATAATTTGCATGTATGTTGTTTCAATTGCATTTGTAGTTGTTTTTACTACATTTGTCAGTTGATTTTTAGCAGTTAAAAATTACTTCATATTGCAGTTAATTTAACTGCAAATGTAGTCTACACCTTTTTAAGTGCAAATGCAGTTATTTTAACTGTCATTTGCAGTTGATTTTACCTACATAATTCCCTGAGTATATATTTGTAAAAAAAATTCAAAATAACTGCATAAAATAAATGTTACTACAATGTAGTAGTTTTTGCAGTTTGTTTAAAAAAAATAACTGTCAAAAACATTGAAAAATGTTGCTCTAAGTAAATTAACTACAATTGTAGTTAAAATAACTACAACCGCATTACTACACAAATAACTGTCATGTAGTAACTGCAGAACTTTTCTGAGTGCACTTTTATTTTTCACTAGTAAGATATTGTTGTAGATGTCCGTCTATGAGGAATGAAATATGGCGTTGTTTGGCTTCCTTTTTTTTCCAGGTAGAAAGAGATGAGAATATAAAAGAACTGAAATAAATACAATAATTTTTAATAATCCCGTAAATAAATTTATATTATAAAACTTACCTTATTATTTTAATAACTTAATAAAAAATATATAAACTTTTCCGTATTATGCGTCCTCACTCTTTGTCGTTGTTTTATGACTAAGACAAGAGAAAACATGTTCTACTCATATTCTTTCACTAGAAATTTCTAAACAAGCGCGTCATATACATGCTCCTGATTGCTTCGTGTGTGTGCACACACACTTGAAAATATAAGTATTTGTAAAAAAATTCAAAATAACTGCATAAAATAAATGTTACTACAATGTGGTAGTTTTTGTAGTTAGTTTGAAAAAATAACTGTCAAAAACATTGAAATATTTTGCTCTAAGTAAATTAACTACAATTGTAGTTAAAATAACTACAACCGCATTACTACACAAATAACTGTCATGTAGTAACTGCAGAACTTTTCTGAGTGTACCCCTAACTAAAGTATAGTTGAATTGATTTAATTGATTCTAAGTAATTTGTATGTCAAAAAAATGGTGGATATCAACTATATCTTATTTAAAAATGGTTACCAAACACTAACGACATCGTTATTTTTATTCTATTTTATTGAAATAAATATTAGACCAAAATATTGACGTTTTTTTTATTAAAATTATTTCAAATAAAACAACACCACCAACATTTCAAAATTAATTGAAATTTTTGCATATGAACAGGATCATTATACACTCAGGGAATTATGTAGGTAAAATCAACTGCAAATGACAGTTAAAATAACTGCATTTGCACTTAAAAAGGTGTAGACTACATTTGCAGTTAAATTAACTGCAATATGAAGTAATTTTTAACTGTTAAAAATCAACTGACAAATGTAGTAAAAACAACTACAAATGCAATTGAAACAACATACATGCAAATTATTGTAAAACTGTACAAACAACTTGCAATTGTAGTTAAAGAAACATAAATAAAATTTTTTTTTAATTATTAATTTAACAAAAAAACAAATTTATGTAAACACTATTAACTTAATTTTATTCTATAATAAATTTAAAATTGAGAAATCAAAATTTACACTTAATGTCACTTTTTTTCACTATTAAGATATTGTTGTACATGTCCGTCTGTGAGGGATGAAATATGCTGTTGTTTGGCTTCCTTTTTTTTCTCCAGGTAGAAAGGGATGAGAATATAAAAGAACTGAAAGAAAATAAATACAATATTTTTTTAACATTCCCCGTAAATAAATTTATATTATAAAACTTACCTTATTATTTTAGTAACTTAATAAAAAATATATAACCTTTTCCGTATTACGCGTGCTCACTCTTTGGCGTTGTTTTATGACTAAGACAAGAGAAAACATGTTATAGAGATTAAGCACAATACAAATGGAAAAGAAATCTTAAATCGTGACGGAAAAAAGTGAACAAAATAGCAACGGAAACGGAATCTCACTTTTACAACACAGAACACATAGAAAGTCAAGTTGGTTATATTTTATATTTTTCTTCTTGATACATTCCAACGTATTGTTGTTGTTTTACATTAGTTAGAATAAAAGGCGGTGAAAGTGTTATTGTGTTATTGCTGTTTTTTATATATTTTATAAATGTATAAAGTTAAATCCTTTGATACTACACCGAAAACATTTCTCAGTTACTGTCTACTAAATTTTCAACTGAGTCTCAGGTGAAATACCCCTAACTGAAGCTCTGTTATTAAAATTAATTGAAAATAACTAATATTTTTTAAAAATAAATAAAAATAATAGCTCAGTTAAAAACAACGAACGTATTAATTATTTTGAAATATCCATGGAATTTAGTTAACTATAACCGATTTAAAGATTTAATAGAAATTTAACATCATGTTTTCATCTAAATTTTAATATTTTGCAATACTTTATTTTATATTTTGACTTTATAATTTGTTTACACATTCACACAAAATACAAGTGTATTTTTTGTTGTGATTAATTGGATGCTGCGTTTTTCCATCACACTAAAAACCTCCAGATAGTTGCACCTGCACGAATTTATGGACCACAATCTCGATCTAAACAATAACGTATACGTTTTACTAAATTCCAGAAAATATTTAACAAATTATCTCACCGTGGACTGAGCAAATTAAATAAACTGGAAATCTATGCTGGAAATATATTTAAAATTTTGGTTTCTCTTCAAATTTGAAAATATAATTATAAAAATTCTTGACAATTTCAAATTTGTTTATTTTTATTTACAGGGTAACAGAAAAAATAATTTTATTTAACAGAAATATTAGTTGATAGCAATTATTTCAGTTAAATTATTTTTTCTCCGTTTTAACTGGGGAATTCTTTAACTGAGCAACTGAGAAATTTTATCGGTGTACTAATACATGTGCATGACAAAATCAACCATGTTATCGTACTATACTTGTACTGTGATTGAAATTGTGTGAAAATCTGGCAGCATTAGTAAAATAATCTGAGAGTAAAAACAGGAGAATAAGAAATTCCGTTGAGAAAATAAAATAAGTTTTATCTCTCACGGAAATCGTTGCACGATTTTAATTGTCAAATTGTATGGAAAAAAACGGGCACCTTTACTTCTTCTCATTTATTTAAATTTTTCTTGAATTTTCTGTCAAAGTTGAAATAATAATACGAACTTTACAAAAAATAAAAAAAAAAATTTCACAATGTTTGTAGTAAAATTTTAAATAGCAACTTCGTTATAATTTAGTCTTCAAAATTTTGAAATATTAGTTTGGTGCTTTTTTACCCCTTTTTGGTTATTTTTTGAACCTGCTTTACACGATTTTAGAAATCTAAAATGTTTTTTTAAATTCTTTACTTAAATTTTTCAAAAAATTAATATCGTGCTTTTTTACCGCATTTTTGGTAAATTTTTACCCTTTTTACCCGTTTTCACAATGCTCACGGTCCTTTCTTGCCTTCAAGAGTTGGCAACACTGCTAGAAATTTCTAAACAAGTGATTCATACACATACTTCTGTTTGCTTCGTGTGTGTGCATACACACTTGAAAATTTAAGTATTTGCAGTGTTGCCACTTTTTGAATAATTATTCAAAAACGGGACTGTTTACACATTCGTTGGATAATTTTTGAAAAATGATATTTTTGTGTAGTTTTTGTGTAATTTCACTTTTTATAGAAATTTCCGCAAATTTTTAAAAGTCCCGGAGCTTTTTAATAAATTAATAAAAATTAGTCGATATTTAGACGAAACGAGTTTGTCAGTGAAACATTTACCACAAATGTCCATTTTCTGGTGAATTACTTTTGTAGATTTTTTCAACACTAAACTCAATTTAGAAGAAATCAAAAGTGGTGTTATGTATTTATTTTTTGTTTTGTTTAACTCCCGGTTTCCACATGCAAGTGCAAGTTCGAAAAACTCAATACACTCACCCTTTTTCACTAATACTATCACACTTATACGACTTGCGGCTCAACTTGCAAGTAAATTTTGAAGACAGTGGATTTTTGATACTTGCGGCAAGTGAAATGACAGAATAAAGAAAACAATGTTGCCTAGTATTGTTTTCTATTAATTTACTAGTATTTGGTAAAATAAAAGTTGTAATGCAACTGATTTTGTATTTATTTGTAAAAAAAAGTAAAAAAGAACGGAACGGCATATCTTACTGGTAATTTAAAATATCATTTTTAAAAATTTTTGAAAAGAAAAATTGTTAGAACAAAATTTTTCCCAGTTTTGTTAGAATATTGAATACTTGGCAATACTGGAGTGCTATTTAGTGACGACCTATGCCTTCCACGACATTTTAAAAATGAACTTGCAGCAAGTAGTGTGGACACATGTAAAATTTTCATGTTTTTTCGGTAATTTTCGAAATTTTCGGTGATAATACGTATTCTCAACTTGCAACCATTTACTTGCATGTGGAAACAGGGGGTAAAGCACCGCCTTTTTATTTTTTGCAAAAATAATTGTCAAGCTTCTTTTCAAAATACTTATGGTTTTCAAGAACATTTAAAAACTCAGCGATATAGTGGGAAAATTTGAGTTTGTTATGACTGTGACTTTCGAATGTCTGAAAATTTTTTTTTCCTGTAGTTATTATGATACTGGACTTTGACCAGACAAAAATTTTGCTAACGCAGCGAGGTGGAACAGAATCATAATATTTTAGAATTCTGTAAATCCAACATGTTTCAGATTTCAACAGAATCGTATGGAATTTTTGAAAAAAATGTTATATTTTTATTTTTTAAAAGAAAATTTGTTGATACACATACTGCAAAGAAATTTCATGAAAGGTCTGACTTGCTACCATTAACATAAAAACTAAAGAAAACAGGCAAAATTTTACAAATACGGTATTTTTAAAATTTTTCCTGTCTTGCCGACATTTAAAGCTAGGGTTGAACAGGGCTTACGCCATCACATTACGGACGCCTTGGAGGATCTATTTATTCCAGCTTTTTTTTTTTAAATTCCAGCTTTGGACTCAGAAACAAATTGGTTTAATTTAAATATAAACGGTTAAATTTTGAGGAATATGGGGGAGAATAATTAGCAAGTAAGTAATATTTTTGCATGCAGTGCATCTGAATGAAATAGCCTTTCTGAAAAACATAAATACTTTGTTCTGAAAAAAACTTTTAATATGGATAAAATACCATTTGTTTTAATATTCAAATTAGCACGCTATTTTAATCCTGAAAAAGATATTGCATTGAAATTCCCTTTAGTTAATAGAATAATTTGTTATAATATTTTCTGAGAAATTGGCCTGGATTTGCTTTTGCAGAAGGCTAAAACACGGAACAGTTTATAGCAAAAATGCTAAATTTTAGTTTTAAAATGCAAATAACTTTTGCACTTTGTAGATGATAGAAATGTTACGTCTTTAAAAATTGGTGTGTGGATAGAAAAATGGCCAAACTTTGGAGTCGAATGGCATAGCTCTTGCAGTTTTGGCCACCCAAAACTTGCAGTGTGAAATTATCATATCAGTCTGTAAGAAATGGCGAAATTCTTCCCGAAATATTTGTATTCTTCTCCACTGTGCCCAGGAGAGTTTATTTTGAAATAATATGAAAAATATATTTTTTGCGTAATTTCATATGGTTTTGGATATTTTTGATCTACAGCTGTGTAATTTTTTGTTTTACTGGTGGCAACACTGAGTATTTGTAAATAAAATTAAAAATAACTGCATAAAATAAATGTTACTACAATGTAGTAATTTTTGTAGTTTGTTTAAAAAAATAACTGTCAAAAACATTGAAAAATTTTGTTCTAAGTAAATTAACTACAATTGTAGTTAAAATAACTACAACCGCATTACTACATAAATAACTGTCATGTAGTAACTGCAGAACTTTTCTGAGTGTACACAATTTTTTACAGTATAAAGATTCAAATTATATTTCTTAAGGAATTCCAAAATTTTGCCTGCAGAACACAAAAAATAAAATTAATGTTAGCTATAAATTCCTAAAGATATAATAAATTGAATCTTACCAAATCAATTTTAATTTTGTATTTTCTTTTGCCTTTTTGTTTTATAAATATTTGAAGACTGTATTTTGACAATTACAAATTAGAAAAATATTTCTAAACAGGGCAACCAATATATTATTGATAAAAACGACAATAATAGTTGTTTAAGATTATAAACAAAAAAAATCTATAGTTGATTTTTTTAAAATTCAACTATAGATTTTGGTAACTATCTTACTATGGAATTTTATCGGTGTAGTTTTACCCAAAAATTTCCTGTAAACAATTAAAAAATTGAAATTATTAATGTTAATTTTAATTTCCATAAAAAAACAAGAAATTAACAAAAATCCCAAAAATTTTTCAATATGTTTTCCTTTTTTGTGACTTATTTTTAAATATTGTTGTAAATTTATTAACAATTGGATCATTGAAAATTTAAAGGTTGACTCAAAAAAGTTATTGTGAACCAAATACAAGTTGCTCAGTTAATTTTTATATATTTTAAATTAACTGAGGATATCTTCAACTGAGCAACTGAGGAATTTTTTCGGTGTAGTATTAGAATTTATCTTTCTATTAAATAATTAAAAATACTAAGGCTGCGTTTACATCTGCACCGAAATCCCGAGATTTCGATATTCACCACTCCGAAAAAACAGTGAAGATATGCGTATTAACTTTAATTTTTTTGGAAAATGTATTTATTAGAACTAAATATGTTTACTGTACTCAAAATTGACCATCTACACCGATAAAATTTCTCAGTAGTTCAGTTAAAGAATTTATTAGTTAAAATCGAAAAAAAATGTAATTAACTGAAATACTCGTTATCAACTAATGTTTCATTTAAACAACACCGATTTTGTTTAGTTACCCTGTAAATACCAATTTCAGTTACATTTGGATTGTCACTTTATTTTAAAATAAATATAAAAAACAATTTTATATTGAATAAAAACATCTTTCTGTTAATCATTTGGTATGTGGAAAACATAAACCAATTCATTCTGTTAAATTATATTCCTTAACATTTTATTGTAGTTAAGTGCATGCATTTTTTCCACAGCGCGAATGAGAAATCGCCACATTTATCAAGGGAAAAGTACAAATAAATAATAACGTGAAGCCATATGAATCAATGGAATTGGAAAGCCAATGAGCTATTCAACAATAGGTGGTTTGTTATTCATAATTTTACCTTAAATAAATTTAAATAAAGATGCATGCATTGACGACATTGTTTTTGTTTTTAAATACATACAATAAAGGTACATTTGAATTGAGTTAATATTAACTGAACAGAAAGTTTCATTCATAACAACTACTAATTTCATTGCCTTTAACTGAGAGACAGGGCTGAATAAATTTCTCAAAACTTAGTTATTTTCAATTAATATTATTAACTGAGGCTCAGTAAGGGGTATTTCACCTGAGACTCAGTTGAAAATTTAGTAGCCAGTAACTGAGAAATTTTTTCGGTGTATAAGCTTTCCTTCATTGCTTTTTCAGAGTGGTGAATATCGAAATCTCGAGATTTCGGTGTAAACGCAACCTTACTGCTTTTCATAGATCACTCAGGGAATTATGTAGGTAGAATCAACTGCAAATGACAGTTAAAATAACTGCATTTGCACTTAAAAAGGTGTAGACTACATTTGCAGTTAAATTAACTGCAATATGAAGTAATTTTTAACTGTTAAAAATCAACTAACAAATGTAGTAAAAACAACTACAAATGCAATTGAAACAACATACATGCAAATTATTGTAAATCTGTACAAACAACTGCAAATGTAGTTAAAAAAATATAGATAAAAAAAATTTTTTTAATTATTAATTTAATAAAAAAAACAAATTTATGTAAACACTATTAACTTAATTTTATTCTATAATAAATTTAAAATTGAGAAATCAAAATTTACACTTAATGTCACTTTTATTTTTCACTATTAAGATATTGTTGTACATGTCCGTCTGTGAGGGATGAAATATGCTGTTGTTTGGCTTCCTTTTTTTCTCCAGGTAGAAAGGGATGAGAATATAAAAGAACTGAAAGAAAATAAATACAATATTTTTTTAACATTCCCCGTAAATAAATTTATATTATAAAACTTACCTTAGTATTTTAATAATTTAATAAAAAATATATAACCTTTTCCGTATTACGCGTCCTCACTCTTTGGCGTTGTTTTATGACTAGTTTTCGGCTCAAAAACTAAAAATTGCCAAAAACTACTAGTTTTATAAATATACTATAACGGTGGGTCTCATACTGTAGGTTTAACTTTAACTTAACTAAAAACAAAAGAAAATATCAAAAAAATGTACACAAAACATCAAACAAATTTTTAGGTTAACTACACGCAAAAAACTTTTTGTCTTATAAGAGGCTAATTGAATGATTTTTGTTGTTGTTTTGCATGTTAATTTGTTTTATTAAGCTCTAATAAAATTTAAAACATTTTTTCAGCGCCCTCTATCGGTGAGTAGTGTAAGTTTTGATTTCCTATCTCTATAATTAAGAGCATTATAAATTCTTTTGCACATTATGTTAAATCACTTTCTTTTCTTATCTAGTTAAAAAACTGTCAAAATTTAGTTAGATTATGCGAAAATGATAAAAAATTTCATGTACGCGACCCAAAATAATCTTAGGTAGTTTAACAATTCATTTATTTGTTGCCAAATGTTTGTAAAATGTGTATAATTACTAAAAATAGCATTAAAATTGTCAAAGTTAAAAATTGTTTAAAAAAATAAAGAAGATAAAACAATATGGCGAAAAGTAGATGCCAAAAGTGAAAAAAGTTAGAAAAAAATATAAAATAATATAAATAATATAAAATTTTATGCTAAATGTTATATGGAATTGTCGGTGGTTAAGGCTAAAGGACAATCTCAAACGGATATGGCTTTATATTCACATAAGACACAACTATCGGTGCGTTTACAAATTTATCGTCCACATTTTCATCAATAGGTGCACCTAAAACTTTTCGGTTAGTAAAACTATTATATAATAGTATAATAATAAAATAGTTAATAAAATTCACTTTTATTTGCATTGCAGTTTAAGTTTTCAACAAGTTGATGCCATCTGGAAATGGTTGGCTGATTATCCAGAATATGCTGATTGTCATTTTTCATTATTGCTAAGGGTGGTCAACATGTTTTAGACTTGAAGGATGTTATTTATATGGCCCAACGATTGAGACTGGAAAATGAATTAGTATTACAATAGGACAGGCTGACAATGCTTTGTTTGGAATGGTAACAAATTAAAAAATATGTTTTTATATTGTAATTAAATAGTTTTCCAAATTTAATATTTTAAACAAAAATGAAGTCTATAATGCTTTAATTTGTATCCAACTATTAATACCAGTAAAAATTATAAAATAAATAAATAAATTGATCAAATTGTTTTAATAAGGGAGAAGGAAAGAGCTAAATAATTTAACGTAGATTAATAAATAAAATATGGCTTAATTTTAATAAATTAGTGCTAACAATTCCAAAAACAGAATAAGAAATAATTACCAAGTTTTTTTTGTAAAGTTATTGTTAGTTTTTGTTTTCTTATTTTATACTAAGCATATTATATAAGTTATACCCAAAACTTGGGTATAGCTATAATACATACTAAAACTAGGTAACTTATACCCTTATTTTATGTAATTTCCCCCTTTTTATTTTTTGCGTGTATAATCTAAAGTTTAAAACCTGCAGTATGAGACCCACCGTAAAGCCCAAATTAGTTTAGAAGTATCGTAAAAAAAGTAACGTATCATTCTCATAATGAATAAAAAAAGTATAAAAAATAAAAATATTGTATTTTTTCTTTTCCTTGTGAATAGAATTAAATGTCAAGTAATAAAATAGAAAATTTCTATTTTCAACAGAACTTTTTACGATTTTACTTGACAACATTTTCAATGCATAGAAAAAAGATAAAAATATATTTCTATATTATTTTAACACATTGAATTGATTACAGATACGTTTTTTTACTTTACGATTAGACTAATGAAGCCTTAAGTGTTTTCTTAACTCACGGTGGGTTAACCCAAAAATTAGTTTTTGTTTTGTGTACATTTTTGACATTTTCTTTTGTTTATAGTTAAGTTAAATTTAAACCTCCACTCATAAAAAAGTTAGTACAAAAGTCTATTAAACGCGTTCAAATTCAGTTGAAGTAATTTTTCCTGTTGTTTTCGTTTAAATCCGTTGTTTAGCTAAGGGTGTTAGTTATCCAATTTCACCACAAAAACATATTTCTGCTGTACTTGAACTAATTTTTTCTCCTGATATTTAGCTATTTTTTATAAATGATTTTGACAATGTATCAGCTAATATAGATAAATTTGTTGGCAACTTTTTTAATATTTGTGTTTTCCAAAGAAAACGATTGTGGCGCTAGTGTATAGTGATTGATGGTGCTTGATGTTGAAGTGTGTTTTGGTGAATTTGCCGACCAATACAAATTAGAAAATTTCTAGTAAGTGTATTTTAATGTGTGTGAAGAGTCATCACTGATGACGCTTACCAATAAAAATAATATGGCGCTTGTTAAGAAAGTTCTAGTAAATAAAATAATAATAAAATAATTCTCTTGTTTCTGTTAGTCAGCAAAGGAACGCAAAAGAAAACGGAGGTATACTGGACATTAACATTTTGCAGTTAAAATTGCATTAAAAAAAATAAAATAATAGAGGTTTGTTTTATAATATAAACTATATTTATTTACGGGAATACTATTAAATATGTTATTGGCGCACATATTGGCAAGAAAATAAAAGTTATATTTAGTGCAAATAGTGTTTTTGGATTGTGTAATTTATTCGAAAATAAAATTAACAATATTTACATTAATTTGTTTTTATTCAATTAATAAAAAAAAGTGATTGTAATTTTAGCACCATGTTTTGCAGATTTCAACTGACCCACTTTCATTTCTATTAAACGAACATTCTTCTAAATTTTTGAATGTTAACTGAATTTTTTACCTGTTTATAACCAACTAAAATTTAGCAGAAAACATGTGCTGATTTCAACTAACTATCCCAAGAAACATTTTCACTGACTGTCCGCAACGTACGGAGTCATAAACCCGGCTTTTACGGCACGTAAATGCTCCGTATGCACGTATCCGTAATAGCATGTGCGTGTACGGAACAAAGAGACCGTATAATCGGATTTCGAACATAACACGTTTTAACTCCGTTTTGGTGTATCCGTTAAATACGGACTTCATTGGTATTAGTTTTTTTTTTTTTAAGAACACAAATTATTAAAAAAAAATACTGCAAAGCCCTTCAGCTGCTAAAAAATAATATTAGGACGAAAAATAAGTGGCAATAGCGTGACTGAATGGTAAGATTTATTCAAATTGTTATGTGTTTTAAAGATGGTTTTTTGTAATGCAATTAAAAAATATTTACTGACATATTTAGTTGTTTTGATAGCAAAGTGTGCGAATTTACATCGTATGCAAAAAACCATCGTGATTACAGTTAGTTAAAATTTATCTAATTTATTTTTTCTTTTGAATGCAGGTATTGAATTTTATTGTGTGCTGATGTTGTAAATTGATGCTGGATAGAGACGTAAGCTGCACCAAATGTAAATATAGTGTAAATATAAAAAATAAATTCTATTTTTAATAAATCTATAAAATACTTAAAAACTATTACTTATAATTAATAAAAATAGGTTCAATATAGGTAGACATTCGGTCCGTATTCGTACCGTTTTTGTTTCAAAAACCGGTACGAATACGGACCGAAAACGGCACTCCGTTATTCACACGACATAACGGTCCGGAAACGGTCCGACATTGACGGACTTTCAACGGATTAGTCCGTTTTTTACATGACATAACGGTCCGTAAACCGTCTGTCATTGACGGACCTTAAACGGACTTGTCAGTTTTTAACACGACATTACGGTCCGTAAACGGTCCGTCATTGACGGACTTTCAACGGATTCGAATCAGTTTCGATCTTCCTTAACTTCCGTTTTCTGGTCCGTATACGGATCCAGAAAACGGTACATAAACGGAGTCGGATTCCGTTTATGACGGACCGAAAACGGTGCGTAACCAGAACGAATTGTTTGTTGGGTTGTTATAGTATTGAGTAATCAAAAAATTACAATATTGAGTACTCAGTGTCGGAATACTCAACACTGTTGGTAAAAGTGGCACAAAAGTGCCATTTGTGGCACTATTGAATGTTCAATGGCACCTTGGTACTCTCCATAGAATTTTGGCACTTTTCTATATAATTTGATAAAAGGTCGATATCGCTGGTTTTTAAATTAGCAAAATTAAAAAACATACACTACACTAAAAATTTCTACAATTTTCTGGACCACCTTCCAGTTCTGCGGGGACAATTTAATAATTATTTTGATCTTTAAAAATAAAAGCAACGCGGATAAAGTTAGAAAAACTTTAATTGATTCTATTGTATTCTCCGTCACTATATAAATAAAATATGTATGTAGAATTTTTGAAAGAATTGGACCTGCTAACTTATCTTAAAATAACGTAAGTTTAGTGGTTTACTATAGTTAAGAATGGCAAATTTATATGAAAATATTTGTGGTAATGTTAAACTCGGGTTAGTTTTTAGATAAGTTACCCGCCCTTAAAGTTTTTTATTTTTTATTTTTTTGCTTTTTTATTCTTAAAGTAACTAATACCCTTATTCTAGGAAAATGTGCCAATTTGTTTTGTTATTAAAATTTTCATGTTTCTTGTTATAGGAATTTTTCAAAAATTTGTTATGGTATTCTAGTTTTTTTATGACAAGCAAAAGTTTTAAAAATTTCACCATACAATGGTGAAAGCTTGCCAAAAATTAAATAAAATTATCAAAAAATTGTAATTTGTGAAAAATTATGACTTTTTCTATAATTTTTTTAAATTTTAAATGAAATAAAAACTTAAAAAAATGTCCAGGAACCGCAGAACACGAGAGAACTAGTTCTAACCACTTGGAGTTTCCTTTAAATTTTTGCATTAAGCACCCTGAGCTTATTCCTAACAAGCTTAGCCCCAAAAATCCCATGTTAATACGTAATCTTTTGGAGGAATTTGCAGGAATTTTAGAATAGGTAAAGGTTCGACGCATCTTAAAATAATATCTCAAAATATGAGTGAGGTATTTCATATTTTATTTCTGTGAAGAAAAATTATAAAATTCTTCAAAAGAAAATAAAATTTTTATATTTTAAATTGTTGACAAATGAAAATATTTGTTTATTATGTGATTTTTATTACATGCCAATTTTGTCAAGGTTTTGCTGTGACAATTTTTCTTAGAATACCAAAATTATAATAAATTTCCATTCACCCAAGTTTTGTGACAATTTTGTTATTGTTATAAAGCTTAGAATAAGGGTGTAAATGTATAAATATTTGAAATAAAAGCTGAACATATTTTTTTAAACAATAAATGTTGCTTAATTTTTTTGGCACTTTGAAGCTTTTTTGGCATCATTTAGGCACCAAACGATAACTCTCAACTACCATCACTGATACTCAATACTTTTACAACTCTAATATAAGACATAAGTCAATACAAAATTTGATACGAATCAAAACAACAACACGTGTAGTAAGATTTTGCTGTTGAAGACAAATTGATTTTTTTTATAAAAATACAGAAAACAAAATTATGGGTAAACCTAAACAGAATAAGATGGCGCCTTCTAAGAAACAATCCTTGGAGCAACAATTAACGGAGGGTAAAATAGCCAAACAAAAAGATAGAAAAAAGATATACATAAGGGCAGAAGAATCATCGGTGAGTTGGAGATGGATACTTTTTAACAAGGATTTTATTAAAGTATTTTTACAACTATTAGGTGTTAGATAGTAAAACAAGTAAAAAAATCTTGAATGCTGCCAAACAACAACAATTAGAATTAAATGAAGAAAATTTTCCCAGTTTAACCCCAAAGAAATCGGCCAATTTTAATTTGGGCAAGTAGAAGGAGAATAATAATAAAAATTTATAATTTATTATAGCAATTCATCTTATAGGTGATATTAATGTAGAAAATGAAAATGTTGATGTTAATGAAAATGATTTTATGGATGATTTACAAATTGATGAAGACGATGCAAAGGCATTTGAACGTTTCCAAAATCCCGAGGGTAGCAAACGCACCATTAAATTGGCTGAACTTATTATGGACAAGATACAAGAGAAACAAGCTGATATACAAACAAAACTTACTGATGAAGGTTCTTTAAAAATTGAGGACCTTGATCCACGTGTTAAGGAAATGTACGAAGGTGTACGTGATGTCATGAAACGTTATCGCAGTGGCAAGGTACCAAAAGCTTTTAAAATTATACCAAAACTACGAAATTGGGAACAGATATTGTTCATAACGGAACCACATAATTGGAGTGCTGCTGCAATGTTTCAAGGATCAAGGTAAAATGCGCTTTACAATTATCGATATTTTTTGCAGAAACTCGGTAAAACTATATTACAGTATTTCCGGCCTCTGCACATGACCAAATCCTCATTTGACAAAATACGTATCAACGGTACATTTCACATGTGGCATAGCAAAATTAAAAAAATTGTCAAAATTAAAAAATTCAAAAATTAAAATAAAAGCTGTGTTTGTGCGACAAGCTATCAACGTTGGCTTATGTCATTCCCATATAAATTTGAAATTAGCCAACGTTTAGTGTTAACTCTTAACGTTACAGTGAGGTTACACGATTAAGATTGTGCTTTCAAGTTGATAACACATACTGTTTGTCAAATTCAGTTAAACTTGAAGCTGTGACGTAGGCTGCATACAACTTGATAGTCAATTTTGCTTTCAAGATGCCGTCGTCAAGGAAAGAACTAAAAATGCTCGCCTCTGTGGGCTGTTTTCGCACTGCAGGCTGTTCAAAAAGACTTTATTTTTTTTTTAACATATTCCAAAGACATTTTCATGTCAGCAGAAATTGATTTTTTATTTATTATACCCTCCATCCCACTGTGCAGGAGGGTATATATCATTTTGTCATTCCGTTTGTAACTCATCGAAAAAAAAAATCTGGGACATAAAAAAAATATATATTCTTGATCGTTATCAATAACGAAACCGATATAGCCGTGTCCGTCTGTCTGTCTGTTGAAATCACGATCACGCTCAAAATAGTTGTGCTAGGATGTTAATTTTTAGTCAAAATTTTTGTCCAATTTCTTAAGCAGTTTGGTATTGGAAATGAGCATATTTGGTCCAGACGTTTAAAAGTTATGAATGAAAATGTAAAAGCACCTCTAGAATTTTCCATATTAACATGAAAAAATATATTAACTGTGTGTTGTTGTTGTTACTGAATAAGCAAAATATACATACATACACACCCAGACCTTGAAAGAAATAATTCTTTTTTTGAATTTATATGCATAAAATTGGATTCATTTTATAAATTACTGAATAATTCATAATGCCTTTAAATCAATGATTGGACATTGAATAAAGTGAGATAAGATTTGTTCCTATTTGTGTTGATTCAATTTTGATTCGATTGAATATGTTGGCTTTAGAGGCACCTCACCGATTGATTCTAAATTTTTACTACTGATATAACTCTTTTGGGGGCCCGGTTTAAAGTTTAAAAATGAACTTAACTATATTTTCTTCATTTATGATAGGGTTGGAACAATATGCACACCATTGGAAAGGTAATAAAAATAGCTAGGATAGCATTTTTTTGTTGACCCATTATGATTCGGCATAGGAATTTTAATTTTTTTGTTTTTTTAATGTTTTTATTCCATAGAAAACCTATATAAGAACAAAAATTGTGCTTATAAGTATGTTATCAAGACGAAAAGCTTTCATTAGATATATAGATCAAGTTTTTATCACTTCAAACACCGAAGATATTGGAGGTCAAAATCGTGAGATTTTTTTTCTTTCAAAGTATGGCTAACTTTTGACAAATGAAAAATCTCAATACCGACAATACCCTACGGGTAAAAAATTACAAAAATGTTTAAAAAATATAAATTTGTTATTAAAGTAAATATGATAAAATCTCAAAACTCATTTAAAAAATTGTGATAAATAACTTGCTGTAGGTTTCTACCTATCAGGATTTCATTCCGGCCTAAAAATAATCAAGGGGCGACTTTTAGAATTTCTAAAAATATTTGTTAGCTTCAACTCAATTACAATTTCATGTTTTCAAGGAGGAGCGTTAACAAACATCTTAAATCTCAAAGAAAAAACAAAGACAACATAAAATGATCACAGTTTGCTTTGTCATCTTCCAGCTTACTCTGTTGTTGTGACTGATCTAGTAAAGTAGTGGTATCTATTTACGTATAATAATTTTTTAAGTATTTTTACGACCTTTTTAAATGTTGATATTATACGAAAGCATTACTAAATATTGTAATTAATAATTATTAATTACAATTAATGCTCAAAGTAATAAAGCTTGTTTAGTGAGCATTCTGAATTAATAAAATAAAATGAAGGGATGCCTTCACGTAAACGTATAAAAAAAAATCAATTCTCAACAGAATTCCTCCCTACATTTACGTTTTTTATGTATTCCATGCATACGATGGAGATACAAATCAATGTATGGGGTGTTATATTCATCTTTAACTCTTTAACTCATTGCGGTGTGGTTCTACCCGGTTTGGATAAAATTTGAATATGTGAAAGAGGGGATAGAAAAAATAAAAATATTGACAAAATCTGATCTTAATTATTACATTTTTTATTTTTATGAATTTTAGAAGAGTTACTGTATTTAGTTTTGTTTTTTTTTTTAAATAAAATTATTAAAAATACAACAAGTGTACGTACATTATTTTACGGAAAATTTTTTCGATTAATCGATTAATTTTAAAATTTTGTTCGATTAACCGGTTAAGAAAAAAACCCGAATAATTATTTGCGCGATTAATCGATTAAAATAAAAAGCCGATTAATTGAATACCCTAGCTGTTATACAGCTATGTTGCGGTCTAAAGCCTGACTGACGATCAGTTAGTAAGTTATTTACGTGCATATATTCATATATTTGTTTATATAAAAGACGTTCAATAACATTGGAAAGGAATGGAAGAATAGCAATTGGTCGATATTCATTATCTGTCTTTTGAACTGTAATAATTTTGGCATGTTTCCAACCCATTGGGAAAGTGCTGGTAGTGATAGTGACATTGAATATGTGCAAATAAAACGAACTATCCCAGAGAGAATCAGTTTAACAAATCGTGGATGTATATCATCCAAACCCATAGCATTAGATTTAACTGCATGAAAACCCTAAATAACATCCGCTGCGTTAAAACATTGGAAGTTAAATTGATGCGATGTTTCTTCACTATTAGCTAGCGGGGCATAAAAACTTTCCTGTGTTGCTGGTAATGGGATATGTTATATGTTAACATCAATATCATTTGTACGCAGCGGGGCCCTAACGATACCGGGCCCCTAACGATACCAATTTCACGTATTTGTTTCCAAGAACTTTCAGAACTAGTCAATTGAATTTCAGTTTTATCAATTGTATTTCAGAAATTATTAATTGTATTTCCGGAATTCAGAACTGTATTTCAGAAATTATCAAACTGTATTTCAGAAATTATCAATTGTATTTCAGAAATTATGAAATGTATTTCAGAAATTTTTCTCTATTAACTATGAAATACAATCAACAAATTCTGAAATAGATTTCATTATTTCTGAAATACAATTAATAATTTCTGAAATACATTCGATCATTTCTGAAACACATTTACAATTTCTGAAATACAATTAATAGCTTCTGAAATACAGTTAATATTGTAGTTGCTGATGAGTTACCATATATGACCATATATTGTTTAAATGGCACCATATATGGTATATGTTCTCTATTACAAAAAAAATAATATGGAGCTTTATATGGTGATATATAACTTTAAGTGATCCATCTACCATTTGATCCGAAAAATGACCCGATAAAATTGTATCAGTTTATCAGTTTTTATCTAATTGTATCAGTTTAGATCTGACCTGATTAAATTATGTGTTAATCAGATGAAATCGTATCTGATTTTTGACCTGATACAATTTTATCGGTTTATATCACATGGTATCAGTTTAGGTCCAAATAGATATATTTTTATACAAAATTATATAGTTATATCCCAATAATTTTGTCAGTTTAAAACTTTGATACAATTGTATAAGGTAAATGTCGGATACAATTATATTTTATTTATATAAAATTGAACCAATTACGATCAAACCTGACATATATAAACCGATAAAATTTTATCAGTACAAAATTCGAATACAATTTCATCTGATTAACACATAATTTAATCAGGTCAGATCTAAACTGATACAATTAGATAAAAATTGATAAACAACTGATAAAAATATATCGGTGCATTCTTCGGATGAAACTGTATATTTATGCAGATATAACTTAATCACATTATATATGACTATATGTAACTATTTTTACTCGGGCTGTTTAAATGATACGATATATCAAAGTATATGGTACTATATATAGTAGCATATATTATCATATCTGGAACTATATTAAAAATGTTGTTCATGAGGTACCATATATGACCATATATTGTTTAAATGGCACCATATATAATAATATATAATTGAAATAGCACCATATATGCTAATATATTGCTTAAATAACACCATATATAAATATATATGGCACTATATATAGTAGCATATATTATCATATTTGCAACTGTATTAAAGATTTTGTACATGAGGTACCATATATGACCATATATTGTGTAAATGCCACCATATATGATAATATCTTGTTTAACTACACTGAGAGAATTATCATCATTTCAGCAATGAATTTCTTCATAGTTTCAATGAAAATCGTCACTGGAACTCGTCCATTGAAACTTTTCATAGAATCTATGAAACTGGTTTCATTAAAGTCAATGTTTATGAAAAGTTCATAAAATGAATGAAACTCTTCATAAAATGAATAGAACACTCCTCCAATGAATAAATCCTTCAGGCAATGAAAAGCTTCATAAAACCTATGAAGCAATTTCATTTATTATTATTTATTTTAGTTGGTTGTTGTCGTTGCTAAGCTGGATTGGATAAATAAAAAGTATTTAGGAAATCCAAAAAGCGTATTAAAATTGCAGCATGGTTTATGGATGTACAAAATATATCTAATGGAAGAATTCATTAAATTAAAAAGTTTTATAAAATTTTATAATAAGCTTAATTCAATTAATTAAATTCCTAATTAATGTTCTGAAAAAATTCATATGATTTATAAAAAAAAATTTCATAGTTAAAAATTCATAATAAAAAATTAATTAAAAACAACCCGCCTGCTAGGTTGTCCCCAGTCACCTGGGGACTTATACAAACTAAAAATTAAATTCGGCTGTGCCGGGTCTTTGGATACCCTCCATCCTGGTGTTTTATTGGGGGATTCTACTAAGTACAAACAAGTATGAATTATTACCCATTTTGTATTCGGTCAATCCACTGTGCAACAAATGTTTGTGATTGTTTCCACCACTACAAGTAAATATATCAGTTTAATCTTGTTTAATCTCAGTGCTGACACAAGCAAAAGTGTAGACAAAATTACCCAAAAAATATGAAATTATAAATGACTTCAATTAACATATTACAATTTGAACTCCGAAAAAAGGTAATAACCTCATCAGTAAACTTAAAAAAAAAATGATTTGGCCATTTCAATTGTCCCATCGTTATGGGCGTTATATTATTACAAAGAAAATTTCCTTAAATATGCAGCATTTATGATGAACTTTTGAGTCTCATATGAATCTTCATAAAATTTAGAGAAAAAATTAACTTTAGAACAAAACACTTAAAAAGCTTGTAAATAAGAGTCAGTTATGATCACATGTGAACGATTTAAAAATAATTTTATTTTAGCGTCTTTCAAAAATCAAGTTTTATTTGCGCTTTTTAAATACACACAAAAAAATCTTTGACAAGCAATTGGGAGCACTTCAACTAAAATAATGTTTTTGTGGCATATACAATATAATAAATTATTCGATAAAACTTTATTAGTTGAAATTTTCTTAATTACTTGGTAACGATTTTTTTGTGTACGTTAATAGCTTATTTGTATAACGAAAGAATTTCAAAGCATGTATAGATTAATACACTTTCCTGATGTATCGGTTTAATTCGTGGATGATCAGTCGCTGTGAATCAATTCATTAACTCGTATGAATAAAAGATAGATATTGGAATTTTTATGCAAACTTCACAATTAGAGTCAGTTTGCGAGTAGTCTAAAATTTTTATTTTTATTAATATTTCATGCTCTTCTACAAGTCAACGGGTGAATTAGATGTTAAATCATTCATAACCCAAAAGTAATTACATACATTGAGGCAGGGTTGGTAGGCTCTATCGCTAAAATACTGTTATAGATTCAAATATCGATGCATTTAAAATACCAGTACCGAAATTAAAGAAATACCATTATCCTTACAACACCATTATTTTTTAGTCTAAACTTTTTGTAATTCCACGTCGTAATTGTGAATTTTAAATACACTTAGTTAATAAATTTATTTTACTTTACTTTGTTTTTTCATAAAAAAAATTTTTTTTGGGGAATGCACCGAAATAACTGAATACCGGTTATCTTAAAATTCCATTATCGAAATAATTGCAATACAGTTAACCTTAAAATACCGTTATCGAAATTATCGAAATACAATTATCCTTAAAATACTGTAACCGAAATAATCTACAATAACGTTACTTACCCTCACCGATAATCGCACCGTTTCTGCTACAAACAATGCTTTGAAGTAATTGCTAAGTTGTATTCATAGACCCACTATCTATTGGCTAGTTTATGAATTAAATTCTTTTTTTATGTATAATATATTTTTTTATTTACAAATTTGATAACTTTCTCAATTCGTTCATTTGAATTGAAATTTAAGTGAAAAACTAAATTTCAGAATTGCTATCATCCATGCCCTACCCATAAAGTAGCAACACTGCTTATGTTATTTATATGGATGTGTGCAGACCTTTAAAAATATAATTCCTTAATTCGTATTTTAAATCTCAAATTTGCAATAAGTTGATCTCAGTGAATTTTTTTTTACCCTGCTGTAGTACTTTTCAAGCTGATTTGAAAAAAAAAATCCGCGGAAAGACTTCTGTAGGGAGTTTCTGTGCAAAGTTTGGAAATGGACTTAGCTATATCTAAGTCATTTATAGTCGGATTGGAACAATATATAATATATATTATATATTATATATATTATATATTGTTCCAATCCGACTATAAATGACTTAGATATAGCTAAGTCCAAATTAAATTAAATATATAATATATATTAAATATATACCATTGGAAAGATAGTAAAAATATCTTATGGACGACATTTTTTTTTGTTTGTTTACCCATTACCGGCGAATGAGATTTATTTTTAAGATTTTTTAAAATAAACCGTTTTTATAAAAACCACCGTATACTACCACATAATTTTTTACTTATTAATATATTCTCAAGATTAAAAACTTTTGAGATATAGTTCAAATTTTATCACTTCAAACACCGAAGATATTAGAAGCCAAACCTAATTTTTTTGCAGATGGTACAAAAGATACAACTTTTACTCTAAACAACAATTATACTGAATTAACCCACGTAGAAAAATACAAACGGCACAATGTTGGCCCTGTATTGGAGGCGGTAGTGCATGTACTGGCAATACGTCGGATTTTTAACGTTCACTGTACTGGCATGTTGTCGAAATGATAACACCAATAAACGCTTGGCCTTAGTAATTTCCCAACGTTGGCGCAGGCTTGGGATTTTATTTTTTTGGTATTATCCCAGTACATTTAATAACAAATTTAGTAGTTTGCTAGAACTTTACTGTCCTCTTAGTGTACATCACAGATTTTTAATGTATTCTTTCGAAACTTCACAAGAAAAGAATGGCGATGTCTCTTTTACATAAATAATTGTGTAATAGATGTAAAAATACGTAAGATTTATAAAATTGTTAATTTTAATAAATTAAAAAAAGCTCGTTAATTTTCAGAAAACAGTACTGGCCAAGCACGTTTTAAGTAGTACCGGCATTTCGTAAAAAACAGTGCTCTCCCAGCACAACTTTTGTTGTAACATCGGCAATTTCTACCTGGGAACTTATCGGGAATCGAACATATTTTCGGAGTAAACACATTTTAAACCTATTGTCGGTATTGAGATTTTTCATTTGTCAAAAGTTAGCTATACTTTGAAAGAAAGAAAATCTCACGATTTTGACCTCTAAATCTTCGGTGTTTGAAGTGATAAAAACTTGATCTATATATCAAATGAAAGCTTTTCGTGTTGATAACATACTAATAAGCACAATTTTTGTACTTATATAGGTTTTTTATGGAATAAAAACATTAAAAAAAACAAAAAAATTAAAATTCCTACGCCGAATCATAATGGGGCAACAAAAAAATGCTATCCTTAAGATATTTTTATTACCTTTCCAATGGTGTACATATTGTTCCAACCCTATCATAAATGAAGAAAATATAGTTAAGTCCATTTTTAAACTTTAAACCAAAGTAACTCCCCATACAGGCTTTTCGGTGAAAAAAAATTTCTTCGGGCCCCCAAAAGAGAGTTATATCAGTAGTAAAAATTTAGAATCAAGCGGTGAGGTGCCTCTAAAGCCAACATACGTTCAAATTATTCAATCGAATCAAAATTGAATCAACACAAATAGGAACAAATCTTATCTCACTTCATTCAATGTCCAATCATTGATTTAAAGGCATTATGAATTATTCAGTAATTAATAAAATGAATCCAATTTTATGCATACAAATTCAAAAAAGAATTATCTCTTCCAAGGTCTGGGTGTGTATGTATTTTTTCTTATTCAGTAACAACAACAACACACAGTTAATATATTTTTTCATGTTAATATGGAAAATTCTAGAGGTGCTTTTACATTTTCATTTATAACTTTTAAACGCCTGGACCAAATATGCTCATTTCCAATACCAAACTGCTTAAGAAATTGTACAAAAATTTTTACTAAAAATTAACATCCTAGCACAACTATTTTGAGCGTGATCGTGATTTCAACAGACAGACAGACGGACACGGCTATATCGGTTTCGCTATTGATAACGATCAAGAATATATATTTTTTTTATGTCCCAGATTTTTTTTCGATGAGTTACAAACGGAATGACAAAGTGATATATACCCTCCTGCACAGTGGGATGGAGGGTATAAAAAATAAAAAATATAAAATATAATTCTCTGAGTACGGAAATTACATAAAACTATTGTATTTAAGAATTAAATGTTTAATATAAAATTCTAATTTGCTATGTAATATATAATCATATATACCATATCTAATATTATAAATGCCGATATCTAATTTGATGAAATTATATATGGCATAATATAAGGAAAAATTATGGAAAAAGACGTCATATACATATAATTATATATGGATATATATAACGCCATGTCTAATTATATATTGTAATATGTATATGCCACATATGATTATATATATAATTTTTTTACTCGGGTTGTAAATAAAAATATATACCCTCCCTAGTAAAAAAAAATTATATGACCTTGATATTATATACATATAATTACATCCGAAAAATGAGAACATCTAATTGTATCAAATTCGATCGTATTATGATCATATTATATCTAATTTGACACAATTAGATCTAATTTGATGGAAAAAGATATGGTTTGATACAATTTTATCCGGATTTTGTCCTCATCCAAATGTATCAAATATAATATTATCATATCCAACTGGATATAATGGTATATAATTCGATATAATTATATGAGGCATATGTAAATATATATAGGTCTACATATACTTGGATATTATAATATGTTGCACTATATATTGTGCAATATATAACAATATATAGTTATATATTTAGGATATAAATTCGTAAAATTTTATATAATTATATCTTGGTATATATGTTCCAATATATAATTATACAAAATTTTATATGATAATATATGACTATATCAAAACTTTTTTACTTGGGTATATAAAAAAAAAATTTCAACAAAGGCGATTACCATTAAATAAATATCGTTTTACTATTTACTTTTTTTAACATTATTTCATTGCAGATTATTTTACTTTTTCCTTTGGGGGTTATTTCATTATGAAACTTCTTTTCAGCATTGTTTTTCATTTCGTAGTACCTATTTTCCCTCTGAAAAAAACTTACTTTTTTAAATCCAATTTAATTACGAGTTGTTTTCCATTTTTGTGCAATTTTCTGGCACTTTTCATTTCTCCGATTATGAGGCATTTTCTCATTGAAACATTTAAACTTCCTTCAATCTAGAATTTTAGAAATTTTCCCCGAATTTTTTTTACAATAAATTTTACTTTTTTTAATTTGGCAGTACTCTAATCGCGGGAAAATTTTCTGATGAACGAATTTGCAAGTTCTGTATTAAACATATTTCTGTAAACAAAAAATAGTTTCAATACAGAGTTTTAATTATTTTAAAAGACGATTGACAATCTCAATGATAATTTTCACCATTGTAGAGTAAAATCACACATTTTTGTAGGGAAAGTTGACATTTAAATGAATTTTTGCTGGTCTTCCAATAAAGTTTAAATTTTTTGAAAATATTGGACAAAACATCGCGTGCCACCCAAAATCCGCACGCGTGCCACTACTGACACGCGTGTCATAATTTTGCCAGCCCTGATCTAGAGGCTATAATACCAATTTCATACACCAAAGTTTGGTGCTTAGTTTGCAAAAAGAAAAAAAATCCCGTTTTTGTGTGTTTCCTTTTTTTTTTAAATTGATTCCTGTAGGTGGCATTTATAGAATGAAATTTCAAATATTTCAGATATTTCAAATATTTCAAATATTTAAAAACTTTCAGATATTTCAAAAATTTCAATTATTTCAAAATATTTCAAAAATGTAGCTAAGTATTTTACTTAACTACATATTTCATATATTTCAAAATATTTATATTTTAGATTTGAAATATTAATATTTATTATCTTACTTTCTTCAAATTATTTGAAATAAATAAAAATTATTATTACTTACTTCAAATTATTTGAAGTAAATAAAAGATTATTAATCAGTGTGTTCGTTTACTCGAAATTCTTACTACTTTTACTACAATTGGAAAGTTTTGTTTACTTTTTGTATTGATTTTTTCCAGCTGTAGTAAAAGAAGTAACTTGTAGTAAGTAAACGAACACGCTTAATATTTCAAAGCTGAAATATTAATATTTTCTTACTTACTTTTAATTTACAAATATTAATAAGTGGTTATTTCAGAAAAATATTTCAAATACCTAAACTTTTATAAAGGTCTGATTCTGAAGAACTGTTTAATATGGTATTAAATCGTTAAACCGTTAAAAGTTTGTGTGGGAGACAGTCTAAATTAAAAAAAATAATATTTTTGTCCAGCTTTCAAGTACTCCCAAAAATTTAAATGTATGTTATTAAATTATATTTTTGCACCGTGTCAATGTGTTTGAGATGAATGAGGGAAATGTTTTTAGTTGATCTGTTATTTTTTTAAGTAAATGAATGTTATTTTAGTTTGACTCAAGATCATAAATTAATATCACTTTCTGTTTAAATTATTTTCAAATCAAAGAATTTAAATTTAACGGTTCGTTGTAATTCAAAAATCTGTGTGTATCATACACAGAGTTGAATAGAATCAGCTGAGATATCTTAAGAATTAAGGTTCAAAGCAAAAAAGAGTAATAATAACAAAAGGATAAAAATAGCATTGTTAAATTTCGTTAATGTTAGTCTAAGTTGAGTTGTTGATAACAAACGCGATTTGCTTTCAACAGCCACATAAGTAGACGATTATCAAAATATTAACCCACTCAAAGGCGAAAGGCACTGATGATGGCTTTGTAGCGAAAGCCGAAAATGCGCATTCTGCCTTGCTGGTCTTATCGAATTTTTTCAATAATTTTTATTCTTTGTAATTTACTTGTAAAAATTGTATCATTCTTTGATTTGAAAATAATTTAAACAGAAAGTGATATTAATTTATGATCTTGAGTCAAACTAAAATAACATTCATTTACTTAAAAAAATAACAGATCAACTAAAAACATTTCCCTTATTTTATTTTTCAATATAATCTCCTGAAACTTCAATACACTTAGTCCAACGTTTTTCTAGCAATTCTATCCCTTGATTAAAATAATTTTCCTGAAGCTCCCCAAAATAATCGTTTACAGCTGCCATCCCAAGTAAAAAAACATGATATGGAGCCATATGAAGTTATATTTAATTATATATAATCGTTTATGTAATTAGATATAATTATATCCGAAAAATGAGAACATCTTATTGTATCTTATTGTGTCGAATTGTATACAATTGTATACAATTTGGTACAATTTGATACAATTTTATGCTATTCGATACAATTGTATCCGAATTTTGTCCTCATCCAATTACATCAAATTATACCTTTTTATATAAAATTATATAAAATTTTATAAAAGTGGACATAGTTTGATACAATTATATCTAAAAATTTATCTTATACTTTAGATCATATTATATATGACCACATCTAACAATATACAAAAATTATTTTTTTAAATAAAAAAGATATGCAATATCTGGAGATCAGACCTGGGGGATTTCAATTAAAATTGCAAATAAATGTAATTGAAATTAAAAAAAACTCAATTACATTTCATGTACTTTTGAAATTTTAGTTTTGTTTACATTTGTTTTTAATAATAGTTGTGTTTGTGTGGCAAGCTATCAACGTTTGCTTATGCATTAGCCAACGTTTAGTGTTAACTGTTAACGTTACTAAATAATGTAAAATTTGTATGGGAATGACATACGCCAACGTTGATAGCTTGCCGCACAAACACAGCTAATATAGTCTGTGTTTTCAAATAAACACTTAACATTTTTTATTGTGATTAGAAATCGTAAACATAAAATATTTTAAATTCCGTTAGGTAAATGGACCTAATGATCTCAGTAAGAGGAAACTATCGGTCTAATCTACGTTTCATCAAAGAAAAATCTTTGATTTCTATATATATTATTCAGGTCTTAACCAACTAGTACAGTACTATTTCCAAAGAGTCACTTCAGAACTGGTTCCGCGAGTGTTACATTAGCACCAGTTTTGCTCCCTATTTTTCGTCCTTAAATTGTAATTTTCAAACTAGTTCTACAACTAGTACCGAAGTGAGCGTTTGGCGACAATTGCCCCCATTCCTATGACATCTCCATGTTAAATTCTACAGTTGTTTGTATGGAGAGGCGGTAGAACTCGTACTAGTTGCCTGGTTCAAATAAACTAGTACATAACTGGTTCTGAACTAGTATTTTTTGCTACTGGGGTATAATTGAAAATTTTCAATTACTTGGAATTGTTTTTTTTAATTACAATTACATGTAATTGTGTTATTGCATGTGTAATTAATTTCCAAATATAATGATTAACCCAAAGGTCTGCTGGAGATCCTATAATTTCGATAAATCTTCCATTACTTTTATCCAGATTTACCATGACAGTGCATTAAACATGAACACAATTTTCTTTATTTTTAGTAATTTTAAAATAAAGTTAACAAGACTGAAATTTTAAAGTTAATAGGATTATGTTATACAACCAAGATATTTACTATATACAGCTGCGAAAAAAAATAGCACCAATTAAAGTTTTTTCTAATTTTATCCCCGTTGCTTTTATTTTTAAAGATCAAAATAATGATTAAATTGTCCCCGAAGTACTGGAAGATATTCCAGAAAATTGTAGAAAATTTTAGTGTAACGTTTGTTTTTTAACTTTGCTACCCGTTCTAAGTAGGCGTGGCTTTTAATGAAAAATCATCGATATCGAGCTTTCATCAAATTATATAGTAAAATTTAGCGAGTACTGATCGGATCTGCACAAACTAAATATTGTTGAAAATTCTATAAAATTTCCTTAAATCTTGCATTATTTTTATTCACAAATGGCGGCCAGATTTAAAATGACACCGGTTTAAATATGAGTAAATTTTTCTTTGTTTTTAGCGATTTTAAAATAAAGTTAACAACAATGAAATTTTAAAGCGAATGTTATTATGATATGCTTACCACGATATAACAGATCAGTCAGACTTTTTTTTTACATTATAGTATAAAGCATTTCATATTAAAATCTCAGTGTTGTTAACTTTATTTTAAAATCGCTAAAAACAAAGAAAAATTTACTCATATTTAAACCGGTGTCATTTTAAATCTGGCCGCCATTTGTGAATAAAAATAATGCAAGATTTAAGGAAATTTTATAGAATTTTCAACAATATTTAGTTTGTGCAGATCCGATCAGTACTCGCTAAATTTTACTATATAATTTGATGAAAGCTCGATATCGATGATTTTTCATTAAAAGCCACGCCTACTTAGAACGGGTAGCAAAGTTAAAAAACAAACGTTACACTAAAATTTTCTACAATTTTCTGGAATATCTTCCAGTACTTCGGGGACAATTTAATCATTATTTTAATCTTTAAAAATAAAAGCAACGGAGATAAAATTAGAAAAAACTTTAATTGGTGCTATTTTTTTTTTCGCAGCTGTATATATAGTAAAAAAGTAGTAAAATATTACAAAATAGTAAAAATGACTTAAAAATATATGATGCAAAAAATAAACTCACACACGAATCATGCACGGGTTATATATTCTTATTCCCGCTCACGCACGATTCAAGTACGAATTATATATTCTCAGACTCACGCACGAATCACTTGAGTATAGTAATTATTACTCACGATCACGTGTAAATAACGTGACTCACGAACATTTCTAGTCACGCGCCAATCCCTAGTAATTACTAAATCTAAAACTAGTTCAAAATCATTGTTAACATAGAACCACAAATAATATAATACGGTTTTATATGGACCTTATATATTTTTATATAAAACCACTTTGAAATAATTGCTTATGTGGGATGATATATAATTATAGATGATGTTATATTATAAAGAACGTTATATTGTTATATATTAAAGAAATCATGAAATATTGTGAATATGGAACCATATTAAGTTATATATGGGTTCTTATTCGTCCATATATAATCATATCTAACACAAATTATGAAATATTTCTTATATGGCTCCACATATAGTTTTGTATTATTATGTATAGTGTCATACTAAATTATATATAAACGTATACGTAATTATATCTGTAATATGTTACTTTATGTACTTATATATAGCACATGTAATTATATGTAGGCCAGTATGTAATAATATAAAATCACATATGTCTCCATATTAAAACCTTTGAGGAAAAAATATCTAACATATGACTATGTAAAAGTATATCTGCTTGAATTTAAAAGCATATGTGGCCATATGTAACTATAACTTACTATATGCAATTATATAAAATAATATATGGTTATATCAAAACTTTTTTACTCGGGATTGGATCTTCATTCGAGGTAAAACCTTTGCCAACAAGGATTTTTTTAGATTTGGGAACAGATAGAAGTCATAGGAGCTAAATAAGGAGAATAAGGTGGGTGGTCAAGTAATTCGTATTTCAATTCGTTGAATTTTGAAATTTTCATTCGAATGCGTTTTTGGTAAACTGTTAACAAATACGGCACCCATCTTGCAGAAAGCTTTTTCATCTGCAATTCTTGATGCAAAATAAAATGTACTCGATCATTTGAGATGCCTATGGAATTACACATTTAACGCACTTTCACTCGTAGATCGTCTAATACCATATCATGGACTTAAGCTATGATTTCTGGCGTTGTTGCAGTTTTTGGACGTCCACTTCGTGGTTCATCTGCATTGCTTGTACGACCACGTTTAAATTTAGCAACCCAATTTTTACTGTTGCATATGAAGGAGCACTTTCACCTAACATATTCACCATATCATTATGAATTTCTTGTCCCGATAAACCTTTCTTATGTAAATATTTAATCACACCACGAATTTCTAATTTTTCCATTATAAAAAAATCACTAAGCGCCTTTTTTGAACTCCTGTTAATATACGAATGAGTTGAGAGATCGAAATGATATTTAACATGTGTTCATATGACGGATGAAAGTTTCCATTATATAAAGCTTTTTGCTGTTTATACCGCTATCTCTATGTCAGGCTAAGAACATTTCGTACTGTTCTCGTATTTGTCTGCAAACATTTTTTATTATTTCTTTATTTAATCACTCACATTCCACATCTTCGACATATATTGATAGAAAATAAGACAGAAAAAAACTAAAAAAGTGCCCCCTAAAAATAAACCTTGAGATCTCACGAGCTGGACCATTTTTAAAAGTCTTTTTTTTAGTTTTTGTAAGAATTTTGCATTTATCTGAATATGGGTATCATATGAAAGGTTTTTTTTGAGGCGCGTCCAGCGGTATATATAATATGTTCAAGCATATCCAGACATGTCCTATTTTCAAGGATATTCTATAAAAAAACAAATTTTTTACCATTTTTTACGGAGTTGTTTGTGATTGAAATGTCAAACTTACATATCATAATCTATAGTCTATTTAAATGCACACGTGTCTCAAATTTTTTTGAAATTTGCGATTGTTCGCGTTTTTTAGAAATTCAATGTGGTGGAAACAATATGTTCTAAATAGGGCAATATGGATACCAAAACTTTTCTTTTGACAAGTAAACTATCGCTTAGTGGATATAGTTTAGAATTTTGCAAATTTAATAAATTTTTCACGGTGTTTTGGACCAAATTTTGGTAAAATTTTTGAAAATCTATATCCTAAAGACTATTTTATATTGACATTATGAACACTACTTTATAGATAACGAAATGCTAAAATCAAACTACTTACTACCCGCGTTATCACTATGTAAAATTCAATTAGTAATCAGCTCGGAATGAGTTGAATGTCTTCTTTAACTACATTTTTGGAAGGTCTTTTTTCGGGGAATAGGGGCATTTACAGTCTTGAACACTGTGTACGTATACAAAATACATGTCGTAATAGTACACGATCTACTAAATATAAATATCCTAAGTGACTGATATGCGGAAATATTATTGAACCCTGGCAAAAGTTATAAAAGTGTTAAATTTAAAAAAAATATGAAATATTTTTAGGGTGTGCAGAGAATACCTCCACATATTTTTTTACATTAAATTTTTTTAAAAATCGATTGAAAACAAAACGTTATTAATCTGTCTACATAATATAATTTGTCAATATTTTTAGAATATTCTCCTCCGTCTTATCACAAGCTATGGCTCAAAGATTTTATAATCTAGTCTTATTGCCTCGTGTACGTGATGATTTGGCTGAATATAAAAAACTCAACATGCATCTGTATAATGCTCTGAAAAGGGCTCTTTTCAAACCTGCCGCCTTTATGAAAGGTATTATTTTACCTTTACTTGAAGCTGGCGATTGTACTCTACGTGAAGCCATCATCTTTGGCAGTGTTATATCACGCAATTCCATACCCGTGCTACATTCATCAGCTTGTCTTTTAAAAATCTGTGAAATGGGTTATACTGGTGCCAATTCAATATTTATACGTTATTTCCTAGATAAACGTTATGCTTTACCATATCGTGTTGTAGATGCCGCTGTTTTCCACTTTTTAAGGTAATATATTGTCTTTCTTGTCTACATATTTACCCCTAAATTCATAAACGCTTTGTAATATTATAGCAGGTTTATTCAACAAATTTTTTATGAAAATGACGTTTTGTAAACCTGCTATAACTTTAAAAAGCATTTATGAATTTAGGGGTTAATTTTTATATTCATTTTGTTTATTCTTATTTTTCAGGTTTGAAAATGATAGACGTGAAATGCCTGTTTTATGGCATCAAAGTCTGTTGACTTTTGTTCAGCGTTATAAAAATGATATATCATCTGAACAAAAAGAAGCTTTAATAAATTTATTGAGGTATGTATTAATTGAAAATATTGAAAAGTAAAAATAGGAGTTTTACTATTCTGTAAATTTCTCCATATCTTGGTTATAAATATAACGTAGTTATAAATGTTCTGTAATATGTCAATGGTCGAACTATATAGTTGAACAACTACTAGTTTACTAGTTTTCACAATAATTTTGAACCAGTGTGTGTTTCATAAAAGCCATTTTGGGACTGTTTTTATAGACCCAATTCAAATCAAACTTTTGAAAATCTCATTTTATTTATAGCTGTGTTTTCGACTTATAAAAAAATCAAAGTGCCTAAAAACGTGTTTAGGACGAAATCTAATATATTCATTTTCGTATGCACGTTAACTTATAACGTGGATAACACTGTGCACGTATCAGAGACATTTTGTTCCGACAAGCGGTTAGCTTTTTTTGAAAACATTATGGCCCCAAAGACCCCAGATCACGCGATTTTTGTTTTCGACTAATTTTTAATCACTTAAACTTTGTATTGCAATTAAAAAGTTGTATGGAGATTTTTAAGGTGTCCTCACATTTTCAATCACAACTTTTGAACCGCCAGACCGATTTTGATTATTTTTAACACAAAGCTGCTTGGGAGAGTAACAAACACCCTAGCTTAAAATTTATGGTAAACAAATTAAAAATCGCGTGATCTGAGGTCTTTACGATCTGGCATATATTATCGATAATAACAAAAAGTCTATACGTGTAAAATGAGTTACAATTTTTGCTTCAGGACTCACAGGATAACATCAGGATACGTCTTACGAATATATATCTAACTCAGAAACTAGCTGACGGATTTTTTGAAACTAAACACAGCCTATATACTCAGAGTTAATAGTACGAAAAACTATTTTCGTCAAAATTTATTGATCGTAATTTCAAAAATGGAAAATCGCCTTGAAATAACAACAATAGATCAGATCAACAGATTTCGGTATGTAATTTTATTTTACTGATACTGTTATTTATAGCAAAAACTGAAATTATTTGACTATTGGGTTTCTAGATGCGTATTCAACTTTTATTGTCCTATATTGCCTAAATAAAGCGATAAATTAGAAATTTTAATATTTGTTCCATAGTAGATTTTCAATACCAAATATATAGTTTATCGCAATCAGAAGAAATAGCATTAGAGGGTTAATTCTGGCAACACTGTATATTTTCTCTTTATAGTGTTAGTGATACATGAATTTTGTGAACGATTGACTCGGTAATCATAGGTGAATAATATTAGGTTTTTTTTTTTGAATTTTATATAAATATTCCATACAAATTTAAGCATTTATAAAACTTTTAAGTATTTAGGTATAAATTTAGCTACTTGAAAATTAAGCAGTTATACCAAGTCTAAAAAATTCTTGGCTTTTCTCTTTTAAATATAAACAAAAATATTTTTCATAAAATTATTTTAAATTTTAGTATTGTTAATTTCATAAAATACCAAAAACAGCAAAAGCTAACAACTGAATTATGCGTTTGTTAGTAAATGTAGAGCATTCCGGCGTAGTCCTTGCACGAGAACAGCTTTCGTACAAAGGCGACTCCAAATTCTTAAATTTTATTAAAATAAAATTCAGGTAAGTACCGTTTTTTTTACAAGTAGTTATAGATATAAATACAAAATTCGAAAAAACAAACCTATTGTTTTGTAAATTAAAATGTTCTATGACAAAGCAAAACATGTTACATGTTAAAAGACTTGTCCCCCCCCCCCCCCTCCGATTGATCCAAATATTGCACTCGTCACTTAAGACAAATTTTTTTATATATTATTTTAGTTTTCTTTAACTTCTGTCCACCATCACTCGTATTTTCTCATTTCTGTTACTTTGTGATATTACTACTATTTCCAATTATTCGACATAGGCGGTTAACCGGTTATTGCATTATTCGAAAAATCACTAAAACTGATTAACCGGTTATTCGGTTCGGTTATTCGAGAAAATTGGCGATTAATCGATTAATCGTTTAAAGCAAAATTAATGTATTTCCTTAACTTTCTATCAACAAAGATACTAACAGCTTCCTGTTTTTGTTAAATATCAACATGACATATGAACACGGTGTATTTAAAAAAATTTTCACATTAAAAAAGCACATCTACACGAGCGAGATAATACTAGAGATAAAACAAAAATCACCTCTAATTTGAATAAATTGAGCTATTTTGGAGTGTTTTTTGCTCCATCTCTAGTAGTTTTCTCTCGCGTGTAAATGTACTTTAAGGTTGAAAAGTTTCGGAATCTGGGATTATCTAAATTGAAACATTTCTTATACTAATAGAAAAATTTATGTAAAAATATTAAAAATTAGTTAAAAATGGCAAAAAAAAAAATGCTGAAACTATGAGATTTTTTTCTAAATATTAGTAAGTTAAAAACAGCATAACTCAAGGTAGATTTTTTATTTCTTTACAAAAGATTTTTTTTTAATCTGTAAAATTTTGGATACAAAATTTCTTTGAATGAAAATTAAATCAATACTACAATAATAATAATATTACATTTAAAAAGATTATTATCCAAAGTTCTTCCTCGTTCTCTGAAGAAATAAAAAAAACTAGCTCCATTTGAGTAAAATATTAGTTAATTGAAAATACCAATTTCCTCTACAAAAATTTGCAAAAAAAATTTCTGAATAGTAGAGTTAGTAGACTAAAGAATATCATAAATTGTTAAATTTCTCAATCTTTTTTCCGTTTTTAAGCGCCATTGACAATAACCAAAATTATCTAAAGTTTGAGCAAACACGTATACGCAGAGAGAACTTTATTATTCCAGTTTAATGAAAATTTCCACTAAACTAATAAAGTTTTCTTAACAAAACGAATCGTAAGCTTCATAAAAATGATGAGGTTTTTTCATAAAATTTATCAATTTAATGAAAAGTTTCAATGGACGAACTTCAGCGAAACTTCAGCGAAAATTCATAAATATCATGTAGACATTTCACTCAGTATACAGTTACAAATGTCAAATTCCATTTAAATTTGGATTGTGTCTTAACTTTACGTTATTTCGTTATTGTTAATGTCACCAGTTCGAATAAAAATTTAAATTCAATAAAACGGGTATGGGTTCCCTTGTATTCTACACCTTTTTCAGCTTGATTTCAGAAAATTCCAAATATATTTCATAATTGTACAAAAATGTTTTAGAACTATCCAAAAATATTTTTTAAATTGTCTAAAAATATTTTAAAATTGTCCAAATATATTTTAAAATTGTCTAAAATATTTCAAAATTATCCAAAAATGTTTTAAATTTTTGCAAAAATGTTTTAAATTTGTCCAAAAATCATTCAAAATTGTCCAAAAACGTTTTAAAGTTGTTCAAAAATCTTTCAAAATTGTCCAAATACTGTTTAAAATTTTAAAACATTTTTGGAAGAATTTATTTTTAATTTTTTGGATAATTTTGAAACATTTTAGACAATTTGAAACCTTTTTAGACAATTTTAAAATATATTTGGACGATTTTAAAATATATATGCACAATTTTAAAATATATTTGGACAATTTTAAAACATTTTTGGACAATTTTTAAATATATTTGGAATTTTCTGAAATAAAACTGAAAATGGAGTAGTTGGACATGTTGTAGAATTGATGTGGTTTTGAATCGATTATACACACTTTCTTTGGAGATGTGAGAAAAGGTAGAGTTTCTACAGAATTAAGATGTCAGTTGACAGTGTGGGACACATATTTGAAAAAAATTCAACCTTGTCTTGAAGAACATGGAAATATAATTTACATTAGTTTTAATTTTTAAAAGAATTAAAACAGAAAATCGCCAACTGTATTGATTAAAGCCTATAGAGCACTTCGATGCTGATCCAGCCAGACAAGTCGTGTATTTTGGCAAGTTTTAGGAACACCTTTATTTTGCTTTAAAAAAGGTATCTAAAGGGTTAACGACATCTTTCGCTCAATTTTAAAAGAATTTGATAATATTTTAATAAGTTTATGTTTATTCTAAGCTTTTCTTGTAATTTTTTAGCCAAAGTTAAGAAAATTATGAAGTTTTGGGGGAAAAAATAGAGGAACAATTCCATATTTAAATTCTAACCGGTTAATCGACCTATTTTAACCGATTATTCGGATCGAATAATTATTTGAGTTTTAAATTATTTGTTTCGACATTAACCGAAATAGAGGCGATTAATCGAGGAATCGGTTAATCGATTATCCGAATTGGAAACACTAGATATTACTGAGCAAAGGTTTCTGAAGTTCGTATTTTAAATAGAAAAATTTTGTTTATGTAATTTGAAACATTATTATATTTCACATTTAAAAAAAATCCATATTCCATCTAGTGATTTTTTACTAAGACAAAAATAAAAAAATGACATTTCTTATGCACTTGATCCTTATTTTTAATACACTTGATCGCTGGGATCAAGTGTGTATTTGTTAAAAAATGGTTTTTATTAAACAAATACATTGAACAAATAAACTGTACATAAATTGTAATATGTATTAGTTGCCTGCGTTATTTATAAGCTAATTTAATGTCGGTCAACAAAACAGCTTACAAGGATGGTCTGTGTGGGTCAGATTGGGATAAAATTTGGAAATGTGATAAAGACGGAAAAATAAGCATTTGCACCTTTTTAGTGATCCAATCTAATATTTTAGAGTTAAAAGTGGCGTAAAAAATACCCGGTTTTCCGTTTTTTTGGATTTCTTCATATTTGTTTCAGGGAATTGTTTCTAATTTATACCAAATGAAAAGTATTTTCAAAATCTATGAAACGGTGTACTGATAATATTTAAAAGTTTTCAAATAAAAAAGATTAGAACAGCTTTGAAACTCAGTTTTACCCCATAAATATCAATTTGGGCCGATATATTTAGAACAGAAAGTAATTTAATTTTGTCACCTGTACCTCATATACAAACTGTATCGAAATCTGAAGGAACACAAAAACAGAAAAATTACAAAAGTGGTGTTTTTTCATTTGTTATCTTTTCAACTTTAGATCCCCGGGATCAAGTGTGTTACATACCGAAACCACGTGAATCCCAGGGTCCGGAAAAATCCCGTAGTTCCGACAATCCGGGGATTTCGGGATTTCCAAAATCTCGAATCCCGGGATTTTCAGACATCAGTTTCGATTATCATCTCTAGTTTAAAATAATGAATCCAGAAGAGCGGAGTAAACCAATACACTACATCGCGAAAGACCTAAAAATGTCGCGAAATACCGTCAAAAATGTTTTGAACAAGTATTTTGAAATGTTTTCAATCAACTGGAATTGAACTTTAAGAACTAAAACTATTCCGTGTTATCAAAATGTGTAAACAAGACATGACATAGTGCTAAAATTCAAATTTAGAAACAAATCCTTAAGAAACGGAAGGCAGCAAAAGAGTCCGATTCCGATGATTTTTGGGGTAAAAAAAGAGAAACTTCCAGTTTCCCAAACATCTATTTGTGTAGAAAAATGTAGTAACAAATTTGTCAGTTCTTCTTCGACACTTAGAAACTAATACCAGAAAAAAACTAGATGTCTTTGAAATAAATTTTTTTTTATTCGAACACTTAGAAACTAAAACCAGAAAAAAAATTCGAATACTTTGAAGTTTAGAGGTAATAAAAGTATTAAAATATTAGTTATTATTTGTTCCATATGCAACTGATCGGACTTTTCGTCGCACACGCGCCATCATCTTTTGCACGAGTGCATCATCGACTTTTCGCGATGCCGACAACCACTTGGTTTTGAATTCTGTAATATCTTTTACCAGTTCACCTGTCTTCTTCAATATACCCTTCACTATTGACCAATATTCCTCAATAGGGCGTAGCTCTGGGCTATTGGGTGGATTGCAGTCGCGAGGTACAAAATCGATTTTATTTGCATTGTACCACTGCAATGTGTCCTTGGCATAGAGGCAGCATGCCAGGTCCGACCAGAACAGTGGTTTGGTGACGTGACTCTTAATAAATGGCAGAAGACGCTTTTTGAGGCACTCATCCCGATAAATTTGAGCGTTCATTGTTCCAGATACAATGAAAGGGCTGCTTTTACGACCACAGGAGCAAATGGCTTGCCAAAGCATGTATTTTTTTGGAAACTTGGACTTCATTTTCAATTTACAGCTTTCAGGAGCATCTTTACGACTTGCAGCAGTATAAAAATCTTGGCCAGCAATATATTTGAAATTTTGAAAGCAGTAGGTTTCGTCGTCCATGACAATGCACTCATATTTCGTGATTTGGGATTCGTACAACTTGGGGCTGCGGGATTTCGCCGTAACATTCGCCGTATCACTTTGGTCAGCTCACCTCCGCTACCAGGCTTTCTAGCAATTGTCAGACCTTCTCTGCAGCGATGTAAAACCCTGGAAACTGTCGAGTGGTGAACTTTTACATTTTTCGCAATTTTAGGCGCACTGAGAACCGGATTTTTATATATTCGTGCAAAATAATTTTCCTCGTTTCTAACTCGGTGGTCATTTTTGACGAAACTAAAAGTCAAATTCGAATGAAATTTCTCATACATGAAATTAAGGTCATGGCATACTCAGGGCATTTAAATTTCAAAATATTAAATTTTTTTTGAGTAAGTTATAAGCTTTCCTAAGTGTCGCAATTTTGGTTTGTTCACCCTTTACCCTAAATAAATAAGAGGAATTCAGTATCTCGTTTTCTTGATAAGAATAGGGGGCGCTAAAATCCAAAAAATTTTGAGTTCAAATAGTTAAGTGAAAATAGAATTTTAACTGCTTTACAAAATAAAATTGGCAAAAATTATTTTTTTAAGATATTTCTTTGAAACTTGGTGGTTTTGTTTGCAATAAGTAAAAATAGTATTAAGTGAAAATTTTTTATAGAATAATATTCGGTTACATCGAAAACTTTAGACAGTTTTTCATTGGAAATCCCAAAGTTGCTTAAGTTTAGTAGAGTAAAACAAAAAAATTTGAAAGAGTTGGTAATCTTGGAGATTTTTAATAGAATTTGATACAAAATTCTTTTTTTTTGCCGGAAATTGAAAAATTATATACACCCGGGTAAAAATAGTTATATATGGGCATATATAATGTGATTGTGCTATATATGGCTATGAATGGAGTCACATTAAGACACATATCAATGTATACAACTACATCTGATATTATTTTTTGAACAAAATTTTTATATGGTAATTGATACTAGTATATGTCCCCAAATCTTACTCCATATATAATTACATAAGCCATATGAAATTAATAAAAATATATGTAGTGATCGATATGATTATATATGGTTCCATGCAAAGTTACATAAAAATGTATGTGACGCCATACTAAAAATATTTTTTTGTAATTTTATATAACTTTATATATAATCCTATACAAACTAATATATAGTTCAACATAAATTTTAGTTATCTGTAAATTAAGATTTAAATTAACATGGCTTCACATATAACCATATAAGGCTCCATAAACAAATTAAGTTATTTTTTTATATATAATTTCATAAGACAAAAGCATTCAAATGCATTTTTATAAAACACAACCAATTTTTGTAGGAAAATTTTTAAACATTGGGTCATGTTTTCTAAAATTTGGGCCTTTAAAATTGTTTAAAATTTCAATTGTCAACTTAATAGCTGTTAAGCATAACTTCCAGTCATAAAAAGCCTACCTACTATCTGGTTGAGTTATATAAAGTCAGATATATTTATATGGTAGTATATATAATTTGATATCCTGGATATGGACAAATCTCGGATCAAATTGCACCAAATTATATCTAATTTGATATAATTAGACACATGTAGATGACCCATTTTTCGGATCAAATTGTGTGTGGTTGTATATGGGAACTTATCAGATAAGATATAATTATATAAGGCACCATATTAAAATTTTTACCCGGGCATTTTTCACACCCTTTTACCTTAATTTTAACAAAGTTAAAAAGAACTAAATTTTAAGGTACCACCAAAAATTAAAATAATGTTTTTTAAATAAAATCATGACGATTAAAAAATAAGCTTAATTTTTATGTACCCGATTAAAAAAGATTAAATGGTGACATATCTAATTTGATATAATACAATACAATTTAATCCGAAAAATGTTGAATACAATTGTATCTACGTGGATCAAATTGGATTTAATTACTTTAAATTATATACAATTTAATCCAAATTTTGACCAGACATTATTGTATTAAATAATAGCCGTTTTTTTCTAATCACTTGGATTTAATAAATCCAAAAAGTATTTCTAAAAGTGCTCAACAGATGGGGTTAGATTCTCCCTATTTTAAAAGGGATTTTCTGTCCGACACTTCTTTCACCCTAATTTTTAATACCGAATTCGATGATGAAGGATTTTACTTTAACTTTTAATTATATTTTATATAAAACAGCGATAAACAGTCTGCCTTTTCAGTTTTATCACTTCAATTAATATTTTTACACAATTGAAAAATTCCATTGAAATATTTAATATTCACTAATTGGATTTAATTAAATTACTTACTGTAGAGTAAAAAATTGTCATTCCTATTTCAGCTATTTCTCCATATCCAAGATTAAAAATATGTATGTGGTGAGGTGTAGTTTTTTTTTTCTAAACATATTTCATAAAAAAAAAAATTTAATAAAAACCTTTTATTTGTTAGTTTTTAAATTTTTTTGTTTCTCTTTTAATTTTCATTCGTATTTTTTTCTGCCATTAAATTAATAGGCTGTTTCATATATTTGTGCTTTTATTGTGGATTTATTAAATCCAGCTTTTTTTTGGATTTAATAAATCCACTTTTTGTATGAAAAATTCTAAATCCAGGTGATTAAAAAAACGCTAAACATCTTGATATTTAAAATTAAATGCAATTAGGTCCAATTTGGTAAAAATTTTCCAATTTCTGTTTTTATTAAATATTGTACTGAAAAACAATGGGGAATTCACGTAAGGTTTCGTGTATCGTGTATACTAAGCAAATCTAGTAAATTTGCGAGTCTTTATGTTAAAATACATAAAAAGTATCTACCCGAGTAAAAAAGTGTATATATAACATATATTTTTTAATATTAAAATATATAATAATATAAAATATTGTATGCGACCTTATATGTTTTTATATGATGATATATTAAAAATTTTTTTAGAAATTTTCTCATATGTAATCATATTTAATCATATATAAGTATTTCGTCGACCGGCCTGCAAAATGTCACATGTGTTTTTAATAGATTTTCAGGAGAGCGAAAAAACTGTTACAAAATCTACTTTAAAGATATTTTATTGGCATCATATGCCTTAATGATTCAAGACCTCATTTAGTAAAATCATCATTAAGGCATATGATGCCAATAAAATATCTTAAAAGTAGATTTTGTAACACTTTTTTCACTCTCCTGAAAATCTATTAAAAAACACATGTGACATTTTGCAGGGCGGTCGACGATTTGCTTTATTGTAAATTGTATATATATCATACATGGGAATTTTTCATTACCATTAAAATTTCATTACCATTAGTTCATACTAATGACAATGAAAAAAATTTCATTACCATTTAATGGTAATGAAATATTTTTCATTAGAAAAATCATTACTAATGGTAATGAAATTACACTAATGTATAAAAAAACTAATTACAATTGATTGTTTACAAAAAAATTCTGACAAATGAAAACGAACAACGGGTTTGGGCGGGGAAGTTATAAAACATAATTTTTTAAGGAGGATCCATTCCATTCCGGTAAACTTTACCTGGATACAAATAACAATGGAATGGAAAGTAATATTTAATTTCAAATGAGCATGAGCCTGAATGAGCATATTCTATCTTCGATTTCAGCGAGTTTTACTCCATTTTTACGTTTTTCTGTCAATGGCAATTATTTTTTTTAATTTATTCATTGTCAATGGTAATGAAATTTAAAATCATTGTCATTAATCAATGAAATTAAATTTTCGAATCATTACAATTGTTAAAATAATGGTAATGAAAAGAATTTCATTACAATTGATATAATGCAATGGTAATGAAATCATCAATTAATTAGTTCACCTAATTAATTAGTCCCATGTATGATATATAGGAATATATTATTCATAAAACCGTTCAAAATTTTATATATAAATAGATACGAAAAATATTTTTAATTTTAGTTTTTATATAACAATATCGTCGGCTTGCCTGCAAGTAGTGTTATGTGTTCTTTAACAGGTTTTCAGGAGGGCGAAAAAACTGATTTATATTATCCTTTTAAAATATTGCATTGACATCATATACCTTAATAATGATTGTAGTAAATAACCCTTTGAGATCCAGCTCACACGATTGTGAGATGTGATGTTTTCTCTTAAAGTTTCAAATATTTTCAATACTAATAGGTTTACTTAGATAAAAAAAATTGCAATTATACTTTTACCGAAATTATATTTCACAAAATATGAATGGACATCAGGAAATTTTAATAGTTTTAATACCATTTTACCTTAAAGTTACAAAATCAATCAATTTTTGCAGCTGATTGGTCGTGAATCATTAGGGCATATGATGTCAATAAAATATCTTAAAAGGATAATATAAAGCAGTTTTTTCGCTCAAACCTGTTAAAACCAAAAACAGCACTTCGTGCAGGCAAGCCGACGATATATTAGTTAATATCAGACCCAAGTTTAACTAATATATTCAAGATTAATATAATATTTTTATAAAAAACAATTTTTTCATTAAATTCATATTTTCTGAGCTTTTTTTACTTCTAAAAGTTTTTTTTTTATTTAAAAAATCTAATTTAAAAAAATTAACATTTAAAATCATGGCCCGTCTCGTAATGGGTTAATAAAGTACCTTTCCAACGATATATATTTTGTTCTGGTCCGATAAGTTTTGAGTGGAGAAATAACCATTGGATATTGTTGTAGATCATTCTCAGCTCTATAAATCGGGAACTATTATGAGCCTCCAACAAAAAAGAAGTGCATTGCCGGGCCATTAAAATTTTATTTAAAATACAAAAACAGCTTAACACATTAAAAAAAATTTCTAAGTCTAAAGAAAATTCCCATATTTCATAAAAAATGATCTAGTCTTTAAAGAACAACGGATTTATACATTAACGTCTTTAATAGATACTCATTATCAACAGTAACCCTGGGTGATAGTCAGGCATGTGATGAATATAGAAAACGAAAACGATCTGATTTTCAATGGTAAATATTTTACGATCTGTACAATACCAATTATTTTTTATTTTCTAATTTAGATGTCCGGCGTCAAATAAAACGATAAATAATAATTTGAAGCCAATTTGATTTTCGCGAAACTAATTATTCTAGATTGAAAAACTGTTCGTTTTCGATTTTCATCACACCCCTGAGTGTGTAGGACCCGAAATCCTGCTACCCTCCAATACAAAGTTTTTTTTATCATTTAAATGTAATCATATCGTATTGTATTAACTTATATCCAATTTGATCGGGACAAAATTCGGATATAAGTTTATCATTTGATATAACTTTGTATCCTTGTAAATACAATTATATCCGATTTGATACAATTTAATATAACCATTTTTCGGATGAAATTATATCCAGTTACATATTGGAAATATATCCATTCACATATAATTTTATATACACTTTTTTACTCGGGTACACATTAATCAGTACTTATGCGAGCTATAGTATAGTTCAAGAGTAATCCATAAAATAAAAAAATTCTAAATAAAATGAAATTTCGAACAATTTTCCATAAATCATTATTGGATTTTTCACTAAAGGTGAAGCTTTAGTTTTTGGGCTATTCATTTTAAAACGAGAAAAATACATTAAAATTGTGATAACAAATTTGACATGAAATAGTTTTTAATAAAATTAAATGTCATGAAATAATTGTTTAAAAATGTTTTAAATTTGAAAATAATGTATCGCATTAATAAAAAAATAGATTTCCCTAATACGGGTAATTATTTGTTAGGTTTTTAAGTTATTATTACATAATTTTAGTCTGCTTACGGGTAGACAATTTATTTTGTTTTAATATTCATTTATATTTTACGGTATCCTTCCAGCCTATGGATAAATTTGGTGCTACGTTATTATTTTTTTTATCATACTTCCACAATGCTCATTCTTTTTTTTCCTTGTAGTTAATTTTCTTCTATTAAAAATTTCAAAGTTTTACATTTGGTATCACACTCACACTCACCGAGCCTCGAACCATAAACCTTTTATTTGTTAGCTCACCGCCTTACCCGTTCACCTTAACCATAATACCGCAAATATTTTCAGAAAGTTTGCTATATTCCATTTTTCAATTTCTAATCTTAAATTTTATTTGAATCTTCCTCTAAACAAATTCAAATTATTAATTTTATTTGAATGTTCATTTCAAATTTGAATTTTGTTTAAATTCAAATTAAGCACATACAAGTTTTAAATCGATTATGAGGTTCGCGGGTTCAAATCGCTATCACGGCAAAAATAATCTTATTATTATTTTTTTTATAGATTTATTAAGACATGATACTGACAAATAGGCAGTTAGTTAGAGCGAATAAAGAAAAAAATATTTTGATGTTAAACTATAGCTAGTTAGTCAGCACGAGTTAAGAATAAATATGCCTGTAATGATGACAAATAGGCAGTTTCTCAGCGCCACTTAAGAAAAATTAAAAAAGTGCAGACATGTCTTGAAGACGCCTTTGTAAATGTCTGCGCCTGCTGACTTGTCACTTAAACGGCGCTGCTGACATTGTTTTTAAGACACATTTTCCAGCTGGGATAACGGTATTTCAGTTATTTCGGTAACGGTATTTTAAGGATAACGGTATTTCAGTTATTTAGGTAACGGTATTTTAGGGGTAACGGTAGTCGGTTGAAAGGGTTTTGATTCGATAACGGTATTTTAGCGATATTGCCTGCCAACCCTGGTTTTATGGAAGACAACTATTTAAAAAAAATTTCTTATCACGAAACAAAAACTTTCAAATTAGAAGCAAATCAGTTTTTAAGAAATGCTGTTACTAACTTGGAGCAACGATATGATATCGGAGACGAACCACTTTACAACAAAATTTCTTTTTTAAATTTAAAACAGTCTCTTTTATCGTGGGATAACTTATCAGATCTTCCAAAAGTTTTGGGAATATCAAATTTAATTGACAACGACATGTTGTACACTGACTTTTGGTGCCTGCGAGAAACCTTTGCTAATTTGCCGAAAGATATTCCAATTAATAAGATCCCAGCAAAAAAATTGGTGGTAATGATTTACAAACTACTTCTTTCACAGCTTTACAAGTAACCGTTAGTGTATTTTTATTGCTTTTTTAGAAGTTATTCTGAACAACTTAAAAATCACTTCTTTCGTTGCTTCCAAAGTATCCGTTAGTATATTTTTACAGCTGTTTTGGAATTACTTCTGAACAACATCCAAAAAACTACTTAAGTATTGCTTTTAAAGAGTAATTGCTCTAAAAGTGATCGTAAAAAGTGATTTTGGTATCATTTGGCATTTCCAAACAGAGATTCCCGGGTTCGATTCCTGGCAGGATCAATATTTAAAAAATTTTTTTTTAATTCTATTAATGTTTTTTTAATATTTATAATTAATTTGTTTAAATTCAATATTTTTTTAATTTTAAAATTTTTTTTATATATTTGTGTATATATAAAAAAATGGTGAGAAATTGCTCTTTATGCACCTTTTACACTTGTTTAATAAGTACTTTTATTGAAGAGAATAAGGAACAATATCTCGCAGTAACAAGGTGGTGTTTTTCAACTTTCATATCATATTTCAAATCAACTTTCATGTCAAACAATAGGTCAGCGGTAGAGCGCTAGAGTAACCATCGTGGGGTCGCAAGTTCGATACCCGGTGGCGGCAATATAAAACTTTTGTAAAATAAAAAAATATAATTTTTTTTCAAATAATAATTTTTTTTTAATTTTAATAGCTGAAAAGGAGCTTGCTTTGCACTCGTTCCAAAAGTACTGAAAAAATGTTGAAGTGGGAGTACTCCGCTCCTATGACAACTCAATGTTAAAATCATTAGTGTTTATGTTAAATAAGAAGTACATCTAGATCATCAATTGTATTGCTTTTTCTACTGCTTCGGCATCTCTTTTTTTGCTATGATATGGTCCATTTTGGCAAAATCCCGAATGCCAATTACAATTACATTTTGTAGGTAAAAGAAATAATAACAAAAAGCGCGAGTTAAGGATCAACATAACATGACGTGTTCTTTTTATGCCTGGCCACGCCCATCCCGCCTATTCCATCCATTTTTTTGTTTGCAAAATTTTAACAAAAACATTTTCTAATTCTAAATGTAATTGAAATTTGTAATTGAAATCACTTTCAATTACAATTTGCATTGCACTACGCCACCACTTTCTAAAGAAAACTGATGAAGGGGCCTGGAAAATCCCCGAAACGATCGTCTTTTCATTCCTGAAAGTGTAGAGGTTTTTTGAAAGCAAAAACTCTGTGAAGTATTTCTTAGGAGAGTATCCTGATGAAGAAAAATAGCAGTTTTGAAATAAAGTACTTATTATGTTAACTCATAATAAGGAAATTGACCTCGAACTGAATTAATAAATTTCTAATTAATCAATTAAAATGGTCGAAAAAAAACATATTTTATTTTTTAAATAAAAATTAAAAACCAACATTTTGACCGTTGTTTAGCTTTAAAAGGTATTGTGCAATAAATATTTTCCATTATATTGAAAAAAAAAGAAATCTAAATTAATTAACCACTTTTTACTTCTTCAACTTTTCATTATAAACGCATCGTTGGTATCACACCTGAACTTTCTACAAGAGTCCGATATAAAAACTATATATTTTCATATCTTATTTTATATAATTTCATTTTTTAAATTATTTAATGCCATTATACAGAATCAATTGCAATATCTTCTCGAATCTGATTCAACAATTACTTTTAGCCATGTAGCTCAAAGTGGTTTGTTACTGGAAATCTTGTTTTAGAAATGGAGATATTTTTATTATACAAATTGGTTTTGGCTTAACTAAACGAAGTTTAACTTATTATATCCAAAAATTTCGATCTTAGAGGTTTTATCAAAAACAAAAAATGAAATGTATTCAATCCTTTATTTGTAACATATCGTCGGCTTGCCTGCAAGTAGTGACAAGTTTTCAGGAGATTTATATTATCCTTTTTATTAACATCATATGCCTTAATGATTCACGACCTCATTTACTAATAGGCTGCATTAAAAGAAATCCGGATTTAATCTCTGTTACAGAGCGGTGCTTGGTTTTTAAGAAAAACTATACATAACGGGGGGTGTTCTGGAAAACGAAACCGACCTTTTTGCATCTTTCTAACAACATATGGATTCCGCGCCAAAAGAACTGATAATTTTTTGAGGCAAAGAACGAATCAAGCGAAATTCTGATATCATGTTCTGAAGTGAAGCGCATTCCAGTGAGAGAGTTCTGTATCGATCGAAACAAGTGGTAGTCCGACGGGGTAAGGTCTGGACTATAAGACGGGTGAGGCAAAACTTCCCAATCACTATTTTCTAAATAGTTTTTAACCGGCCTTGCAACATCATCGTTGTCATCATGGAATACTACGGCTTCATGTTTCCATTTCATGAAGCCATTTTGCTTTTCGGACATGCAAAATCGTCTTTCAACATCTCTCGGCTGCAGCTCGTGTGGTATCCAATTTCCTTGCTTTTGGATGAATACAGAGGGGTTACCGCGTAACTCGATTCGAAAAAAAATTTTCGAATTCGTAAATTTTGTACCTTTTGTAAAAAGAAAAGTTTTAACAAAAATCTTACTTTTTGAATTTTTATGTGTAGTGTACCAGGTTTAGGATAAAAATAAATTAAAAAAGCTGTGTTTTCGACTTAACTATATCCGTTAACTCATAAAAAACATCAAAGTGCATAAAAACGCTTTTAAGACAAAAACTAACACATTACTTTTCGTATGCACGTTAACTTTCAACACGGATAATTATCAACGTTGAAAACTCAACGTTTATACATTTTCACATCTATCGTAACTTATTCGCGTTACTTCCTAGGAACTTTTGCTGACGTACTTTCGATTATAACGGAAAAATAATAAACATAACCTGTTTAAAAAATGTGTATACTACAATCGGTTTAACGTAGATTTGCTTTAAAGACATAACGTTGATAGGCATGACACAAAATACAGCTACAGTATAATTTTTATACAGAATTACATTTTTAACAATATTTGCAAGATTTACGAATTCGTAAATTTTTTTTTTCGAATCGGGTTACGCGGCTACCCCCTGCTACTCGCAAACGTTTTGAAATTGCTGCTTGAATGACTTCTATATTGTTAACACCATTTCGTTCAATGCCTAAGTGAGAATAAATGACAGATGGGTACCCACCAATATACTATATAAGTTATTATTACAAACCATGTTGAAAAGATTCGTCAACTGTTGTGAATCCCGCATTTTTAAGTTATGCATCACACTACGGTAAACCCAATTAACATTTATGGTACAATATGTAAACTAAAACTGATTAACATTTTATTTAAAATATAAAATCAATAAGAAAATTGAACAAACAAAATCCAAACAAATACATTTTTAGTGGCAAAGAAAAACGCGGGATTCACAACAGATAGCGCATGTTTTACACATGGTTTGTGTCTTTAATAACTTATACGGAATTTTGGGGGGTAAACATCTGTCATTTATTCTCACTAAGTTAAGTTATACGCCAAATATTTTAGCCATTCGTGTACTGAATTAGATTTCATCACCTTAACAGCTTTCTTAGAAGGGCCGACTTGCCGTTTTTTAGGATTTATCCATCTTTTAAAAACATTACGGTCTATGTCAAATGACACCATAAACAAAAATTGTTTACAAACGCGTAATTTTTCACCATAAGCAGCTGGAAAATAGCATTTCATTTATTTCGGTAACGGTATTTTAAAGGTATCGACATTTCATTTATTTCGGTATCTGTATTTTAGGGATAACGGTATTTCAGTTATTTCGGTAACGGTAGTCAGTTGATAACGGTATATTAGCGGTATTGCCTGCCAACCGCGGTTTTTAGCTAACTGTAACAAAATCACTTCCGATTTCTTTTAATTCTGATACAGGAGAATGTTTTCCGAAAATTTTGTTTAACTCTGACAACTCCCTTTCTTTCCCAGCAAAATCTTTCATTACCAAATAAGTGGTTATATAATAGAAATTCATAGCTCCGCACAACTTATTTTTTGGCGTCTAAACTCATTATTTTTATTTGGCGTGGTCGTTTTTATAAGTAGTTACGCTTACCCGCTCGCATACGAAAAAATGAGAAATAAGTAGTTATGAGATTTTGAATAATCAGTGGTTACACACATGCTTACAAAAAGTTTATTTATAAGTGGTTATCCGATTGCTTACTTGATTCTTAAAAATAAGGAGTTAGGCAAATACTATTAGCTTAAGGAAATACATTCAGAAAAATTTAAGTTTTCTCTAGTGTGTAATTTTAGGACTCGTCATAAAAATTTAAACATAAAACATACATATTTACATATAATAAAAAAAATTTAACTGTGTAAAAAGTACTTATTTAAACTAATACGAGTAAGTCTTTATTTTATATTTAGAAACAATGAATACAATAGGCCGTTATTAGGAAGTCATTATTTTATATTATAAAATAATGCAAAAGGTAATGATATATCATTTTTGGTATCATTACCAATATTTTGCTGGGTTACCAAGGTCAAAGGTGAAATTTAAAAAATTTTTCGATTTTTCCTGGAAGTATATCAAAAAAATGTGTTGTTTTTTGCGGAATTTGGTGAAAGTTGTCCAAATAACTCTGTTAACACCAAATTTATACATAGTAATAAAAAATTAGAAGTTAAGCATTATAGGCACATGTGTTTAAAATGACCCCAAATTTTTGAAATGTGAAAAAGTGTCATTTGACATGAAAATCGATATAAAATCAGATTCTTGTGCGCACTCTACAGAGATATATTGATGAAATTTGGTACACCAACCTAGAACGAAGCCTATTGATTTTGGTTAAAATCGGTCCATGTTTAGACCTAGTGCCCATATAAGAGTCCCCCCAAAATTGACTTGTTTACACGCTGCAGATCACAAATACGAAGATATTTCAATGAACTTTGCTTCGCTTACTCACATGGTCCCAAGGACAAAGACTATTGATTCTAGATAGGGTCGGTCCATATTTAAACCTACCGTCCATACGTGCTATATTTCCGATTTTCTCTTTTATCATTTTATAGAAAATTTTGGTACAAGTCCATATTAACCCATTTGAATTTCGGATCCAAACATTAGTTGGCTTTTAATCAGACTGGTGTAGGGTATTATATAATCGGAAAAAACAACGCGGAATAAATTCAAATAATAAAATTTGAGATATTCGTTTGTTTCTTTGCTTTGTTGTTTATTTTTATTTAAATTTAAATAAAAAAGAAAATTGTCGGTTTTTTTAATAAAGTGTCATCTAGTGATAACGATGTTTTTATAACTTATTTTTTTGGTGATGCCATACCCCTACGTAAAATTAACAGTAATTTTATGCTTTTCAATATCTTCTTTCGTTTTTTGTCTTTTATATTGATTACAGCTCGTTTAATTTTAATATATAATGTGTCCAACTTTTTTTTGTGTGCACTGTATGTATGACCACTAGAGCTTCTCAATGGTACAATAAAAAAAAAATGTCAAAATAACACATGCCTAAGGTGACCATTTTTTTCTGACTTCAAATCAGTACAAATTTTTAAATATATTCACCAAAAAAAAATAATTATATTAAAATTCTTCGGGTTATATTACCGAATTTTTATTCTGGCCAGCGAATTTCTGCTGTCACAAACAAATTACATTGTCTAAACTACCCCAGGTAGAAATTGCCGACGTTACAACAAAAGTTGTACTGGAAGAGCACTGTTTTTTACGAAATGTCGGTAATACTTAAAACGTGCTTTGCCTGTACTGTTTTCTGAAAATTAAGGAGCTTTTTTTAATCTATTAAAATTAACAATTTTATAAATTTTACGTATTTTTACATCTATTACACAATTATTTATGTAAGAGAGACATCACCATTATTTTCTTGTGAAGTTTCGAAAGAATACATTAAAAATTTGTTATGTACACTAAGAGGACAGTAAAGTTCTAGCAAACTACTAAATTTGTTATTAAATGTACTGGGATAATACCAAAAAAATAAAATCCCAAGCCTGCGCCAACGTTGGGAAATAACTACGGCCAAGCGTTTATTGGTGTTATCATTTCGACAACATGCCAGTACAGTGAAAGTTAAAAATCCGACGCTTTGCCAGTACATGTACTACCGTCTCAGATACCGGGCCGACATTGTGCCGCTTGTATTTTTCTACCTGGGCAACTTTATGTAGACACAAACGGCAGTTGGCTACAAATTTCGCTTTGACAATAAATCTGTTTTCTCATTGCTAATTTATACATAAAATGATTTGAAGACAATTTTAAGGCTTTGTGAACTGTTTTCTATCATATAACCCTCAGGTTTTAGATACTTTTCTTTCCGAAATACCCACATAAAACATTGAGATTTTAAGGACTTTTTCTATAAAAAATCTTTAGCTTATGATGACGTTTTCTACACCCAGAAAACAGAATCGTACTGATTACCGTTACGGTTGCTACAACCGAATACTTCTCAGGACAATTGAAATGTTGTTGTCACAGCCAAATAACTGTTGTATCAACTGATTTGCTATTGTAGAAACCGAAATATTTTTTATTTTATTAACAGAACGGTAAAAATTTGATTTTAAATCACTAAACGGTACAAATTTTATTCAAATCACATAAGGGAAAGATTTTTTCTGAAACCACTGAACGGAAAAATATTTTTTAAATCAATGAACGGTTGAGCGAAACCGTTCATAAGTTGAGTGAGTTCTTTTTTCGATTTATAAAAAATTAAGGCATTCGTCAGTAAATTAATTAATTGGATTTGATTAATATTACATTTGAATTTATTCTTAAATCATTATTGGAATTTAACGCGTTCAATTAAATGAATTCCCTTGATTAACTCGTTTACTTTAGACAAAAATTTGATTCGATTTAACGGGGATTCAATTTGCATTTTGATTTTTCGTATTGAAAAAATGCAATATTTTTTTAAATGTTAAAAATCAGTACACGATTTGTTCATCAGTGCACATGACTAAAAATCAGTACATGTACTGATCAAATCAGTACGAATGGTCACCCTACACATGACACTACTTGCAGGCTAGCCGACGATATTTAAGCTTTGCATATCATAAAAGTTTAATAAAGAGAAAAAAGTTTTTTTTTCGATTTTTTTTAATGCAAATAAAAATCGAGCCTTCTGAAATCAGCCGTTTACTATTTTTTGGCAACAATTTCTGTTGATTTTGGCAGGTTATTGATTTTGGCATTCAATTAAATTTAACTTAAAAATAACAAAAAATTTTTTTTTGTTCTTGCTATTTTTAGTCTACTACTAATATTTAGCAAAATTTTCTACTAGATTTTACAGTATAATTTGTCATTTTGAATTAATTAAAAGTTAACTCAAATATAACTAAAATTCTGTAAATTTAACGGTTTTATTTTTGATGTTCTTATTTTACTAGTATTTAGTAAAAAAATCAGCTAATTTCAGCAGTTTTTTCTATAAGGTAATTTTGAACAAATTTTGAGTAGCTTTTTCTGCTAATTTTACTGGTTTATTTCTATGAGTGTAGAAAGCAGTCGCTGTCCTTTAAAATATACTTTTTTCTTTACAGATTGCAACCATGGAAACAAAAAATGAGAGTAAATGTGCGAGCTGGGGAATTTTCGTCATAAACATATAATAGATTCTATTTTGGCGAAATTTAGTCAGTAGGGCGAATAATCTTTGCGTTTCACACAAAATTTATGGGCAACTTGTTTCGCTTTTAGTTTTAACTTTGATTGCGTTTCTACTCTTAAAGTAAATTTTTGGGCTAGAAAAGTGTTTTTTCTGCGTTCACGTACTTTTGCGTGTTTTGTCATTTCATAATTTCAAGCTTACTTTCATTTTACCATGAATGTAATGAATAAAAAAATGCATCAAAAGAAGGCAGAGTTTTCGATGTATATTTTGGTTGTAAATTATTTTTTCTAAGTGGGACATCACAAACAAAAATCATTCATATACCTGCAATAAAAGTTAATGCTGCGGGAATATGACATGATTTTTGTTCGCGATGACCCATTTAGAAGTAACGAATTACAACAAAAATGAAACAACATCAAAAATTTTTTTCTTTATTTTTTTTTTTGGAAGGGAAAGAGTAGCGCTTAAAAATGCACTTCTACTTCAGCATTGCTTCTAAAATCGTGTATATTTTATGCTGGGATAATGCAGAGCTTTGAAGAATTAATTCCTTAATTCAATTTTTCAATTCTGAATTAAAAATTCGATGAATTAATTCACTAAGTACCATATATTGAATGGAATTAATTCATATTTGCTTTCGTTCGATTTATTTTGTTCCGAATTAATTCAATTGCAATAGTTCTTTTTATTAAATCAAATGAATTAATTCACTGGTGAACACGTTCAATTTTATAAATCGAACGGAAAAAAAGTAAATTAATTCCTTACTGAATTAATTCACTACTGAATTCGTTCAATTTCATTTTCGTTCAGTGAATTAAAAAAAAATAAAATTACGTTCAGTGAATTAAGAAAAAATAGAATTACGTTCAGTGAATTAAAAAAAAAATAATAAGTTCACTGAATTGAAAAAAAAATAAAATAAGTTCACTCAATTCAAAGCCTGTTTTCTGCCGTTCAGTAGAAGAAAACAATAATGTACAAATAAAATTTTTAAATAAGCAATTTTACAGCGTGTGCTAGTAAAAATAAGCAAATTAGAAACCTGATGCTGTTTATCAACCTACATGATTCAAAAATAAAGCCTTTTACTATTAAAAATAAAAACTTTACAGATATAGATACAATTGGAAAAAAATATAACTATATAACTGGTTTGAAAAATTAATAGTTATATTTTTTTCCAAATTTATCTATACCTGTAAAGTTTTTATTTTTAATAGTAAAAGGCTTTATTTTTGAATCATGTAGGTTGATAAACAGCATCCGGTTTCTAATTTGTTTATTTTTACTAGCACACGCTGCAAAATTGCTTATTTAAAAATTGTATTTGTACGTTATTGTTTTCTTCTACTGAACGGCAGAAAACAAGCTTTGAATTCAGTGAACTTATTTTATTTTTTTTCAATTCAGTGAACTTATTTTATTTTTTTTTCAATTCAGTGAACTTATTTTTTTTTTTTTAATTCACTGAACGTAATTTTATTTTTTTTAATTCACTGAACGAAAATGAAATTGAACGAATTCAGTAGTGAATTAATTCAGTAAGGAATTAATTCACTTTTTTTTCCGTTCGATTTATAAAATTGAACGCGTTCACCGGTGAATTAATTCATTTGATTTAATAAAAAGAACTATTGCAATTGAATTAATTCTTTGAATTTGTTGTTTGATGAACGCGTTCATTTGAACGAATTCAGTGAATTACTTAAGAAAAGAAATTCATTCAATTCTAGAGAAAATTGAATTCGATTGGTAGTGAATTCATTCAAAAAGGAATTAATTTTTCAAATCTCTGGGATAATGCATGTTTTTCTAATGAATGAAATTGTATTAGCCCACTATTTTACCTAAGAAATTAAAAAAAAAATCGAAGCAAAAAGAAGTTTCTTAATGTATTACATGAACTAAATTTTAAATTTGCCAAAAAAAGGAAAATATTTTTCTTTATAATACGACATCAAAGCAAGTGACATCAAAAAGATTATTATCACGTGACAAACAAACTTTGTTTTTTTATAGTTTTCCTAAATATAAGAAAATTTACAAACCCTCATAAGTAAAACTGTAAAGTGCATAGAAAATTTCATCTTTTTTGGGGAGGATATAATTGGACAAGCACTAAAAAATCCGACCGTCATTTTTAAAAGAATTGCTTTTCGGCACCCTTCGTTATGATTATGTAATCATATTCAAAATTTAGACAAAACATTTTGACAAACAAACAAAACACAAAAGTTTCCATCTGTTAGTTTGTTGCACGTTACTCCGTGTACGTGCAACTAGTTAGTGACACTTAATACTATTTAATATTTGTAAGTTATGAGAAAATCATAAAACGTAGGGGAAACTACTAAGTGCAGGTGAAACAGGAGCGGGAACAGTCGGGTGCAACAATTTTTCGTTTTATAGTTATTTTCCATATCGCTCTGTAATGCATGGTATTGTGCACTTGTGCTGATGCCTGTAACTACTATACAGGTAGGTATTTTAATAACTAGGGCTCGGAAGATTATGTAAATATTGTACATGTTTTTTGGCTTTATATTGAGAATGGTGTTAATCTTTGCCAATCAACAAATTTCCAGCAAAATGGCATCGGTTTATTACAAAGGTAACTATTTATATTGAGAGCCTTGGTCACTTTAACACTTGTTAGGCGCCAGCTGATATTTCCACTAGAGAATTAACATTTTTGACCTTAAGCTTGCTCAGAACTTTTTTTCATTTTAACATTATTTGTGTTGTTTACAAAAAAGTGAAAGTTGTGTGTCAGCAATAAATGGAATTAACACGTGAACATTTTCGGGCAATGATTTATTACGATTTTCGATGTGCATTATCTAGACAAGAGTGCAAAATTAAATAAAATTCTACTTTTGGCGATTAAGCTCAATCAAAGGGTATACAGAATAAAGAGATTGGGAGACTCTCTATCACAGAGAAAGCATTCGTTCTAGTATATAGTGCCTTGGAACAAACTAATACTAATAAAAACCAAATAATTATGTCAAACATTACCCAGCAAGCATGGATATGCGAAGAAGATTCTCCGATCATATCGCCAGGAAGAAAACATTTATTGCCGGCAATATCAATTTCGTATTCCGGAAGTTTCCTCCGTCGGAAACAACTGTTACCCGAAAATAATACTTCCAGGCAATACGAAAGCCATAACCGATATGTTATCTTCAAGGTGATATCGCTAAATAAACTCCCGGGTACAAAATAAACGATTTACTTTTTTCATTATTAAATTTAAGCCTGAAAAAGAATATCTGCATACATAATCCATTGATCGACTTAAAAATTATCTTGATTATCTTAGCCGATTGATCTTAGCCGATTTTTACCGCGCAATTAATCTTGACTTTTCAGGAGTTTATTTCCTATATATCTTTTGATTGTTTTTCTACAAATTTAGTTTTAATTTATTTTCAAAATGACAAAAGATTTCAAACAAATTTGCTTTATCTTCCAGATGATACAAATGTGATATTGCCGCAATATTATCATAAAAATTTATGACAAAAGATAAAATTTTTGAATTATTTTTTTTTTCCAAATACATTTTATTTTTTTATCTTCCAAATATTAAAAGGAAGACAATTTCAAAATAAATAATACTTGATTATTTTCATTCAAATAAAAAATAGAAGATATCGCTTTACTCGGTGTCTTCAAATGCAATTAATTATTTGATATGAAAAGTCAAAAGCATTGCATAGAAACGTCAAAATGATATCAATTGCAAAGTGGTGAAGAACACTTGACCATTTCGTGGCTAAGAAATATCATCGAATTTTCTTCCAAAAACAAAAAGTTTGATCAAACATTTATTTTTATCTACAAATAATAAATAACTAAACTCATTCCCATTCTTTTTTACCAAATTTATTTATTTATTTATTTATTTTGTTGTTCCACACACAAGACTTAAAGTCTTATATTGCAGTGAAGAACTGATTATTCGTTAAATAAACTTTTTATAATTTAATAACTTAAGAACTAATTATGAAGAAAAAAAATAAAGTAATCAAACATACATATATATAATATGGTAGCTATGCATAATAATTTCAAAACCTTGTAACACGTTTTTAAAATGAAATATTCGATTTATAAGCCATTTATAAGTTCAAAAAGTTGTCTACCCAAGTAAAAAAAAATGATATGGAGCCATATGAAGTTATATTTAATTATATATAATCTTTTATGTAATTAGATATAATTATATCCGAAAAATGAGAACATCTTATTGTATCTTATTGTATCGAATTGTATACAATTGTATACAATTTGGTACAATTTGATACAATTTTATGCTATTCGATACAATTGTATCCGAATTTTGTCCTCATCCAATTACATCAAATTATACTTTTTTATATAAAATGTTATAAAAGTGGACATAGTTTAATACAATTATATCTAAAAATTGACCTTATACTTTAGATCATATTATATATGACCACATCTAACAATATACAAAAATTATTTTTTTAAATAAAAAAGATATGCAATATCTGGAGATCAGACCTGGGGGATTTCAATTACAATTGCAAATAAATGTAATTGATATTAAAAAAAACTCAATTACATTTCATGTAACTGTAATTGAACATTTTCAATTACAAGTTATTGTAATTGAAAGTGATTTCATATACAAATTTCAATTACATTTAGAATTAAAGTGTTTTTTGTTAAAATTTTGTAGAAAAAACTGACTGGGATAGGTTGGATAGGCGTGGATAAGTATAAAAAGAATACGTCATGTTGGGCTGACCCCTCACTTGTGCTTTTTCTCATTATTTCTTTTCCGAAAAAATGTAATTGTAATTTACATTTTTTCAATTACAATTATATGTACCCAGTCAGAAAAATACAAACGGGAAAGCGGTGGCAAAGCACTTTAACAGGTGGTACAAGTACTGGCAAAAAGTGCTTTCCCATTCCCAAAATGATAGCATCATTAGACAAAAGGACCTGCTGTTCAAAAAGCGCCGGAAAAGCACTGGAGGAACAAAATTTTTAAAAGTTGGCAAAACGCTGGCAAAACCAATAAATAGGTGGTCTGGAAATATATTTTCCAAAATAAAATTTAAAAAAAGTTCATATGTATTTTTTTGGTCCTGCCGTGATTTGAACCCAGGCCGTCAGATTGGCAGACGATTGCTCTACCCACTGAGCTAACGAGACATGTAATATTTGATGGCTAAACACATAAATGAGTGATAATAGCTGGACAACTACTGGCTGTGCCAAAATGCTAGTACTGGCAAACAATTTTTTGTAACTAGTGTTGGGAGGGCAAAAGAAAAGTGGGTCCTGAAGGAGCTTTCCCACAAACAAAAAAAATTGGTTTTATGAAACAAAAAAATTTTTAATTAAAAAAAATCCAAAAAAAATTTTTTGCTTGCAACCGGATTTGAACTCGGAACCTTCTGACTACAAACATTTTTTAACAAAGCGTCAGCATTTTTATAAAATCATTGGTCTACCTGTGAATTGATTTTTGTACGCCTGGTAGCATTTGCTTGGTAGCACTGGATAACCACTGGTTGCAAGCCTTGGCATAGCACTCTAATCCAATTCTTTGCCAGTGGTTTTTTTTTATAAACCACCGAAATTTTTGTAAAACAAATACTGGTAAAACGCTTTTTGCAAACGCTGGCAAAGCGTACCAAATGAGTGTTCTGCCAGTCATTTATTTTTAATACCGTGGTTACCCAGTGGTATGCCAGTGCTTGATTTTTTGTACCACTGGCGATTTCTGACTGGGTAATGTATAATTGAAAATTTTTAATTACAAATTACTTGTAATTATTTTTTTTTTAATTACAATTACATGTAATTGTGTAATTGCATGTGTAATTAATTTCCAAATATAAGGTCTGTTGGAGATCCTATAATTTCGATAAATCTTCCATTATTTTTATCCAGATTTACCATGATAGTGCATTAAACATGAACAAAATTTTCTTTATTTTTAGTAATTTTAAAATAAAGTTAACAAGACTGAAATTTTAAAGTTAATAGGATTATGTTATACAACCAAGATAATATAAGAAAAATAGTAAAAAAGTTGTAAAATATTACAAAATAGTAAAAATTACTAAAAATATATGATGCAACTCACATACGAATCATGCACGGGTTATATATTCTTATTCCCGCTCACGCACGAATCAAGTACGAATTATATATTCTCAGACTCACGCACGAATCACTTGAGTATAGTAATTATTCCTCACGATCACGTGTGAATAACGTGACTCACATTTCTAGTCACGCGCCAATCCCTAGTAATTACTTAATCTAAAACTAGTTCAAAATCATTGTTAACATAGAACCACATAATATAATACGGTTTTATATAAAATCACTTTGAAATAATTGCTTATGTGGGATGATATATAATTATAGATGATGTTATAAAGAACGTTATATTGTTATAAATTAAAGAAATCATGATATATTGTAGATATGGAACCATATTAAATTATATATGGGTTCTTATTCGTTCATATATAATCATATCTAACACAAATTATGAAATATTTCTTATATGGCTCCACATATAGTATTATATTATTATGTATAGTGTCATACTAAATTATATATAAACGTATACGTAATTATATCTGTAATATGTTACTTTATGTACTTATATATAGCACATGCAATTATATGTAGGCCAGTATGTAATAATATAAAATCACATATGTCTCCATATTAAAACCTTTGAGGAAAAAATATCTAACATATGACTATATAAAAGAATATCTGCTTGAATTTAAAAGCATATGTGGCCATATGTAACTATAACTTACTATATGCAATTACATAAAATAATATATGGTTATATCAAAACTTTTTTACTCGGGTATGTTTATAATAGCAAAGGCACAAATAATAATAATAATAATAATAAAAAAAAAAATAAAAATAAAATAATAATTTTTTTTTTGTTTTTTGACTTACAATTAAAAACTAACAATTTGAAAAATTATAAACATAATACAAAGGAAAATAATTTAATTTAATCAAATACGTTTGAAAAATAGGTAATTATGGTTTTTTTGAACCGCAGTGCGTTACTTAAGATTTGATAACAATAAGGAATTGAGTTCCAGAGATGGATGGCATTGATATAGAATTGCCAAGTTGATATAAGGCTTTTATATTTAAATGCTTTCAGTCTTTTACCCCTACAAATAGGGTCTGAAAAAATTAGTTTCTCATAAAGATGTACAGGTTGATGCAAATAAATGATTTTATGTAAGAAAGTCAAAATTCGAGTTTTCAGTAAATCGTTGAGACTGAGGCCATATAATTTTTTTGGAAAACGCAGATACTCGTGCACGTCTTTTTAAACCATATACATAGCGAACGATATTATTGAAAACGACGTTTAATTTATTTTCACTTATTGAGTCACAACTGGCAAAGAGTTCACACCCGTACAACAAAATTGGAATAAGGTAAGTTTTAGCAAGCAGTATTCTAATTTTTAATGGTGTACAGTGTTGGGTTCGCCAGAGTGTTCTCATCATGGAGAAAGTTCGACCACATGCATATTTAATATGATCAGACCAGGTAAGGGTATTATTAAAAAAGATTCCTAGATTCTTAGCGGTACTTACAATTTCAATACGTTGATTATTTATTGAAATGTTGGGAATAATTATTTTCTTCGCTAATCGTTTTTGTATAATAAGACACTTAGATTTTTTAGGGTTAATCCCCAGACCATTAGCCGTTGCCCACACATGAATGCGATCAAGTTCCAAATTCAAAGTTCTTACACACTGATCAAGCAAGGTTTCATTGCAACTAATGTAAAGTTGAACATCATCAGCATACATTCTAACTTTACAGTATGTTAGAATATCCGGGAGATCATTAGAGTATAATGAAAACAAGAGCGGGCCTAATATAGATCCTTGCGGAACGCCTCTTGTAACAGCTAGTGACACAGATTTTCCGGTTGAGGTTTCAACGTAGGGTGAGTTCCTAAACGTCAAAACACATTGCAGTGATGCGGTTTTACTACTGTTTCGATACAAAGCAAACAAGTGTGTTGTTTACTTTGTAATAAAAACACTGCATATTTTTTACGTTTAGAAACACTTTTTGTAATCATTTCCTTTAAAAATGGTAAAAATATTACTTTGGAAAATTTGATGGGATTGTTGGATGAAACACCTCAAAATAATTTAATAACAAAAATATTTCCTTACTTTTCATCCGCCATTGTTATATTTGCACTTTATTTTTTATAAATGTCAACAAAGCATCAACAAAATTAGTGATGCACAGTTTGCGTTTTGTATGCGCATCGATAACTTTTATTATACATTTTGGGATGTATGACATTGTCAACGTTTACACGGTTGCGTTTAGGAATGAATGACTTTGTTCAGTTGCATTGCAAATGACGTTTTGGAACTCACCCGTACTGATATCTGTTACTAAGATAAGACGACAAAAGACTTGTTGCAGTTGAAGAAAAATTGAACATATTTTGTAATTTGTAGCATAAGATGCCGTGGTCAACAGTATCAAAAGCTTTCGAATGATCTAATAGAATTAAAAAAGTTACTTGACCATCATCAACTTCTTTTCTTATCTCCTCCGCAACATCAACTAGCGCTGTTATGCAGCTGTGTTTCCTTCGAAACCCAGATTGACGAGATGAAAGCAAATTATTATTATCTAAGAAGGTAATCATTTGATTGTGCATCAGCCTTTCGAAGACTTTAGACAGAAACGGTAAAATAGCTATGGGTCTGTAATCAGTGCCTGATTTAGGTATTGGTACGATTTTCGCATTTTTCCAATTAGTAGGAAAGCAACCAGTTGTAAATATTTTATTAAAGAAGAATGTTATACGAGGAAGTAGTTGAGGTAATAGTATTTTTAGAAATTTCGGATGAATTTCGGTTATTTTTTCATTACAAAATTAAAATTAAAGCGAAAAGTGACATTTGATGGCAGGCATCATTGCATTAGCCGTTTGCATGTCAGCGATATCATGATATTGCAATAAAATTTAAATTGAGTGTCTTCAGTTGAAATGAAATCATTTTGGCAATTGCTTGCTATCATTTTAATATCTTCTTGGAAGATATCTTCCAAATGTTTGCAGGGTCATTATGTTCGCTCTTTGTATGACTCACATAGGCGTACCTAGACCATTTTTCTGTGGTGGGCAAGGGACCCATATAAGTTCGGTTGTTTATTTACCCATTCTCAGACTCTTACGGCCTGTTTATGTAAAAAGAAACGAAAACTAAATGAACGAAAGGCAAACGAACGATCACGTAAGGAATTTGGTTTATATAAAACGATTATAATTTTTCGTCTAGACTTACGTCTGTTACGTTATATTTCATTTGGGTTTTGTAAATGAAAGGATTGCCAATAATTTTTTTTTCAAATTATTCAAAGTTTTCTAATACATTTAGGTTAAAATAATAATCGATGGTAACCCTCTTTTATTGTTTTGACAAATCTTTATAAATAAATAACCAAAACAAAATACAAAAAATATTGAAATTTATTGAAATTAATTTTAAAAAAATTTAAAAAATGAATATTTACAAAAAAATATTCAAAATAAATACAAAAAATTAAATAAGTGATTTTAATATTGTCTAAAAAAGTGCAATGGTGTAAAAATTTAAAAAGTTTAAGCGCGTCTAACGGTTTTATTTATCAAAATAATCAACTTATAGGATAAAACGAGTGTGTATCTTAAAGTTTGTATAGAGGTATATAATTGTAAAAATATAAGATATATACGAGTAAATACTTGGTATTATTTATTTTTTTGTGCAACAATAAATGCACACAAAACCTCGCAAAAATTGCAAATGTTTCATTATTATAAAATTTATAATATTACTTTAAACTGTTATATCAACTCACTCTACGAATGAGCGGAAACTCCCTTTTGAATAATTATATTAAGTATCTTGACAAACTGTGCTAGTTATAAATAAATAACATAAGAGAAAAACCCATAATTAGTAATATTGACCAAATGTATTTTTAAGTCTTATCACATAAGGGAAAAACTCATAATTAGTAATAATAATCAAATGTATTTAAGGGAAAACCCATGATTAGCAATATATTCTTTTAGTACCTTTCCAAAAGCAGTTTTCGTTCGTTATTTTAACGAAAATTTCTTTTCGTTCGTGATAGATAAACATGCCGTTACTAAATATCATAATTTTAGTACAATGAAATTAGTATAAATAATTAGTTACAGCTACTAAATTTCACAAAATTGTTGTAAACTGTAATTTAAAATCAATCTGATGAAATTAGCAAAAAATTTTATAAAAAAATAAATAAACTGTAAAATCTAAGAAAAAAAATTAATAAAAAAAAAAACTTTTTTCTTTTGATTGTAACAAGCGTATAATTACTTCATCGTACTTGAAATTGGTAGTCAAAATTGCAAACGGTTCTCCAGTTATTACCTTTTTATTTATTGGAGATACAATAAAATCTTCTGGGTGTTATTTCCAAACTAAGAATATATATCAATAGTAACAAATATAAACTGAACAAGAATTGTAAAAAATCAACAAATTCTTGTAAATAACATTTTTTAAATTAGTATATTTTTCTGCTAAATTTAGCACTCGGTTTTGAAAAATTAGTAAAATGTTTTGCTGAAATCAGCAGCGAAATTTAGTAGACAAATCCGTAATTTGTAATAAGATAATAGCAAATTTTTTTTTAAAAATCAGTATAAAAATAGTATAGTGCGATTGGAAACTGTTTACAAATTTTTTTACTAACTTTTTATCTGAGTGTATTTATAATAAACCGATACTTGAAAGTCAAATTTTGGTCAATTTGTCATGGAATAACCGATATATATTCAAAATGTAATTACTTTATGAAAACTAGATATATTACTATACCAAATAATGAAAATCAATTTTAATTGTTTCTGTCAAAATTTTAACGAGGGTCGTTCAAAAGTAAGTCTTCACACAAATTTTGACTTTGTCCCCTTAAAACTTCACTATACATCATACTTAAGTAGAAGTATATTACGAAGGAAGTGTTTGTCCTCTTATTCTACATAAAAATGCGCAGAAAAGCTTTGAAGTGGGCCCGAGATATCCAATTTTTGTACACATATTTTTTATGCCCAATTTAGCGGAAACTGCCGGTGGAGCGAACAAAAAAAGCACTTTTGAAAATCTCATACATTTCATGGGTGGTCTACTAAACATCAATAAATTTTGACGAATTTAGTTTTGCTTACCAATAGCTCCGAGTATATAATCCGTGTTTAATTAAAAAAAATCTGTCGGCTAGTTTTTGAGTTAAAGGGATATTCGCAAGACTTATCCTGACGTTATCCTGTGAGTCCTGGAAAAAAAATTGCAATTTATTTTACAAGTAGAGACTCTAAGCTAGCTTTGTTATTATCAATAATGTGTGCCAGATCGTAAATGTATTTTTTACGATTTTTCAAATATATTTTCTTTTTTAAAAAGTTAATTCTTTAAAATTTCGTGAATTTTCAATTTACATTTTACATCCTTCTCGCTTGAAAATCGTTCCTTATACAAAAAAAACTTTGAAGGCAAAAAAGTAGATAACTATGTTTTCTCTTGATATATATAATACAACTTGTCTAATAAAAAATTGTTATTTAGCCAAAAACTATTTAAGATCCGAAGACCGCTTTTTAGCGGCCTTTGGCATTAGACCCTCTAATAAGAAGATAATTCTGCTTTGAATACGATACAACGATACAACAGATAGTACACCCCTTGTGAACAACCTATATGTTTCTTAATTTATTTAACGAACTTTACGGCTAGGGTAGGAAAAATTTGAGATTTTTCAAAAAACATCAAAAGTTATGTCCCTAAAATCAAACCGGCATTATGGGATAATATTTTCTTGGGTGGCTCAGTTTTGACGTTGGAAGTCACATAACGGGCTGCACCTGGAGGCAGTTTCCGATGGTAATTGTTGACGATGCAGTTGGGTGGGTACATGGACGAAGTAAGGACCAATTTTATGATTGGTTTAGACCAGAACAATAACAACACTGACGTTTTCAAAATCAAAGAAATTAGACAAAAACGACTTTAAATACCTGTACAAGTTTTGATTCGTTCGAAGACGTTTAAATCTTTTAAAAACTTTACGAATAAATAGATTTTAATCTTAAATTAAAAAAAATGAAGAGATAAGAAGATAAACAAAAAAATCTAAAGTAGAATGTTTGTATGTCTGTTTGATCACTTCTGAGAGTAAATTATCATATAGATACAATCTGACAATAAAATATAAACAATAATACAATTTAATGGAAAATCACCGATGAAGCCTGTCCATAAAAGAAGGCAGAAACTAGATCTAGTCTGATTTGCAAATTAATAATGTGTCTATAACTTTGAAAAAATTTTTATTCTTCTTCTTAACCTCAAACCTGCTTAATTAAAATTTTGTTTAACATTTTTTAATTTGAAAAGAATTTTTTTTTAACATTCGTAAATATTATTGTTCTGATATTTGTCAAAAAAGCGGCAATGGCGACAAAACACTTTGCTAGTATCACTCCTTAGTAATGCCTCTATGGGTGGGTAATATAATTTATTCAGTCTAGTTATAAATTAGAAATTTTTAAATAATTTAAAAATGATAATCTCGCAACTCTTTTAAACAGGCTTAAACAATTAATGAAACTGGTTTGGTAATATATTTTTTTTATTATCTTTACAGAAAACAATTTCATCCCATAATGACACCTGAAATTCGTAGAGAATTATTAGCAGCTACTTGCCGTGATGTTGAAATGATGGAATGTGAAGATAAAATCGGGGCTGTACCCACGGAAATGTATACAGATAAAGATGTTGAATATGAATGAAAGAATAAAATAGAGAATTTTTGAAAAAATAATAGATGAAAAAAATTAACACTACTTCTTTTAAATATGAATTAAACATTTATATAATACATATGTATGATAAATATTTTCCTGTTGAAATTTGTACATACTTAATACAAAATAAAAATTTTACTAAAAAAGTTTTATAAAAGAAAACAACTTTGTTTAATTTTTTTAATTAATCATTGGACACTTTATTTTATTTTTAGATTTTTTTAATATTCGATGATATGAGCATTTTTTTTTTTGGATATAAAAAAGCATTTTTATCACAAAAATGTTATAATAAAAAAAGACAGAAAGAGAGAAAGAGAGGTTTTGTGGGGAGAGCGTCTCACTGTCATTCATTAATGATTTTTTTTTGTTTGTGTACAAAACTAACATAATTTTATATTAAACTTAAAACAAATTTTTAATATGTTTCTAAACAAATACAATTTAGTTAAACTAAATAACAATCATATTATTTATAATTTAGCTTTTCTCAATTTTAATTGTAACAAATTTTTATTAAAAATATTCATAAAAATAATATTTATATATTTTATTTTATAATACAATTACTCTCTAATCTAATTAAATACAAATTGTTTTTATTTTTAAATTTTATTTAATATTAAAAATATCAATATTGCAAATTTATTTTTGAACGTCATAACGAGAAATTAATGGGAATATTTTATAAAGCACTGTAGTAGTACTGCGTTATTTCTATATAAATTGGGCCTGATTGCGGTTGGCGTTATCGATGTTGACAAATACGACTGCATACAAAACGATATTTTTATTTTAAAATTTTGAAATAAATTTAACCCTTCCGACAAATCTATTGACATTTAAATGTTATATAAGGTAAATTCGCTTTGAAAATGGGTGCGTTCGGCAGATACAATCTACACAGAAAGAATTTATAAAATTCTAATTAAATATTTAAACACCTTTCTCATAACAAATTTGTAAAAACAAAAAAAAAACTTTAAAAAAAAAAATTTCTTTTTTTTGTAACTGAATTTTTATATTTAAACAATTTTTATATAAAGATAACAATTTACAACCGAATTACAAATATTTTAAACAAAAAAATTGTTGGGAATAAAATTTCAATTTAAAAGAAATTGTGATTGCTTTTACAAATTCCCATTATTGGTGCCTACTGTTTTTTCTGTGTAATACTCAACATTCCCAGCAAAACTTTCTATTACCTGGTAATAAGGTCTGTAAGAAGAAATTAAGGGATGTAACCTCTTACTTTGCTATTCCAACAGCTATTATTTTAACAAGGGCATGTCATTGGAGGTATGTACTTTCCAAAAGAGGGCTAGGTAACAACATAAGAACATGTTACTTTAATGTTACATGTTAGGAGTTACGTAACCACTTACATAACCGATACTGAGCACAATAGTAAGGCCAAAAAAATGTGTTACAAACAGGTTTGAAATAACACATTAAAATTATGCGATCACTTACTGTATAAAAATATATACTTACTTCTTACAAAAAAATTAAAATAAGACGTTATCGTGTTGGTTTTTTATAAATGCTAAAACGAAGCATATTCATATTTAATTAATATTTACTCAGATTAACATAAAGTTAACAAAAAACATAAAAGATATTTCAGTCAATATGTATAAAACATATAGATTATTTGTATCGAATATTTTAAATAGAAAATAACACTCATGTATCGCATTACAAATAACTCCTTATTTTGAGGTATTTGAATACACCATCGGTAATAAGTGGCTATTTCTATTAAGTGATCACGTATCACATTAAAAGTAACTCCTTATTTAACGGTAATAAGTCGCTGCTATTATTTAGAACTCATGTTGTGTATTACAAGTAACTCTTTTCTTTGAGGTGTTTAAATATATCATTGGTAATAAGTTGCTATTACTACCCAGTAGTTATGCAGCACATTATACGTAAGACATTACATTTTAGTTATGAAATAATGCAATGGTAAGGGGTATGGTATTACCAGGTAATGTGTTCTGTAATACCAACATATTACCAAGGTTTTGCTGGGTTTCTAAAACAGTTGTACAACTATCTGCTGAACGACCTGATCACTAACCGCTCAGTCTGAGCACTCATGTAGCTTCGTCATATTTTGGTAGCTTAAAACAAGTTTGCTACTTTTGATCAATGTATCACTACATTTATTGTTCATTTAAAATAAAAATTGTTTTATAAGAATGAGAAATAAAAACATACAAATATAATTCGTAAACAAAAATTTTAAAAAATAAAAGGAAACTAGAAAAAGTGTATTTAAAATTATTGGAATTAGAATTATATTTGTATGTTTTTATTTGTCATTCTTACAAAACAATTTTTATAGTAAATGAACAACAACAATTGTATCACTTATTGATCAAAAGTAGCACACATTTTTACGCTACCAAACTATGACAGCGCTACCTGAGCGCTCACACTGAGCGGTTAGTGATCAAGTCGTTCAGCAGATAGTTGTACAACTGTTGACTATTAAATTGTATCTGCCGAACGCACCCAATGTAACAAAACTATTTTTATTACAACTTTTTAGTAAACACGTCTAACTGTCGATATCGACAAGGCCAACCGCAATAAGCCCGATTGCTTTGTTACAAAAACAATTTTCATATCAAAATTTCACTTCACCCAAGAGGTTTAAGAAAGTTTTGGTTATGTTTTTAGTGTTGAAGGAAATGGGGTTAATGCAGTTTTTGTATTCCAATTTGATTTAGAAGTGGACAACAGCAATTTTAACTTAAATTGTATCGGCCGTATTCAAAATTAATAATTTATTTAATAAATTTTCATAAGAAAAAGTAATTAGAATTAGTTCTATATTTTGAATACTTCCATATATATTGTGATAAAAACCATGTAACCCTAATTTCTAATGCATGCCCAGCAAAATATTGGTAATGACACCTCATTGCTGTCTGCATTACCAATAATGATATATCATTACCTTTTGCATTATTTTGTAATATAAAATAATGACTTCCTAATAACGGCCTATTGTAGTCATTGCTTTTAAATATAAAATAATGACTTACTCGCAATAGTTTAAATAAGTACTTTTTACAAAGTTAAATTTTATACATTTATATTTATTACATGTAAATATGTTTTGTGTTAAAATTTTTATGACGAGTACTAAAATTACACATTAGCAAAAACTTTAATTTCTGTGAATGTATTTCCTGAACCTAATAGTATTTGTGTAACTCCTTATTTTTAAGAATCAAGTAAGCAGTCGGATAACCATTTATAATTCAACTTTTTGTAAGCATGTTTGTAACCACTTATTATTCAGAATCTCATAACTACTTACTTCTCATTTTTTCGTAAGCGAGCGGGTAAGCGTGATTACTTATAAAAACGACCACGCCAAACAAAAATAATGAGTTTAGACGCCAAAAAATAAGTTGTGCGGAGCTATGAATTTCTTTTATATAACCACTTATTTGGTAATGAAATATTTTGCTGGGTGGATTACATTTGAGTTGTAACTCAACTCAAATTTTTCGTCATAATTTTTGATAAAAATGAATACACCAGAATTTTGGAGTTATCTACTAATTATATTGCGTAAAGTATAATGTTATTCATACTCAAATGATCATTGGACTGTATATAATCATCTAGTATAACATACTTGAAGTTTTTCTGCAGCTTGTAACATTCTCGAGATGAAAAAGGATGTCTTTAGGAAGATTCGAAAAAATATAAATTGCGTTTCTAATTTTTACATCAAACTATTTAACGAGTAAGAAAAACAATGGCATGTTTGGATTCACCTTGTAGACATCATACGATTTTGTTTCGGAAAGAAAATTCTGGCAAAGCGTTTTTGAAAGAAAACGAAAAAAGTAAGCAAATGTAAACTCCGTTACTGTAAACTCCGTAGCCAAAATTGTTTGCATCAGATTGCATTCAAAAAAATGTAGGTAAATGTTTAAAATATTTTAAAATAACCTTAAACAGAGGTGATTCAACTAATATTTATATGTCAAAAGATGATTCAACTAATAATTTTGCGTTAAATCAAAAAAAGTTATCAGTTTTTTACCCTAAACTGCTGGAGGGAGAAACGATTGATTTTGCATTTCATTGGTTTGTAATCAATATTTTGAGCCATTACTGGGGGGTTACCGTGTAACTCGATTGGAAAAAAATTTCGAATTCGTAAATTTTGTACCTATTGTAAAAAGAAAAGTTTTAGCAAAAATCTTACTTTTTAAATTTTTATGTGTAGTGTACAAGGTTTAGGATAAAAATAAATTAAAAAGTAGACTTTATACAGAATTATATTTTTAACAATATTTGCAAGATTTACGAATTCGAAAATTTTTTTTCCAATCGAGTTACGCGGTTACCCCGCTGACATTAGTTTGACAAATTAAATTTGTTTCACACAGTTTAAGAATTTTTTGATCGAGAAATGTTATGTTTTTAATATATTATTTTGTAACTTCGCAACCGCTGATTGGATTTTAAAAAATTTTATATTTTTGAAAAGCATTTAAAAGGACCAAAAATACAAAATTAAAAAAAAATTTGTTTTTCGCGGAATGAATTGTATTTCTATTCGCGAAACCGCCAATTTGATAAACACAAATTTTATATTATTGAAAAGCATGTTGAAAACCCAAATACGAAAAACTAATAAATTGAAGAAAATTCGTATGCGATTTGTCATATCTTTTGCTTGTGGAAATGTAAACTGTTACCACAAAAAAAAATAAAAATGTGCAAAAAAAGTTGTTGCGACAACTTGTAGAAAAGATTTTTTGCAATTAGGTTTATAATGACTAAACTTATTGATTCCATTAAGAAAAAACCGAAATATTAACACCTTTTGCTTCTCACAAATTTGGCCCAAAAACATATTACATTTTTTAATTTCACCCATATGTGTTTTATTACACTAGTTTATATCAATTTTGCACACTTGATGTTTTGCCTGCTAAATTCGAAATTACAAGAGCTTATATTTTTTTTTGTGAATTGTGTTGTTTTTAGTAATTTAATTTAGAAGTTTGACTTTTAAAGTCACATTCACAATGACGGAGCTCTCCACTCTGCAGACTGGTGTTACCAAAATAGAAATATGTAAGTGCCAAAAAGAAAATAACAAAATCCACTCTACAGAGTGGAATCTGGCTTAAGGCAGGGTTCTAAAGTTTGTACTTAAGATGAATGGGGGAAATGTTCTAGTTGATCTGTAATTTAAGTAAATGAATGTTATTTTTAGTTTGACTCAAGATCATAAATTAATATCACTTTCTGTTTAAATTATTCTCAAATCAAAGAAAGATGATACAATTTTTACAAGTAAATTACAAAGAATAAAAATTATTGAAAGAATTCGATAAGACCAGCAAGGCAGAATGCGCATTTTCGGCTTTCGCTACAAAGCCATCATCAGTGCCTTTCGCCTTTGAGTGGGTTAATATTTTTGATATTCGTCTACTTATGTGACTTTGTTATCAACAACTCAACTTAGACTAACATCAACGAAATTTAACAATGCTATTTTTATCCTTTTGTTATTATTACTCTTTTTAATTTAAACAGAAAGTGATATTAATTTATGATCTTGATAAAAATAACATTCGTTTGTATTTAAGTTTCAGAGTTTTGATTCAATTTGGGACGTGCATATAAAACGTGAATTTGATCATAAAATTTAATAAAAAATTCAATTAATTTAATGAAAGTTTAATTGTCTGAACTATATTATTTGTTTTAAAAATTATTATTTATTGGGTTTCTAGAAGACGTTCGTTGTCACACGAATGAGTGACTACACGCAAAAAATAAAACATGTATAATTGCCGAAGTACTTCGGTAAAATACAACTTCAAAAGTTTTCTGCTAAGTTACATAATTCTTTAATTAAAATATAATATTTTTTAAGATAAGTTACAAAAGAAAAAACTTAGGTAATTCAACATATTTTGAAGTGCATACAAATGGAGTGACCAAAAAACTAAGGGAAGTTGACAAAAACTAAAAATTGATAAATCTATATGTATTTTTTTATTAACTTACAAAAAATACTTTTGAAGTTGTATTTTACCTAAGTACTTCGATAATAATACACTTTTTATTTTTTTTGTATTGCATGTATTTTGTTATTCGGTCTGATTACGTAAATATTTCTTCGTAAAGGCTTCATTAGTCTAACCGTAAAGTAAAAAAAATGTATCTGTAATCAATTCAATGTGTTAAAATAATGTAGAAAATATTTTTGTCTTTTTTTATGCATTGAAACTGTTGTCAAGTAAAATCGTAAAAAAATTCTATTGAAAATAGAAATTTTCTATTTTATTACTTGAAATTTAATTCTATGCACAAGAAGAACATAAAAAATACAAAATTTTTATTTTTTATACTCTTTTTATTCATTATGAGAATGCTACGTTACTTTATTTACGATACTTCCAAACTAATTTGGGCTTAAAATATTCAATTTTATTTACTTTGCTGAGTCATTTCTTAATTTTCTGGACTTAAGAGCGATGCTAAGTTAGCTCCTATTTCTTTTAAACTGAGTTTTTGTTTAAATTAAAATGATTTGGCTATAACATTGGGGATTTAAACATTCAAAATAGGAATGAGCTAAAACATTTCGGGCAACACTGCTGCCAATAAAATGAAAAAGTATTGCCAGAAAAAACAAAACAGCAGTCAGCGCAATCTGTTGCATTAAACATGTAGACCCATTTTTATATAAAAACAAACATTCAACCAAAAAAGTCTGTAACGGCTACTGAAAAATTTGCTGTTATTACGGGAAATTTAACTGTTTTGAGCCCAGCAGTTTTTTTTTGCTAATTTTAGCAACACATGTCTGCTGATCTGTAGTACAATAAAATTAGTAGAAAAAATTAGTAGCCGTTACTAAGTTTTAGTAAAATTTATGTAAACTGCATTTCAAACTGGATTTGCTAAAATCAGTTAAAAAACTTACTAAATATCATAATTTTAGTACAATGAAATTAGTATAAATAATTAGTTGCAGCTACTAAATTTCAGTAAATTGTTGTAAACTGTAATTTAAAATCAATCTGCTGAAATTAGCAAAAAAGTGTGTTGAAATATAAACAAATTGTAAAATCTAAAAACAAATTAATAAAAAAAACTTTTTTTCTTTCGATTGTAACAAGCATATAATTACTTCATCTTACTTGAAATTTGGAGTCAAAATTGCAAACGGCTCTCCAGTTATTACCCTTTTATGCAGTGGAGATACAATAAAATTTTCTGGGTGTTATTTCTAAACTAAGAATATATCAATAGTAACAAATACAAACTAAATAAGAATTGTAAAAAATCAACGAATTCTTGTAAATACACTCTAAAAAATGTTTGTAAATTTACTACTATAAAATGGGTAAAATTTTGTTTAATTTTAGCAAAATTCGGTAAATATAAACAAAAAATGCGAAACTCTTTTCATACACACTTCCATACACAATAATACACACACAAAGTATTTTTAGACATTATGTGTTTATAAATAAACACATTATGCCTAAAATTACTATTGTTTTGTTAAATAAAATTTTTACGCACAAAGTTGGTAAATATACTATCCTATAATAGTAATAAATACTCTGACATTTCAAATTGAAAAAAATTAAAAAAAAAATTATGAATTATAAAAAGAAAAAGCGAAAACGGATTATTTTTTGTGAATTACAACATTTCCACAAACACATTTGAGTCTGGAAATAGCAACATAAGCATGAAATTGTTTTTGGTAATTATTGTTAACGCATGTGGTAGTCTAAATCTCATCTCAAAATTGAAAACGCCGTAAGAGAGACACGGCCTACGCAGGAACAACTGGGTGGAATGACTCCTGCTCAACAAAATGCCTTCTTTGCAAGGGAGGCAGTCAACCAACAACCGTCAACAATAACGGGAGAAAACGCCGTAAGAGAGATACGGGCTACGCAGGAACAACTGGGTACAATGACTCCTGCTCAACAAAATGCCTTCTGGGAGGCAGTCAACCAACAACCGTCAGCAATAACGGGAGAAAACGCCGTAAGAGAGATAGGGCCTAGGCAAAACAACTGGGTGCAATGACTTCTGCTCAACAAAGTCAGTATTCATTGAGTACTGCCTAACTTGCAAAGAAAGCATTTTGTTGAGCAGGAGTCATTGCACTCAGTTGTTCCTGCGTCGGCCATATCTCTCTTAAGGCATTTTCTCCCGTTATTGTTGACGGTTACTGCCTCCCTTTCAAAGAAGGCATTTTGTTGAGCAGGAGTCATTGCACCCATTCAATAGTTATAACAAATTTTTTATGAATTTTTACAAATACCTTAAGATCCCAAAACGACTAATTTGGACATAAACGATTATGAGAGAATGACTCGGATATTATTATTAATAAAATACGTACTAAAAATTAATTTGTTATTTTATTTAAAAAAAATTTTTGGGTGGTGCTTAAAGTAAGCACAACTGTTGTAAATGTACGCATTTTATTGGATTTTCACGCACTTTCTGTGGATTTTTGCGCATTTTTTGGAGATTTTTACGCATTTTATGCGTACATTTACACGTGAAACGTGCTTTTTTACACACAAATTTAGTAAATTAACACACTAATTTCAAAATTTCATTTAATTTTTACGCACTTTCAATGTAAAATTACAAATTATTTGTGCACCAACTTAAACACAATGTGCGTATTTTTTTTCAATTACGCACATAGAGTAAATTTACCCAATTTATAGTAGGAGTTCAGTTTCCTACTATAAGTTGGGTAAATTTCAACAGAATTTAATTAGAGTTTACAATTTTTTAAATTAGTATATTTTCCTGCTAAATTTAGCACTCGGTTTTGAAAAATTATTAAAATATTTTGCTAAAATCAGCAGCGAAAATTAGTGAAAAATCCGTAATTTGTAATAAGAGAATAGCAAAAATGATTACTAAAGCATCGAATGAGACCAGACTAAAGCATCGAAGAGCATCGAATGAGACCGACCCCATGCCCTCCTGAGAAAGGGACCTAAGGGGACCTTAGGTCCCTTTCTATTTTGCGCGTCACATATAGTCATTTTTAATTTATTTTATATCAACTATGAATTTTGTTGACTATCCTAATATGGAATTTTTTGGGTGTAGAATTCAGCAAATTTTTATTACACTGTATACCTTTTGATACTGTGGTAGCCATATTCTAAAATAGCAGAAAAGCAACCTTGTTTCAAGACTAGTGGTGGACAGTAGTTGCAGCGTAAATATGTATCCATTAAAGTTTACCACTGTATATAAACAAGTACACTCACAAGGGAAGTATCCCATCTCGGACTCGCAGAGAAAAATCTAAAGAACACGTTTTTTTTAGCTGCCCAATTTCATATTTAACCCTCTAATGCCCAAGGCCGCCAAAAAGCGGCCTTCAGATCTTAAAGAGCTTTTGGCTAAATACCAATTTTTTATTAAAAAAGTTCTATTAAATCAACAAAAAACACAATAACGTACTTTTTTGCCTTCAAATTTGGTTTTTGTATAAGGACCCAGTGTAGAAACGGTAATGACATATCATTATTTTTTGGACTACCAGTAATGACACCCACTTACCTTCTGCATTATTTTAAAACATATAATAATGAGTTATTGATAATTACTTATTTTTACCATTATTTCAAGAAAATTATTTTCTAGATTTTTTTTAAAATTTTTTGAAATCTATTTTTAGACTCAATATTTATAATATATATGTAACCACATATTTTTTGATTTTTTGTATGTTGGCGAGTAAGTTTACTTGTGTGCAGCAGGTCAATTATGTTTTTATCTATTAAATATTACATGTCGATATAGCTCAGATGGTAGAGCTATTGACTGGCAATCTGTAGACCCAGGTTCGATTCCCGCACCAGACAATTTTATAAAAAAAAAAAAAAATACAATAAAAAATATTTTTTTTATATAATTTATTTTTTTGAAAATCTATTTTTAGACTCATTATATTTGTCAGTACTGGTAAGCACATCGGTAACGATATATTTTTTGATCTTTCGTATGCTGGTGTGTAACCATAACTCATTATTTTTCGCGACATCGCCATATAAAGGTAATAAGAAATGTAATAACAAAATTAACTAGTTACCATTACCATAACCATATATCTGGTAGTGATTTTCTACACTGGGGAACGATGAAAATTTCGTAAATTTTAAAAAATTAACTTTTTAAAACAAAAATAATTATTTGAAAAATCGTCAAAAATACATTTACGATCTAGCATATATTAGGGTCTCTAAATGTAAAATGATTTACAATTTTTGCTGACAGATTTTTTTGAAATTAGACACACATTACATACTCAGAGCTAGTAGTAAGCAAAACTTTTTCATTTTTAGTGCCAAATTCGCCCAATTTCGCAATTTTCTAAAAGCGAAAATCGCCATAACTTTTTATTTGGTTTAAAGTCAAGCAACACTCAGGAAATTCTTCCTATTTATTAACGTATTGCTTTCTTTGGAAAGGGGATAGAGAAGAAGTGAAAGGTGGTAAAAGATGAAGGGGTTAAAATATGGCAACACTGTAATTACGCGAGATGTTGAATCCTAGAACAGTTGTTGCGCGCCATCTGATGATGAGTTTCCGAACTTTATTGAAACTTTTTAGTTCATAGCCCTGGTATATTATTTTACTTCGGTGGGGTTAAGTGCTATGGGAACTTCTGAAATAACAACACTAGATTAACAATTTTTGTATGTAATTTTATTTTACTCATAGTGTTATTTATAGTAAAAAGCGAAATTATCTGAATTTTGGACCTCTTGATACATCTTAAACCTTTATTGTGCTATATCGTAAACTTCCAATGCCAAATATATGGCTTAAATATTCTCAATAAAGCAAACGATATCGGCACGATATCGAAACGATATCACCTATATGGTATTTATTATCATATACATATGATAATCACTTGTGATACGAAAACGATAGATTTTTTGTTCTAAAATGAAACTTTCGTAACGACATCGTATTTCCAAGGAATTATGATACCGTTTTCGATATCGAAATTAATTGGAATAACGATAGTAAAATCGCCAAAATCTGGTCCAGCATCGAAACAGGCGATTTCGATATCGAAAATGATATCATATATGATATCAGTCATATAATGAAAAATTGATAATTAAATCGTCATATTTAGAAGAAAAGTCGAACTCACCTAGATTTTGCAACTATAATTGTCCAATAAAGAGGAGTATAAATAGCCAAACGAAGTAAAAATTGCAAGTTTTTATAAATTTTATTTGTTTCTGAAAACTGTTTGAGTTTTTATAAATAATGATTATTTTGAACTATACTTTATAATTAAACCTTATCGAAAACGATATTGGCTTTGTTTGTGCGGCAATCTATTAACGTTGGCTTATGTCATACCCATATAAAATTGACATTACCAACATTTAGTGATAAATCAAATATCAAATTTGTATGGGTATGACATAAGCCAACGCTGATAGCTTGCCGCACGAACACAGCTATTATAATCTTATTCGAATATGATATCGTTTTCGGATATTTAAGGTGATAGCGATTTCGCTATCGTATCGTTTTTTGGTTTATTTGGTTATCGCAATCAGAATAAATAGTATTAGAGGGCTATATATTTTTTTTAAACGGCTATATATTTTTTAACTGTTAAAGCACCGTAAGTTGTTCCAGTTTCACGTGAAAAAACTGTTATACTCCATATAAAAAAAATGATTTTTCACGACAATCAGTTTCATGTGAAAATTGTGTAGAGTTTGTTTTCTCGCATATTTACGCTGTTATTCAAAAAAAACTTCTTAATTTAGTTTTAAAACATGAATTTGCTAAAGCATTCGTTATCTCTATTAAACCTTTATTAAAAAATTGTATTCAAAAATATTCTATAAAAGTTTATTAATTTTGTTTTTAATTCTGGCAACACTTTGTATATTCTCTCTTTTTATTGTTGGTGATACATGAATTTAGTGAACGATTGACTCGGTAATTGTAGGTAAATATATTGTTTTGTAAATTTTGGAAATTAAAATGTTTTATTACAAATCAAAACATATTAAAAAACTTATTTTAAAAATTACTGAGAAGTAAAAATTGGGAACAAACTGTGTTAAAGAATTTTTTATATTACGAATACTGAAAGTATTCGAATATGGAGTATGTTTTTATTATAGAGGGTTCTTCAACAGGGACGCTACAAAAGTAGAAAGACAGGGACAGCAAACGAAGCCATATTTCTTGCCGCTCTTTTGACATTTCTCTTCAGTAAGGTTTGCCATTTCATGATGGAAAGATATACGAGCCAACAACGAGTCGAAATTATTAAAATTTACTACCGACATTCGGAGTCAGTGGCCTCAACGTTAAGAGCGCTACGTCCAATTTATGGTCGTCATAATGAATGGCCTCGTCAATAAACAAAATATGCGTTATTGGTCAGACAGCAATCCACACGTACTCCATGAGTCATCATTGCATCCCGAAAAATTTACGGTTTGGTGCGGTTTATGGACCGGCGGCGTCATTGGGCCGTACTTCTTCCGTGATGATCAAGATCGGCACGTTACTGCCGCCTCGGTCGTGCGATTTGACGCCGTTGGACTATTTCCTGTGGGGCTACCTCAAATCTATCTAGTCTATGCCAACAAGCCAGCCACGATTCGTACGAATATCGGCCGATTTATGCTTGAAAACCGTCGAAAATTGGGTTCAGCGTCTGGAATTCTGCAAGCGTGCCCGTGGTGGCCATGCAAAAGAGATCGATTTCCGTACATAATGGCATCGAACGTACTTTCACAGGAATAAAGAATTTCATTGATATCCAAAACCGTTTTTGTTTTATTTAAAAAAACTTTTGTAGCGCTCTTATTGAAGAACCCTTTAATGCATCACTATTTTATTCAATTTGTTTTTATTTTATTTTCATGCAAATTTTGGAAAATTTTCGAAAAAAGAGTTTAGTTTTGGAATTTTTGCAGTTTTTTTGTTTCGGTTGGATATAAAATGTTGTATTCCATCTATTCTTGGGTGGATGACTCTTAAAAAATTAATTTAATCATTGTAAATTCACGTTTTTTAGTTTTTTACTGTGGTTTTCTTTTTTCAAACTTTATCAAACAGATATTTTAGGCTATATCCTGCTTTAAGCGTTTAATAAATCTTTCTTTATTAAGCATTTGTGAATATTCTTTTTGCCAAATTAGCTTAAAAGTCTGTAATTAGGCTATTTTAAAAGTTTTTGAATAACACAGTTAATGTATAAGACTATTATATTTCTTGGGAAAAAGTGACATTTTGTGTTTATTTTGATTGTGTCTGTGCTATAAAATTAAAAAATTGTTCATTTGTTTAAATTAAATTGCAATTTGAGGCATTTAAAGTTCGAGTGAAATTTTCCACGTGAAAAACAACTTACGGTGCTTTAAAGATAAAGATAATTCAGTGGTGGGGTTTTTAAAATCTCGACATTTTTAAACTCCCAGGAATCGGGAATTTTTTTGAATATTACCGGGATTTCCCGGGAATATTGACGTAATTTTTTGCTCAGATTTTAAGTTGTTTAACTTTTTCTACGAAAAACATAATGGCCGTTTTATTAATCACTGAATCTATTTTTGGATTTATTTTATTTTGTTAAAAAATCCACATTTTGTTTTTTAATTTTCAAAATTTAATATTTTTATCAAAATCTATTTATTTATTCGCTAATATAATGTCAAAGAAAATCATTCAATTTCATAAAAATGTGAACACAGGAATTGAAGTACCTAAGCTAAATCCAAAATGGATCTATAAAATAAATAAATCCGTTTTGGATTTAGCTTATTTTATTTCCAGAAATTGCATGTTCGCAAAATTGAAATTTTTTCGTAAACATTATATTAGCGAATAAGTTTAGATTTGGATAAAAATATTAAATTTTGAAAATTAAAAAAGAAATGTGGTTCTTTTAACAAAATAAAATAAATCCAAAAATAAATTCAAAAAGGCTTTATATGTTTCAATTTGAGGAAAACTGATAATTCAGAAATTTTTCCTTACATTTAATTCAATGAAAAGTTTGTAAATTGTATGATTTCGAAAAAAAAATATGAAAAAGCTCATTGGGAGAAAACGCTCTATACATATTTTATTTCTTCCAACAAAAATAGATTTTAGGACATCCTTGGAGATCTAAGTTTAAAATTTAAAATACACTCACAATATTTTATCCTTAAAAACAACCTAAAATACATATTAAATTAATTGAAAACACTATTAAAAAAAGGACTACTGATTTTTCATTATATTCAAACCATTTTGCTATTTGTTTTCAAACATTGTTTAAACAATCCAGAAAAGAAATAAAAATAATTGAAAAGTCTATTAAAACAATCATCAATTTTTTAACTGACAAAACGTAAAAAAATACGATTTTGTGGTTTGTTTATTCATATTTGAAAGTTTTTTTTTGTTTCGATTTTCAAAACACTACACCATACACAACAGACACGTTCATATTTTTATTGGCTATGTTTGTGTGTATGAGTAAAGAATTTCTTGTAATTTAAATTGAAATAATTTTGTATATAAACAAACTATTTTAACAAAAAAGAAAACCGAAAATATTTTAATTTTTTGTTTTAAAACAGAAAACAACGAAATTATTTAAATAATTTTTTATAAAAATAGAAATCTAAAAATAGAATATTTGACTGAAAATAACAAATCCTACAGACGATACATATTTTTTTCTGGTTTGTTTTTTATTGGTTGACAAAAAAAATTAAACAATATGTTTCAATGTATTTTATTTACAGGCAAAATACAGCTAAAGTCCGAGCCAACAAGGTTATGTCCAACATATTTGTAGCAAAATCTGGCACTAGGCAGGGCTGCATACTATCTCCAACTCTATTTAACGCCTATACGGAATTGATAATGCGAGAAGTGTTAGATGACTGGGATGGTGGCATAACGGTCGGTGGGAGAAAGATAAATAATCTGAGATGATATGCTCATTATAGCGTCCAGCTCTGAAGAACTATCAACAATTATGCAAAAACTCGACATATGTAGTAGAAAATATGGCCTTGAGATAAATAGATCAAAAACAAAAGTAATGATAGTTGATAGACCAAACAGCAACCAACCGGAAACTACAACTTTAGCCGGGTATGACGTTGTCAACAAGTTCAACTACCTAGGGTCAATAATATGTAATAATGGTGATTGTTCAAACGAAATCAGAAGGAGACTTTCCTTAGCTAGAAAAGCGACAACAAAGCTTTACAAAATTTGGAAAGACAGGAGAGTAACCAAGAACACAAAACTACGATTAGAGTTTTTCCAATCGCCACATATGCTTCGGAAACATGGACGATAAAACAAGCTGAGCGAAGAAAAATAGAAAGCTTTGAGCTACGGGCATATCGACGAATTTTAAGAGTTTCGTGGACTGAAATGCATCTATCTTAGAGGAACTTAATATAGAAGATAGGTTGATGAAAAAAATTAGCAGGCCGTATCTAAAATACTTTGGACATATTGCCAGAAGAGAAGGTACCATGGAAAGATTAATGGTGGATGGAAAGGTAGAAGGAAGTAGAAGACGAGGGAGATCGCCAACACTTTGGTCAGACCAGCTTAAACGTTTAATTGGTACAACACTTAGCGAAGCTATTCACTTCGCTAATAACAGAGAAGATTGGAGGGAAAACAGCGGATTAACTAATAATTAATATAAATGCAGATTTTGTTTTATTTCTCTATTTTCAAAATCTATTATTTGATAAGCAATTTTGATATATTTATTCTTTTTAATCACTATGCTCTGTCAAGAGCTATGGAATAAAGAGAGACATGGTTGTTTCAGTTTTTTTCAATTCCCGGGAATTAAAATATACAAATTCAAATTTTGAAATTATCTTCACCAGTTAAGGATTCATATACTGTCAAAGTTTCAACTTTGGGTACCAATAGATCCAATAGAGGGTGATTTAATGTAAAAAATAGAATAATTTCTTAATTAAGCATTGTTCTAGTTTGGTTTGGGAAATTTCATATTATAAACTATATTTAGAAGCTAGAGAGTAAACAATAATATATAATTTCATATGCAAGTTCTTTGCTGCAAACCCGATCTAAGACTAAAATAGAAAAGCTCTTCAAAAATTGTTTTTTGCTCCCACTTAACCTCCCAGTATAGAAAATCATTACCAGATATGTGGATATATAACTACATATGTATCTGGTAATGGTAACTAGTTTTTTTCTCACTATGTTTCTTATTACTATTGTTTGGGGATGATGAATTGTACTCACGGTTACCTTTTCGGTTACCATTATTAACAAAAAATTTTCAAAAAAAAAAACAAAATTTTATTAAAAAATATTTTTTTATTGTTAATTTTCTTTTTAATAAAATGTGCTCGTGCCGGGAGTCGAACCGGAGACTCCAGATTGCCAATCGACAACGCTATCATCTGAAATATCTCAACATGTTGTCTTTGATAAAAAAAAAAGAAAAATTAAATGAAAGCTGCGCACAAATGCTTTCGCACCAGCATACAAAATATTAAAAATATGTGGTTACATACAAGTGTTGAAAAAATATTGAGTCCAAAAGAAGTTTAAAAAAAAAATACACAAAAATCTAGAGTACTTTATATTTGAAATAATGATAAAAATAAGTCATTATTGGTAAAACATTATATTTTGTTTTGAAATAATAGAAAAAGTAACTTGCTATTAGTAACTCTATACTATATATTTTAAAATAATGCAGAAAGTAAGTTGGTGTCACTACCCTACGGGGAAAGGGACTGGTCCCAGATGACACGCAGGATAGTTCCCAAGGGGGCGGGGACCGGTCGTTGATCGGTCTTTTTGTTTGAAAGAGACATATCACTTTAACATGGCGTTGCCATTGGAAATGACCAATTGCCACAGTTTAGACACCTTGTGACAGTAAGGTGGTGTGACTAAAAATAGCTTTTCAAATAAACTAATAAAAAATTAAGAATTTAAAATAATCAACTTGGCGTCGAAGTAGGGCTCGATAACACAACCTCCTGCTTGTAAGGCAAACGCTCTACCGTCTGAGCTAATGTTGCTTATGCGTGATGGCTGGCTGATAGTAAAGTTATATATTTTTCGTTTCTGTTCAAATAAAAAAGAAAAAACAAACACTACAAGCAAATAAAGAAAATGGAAAAGAAAAACATAGAAAAGAAAACAACACTAACACACACACACAAATATAGTGGAAGTGCCTTCAGTATGCCCCCTATTGACCGGTCACGGGATAGGTCCTTGGAGGGCAATTGACTCCTCATTCCCCGTAGGATACGTACATATAGTCAAAAAAATAATGATATGTCATTACCATTTCTACACTGGGCTTTGACATGAAGAAAAAAATGTAATTGGCAGAACTCTTAGTATTGTGCAATTGGACATTTACTAGGGTTTATGTCCCGGGAATTCCGCCCTTTTTTCAATCCCGCAATCCCGGGAATTTTGTGCGGGATTTCTCGGGATTTATTATATTATGTTGGAAGCTTTATTTAAATTTAAAGCATTGATTTTTTTAAATTAATTTAAATGAAATATAAATTTAAAATTAAAAAATGCTATTTAAAATTCAATAAACAGATTTAGTATTAAAAAAATACTATTTAGGCCGAGTTTTTTTTTTGATATCAGTTGAGTTTAGTTTAGTTAAACCGAAAACAAATTTTATCAGCCATTATTAAGTTCACCAACAAAATTTCTCGTACCTTCTTTAAAATTATGATCTTTCTTCAAATAAAGCAATATATACAACATTTCAACATCAGTATTTCAATTCGAAATAGCTCCAAAAAACTCGGCATTAAAATTAAAAAATTAGTAATATTTTCGTATTTTTAATTGATATAAGTATTTTTTACTTCAAATAATTTCATTTAAATTGATATTCATTTTTTTCAAATATATTTTTTAAATTTTATTTATTTTAAAATAATGCATTAAATGCTTTTTTAAATTATTTAGTTTAGATTTTATTTAGCCAGTTCGCACACTCCCTTAATATTTTAGTGTATATTTTTATTAAAAGATTTACGAATTTGCCTAAAAATTTTTGTGAAAAATACTTACTTTTAAACTTTTTTATAAAAATAATGCTGGGCGAATAGTTCTGAAAATCTACATAGAAATAAAATATATAGAAAAATTAATTTTTTGGTTCCATTTTTAAGGAATATTTTAGCAAAAATCTATCATAGTTCTAACTATAAAACTGGCCCTAAGTATCGTTTTTTATCGTAATACATAAACCAGGGCTGAATTTTAAGTTTGTGTAAGACACAAAAAGAAAAAATAAAGAACATGGTCGAGAATTTCATATAAGAAACGACTAAAAATATTATTTTTAATCTCTCTAAAACTTCATTATAATAGATTTGTTATTTCGCCGACCGAAACAAATTTGCTCCCATTAATAATTCCATCCAAAGAAGGGATGAAAAAATATCCATGTTTTTACTTTTTCTAAATCAATTCGTTTCTCGTTAGAAAAGAGAACTAATACATAGTTAATATATTTTAAAGAGTTTTTTTTAAATTAAGACGGCCTTCCATAAAAATACATTACCTAATATTAATTAGCCACTTACACTGTTAAACGAATTGATCTAGAAAACTTTGCTATTTTATATTTAGCCCTTCTTTCAGAATATGTAAAGTAGATTTTCTCATGGGTTAAACCAAAAAGTGGACTTTTTCCGACGCTGTTTTGATTAAAATTGAGTTTTTCAAGTACAATATAGGTCGGATTTATTTATTTTCTAACGAGCGGGAATCCCGGGATTCCGGGAAATTGTAGAAAAAATCCCGCTGTCCCGGGAAATGAAAAAGTTCGGGAAAAGAAAAACCCTAGCATTTCCCTATACCACTACACTACTCTACAAAAATCGACTGTGTACTTTGGTAAAGCATTTTGGTCTCTTGTCAACATCACTTCAATAACCAATATGTTCAGATTGGTAATTAACAGGGCAAGGAATTTCATGCAAATACATGTTTGTAGTCAGTGGCCCAAAAATGATTTTGACCAAATACTTTTCCGAATCAAAGAATTTGCAAAAAAATGGCATCGATTTGTTGTTGCATATTTTTGCATATTTTGTTATAAATGCATATTTTTGCATATTTTGCTTTTAAGTGCATATTTTATTGCATATTTTATGATTTTTATTGCATATTTTTGCATATTTTGCACTAATTGCATATTTTTTAATATTTTTAAATATGAAATTCGATTTAAGAATTCATACTTTAAAACTAAAAAAAATTCTAAAGAATTAATTATTTGGAAGTTCTGTTGGTAATATAACACTACACTACACACAAAAAAATAATTTTCATATTTGAATACGAAAATCGCAGATTCAATAAAAAAAATTTTTGAATTTCCTGTGATGACGATTTTTGCAGAATTGATAATGAAAATTGTAAGCACGTTGTTGAAATTATTTTGTTTTTCTGTCAATAAAGAAAGTTGTTGATTTGATAAAATGCAGTTGTTGAATTTTTGTGATTTTTTAATGAAAGAATGTGTTGATTTAACAAAAAGTTTTAATAATTTTTTAAATAAAAAAACATGTTAAATTTAATTTTATTTATTAAAAAATAAAAAAAAAACAACAAAAAGTATTAAAGGTGCAATAAAATTCTAAATCTTTCATATTACTATTATTTAATATTTTATTATTTATAATTTCATTAAACTTTTCCGGTTCACACATAATATGTGCAACCGCATCAAAGTCCAAAGAGCAACTAAAATATGAAACTACAAAAGTAATAACCAAACTTACAAAAAGAAGAACAAAATATAGCATGCATTGAAAAAAATCAAAATAACGGCCAAAATTAAAAAAATTGATTTTTACTTTGATTCAAGTATTATGTTTATTGAAAATGAAAAATTATTCAATTATTTGTTTATCAATGCATTTTGTTGAGTGTTATTTTTAAAAGTTGCAATAGTGATAAACATAATGTTTGAATCAAATTCAAAGGGTTATTGTATTTAACTTTTATATCAAAGAAACGAGTTTGTTAAATTTTTTTCTGGTATATTTTTTTGTGTGTAGAAAGAGAAACACATAGTATACAATATGTTGTCATCCACTAACACATTTTTTATAGGTGTAATTTTAAATTAACGTTTTCGGGTGTTATTGCTCACAAACAGAAAGTTGAAAAATTTTATAAAAATTATTTTAAGGAAACTTGTCCCCGAGCATTAATTTCTGCCACTTTTAGTTACGAAAGTGAGTACGATTTTATAGTACACATATTTAAGTTCTATTTTATAATAAAGTTTTTTCAGGTAAAATGCCACACACGAAAATATATTTAGCTATGTGTATTTGAAGACATATTCAGTGTGTTCGTTTACTTGAATTTCTTACTACTTTTACTACAATTGCAAAGTTTTTTTTTTACTTTTTGTATTGAATTTTTTCAGCTGTAGTAAATATAGTAACTTATAGTAAGTAAACGAACAAACTTATTGTAACCGATACCTGAATTTTTACGTTTATGTTAGTTTTTAATAAATATAATTAAAAAAAACATTTATTTTTAATTGCATATTTTTTGGTTTTTAGTTCATATTTCGTTATAAATGCATATTTAAGTGCATATTTTCCATTTTATAGTGCATATATTAAGCGCATATTTTCGATTTTTTAGTGCATGAAAGTCCTTGCCCTGGTAATTAATATAACAGCTCAGTAAAAGTTTGGCTGCAACCACAAATGAAACAGGAAAAAACTAAGGTCGGGCATGGCGACTATAGTAAAACCTATATATACCACAGTAAGATTTGGTACATATTCCTGAAATTGGTTCAAATTCCGGGAAGCGAATTTCAATTAGCAGTATAATTAATATAGCGCATTATATAATAATGGGCATAATAAAAAGTGGGTCTGGGTATTTTATTAATAACAAACACCAACACAAAGTCATTACCCCTATACCACATAGTTTAGGGTATATTTCTATAAAACGCGTAAATATAGGCCCACACTTTTCAATGAGTCATAAATGGCAACCATGATTTTTTCGTTTCTTTGCCTTTTGGGGTATTGTGACACACTATTGGCTTTCTAGCCAGGTCAGGTATCCAAAAAATCTTCTATAAGTTTGGCCTTGAGTTCTACTTTTCGAATTGATACGAAGTATTCAACAATTTTTTTCCGCAGAATAAAAAATAAACACTGTAAAAATACAGGTGGAATTGAGCCAAAGTTGAACCCAGATTTTTTGCCCGGAGTACTTTCTACTGTTTCCAATTCGGTTAATCTATTAACCGATTCCTCGTTTAATCTCCTCTATTTCGGTTAATGTCGAAACAATTTATGACTAAAATAATTGTTCCACCCGAATAATCGTTTAAAATGCAGCGTTTAACCGGTTAAATTTGTAACATGAATTTTACCCTTTACTTTTTTCCAAAACTCCCTTACTTTCTTCGCTTTGGGGGAAAAAATGACAAGAAATGACAGCAAATTATTTAATTTTTGTGGGCGCTGTGGTGTAATGGTTAGCGCGTTGGACTGTTACACGTGAGGTTGCGAGTTCGAGCCCCAACCAAGGCAACATCAATTTACGAAAAATAGTAATACGTACACTCAGAAAAGTTCTGCAGTTACTACATGACAGTTATTTGTGTACTAATGCGGTTGTAGTTATTTTAACTACAATTGTAGTTAATTTACTTAGAGCAAAATTTTTCAATGTTTTTGACAGTTATTTTTTTAAACTAACTACAAAAACTACCACATTGTAGTAACATTTATTTTATGCAGTTATTTTGAATTTTTTTTACAAATACTTAAATTTTCCAGTGTGTGTGCACACACACGAAGCAAACAGGAGCATGTGTATAAAGCGCTTGTTTAGAAATTTCTAGTGAAAAAATATGAGAAGGACATGTTTTCTCTTGTCTTAGTCATAAAACAACGCCAAAAGGTGAGGACGCGTAATACTGAAAAGGTTATATATTTTTTATTAAATTATTAAAATAATAAGGTAAGTTTTATAATATAAAATATACATTTATTTATGGGAATGTTAAAAAAATATTGTATTTATTTCTTTCAGTTCTTTTATATTCTCATCCCTTTTTACTTGCAGAAAAAACGAAGCCAAACAACACCATATTTCATCCCTCACAGACGGACATCTACAACAATATCTTAATAGTGAAAAATAAAAGTGACATTAAGTGTAAATTTGTGTGATTTCTCAATTTTAAATTTATTATAGAATAAAATTAAGTTAGGAGTGTTTACATAAATTTGTTTTTTATTAAATTAATAATTTTTAAAATAATTTTTATTTATGTTTTTTAACTACATTTGCAGTTGTTTGTACAGTTTTACAATAATTTGCATGTATGTTGTTTCAATTGCATTTGTAGTTGTTTTTACCACATTTGTTAGTTGATTTTTAACCGTTAAAAATAACTTCATATTGCAGTTAATTTAACTGAAAATGTAGTCTACACCTTTTTAAGTGCAAATGCAGTTATTTTAACTGTGATTTGCAGTTTTTCTATCCCTCATACATATCGCAGCGTCCTCCTTCGGTGTTCCCATAGCACTTAACCCCACCGAAGTAAAATAATATAACAGGGCTATGAACTATATATAAAGCTTCAACAAAGTTCGCCTACTCACCATCAGATGGCGGCGCAAAAACTGTTCTAAAATTCAACATCTCGCGCAATTACAGTGTTGCCATATTTGAAGCCCTTCATCTTTCACCACCTTTCACTTCTTCTCTATCCCCTTTCCAACGGAAGCAACACGTTAATTAATAGGAATAATTTCCTGAGTGTTGCTTCTCTTTATAAAAAAAAAATAGAGCGAAGTAAAAAATAAAATTGGAGGGCATCTTTAGTTCTCTACTAGCGATTGAAGATAGAGTACACAGAAAAAATAATTAACCTAAAACATAAAAAAGTGTTTTTAATCAAATATTTAATAGAATAAATTAATATTTCAATTGTTTCAATTATTAATTAATATACAATTTTTAGTAATTAATAGTATCATTTTAGTGATAGCTGCAAAATCAATTAAAATTTTAATTAATATAATCAATTTCGTAATTAAAACTAGTTTTTTTATGTATATTTTGGATAAAAATAATTTCGATTGTAAAATAAGTAGCATTTTATCAAAAAGCATTTAAACATTTTTCATGGAATAATTTTCGTCTACCAATGCATTGTTAAGATGCAAATTTTAAACTTTTGGAAAATTATTCTTAAAAGTTGCGCCTTCAGGAGTCTAATAATTTTATATGCTTAGCGGCTCCAGACTTGCCTTTAAATTCGTAAATGAAGAAATAAAAAAACATGATTTTCATGCATGTGTTTTATCATAAGCAAAATGGCTAACACAATAGCAATTTTGTTAAAAAAATTTAACCCTTAAATGCATGATCTCTTCAATTTGAACCATTTTTTATATATATGATTTCAAGAAAAATACCAAAAAAAATTTATTTTTAAAAATAAGGTGATTTTTATTGAAAAATATGGTTCTTTGTCAAATAGCTAAATTGTAATTGTTTTACCGTGCACGAAAACAAGAAAAATATATACACTCAAAATAGTTTGTAGTTTAAAATAACTGAAAATGTAATTTAAAATAAATGAAAAATCACTTAAAAACCGGTCTACTGACTTTTCATTTAAATCAAAAGATCTTTTCATTTATTTTTAAATGTTAATAAATAAACTACAAAATCCTTAAAAAATAACGATTTTTCATTTATTTCGTTTTTTTAAATTTCAAAAAATTAACTACAAAATCCGTAAGAATAAATGATATTTAGTTTATTTAATTTTTTTAACTGACCTAGAAATCGAAAAGGAATTCTTTTTTTTAACAAAACATTTTAAATGTAAATATTAACTGTAACAGAAAATCCGTATTTATATGTAATTTATTTTTTAAATAAACGACAAAAACAGTTGAAAAATATATTTCTTTCTATTTTAACTGAATAATCATTCAAAAATAAATGTACGGATAACTTTTTAAATAAACTACAGTCAGTTTCTGTAATAATATTTTCAGTGTATAAAACTATGAGTTATACATTTATTGTCGCCAAAATTAATTTAATTGTGAGAATAGGGTAGAGGGGGGATCCTTCGCCACTTTTTTTCAAAGCATTGTCATTTCTTAACCCCTAATTATTTTTCAAAAATTACTTTCAAATTGAAGATCTACATATCTTGGCTTTAATTCCTATAATTCTTATTATAATTATTTGCATATTTTCTATTACTTTTTTAATGATTTTCAAAGCAACCCAAATCGGCGGAACTGCCCCAAACTTGGGGGATATTCGCCAAAATAGATAGATACAATTTCAACAAAAAAATATTGTTAATACGGCAAAGTCAATGTTTCAATGACTGAAACAAATAATTTAGAATAAGTTATTTAAGATATATGATTCTTTTTAATCAATAAATCGCCAGTACATTAAAAAAAAAATAATTTAAAACTATAATATAATGATTCTTCAAATTTTAAGAAAACTGAATAATTAATATAAATTTAAGAATGATACGATTGTTCTAATTTACTATTAAACATATTTTAAACATATAGAAAAGTCTTATAGAGCATTTTAGGCAGGGATGCACCAACTCTTCGTAGCTCCAGGGGCCATCTGGTGATTGTGCCATCTGGTGATTGCGCCCCAGAGACAGGCACTAACATAAAATTAATATTTTTTTTCACACTTTTTAAGCATTTATTAAAATCTAATTATTATTTTCTGAAAGCTGAGGATCATAGGTCCAACATAATGAAAAATTATTTTTTTATCACACGATTTGAGGGCGTTATTGCAAAATGTAGTTGCTTTCAATTATTTTTTTGGCACCTTAAAAACACAAAAACACGTCTGTCTGCGACCACATGTGATGTAAATTCGTCAAAGTGGATGTCAAGAAAAGGTAATTGAAAAATGCACAAAACATATTTTTCCAATTTTTTATCTTCCTCAACATAGGAGAAAAAAAGGGATTACTGTATGTGCCCCACTGGCGAAGGATCCCCCCTCTACCCTACCACTTGAAATATTTGAGCAAACATTTTTGAATATTACACTTTTTGTAAAAAAAGGCATGTTTTAGATTTTTCACAAACATACGAATCAAAACCAAGATTTTTCCTATAACTGTTTAAAAAATCTGAGCTAAACTATAAGAGCACTTTGTACAGAAGGACCTCAATGCAGTTTTGTGCATCAAGGGAGTTTTTTTTTATTAAAAAACTGGCAAGTTGCCAAATGGCTACACTATGCATGTAAAGGTTAATGTATGTTTTTTGTATCAATATACGCCAGCATCGCCAACTTTAAACGCTGGTAGAAAACTGAAGATCTCATCTGAACATTTTTTATATATTTTTCCGTCTTCAGCGCGTGAATAAACATCGTTTGAGTACTTTTACATACTTTTTTTTTCTCGGGACACTCTCATACATAGGCTTTAAGAAATGTGATAGACAAATTTTAATTTCTGTTTTAATTCCTTTAAAAATTTTAATTAATGTATATTATATTTCCATATCCTTTAAGAGCAACCCAACCCCATGGTTCCACTAGAATCAATTTCATGAAACCCGAAGCCGTTTACCTGATTTCAAATATAAGATATAATTAACTACTCTGATAGAATTTTCGTTCATACTATTAATGAATCGATTTCATTAATCAGAATTCACTGATTTAATAAAAAATTTCATTGAGTTAATGAAAAATTCATTAATTTAATGAATTTTTTCATTATATATTTTCAACTAACCCGTAAGATATGCTATACTTTTTATAAGGGTTTTGAATTTGCTAATTACTAAAATAGATATATGTTCCAGTAATGAACGCTAGGGTTGCAAACTGAAATTATTTAAATATAAAAGTCCAAATAATGACATCATTTTGTTTTGGCTATTTAGATCAATCGGTAACGCGATAATGATTACATTCTGGTGATTGAGGGTTCAAGTCGACTTCAGGGAGATGTCAAAAACGTTATAAAAACGAAAAAGAAATATATGTACACTCTAAAAAATGTTTGTAAATTTACTACTATAAAATGGGTAAAATTTTGTTTAATTTTACGAAAATTCGGTAAATATAAACAAAAAATGCGTAAACTTTTTTCATACACACTTCCATACACAATAATACACACACAAAGTATTTTTAGACATTATGTGTTTATAAATAAACACATTGTGCCTAAAATTACTATTGTTTTGTTAAAAAAAATTTTACGCACAAAGTTGGTAAATATACTATCCTATAATAGTAAGAAATACTCTGACATTTCAAATTGGAAAAAATTGAAAAAAATATTATAAATAATAAAAAGCAAAAGCGAAAACGGATTACTTTTAGTGAATTACAACATTTCCACAAACACATTAGAGTCTGGAAATAGCAACATAAGCATGAAATTGTTTTTGGTAATTATTGCTAACGCATGTGGTAGTCTAAACCTCATTTCAAAATTGAAAACGCCGTAAGAGAGACACGGCCTACGCAGGAACAACTGGGTGCAATGACTCCTGCTCAACAAAATGCCTTCTTTGCAAGGGAGGCAGTCAACCAACAACCGTCAACAATAACGGGAGAAAACGCCGTAAGAGAGATGCAGCCTTGGTAAAACAACTGGGTGCAATGACTCCTGCTCAACAAAGTCACTATTCATTGAGTACTGCCTAACTTGCAAAGAAAGCATTTTGTTGAGCAGGAGTCATTGCACTCAGTTGTTCCTGCGTAGGCCATATCTGTCTTAAAGCGTTTTCTCCCGTTATTGTCGACGGTTACTGCCTCCCTTTCAAAGAAGGCATTTTGTTGAGCAGGAGTCATCACACCCATTCAATAGTTATAACAAATTTTTATATGAATTTTATACAAATGTCTTAAGATCCCATAACGATTAATTTGGACATAAACGATTATGCGAGAATAACTCGGATATTATTATTAATAAAATACGTACTAAAAATTAATTTGTTATTGTATTTAAAAAAAAGTTAGCACAACTGTTGTAAATGAACGCATTTTATGGGATTTTTACGCACTTTCTGTGGATTTTTGTGCATTTTTTGTGTATTTTTACGCATTTTATGCGTAAATTTACGCGTGAAACATACTTTTTTACACACAAATTTAGTAAATTAACACACTAATTTCAAAATTTCATTTAATTTTTACGCACTTTCAATGTAAAATTACAAATTATTTGTGCACAAACTTAAACATAATGTGCGTATTTTTTTGTCAATTACGCACATAGAGTAAATTTACCCAATTTATAGTAGGAGTTCAGTTTCCTACTATAAGTTGGGTAAATTTCAACAGAATTTAATTAGAGTGTACAAATAAAAATTAATAAAATAAAAATAAATAAAAAAAGTAACGCAAAAAAAAATATATTTTTTTCAATTAGTTTTCATTTAATGAATACGTTTCATTGATCTAATGAACGCATTCTTTGGGGACTTTTCAATGAAAAAAATCATTGGATTAATGAACAAATTCATTAATACTACGCACAAAATTCTATCAGTGTAGAACTAGTTCCAGAGGTACACCCATAAAAATAAACCTTTATTTTAACTAACTTTTAGTAGCAGAAAACGTTACTGAAAATTATCTTGCAGAAAAAATTGCTGAAATTAGCAGATTTTTTTTGCTCAATACTTCTAAGAAAGAAAATCGTAAATAAAACTTTTAAATTTACAAAATTTTAAGTTATATTTGAGACAACTCTTAGCTAATTGAAAATGACAAACTATCCTCAATCATATGCTTAATAGTAGTAGACAAAAAATAGACAAAAATAGTAAAAACCAAGGTTGGTTACCGAAACGAATAACGGTAAGGGTAACGGTAACGGTATCAGATTTCGTTTGTTTAGGTAACGGTATTTAAGACTGTTTCGGTAACGGTATACCGTTATCGAAACAGCAATACCGGTACGTACCGGTATTAAAAATTATGTAAAAACATATAAAAACAAGTAAAAACATGGCATATTTTTAATTTTAAGTACTGAAAATACAGATTTTAAGCTATAAATTCAATACTGATAGTTTTAATAAGTAAAATTATTATCTATAATTTTTTTGTAAACAAAACCACTCAAGATTATAAAATAAAAAATAAAAAAATTGTAATTTTTATATAAAATAATAAATACCGGTAAAATACCGGTAACTACCCATAAAAATAACGGTAACGGTAACGATAACGGTATTTAGAATTTTTTTAGAGGTATCGATAACGGTAACGGTATTCAATTTGAAACGGTATTTTAGCGACAACGGTATTATAACGATAACGGTAACCAACCTTGGTAAAAACAGTTCTATCTACAAAATTTTAGTTATACAGATTATTCTGCTAAAATCAACAAAAATATTTGATAAGATAAGAAATTGTAGACAAACTTTAAAAATGTTTAAATTGTTTTGTGATTTTTTACTCTACTAATTATTGCCCAAAATTCTTTGCTGACTTTAACAGGTTAAGTTGTTATTTTCTATACACTAAAATTTAATTTAAATATATCTAAAATTTTGTATATTAACAGTTATATTTTTGCTATTCCTAACTTATTAATATTTAGCAAAAATAATCTTTTAAATCTAGCAGTTTTTTCTGCAAATTAATTTTGAACTAATTCTTAGTAGTTTTAATTCAATTTTTTAAGAACTTTTTTCTATTTTTTTAATAGAAAAAATCTTTAATTCTAAGGATTTGCAACATTTCCTTGTTTAAGAGTCCACAGAATCGCCTGAAATCAAACATCAATATTATAAGGTATATTTCTTGAACCCTTAAATGCATGATCTCTTCGATTTTGACCATTTTTTTATATATGATTTCTAAAAATTTTATTTAAAAAAAAGGTGATTTTTATTAAAAAATATGGTTTTTTGCCAAATAGCTAAGTTGTGATTATTTTAACGGGTATGAAAAAAAAAAACAAAAAAATCTATAAGCTATAATTTATACATTTATTGTCGTCAAAATGAATTTTGTTGTGAGAATACCACTTTAAATATTTAAACAAATATTTTTGTAAAAAAAACACGTGTTTTAGATTTTTCACAAATATACAGAGCAAAAACAAGATTTTTACTCTAACTGTTTAAAAATTCTGCGCTAAACTATAGGAACACTATGTATAGAAGGGGCCCCTAATGCCCAAAAATGCAGTTTTGTGCATCAAGTGGGTTTTTTTTTATTAAAAAAACCGGTATGTTGCCAAATGGCTACACCATGCATTTAAGGGTTATAACGACCTCACGATTCTTTGAATTATGCTGAACAAAAATAGTATTAATCAATACAGTCGAGTTAACTTGATATTTTAAAAACCAGCTCTTCGTTCTTTTATTAAAAAAGCCCTTTGTTTTTCATTAAACGATTAATCGCGAATTTTGTCGATTAACCGACCCGAATAACCGGTTAATCAATTTAAGTGAATTTTCGAATAATACCTTAACAGGTTAACCGCCTAGATTGAATAATTGGAAACACATTCACGAATAAAATTATATAGCTTCATTGCAAAAACTTTCTTAAAACCGCTTCGGTTTGGTAATACCACTTAAGATCAATACATTTAAATTCATATGGTATATTTCCATGGCTTCTGTGTCAAAACATGGACTGATTTTAACCTTTTACTAGGGTTCGTTCTCGAGGCACTAAATTTATGTACAAAATTGTGTCTAAATATATTAAGAGCTGCGGCCTGTAGCTCCCACAAAAAATATTTGATGCAGACCGAATTTGTATTACGCCTATTATTATATGTTTTACAATATATGAAAACTGACAGTTAATTTAAATTCACTTCCCGGAATTTGATCCGCTTTCAGAAATACGGCCTAAATTGTATTGTGGTGTAGGGTATATATTAAAAATTGTTGACTTGATTGGTGACATAGATAGGAATCAGCTGATTTGGGTAATATGGCCGACAGGAAATGAGCAAAATGAAATGCAAAAATTTAAGAAAAACACAAAAGATAAAGCACAATAGTCTAAAAAGAGACAGATATATACAAAAAATGCGCAATATAAAATGTATAGAGATTTTATATTGTTGTTTCCCTATTGACATGAGTTCCATGTAAACAAAACCATACCGTTCGAGAATACTTTTTTGGCACCTGTCAATTTTTAACTGACAAAACGTAAAAAAAACGATTTTGTGGTTTGTTTTTTCATATTTGAAAGTTTTTTTTGTTTGGATATTCAAAACACTACACAATACACAACAGACACGTTCATATTTTTATTGGCTATGTTTGTGTGTATGAGTAAAGAATTTCTTTTAATTTGAATTGAAATAATTTTGTATATAAACAAACTATTTTAACAAAAAAGAAAACCGAAAATATTTGAATATTTTATTTTAAAACAGAAAACAACGAAATTATTTAAATTATTTTTTCTAAAAATATAAATCTAAAAATAGAATATTTGACTGAAAATAACAACTCCTACAGACGATACATATTTTTTTCTGGTTTGTTTTTTATTGGTTGACAAAAAAAGTTAAACAACATATTTCAATGTATTTTAATTGATTCTTCAATTGAAAACAAACTTTACCTATTACTTTTTAAATAAACCTCAATCGGTTACGGAAAATATATTGTGAGTGTAACACATCTGTGTAATAATCTGTGATATTTATGTTTTTTTAATGCCTAGAAGATTATAAAAAGGTTAAAATTTTTCAAAATCGATTAACAAAACAAAAAATGACAATGTTTAAAAGTTTACACACTCCTGAGTTGCCCTACTTTGGAGTCTAATGACACAGCTCCCTTATGGAGCTGTATCAAAATAACTTTGGTTATGACTGCTTAAAATTAAATAGTAACCTAACTAGCTAGCAAGAAATTGTTGAATTATTTTCACAATATTTTCATTCTGATCCCCTCATTGCGAGGTGATAAACGAAGAAAGGTACACAATTCCAAAAAGCTTTTTAATGAAAATTTTTTCACGGCCGCAAAATACTTTAAAAACATTTTACCAGAAGTCTCTGCAAAAACTTTGTATACTAGTGTAATTTTATATTATTGAATGTTATACGGAATTTAGACTGAGCAAAAACATCCTAGTTTTTTGTACAAAACTGGTTTTTGTTTGTTTTTTATATATGCGTTTTGACAATTAAAAGCTAGCAAGAGAAAAAAACTAGGTGGCTTTCCCTCAGTATAAATGCAGTATTACTCTCGTAACATTCACACAGAACCAAAAATTAGGTTGTTTTGCTATAAAAAATTGTTGAAATTCTTCGTTAACCGTGTAATTTTGGCAATGTACTATGTGTAATTAAATTAGGTGTGGAAATAGGGGACGAATGTTATAGGTTGCCAGATTAAGGATTAATAGAAATTTATGTACGAATATATCTATGTTATATTAATTGTATTTATGGATTTTTGCTTTTACATTTTGTTGTTGTTGTTAGAATTTGTAATAAAATAATACGAATTTATGTAAATATACACTCCTTTTTTCTATTTGTTAAATTTTGTTTTAGGTTTAGTATGTAAATTTTACTTTATGTAGTATGTTGGTTTTTTATATTTATCTTTTTTTTTTTATGAATGAGCTTAAAAACTATATTTTTATTTTGTTTTTGTTTCACTATAAGTATTGTTTTGTTATCTCACTCAAACATTTTGTCAAAAAAACAAACAAAAAAACTTCTAAAAAAAATATTATAAATGCGGATCATATACCTACATAATTATGTTATATTTTAACAAATATTATATAAATTAATATTAAATTTAATTATGTTAAATTTTTTTTGTTCTTTTAGGTAAAGTAAATCATATTTACACTTAATTTTTAAATATTTAGTTGATGTAGAAATCATAATAATGTGTGAATAAAAAATATAAGTCGCTGGCTAAACTACAAAAGGCCACAATGATATTTGAAAAATTTTAAATTTAAACTGTAAATTGAAATTTTTATATTATAGTTATTTAGACAACATTTTTATATTGATAAAGAACTCCAAGGAAAAATTTAAACGCATTTTAACTAAACGTTTGATCATATTTATAAAATATTTCACGGATATAAGAAAATGTTTTTCAAGACGAATATAATGATAATAATTAATTAATTATATAATTATAATTATTATAATTATGTTTTTCCATCAGTGTATGTATGTTTAATTTTCTAAAATCATAATTTGCTTTTATGGCCTTTTCGTATTAACAATCAACAATTTGTATATTTATAAACCAAATATAAAATCAATTATTGTTCAATTATTTGTATCGAATGATAATGTTTTTTTTTTTAATAAACTGCAATCTGTTTTTTTTTTAGTTTTCACTATAATTTTGTTACAATAAATTATGCGTAAAAATTAACATAAACATATTAAAATATTATTTTGGTTTTAATTCATGTTCTATGAACATTTGGTACTTGTTTTTATGCATATTTTTTTAAAATTTTTTGGGGATTTTTTTGATTCATGTTTTTTTAACCTATAAAATATGTATAATTAAATTTAATTGTTTTATTATGAATAATATAATATAATTTAGTTTTAGTTTTAATTTTATTTTATCTTGTACATATGAGTATAATAAAAAATTTGTTCCTTTTAGTTATCGGTTATTAGCCATATTAACATGTATGAGACAGTACGCTGCTGAAATTAAAATATATACATATATGTATGTATGCATGCTCAGCGCATAGTGCGGGGACATTTTTTCGATCTACAGTTTAGTCTGGGGATATTTGGTTAGTTTGGGGACTGTTCTCAAACTCTTCCTAGGTCTTGCGAATACTTTGAAGACATTTTTTACTAGTATACCACATAGTTTGGGCACTTTTTTGGCGATGTCTCCGAACTAGTCTAAAATGTCTTCAAAGTATTTGCAAGACCTAGGAAGAGTTTCGGGACAGTCCCCAAACTAACCAAATGTCTCCATAGTAAACTGTGGATCGAAAAAATGTCCCAGGAGTATGCGCTGTGCATGCATATATAAGTATCCCGAATCACAAATCCCGTCCATACGAAGTCAATGGCTTCTTAACTACAGAGCGGATTGATATATGATATATGGAGTGATTATAGGCACGGGATCTGGATTCCCGAGTTTCCAGAGATGCAAGCCTACTCAAAATAGCGGCTGTGGCAGCTTAATCGGTTTAAGCAGCCAAGATTTTTTAGAACGGCGACTCTAAACACAGAAATTTTTTAAAATATTCTGCCGAGAGCCTAAAAAAATGTTTAAAAATACTCTATTTCTAAGCGGATTTCAGCTTTAAAACATTGATTTTCCAATTGTTATCTTCAATTGGGTCTAAATTTGTATTTATTGAGTCAAAGGGCGCACTGTGGCACATATTTAGAGAAGGCCGCCAAAAGTCCATTTTTTCAGTAGCTCAGATTTAGAAACTATGCAGCTCATATTAAAGTATCCTAAGAAACTCAGGAGCCAAAAATTCAAATCTCTGGATCAATTATTTAACTGTGAATAAGATGCTTCAAAATACACTTTTTTTTGTTTTTGGGGAAATGACAGATTTTGTTATAATAATTTGTGAAACTTTAAGTGATCACATTTTCTTTGTTTTCAACAGAATTTTGTTGGATTATATACTTAAGACATTATCTATTATTAACACAATTAAAATCCAAATTTTGATATCATTAATTTTTTTATACCTCCACATATTTTTTTTAAAAGTGCCAAATATTCCAAATATGTCCCACTTTTTACACTTAGCTTAAAACAAAAATTATCCGGTTACATACACTCAACATTTTCTTTTGTCGTATACCCGATTGTGGGTTCGGTCTGAAATTTTATTTGAAAAATCTGTTTATACATAAAAGATGAATTTAATACCTATTATTAAAGATCAGCACATGACAGGAATTTTTTTCTTTCGCGAATTTGTTTGACTTACGCGTTGGTGAATGGGAGTAATTGTGGGTGATTGGAATTTTTCTCTCATTAGATTAAATTTTTTTTGAATTTAACGGTCAAACTCATCACAAAACTACAGTTTTTTGCTGAAATTTAGCTACGTTTCATATGCATATATATACTTATTTTTGCTACCCAAAGTTCGAAAGTTGTAGATTTTTGTCTGGGGGAATCTTGGAAAAGTATTGAAAATAAATCTGCCATTTCGGAATAGGGAGTACTTGTAAGACCGTGAATGCGACCAGAGGATGTCTTCAGGGCGGTGTACTGCCGTCATTACTATGGACACTAGTCATTGATGAGTTGCTTTGGATCTGAAGGACTTGGTTTTCAGGACATATTGCTACGCATCTCCGTTGTCGGCTGGGATGACAGGACCATCTCTGATCGTATGCAGCAGTCTCTGAACTTTACTCACTCAGGGTGTTAGGAAAAAGGGTTGACTATCAACCCGCCGAAGACGATCCTGATACCGTTCACGAGGAGAGGAAGGGTTAGCCTGTCCGGGCCTGTTGTTGGAGGTGAAATGATAGGCTTCTCGGACAATGTGAATAACCCGGGGGTGACTCTTAATAAATCCCTTATAATCATCTCGACTATGTGCTCAAGAAGGCCACCAGGGCATATTATGCCTGTCAGAGGCTCTTTGGGAAAACATGGGGTCTTAGACTACATGTGGTCTTTCAATATCATTGTTAGGCATATGATCACTTATGTTGCCCTAGCATGGTGGTCAAAGGTTGCGAAATCAACGGCAGGGAATTAGATACGAAAGCACTACGCACCGCGACCAATATATATCTTTTGTGCAGCCTTGAGATTCAGGCTACCAATAAAGCCAATAATCCCGTTAGGAGAATTTCCCCAAACGTCCGAAGATGACACAAAACGGTCACCCAGAAATCTGAGTCTCCTGTCGCACAGTCTCGGACATTCGCAGAGAATATGCTCCGTTGTCTCACTTTCCAGCTCACAAAACCTGCAAAAATCAGTGTCCGACCGGCCCTGTTTGTGAAGCTGGTACCTGAGCGCACAGTGCCCAGTAAAGTATCCCGTTAGGGTCCTAAGGTTACCCCTGTCGAGTGATACTCTGAATAGGCTCTATCGGCTTGTGTGTACTGGCATTACGGGGGCTATAAGAAAGTGCCCGACGGATGCCATTGGGGCAATGTTGAGTATTACACCACTGCATATATCCAGTATGGGCTCTCTTCGTGTCCGGGAGACCGAGTAGGGAGAGTGGGGACCTAAAAGGTCACATGAGGATCGCCGGCATCTTTATGGACGATCCAATATTAAGGGTCGGGGATAGGATGATGCCTGAGCAGATTTTCACTAGCATTTTGACATTATGCTATTTGACAAGGGCATATGGACTAGCCGATCTTGGGAGCCTACGGAGGAGGGCTTTGCACCCTGGTTCCAATATGCAAATACCCCTCCAATGGGCAAAAACCCCTCCATATTTCAGGCGGAGATATTCGCCATTTGTGTGCGTGTGAAGTAGTGCCTGCGGAGGGGTACGGTTAGATCTCGCATCTACATTCTTTCTGACAGCCAGGCTACCCTAAAAGCTCTAGGAGCTTACGGGGTATCAACTGGGCTGGTCACGGAGTGCATAGGGATTCTTAATAAACTCGGTAGGAGTAACTGCCTTACACTGGGGTGGATTCCTGGTTATGAGGGGGACGAGGGTAACGAAAGGGCTGATTGTTTAGCCAATTGTGGAGCCCGTCGACCCTTCATCGGCCCGGAACCATTCAGTGGAATATCAGCATTAAAAGATACAAAAATTGTTTTTTCGGACTGTCTATAAATTCATATATTAAGTTAGAATATTGTTCTACCTCAAGTCCAAATTCTAATATGATACTGTCATATTAGATTTTATTTGCTGTTTCAAAAAGTTTGTGTATTCCAATCATCATTTTCTTATTGCAGACAACTGAAGATTGGGGTGATGCCCATTAAACAATTGTATTGTGTTTCATAAAAATTGTCAACCTTTTTGAACAACAAATAAATTCTAATATTATGATATCATATTAGATTTCGGACTTGAGGTATAACAATATTCTTACTAAATATATGAAAATATAGAAAGTCCGAACAAACAATTTTTGTATTTTTTAATGCAAAACTTAAAATAATTGTTGAACAAAGCATACCGTGGCTAGTTTCATGCAAAATATTTATTTATTTTGTTGGGACAATCTCATTGTTTTTAAAAATGTTATTGACAACGAACATACAAACATATCTATAATAGTAGCCAAAGGGTACTTTTATGTAAAATGTTATTTTTCAAAAAGTGTTGATTTATGGCTGGTTTTACCAAATCAGACAGTTCATATACAAAAGTACAAAATTCTCATCCCGTTGAATTTTTGTACCTTCTGTAATGTCTCGGTTCGTGTATTCCATTCATCATTTTCTTATTGCAGTCAACTGAAGATTGGGGTGATGCCTATGAAACAATTTTATTGTCTATCATGAAAATGGTCAACTTTTTTGAAGCAACAAAAAAAAAGAATCAAATATTACTTTATCATGTTAGAATTTGGACTTGAGGTAGAACAATATTCTAACTAAATATGTGAAGATTTACACATAATTATTAATGCATATTTATTTCAATTAAGGGAGTATCTAAGCTTTTTTTGATATTCGTTTTCGTTTAGCTTTAAGATTTAAATAAGTGGCAATCCTGGGTCCACAACACGAGGAATTTGTTTTTTCGAACAATCTAATATAAATTTCGTGAATTTAAGATATCTTGTCATAGAAAAATAGGTTAGTTTTGATCCAACTTTTTAAGCCTTAAATATGAGACGGGGCCTTTAAAAAATATACGTGTCTCTGTTTTTTCTCTCCTGTATAATATATCGGAATTTCATTAATATCTGAGAGAATTTAGATACCTTCCCTGTAAGAATTTTTTTCAATGAACAAATTAATCATAATGGCAATTTTACTTATGCCCAATTTATAATATACGGCAAAGAATTTGTATTTTAAAAATTTTCCGAAAATTGGTAACCTTGATATATATTACCTGTTACTTAGTTAGAGACCAAAGTGTTATGGGGTCATTTTGTAAAACGAAACTTTGCTTTCGTTTGAACGTTTTTTCGTTTTAAATTTTTTTAAATTTTGTAAAACTCAAAATCATGTTTGGAAAAATATGAATATTTTCTTATTTTTTCAATCTGGCAATATTATAATCGAAGACAAACTCCCTAATAAAACGGTATTTTAGAAGAAGTTTGTAAACGTTTGCAAACAAAAATTATGTCATATTCAAACGAACAGAAATAGTTGTCGTTTCCTATTAAAAAGTTAAAGTTTTTGCATAAAAAGTTAGGTAATTGCAATTTTTGGAATAAAAATTGTATAATTATGGGTTTAAAAATATGAAGTAGTTAAATGTGATACTCCTATATTTTTTTATTCTCAATAAAAATAATTCTTTTAGGGTCATATCACTTTTTAAATTTATAAACGGCTTATAAAACAAATTTTTCACACAAAAATCGTTATAAAAAATCAAATTATTATGCATAAGCACTTAAATTTATATGCAAATTAGTAAAAATTTGGGCAATTTTAAAAATATCTGATTTTAGGTGCGCCAAGACACGATTTACGTTTGAAAAAATTTTTCTTTATATATAAAATTCTACGTTTGAGACCAAATTAAACAAACTGAGCGGTTTTAAAACTAAAAACTGACAATTCGAAACTTAAGGGCCATCTTAACAAACCACACTTTGTACTCCTTCGCTATCCGCTAATGTAAGGTTCTTCTTATTTAGGTTGATTTTCTGCACAATTTAAAATTTTTCTTAAATATATTTGTTTCATATTATTAGGAAAAAATGTCTAAAAATATTTCATAAAAAAAAACTACTAATAGAAAAAAATTGCCCCACACAGGATTCGATACCTGGACTCTAAAAATATTAGAACTAAAAACAACAACTCATTTACCAATCAGGCTAAACAGACTTGGAAAACTATATGAACAAATTTTTATTTAAATAATTTGTAATTCCATGTCACAAATATTATTATTTTTGTCTGGCAATAATAACTCGCAAATGGCAACAAACGCAAACTACTACCCGTTTTATAAAATACCAAATATTTTCGTTTACGTTTCAAACGAAAACGAAAAAACGTTTTTCATTCGAGTTACAAAATGACCCCATTAATTCATAAACGCATTATAAAGTTAAGGGATATTTACAAAACAAATTTCTTATATAAAATTTGTTCGCCAAACCTCCTATAACTTTATAAAGAGTTCATGAATTAAGGGGCAGATATATGTGTTTGGTATCATCATCGAGGAAATTGGAGTAGACTTTAGTTTAAAGCGCTGTCCTTTTCAAAGCAATATGTTTTTGGGAAAAACTAATTTCAATTTAAATATTTGCATATTTTAACTTTAATTTTAATCCTTAAAATTCGAAATATTCCCAAGATTTATATTATTTTTGTAATGTTTTTTAAAGTAACCCAAAACTGCGTAACAACCCAAATCTATGGGGGCACATTCGACATTAGGATGAGCTAAAAATATCTTTAAAAGTGACCGGTTTTTAAAAGATTTTCGTACATAAATACGTCATAATTATGAGTCTGCATTAGCATAAGAAAGATGGTGGGAATGAGAGGTAATTTTACTACAAAAGTTTTATTTTGTGATCCGTTTCAACAATATTGTTTTTTAAAGAGGGAGATCGCACTGTATGAATTTTCTTTGGTGAACGACTACCAATTGTGAATCAACCCCATGGATAATATCCATGGAGAAACTGCTATGACTTCAGGATGTCAAATGTGCTCCAGGTGGAACCACTCCCACAAAACTATAATTTCTTTACACTTTTCAAAAATTTTGCAAATAACACTCTTGCTTAAATTTTAATCAATATCAACGCAAAATGATTGTGAAATATTTATTTTTATGGTGATATTGGTGTAGGCGCCCCACTGCCGAAAGCTCCCCTTCTGCCCCTTCTGCCCTATCCAATTTATTACTAGCCAAAAGAGGTTGATTATAAAGTCATCGGTGAAACAAAATTTTGGAAAAACCTTTTATTTACAATCGGTGTATTGATAAGAAATAACAGATTTATTTCAAACATTTTTCCAAAACTTCCCATTGTGCAATATGTAGTGAAGAAAAAATGGTTAAATAAGCTTTTTAAGGCTTGCTAATATTTCTAAGAATATTTCTTCTCCTTATAAATAATAGGGCGGTTCGAACTAGGATTTTAATCTTCGACTTATTCCAGTAAAATTTTTTACAACAGGTTACCACAGAATCTATTCCAGAATATGTACTTTTACCACCGGTTCCACGGAAACCGTTTTAGAACAGATAACCAAAAGTCAAAATGTAAGGTTTCACTGTTCCAGAATAAATTCTATAACCAGTTCTAGAACCGGTTCTAAAACCTGTTCTTGTTTGGTGGAAAAGAACGTATTGTTTTTTTGGTTAAACTCCACAAAAAAAGAATTGGTTGTATGAAGAACTTAAATAAGCACCTATGTTAATGCAGAATAAGGTGTTATGTAACCAGTTCCTTGGATTTTACATTTCTAGTGAGATGCTTTTCATCTGAAATTTTCGAAAAAATTAAAATTTTATTTTGAAATCAATATGTTTTCAACAAAAATATTTTCTTATTCTCCTTTAATAGAGAAAAAAAAAATTTAAAATTTAATTTTTTTGATCTTTATACCAATACGTCGCACAATTATTAAAAAAATTGAAATCGAATTCTTTTATATTTTTTTTATTTAAAACGAGCTTTCAAAAACGTATTTGATTTATTCGAAAATTCCACATTTTCAGATTAAAAGCGCAAGCTCAAGAGAGAAGTTTCAGTTTGCTTCACCATATTGCACTTAAGCATAAGTAGGCCTTTCAAATCCATTTCGTTCGACAGCCATTTTACCTCTAATTCCTTATGGGGTCATTTTGTAACTCGAATGAAAAACGTTTTTTCGTTTTCGTTTGAAACGTAAACGAATATATTTGGTATTTTATAAAACGGGTAGTAGTTTGCGTTTGTTGCCATTTGCGAGTTATTATTGCCAGACAAAAAAAAATAATATTTGTGACATAGAATTACAAATTGTTTAAATAAAAATTTGTTCATAGAGTTTTCCAAGTATGTTTAGCCTGATTGGTAAACGAGTTGTTGTTTTTAGTTCTAATATTTATTTTTAGAGTCCAGGTATCGAATCCTGTGTGGGGAAATTTTTTTTTATTAGTATTTTTTTTTTACGATATATTTTTTTAAATTTTTTCCTAATAATATGAAACAAATATATTTAAGAAAATTTTTAAATTGTACAGAAAATCAACATAAATAAGAAGAACCTTACATTAGCGGATAGCGAAGGAGTACAAAGTATGGTTTGTTAAGATGGCCCTTAAGTTTCGAATTGTCAGTTTTTAGTTTTAAAACCGCTCAGTTTGTTTCATTTGGTCTCAAACGTAGGAGTTTATATATAAAGAAAAATTTTTTTAAACTTAAATCGTGTCTTAGCGCATCTAAAATCAGATATTTTTAAAATTGCCCAAATTTTCACTAATTTGCATATAAATTTAAGTGCTTATGCATAATAATTTAATTTTTTATAACGATTTTTGTGTGAAAATTTTGTTTTATAAGCCGTTTATAAATTTAAAAAGTGATTGTGCATATGACCCTAAAAGGATAATTTTTTATTGAGAATAAAAAATATAGGAGTATCATATTTAACTACCTCATATTTTTAAACCCATATTTATACAATTTTTATTCCAAAAATTGCAATTATCTAACTTTTTATGCAAAAACTTTAACTTTTTAATAGGAAACGACAACTATTTCTGTTCGTTTGAATATGGCATAATATTCGTTTGCAAGCGTTTACTTACTTCTTATAAAATACCGTTTCATTAAGGAGTTTGTCTTCGATTATAATATTGCCAGATTGAAAAAAAAAGATTTTGATTTTGAGTTTTACAAAATTTAAAAAAAATTTAAAACAAAAAAACATTCAAACGAAAGCAAAGTTTCGTTTTACAAAATGACCCCATTAGATTTTCATTTAATTGGGTAAAGGCATAAATTGCGAGGTTTTCGCTATAGAAATAGTGCTTAGAATATAACGGTTTTTCTAAAGGAGTGCTCTGCTGTCAGGGGCTTTTGTATAGGACAAAGTTCTGAGAATGTGAGAGTTTTTATTCAAAGAAAAGTTCGCTGAACGTAGGGGGATTTCTTAAGAACCGTAACGAGAGAAAAAACATTCCAAACCAACAAAGTTTTCGACAAAGTTTTTCTGGGCGAAATAAAATGAAAGTAAAAAGTATAAATTTATCTGATTAAAAATCCGAGCGCACGAAAAAAATTCTAAAGGTTTATTATTTATTTATTATTCCAAAGTTAAAATGGGAACAGGGGGGACTAAAACCGATTTTGGGTTCTTTAGAATATGTTATGGAAAATGTATATTTACAATTTTAATTTTTAAAGTTTTGAGAAACGGGTTCCGGAACTACTTTCATGGAATCGGTCTAGTGAAAAAAGTTGCAGAGCTAATGTAATAGGAAGCCGAATGTATGCAATTTCTGCAACATAAAATAATTTCTAAATTCTACCAAAAAAACCATCAATATTTGCAGTGGCGTCAAATGTTCAACTATGATAGCCTTTTTGTATAGACATTCAACGAAATATGCATACATTTTGTTTCCACAAAAATGTTATAATATTTGATAACATAATGCAAACAATTTGAAATAACTACTTTTTTCAAATAAAACGATTAATATTTTACTATGTTAGCAAATAGACCATCATATACCAAATATGTCGCAACAAATGGTGATTATGAGTATGAAAGATATTATGTTCTGTCTCCAATAACATTTTAAACTTATCCCATTATACATACGTGTTGGACTTATTAGTTATAAAAATTTCAAATATACATGAACATTATGATGAGTATAGTTTGGTAATACACTGATAGAAATAACTTTATAATATAAATGAAAATTTCTTACAATTTTGGTACATTAAAACTTTTAATTGTATTTATGAAACATTTAATAAATGTGACAAAAACGTTTCATATGAAGAAAATCAATAAAACTTTTTGTATACACTATAAAGTTTTTTCTAGCAGTGTATATTGAAAATGAATGAATTTATGAATAATTCTTAACTTAATACAAAATTCCAAAATATGTTGACATTAAATTTATAACTACATTATTTTCATGGTATGGTGTTTGGTATGGATTTATATAGTAGTTAGTTATGCATGTAGTTAGTTCATAGTTAAATTATACATTATAGTTTAATTTAGTTTCTGTTCTCTTTATTTCTTAATTGTTTAATTATGTTAATCTAAATATATTATCAATTATCTAATAGACACATTGGTTATTTTTATATTTGGTATCGTCATCGTTGACTAACAATTACAACAAATACTACAAATAACACAACCGAGAGTATTGGGTTCATTGATGACCCTGATGCATGCTGCATAGCAGCTGGTTCTTCACCTAAAATAAGAAAAAAAAAAAAATACAAATATTGTTAATAAATTACTCTGTGGTTTTAAACTCTGTTTTATGAGTCAAATAATGATAACACTATGACAAATTTGAAGATATGGTCTGGATGGTGGATAATTCCAGTTATTCTTCTTCATTGAGTGAATGATAATTTTTCTTAAAATTTAGTATAGTTTTACGAAAAACTGCATTAATTTAAAGAAAAGTTTCAATGAATGAGTTCCAGTGAAACTTCATTGATTTAATGCAAAAATGCATTAGTAACATGCAGATAATTCTCTCAGTGTATGCCAGGTTTTTGTTTGGGAGTCTATAGCTGTGTTTGTGCGGCAAGCTATCAACGTTGGCTTACGTCATTCCCATACAAATTTGACATAAGAAACGTTGAGAGTTAACACTAAACGTTTTATAATGTCAAATTTATTTGGGAATGACATAAGCCAAAGTTGATAGCTAACCGCACAAACACAGCTTATAATAAAATTCTACACTTAAAATAATACGTCAGTAGAAAAATCTGTCAAACCGATTTCAAATCGATTTGACTAATTTTTAACAAATTTTTAGTTAAAACACTGATTTAAGCAAAGATTTTAGTTATCGTCATTTAACATAATACTAAAAATCCTTAGTACTTTAACTAATTTCGAGTGTTAATTTTCAAAATTATTTAAAACTCCCAGTGTAGAAACGATAATGACATATCATTATTTTTTGGACTACCAGTAATGACACCCACTTACCTTCTGAATTATTTTAAAACATATAATAATGAGTTACTGATAACGACTTATTTTTATCATTATTTTAAATAGAAAATAAATTTCTAGATTTTTTTGAAAATTTTTTTAAAACTATTTTTAGACTCAATATTTTTTAAACACTGGTAAGGATATATGTAACCACATATTTTTTGATTTTTTGTATGTTGGCGAGTAAGCTTACTTGTGTGCAGGAGGTCAAGTATGTTTTTATCTATTAAATATTACATGTCGATATAGCTCAGATGGTAGAGCTATTGACTGGCAATCTGTAGACCCAGGTTCGATTCCTGCACCAGGAAATTTTATTTAAAAAAAAAAAATACAACAAAAAATATTTTTTTTTATATAATTAATTTTTTTGAAAATCTATTTTTAGACTCATTATTTTTGTCAGTACTGGTAAGAACATAGGTAACGATATACTTTTTGATTTTTCGTATGCTGGTGTGTAACCATAACTCATTATTTTTCGCGACGTCGCCATATAAAGGTAATAAGAAATGTAATAACAAAAGTAACTAGTTACCATTACCAAGTATGTAGTTACATAACCACATATCTGGTAATGATTTTCTGCACTGGGCTAATTTTTAAGAACCCATTCGTTAAATTTTACAAAATTTATTGTTAAAATATAATATTTTCATGTTACTGTTATTGCCTGGTAGATAGCGCCACCAATGTATCCGAAGTTTTTAAGATGGCGCAATTTCGTTCCCTCCAGATTTTTTAAAATGGCCCATATCTAGAAAACTACGATAGATAGAGCAAAATTGATGAAAATTTCGACTACCCCTAACTGCGAAAGGGGTTATCGCTGTCCAAAAATGGACTTTGGCGGGGCCTTGGACCCTCGGAAATTTTTAATAAAAATTTTCCACTTCATAAATTGGCCCATATCTTGAAAACTAATCGAGATAGAGCAAAACGGACACAATGTTTGCTCCACTGGAGTGCCCTTATATGCTCTAACATGATATGGACTAGGTCCGGGTAGGGTCCCGAGACCCTAAATTTGGATAAATTCTACGACTCAGTATAATTACAGATAAAACTGTAGTTTTCAAATTTTTACTTAAATTTATATTTGTTAAATTTAACAAAAGAATTTGTTAAAATCAGCAAATTTTATTTTAAGCCAAAAAACAGGAATAAATTTTGTTAAGGTAACAAATTTTTCTATCCAGCCAACAGACGTATTATTTTGAGTGCATATAACATCTCATAGTAGGAATTTTCAAAAATCCGATCTTAGCGGCTGTATACAATAATGGAGAAACTTAATATCGAATTTAAACTTTCTAGCTCCATCGGTTTAGGCAGGCGGTTTGTCCTGTCCAAAAAGTACCTTGGCGGTAAGTTAGCCCATGTTCCAAGGAACACGTTGTCAAAAAAGTGGTGATTTTCGCAGAAGGAGGAAGAAGTAAATGTCGACTGCTGTTTTAATAACTGGACGTATTGAACTCAAATATGGCCAATTTAATTCTCTAACCCCACAGGAAATGTCTAAAGATCGGTCAAATTCAAGAAAATTACACCCACTTTTTATATTTTTAATATTCTCTCAAGATCAGAATTTTAAATTGTATTTCTTTTGAAAGCTCATACTAAAATGGACCTGAACTTTACGAAAATTGGTCAAAGGTAAGCGAAAACTTTAAAAAATGGTATTTTCGGTTCTTATATGTTTCCTAAGATACAATTATACAACGACTTTATTGTTATTAACAAATTCATAGGTAAAATAAAAAATACTGCTTAACTTTTCAGATTGAAGTTAATTTTTATATTACGTCTTTTATGCACAATTGTGCAGGGTATAAAAACAGGAAAACTGGACCTAGTTTTTCAAAAATTTCAATAAAAATAAAATAAATACCCCACATTTTAAGTACTCTAACTGATTTTTACAAATCTTAGCTTATATGAAAGCTTAGACGTATTTATTTTTTACAGACTATTTACAGAAATACTAAAATGTTTTATTAGATATTTTGAATAGCGAATATCTTTTGAAGTAAAACAATGGCGATTTCCATTGAATCGGGATTATAAAATTTGTATAATAGATTAAACAATACGCATGAAAATCTCATCTGGATAACTGAATAATCCGTATTAGTGGTGTTCGGATTATTAAGTTTTTTCGCAATCGAAACTCCATTTTTTAAATAGTGCGCATATTTGACAAATACAATTTTGTTACATGATGATGTAATCTTTGTTTTAAATAATATTTCAACAATAAATTTGTAAAAATACGTTTCAAATAATTGTGTTACTAACTTTATATTTTGAGTGTAGTTTCAAAGCTGATTTATAAAAGCAGTGATAGAAGAACTTGTTCTAGAACAAATCACACTTGACTCACTTTTTAAAATTAATTTTCCTTATGAAAATTTTATACTAAGGTTAACGTTCTTTAAAAGTTTAATCAACTTATGCAATTTTCTAAACCAAAACACTTAAATCGCTTGCATAAACAAAAGTTTGAAATATTTTGATTTTTTGAAATGCATGTGGGTGTGCAAAAATGTACATATGTATGTGTGTGAGTGTGTGTCTGTTACAAGTGCATATGGGAGTGTGTTAATATTTATAAACATACATACCATTAAGAACATGTACCATAACAGTTCCAGTGATATCATTGCCAAGTATACATGAATAGTTTCCAGTATCATGACGATTCGCATTGGCTATATAGAGACGACTAAAAGCACGTCCGGGTAGCATATCGGTTTTCACACTATTAAAATGAAGAAAAAAGAATAGAAGAAAGAAAAAATTTTAAAAAATATATACGAAATGAATTTTTAGATATTTGAGATATGAAAAGCACAAAACAACTTTACTTTTTGTTGAAATTTTTTTTATTTTTTTAATTTTGCAAATAAAATATCTATCATCCGTTCTTGCTATCTTTGTAGAAATTCAATACATTTTATGTGTTTGTTTTCGAATATTAGTTCAACATGAATGACCTCGAGATTCAAGCATTTTCTTACTAGTTTATTCATATTTTAATAAAAAAAAATATGTTTTAAAAGAGTTTTAAATAAAATAAATACATACTACATTTTCATACATATCGTTAACACGTTCACTGCAACGTTATGAGTGATATGGTTATTATTGAATCAAAAGTACGTATACGTCATGTAGTTTTTTTTATATTTAATATAAATATCAGAGTTGGCAGGCAATACCGCTAAAATACCGTTATCGATTCAAAACCCTTTCAACTGACTACCGTTACCCCTAAAATACCGTTACCGAAATAACTGAAATACCGTTATCCTTAAAATACCGAAACCGAAAGAAATGAAATATCAATACCCTTAAAATACCGTTAGCGAAACAAATGAAATATTGTTATCCCTAAAATACCGTTACCGTTATTTTTAATTTTCTGCTTTTGGTAATTTCACGTGGTTATTGAGTATTTTTATACCCTACACCACTATGTGGTCAGGGTATTATAAGTTTGTGCTGATGTTTGTAACACCAAAAAATATTGGTCGTAGACCCACCTTATAGTATACCGATCGGTTCAGAATTTTTTTTTATTTCGATTTAACGATGTCCGTCTGTCCGTCCGTCCGTCTCTCTGTCTGTCCATGCAATCTTGTGCGCACTCTACAGGTCGCAAATATTAAGATATTTTGATGAAATTTGGTACGCAGACCTATGTTGGCCCAAGGACGAACAAGTTTGATTTTGGTGAACATCGGTCCATGTTTAGACCTAGTGCCCATATAAGGGTCCTACCAAAATTATATTGTTTATACGCTGCAGGTCGTAAATAATAAGATATTTTGACGAAATTTGGTACACAGACCTATGTTAGCCCAATAACGCAGCTTATTGATTTTGGTGAACATCGGTCCATGTTTAGACCTAGTGCCCATATAAGGGTCCTACCAAAATTATACTGTTTATACGCTGCAGGTCGTAAATATTAAGATATTTTGATGAAATTTGGTACACAGACCTATATTGGCCCAATAACGCAGCCTATTGATTTTGGTGAACATCGGTCCATGTTTAGACCTAGTGCCCATATAAGGGTCCTACCAAAATTATACTGTTTATACGCTGCAGGTCGTAAATATTAAGATATTTTGATGAAATTTGGTACACAGACCTACGTTGGCCCAATAACGCAGCCTATTGATTTTGGTGAACATCGGTCCATGTTTAGACCTAGTGCCCATATAAGGGTCCTACCAAAATTATACTGTTTATACGCTGCAGATCGTAAATATTAAGATATTTTGATGAAATTTGGTACACAGACCTATATTGGCCCAATAACGCAGCCTATTGATTTTGGTGAACATCGGTCCATGTTTAGACCTAGTGCCCATATAAGGGTCCTACCAAAATTATACTGTTTATACGCTGCAGGTCGTAAATATTAAGATATTTTGATGAAATTTGGTACACAGACCTACATTGGCCCAATAACGCAGCCTATTGATTTTGGTGAACATCGGTCCATGTTTAGACCTAGTGCCCATATAAGGGTCCTACCAAAATTATACTGTTTATACGCTGCAGGTCGCAAATATTAAGATGAAATTTGGTACATAGACCTATGTTGGCCCAAGGACGAAGCCTATTGATTTTGGTGAACATCGGTCCATGTTTAGAACTAGTGCCCATATAAGGGTCCCCCCAAAATTGGCTTGGTTACAAACTGCAGGTCGCAAATATTAAGATATTTTAATGAAATTTGGTACATAGACCTATGTTGGCCCAAGGACGAAGCCTATTGATTTTGGTGAACATCGGTCCATGTTTAGAACTAGTGCCCATATAAGGGTCCCCCCAATTTTGACACAAGCCCCATTTTAACCCATTCGAATTTCGGATCCAAACAATACACCAGACTGGTGTAGGGTATTGTATAGTCGGCATGCCCGACTTTAACCTTTTTATTCGTTTGTACATTAAGTTGATAAATTGGTTCTGTTTTTAATCCCGTTTGTTTTTTGTAAAAAAAAATTACGGGATGCATCGAAATAACTGATCTCCGTTACCATTAAAATACCGTTACCGAAATAACCCAAATATCATTATCTTTAAAATACCGTTACCGAAATAACTCAAATACCGTTATCCTTAAAATACCGATACCGAAATAAATGAAATAGCGTTACCCTTAAAATACCGTTAGCGAAATAACCTAAAATATCATTACCCTAACGATAACCGCATTCGTTTCGGTTAATATCCATGATAAATATTTTATATAAGAAAATATATATTTTTAGTTTTCTTAGAATGTTGTAGTGATATTTTCATTCTAGATTTAAAATTTATTGGATTCAGTTGGAATTGTATTTTTTATTTTATATTAAAATCACAGATTTTTAGAATAATCGGGCTTACTTGGGATTTTTTCATTACCATTGAAATTTCATTACCATTTGTTGAAACTAATGAGTATTTAAAAAAATTCACTACCATTTACTGATAAAATAATATTTTGCTTTAAAAATATTAATAATGATTAATTAGAAATTTTAGGAAAAATTAGAAATTGCATTGCACTACTGCCAATACTTTCTAAAGAAAACTGATGAAGGGGACCTGGAAATCTAATCAAATTTAGGCAGATCTGGCTTACCATATATAATCATATCCAATTTGATCTGCATTTATAATATCTGTATACTACAATCTATAAAATTGTTGTTGTTTTTTATACAATTTTTTGACATTTTCTTTTGCTTAATAGTTACCCAGCAAAACCTTCTATTACCCGGTAATGACTTTGGTAAGAAGAAGTAAGGTTAGGTAAGCTCTTACTTTTCTATTACCAAAGGTATTATTTTATCAAGGGAATGTCCATCGAGGTAACCCCTTACTTAGTAATATGCTATTCTGGACTTACAAGTTACGTTTACCTATTACCTCTAGGTTAAAAAAACCCTTAAAATAATACGTTTTTTTTCTTAAAATTTCATCTTGTTTCATATTGACTATTAAATTAAAAATTACACATTTTTATCAAAAAATTTTGTAAATTTTTTTTTTATAAATTTTGGTTATAAAAATAAGCATTTTGTAATGAAGGAGGTAAGCTCTTACTAGACCAATTATTTTAACAAGGGCATGTCCATCGATGTAACTCCTTACCTAGTAACATGTTATTCTGAACTTACAGGTAAGGAGTTTTTAAAAACATTTTGTTTAAATTTTAATTTTTTATACCGAATATCAATTTTAAATTCACGGGTTTATAACAAAAATAAAATTTCTAAAATTTTCTAGAAAAAGGAATTATTTATAACAATAAAACATCCAAAGGTATGAATTTGGTATTAAAAGTAATGCAAGGGTAAGCGGTTTGATATACATACATATTACTAGGTAATATGCATAGTAGTACCCATATAAAGGGGTTTTCAATAAGAGCGCTACAAAAGTAAAAAAGTTTAAATAAAACAAAAACGGTTTTGGATATCAATGAAATTCTTTATTCCTGTGAAAGTACGTTCGATGCCATTATGTATGGAAATCGATCTCTTTTGCATGGCCACCATGGGCACGCTTGCAGAAGTCCAGACGCTGAACCCAATTTTCGACAGTTTTCAAGCATAAATCGGCCTTTTCACGTTCGATATTCGTACGAAGTTCATCAATCGTCGCTGGCTTGTTGGCCTAGACCATAGATTTGACGTAGCCCCACGCTCAATTGTTGATCTGCTAGGACGATTATGACGACCATAAATTGGAAGTATCGCTCGTATATTTTTCCATCATGAAATGGCAAACCTTACTGAAGAGAAATGTCAAAAGAGCGGCAAGAAATATGGCGTCGTTTGCTGTCCCTGTCTTTCTACTTTTGTAGCGTCTCTGTTGAACAACCCTTTATTACCAAGGTTTTGCTGGGTAAGTTAAAGTTAAAGACCCACCGTTAAAAGCCAACTAATGTTTGGAATTTGTTGAAATAGACTGTGTGAAAATATGTCTATAAAATAATAAAGAAAGTAGAATAATGTTAAGAAATTTTTCATTTTACCTAATCTTTGGTTCATATGTGCGATAGGTCTAAATATAAACTGAACTAATCTAGAAAAATAGGCTTTTTTTTTAGGTGCATGAGGGTGATCGTACCAAATTTCATTAAAATAAGAAGGTACCAAATTTAATCAAAATATCTTAATCTCTGCGACATGTCCATACAGATGGACGGACTGACTGACATCGTTAATTCAAAATTTTGATTCGAGCGGTATACTAAAAGGTGGGCCTAGTGCAATATTTTTTTTGTTACAGGCATCAGAACAAACTAATTATATATATATTATATTAAATAAAAAGCTTTTGTTTGTTAGTTTTACATTTTTTTGTTTCTTTTTTAACTTTCATTTGTATTTTTGTCTGATATTAAAATAACAGGATGTTTCACATATTTGTGTTTTATTGTTATATATGTATATTAGACCACCCAAATTTCAAAAAGTATTTTTTGTTTTCTCCACCGGCAGTTTCCGATAGATTGGACATAAAAAATAATACACACAGAAAATAAATTGGTTGGAATTCTATCGGAACCAACGAAATATTTCATCATTCAATAATTTTAATTGCAGTTATTTAAAATTCATCATCAGGAAAGTTATATTTATTTGTGAACAAAAAATATATATGATGAACCAAAACACTGTCACATTATCCAACATATTGGCTTTTCTAACCAATATTGAAAAATTACTAACTTCCACATTACCTTCAATACCACCAACCACCAATTTATCGAAGATTTAGTCATTTGAATAAAATATCGGCAGCAACAATTTAGTATCAGTTGTGTTTCAATAAAATCGATCACTCTATTAAAAGTATTAGTTTTTCCAATCAATTTAAATTTTTTTTTTAACTTTAGTAGCTTTAACCATTAATTTCCATTATTTTGGTAATTGTAATAACCCTACGGGGAATGAGGAGTCAATTGCCCTCCAAGGACCTATCCCGTGACCGGTCAACCGAAGGCATATTACTAAATTAGTACAAATATGAACCAAAGAGAATGAATTAATTTTCTAAGTATTTTCTGATTCGTTACTTTCACTGTTGATTTTAAAAAACTTGACCAATACCGAAATAAAAAATAAAATTCGCGTCATAATTTTTAAAATATTTTCATTTCATTCATTTAATTTTCTTTTTAACTTAAGGCAATTTTTTAAATTTTTATTTATATTATCAGAGTTTTTGAGGTAATTTTCTAATTTTTAATTGATTTTGTTAATTTAATTATGGCCAACGCAAAAAACGAGTCAACTGCCATTAAAGGACCTATCCTGTGACTGGTCAATCGGGGGCATACTGAAGGCACTTCCACTATATTTGTGTGTGTGTTAGTGTTGTTTTCTTTCCTATTTTTTTCTTTTCCATTTTTTGTATTTGCTTGTAGTGTTTGTTTTTTCTTTTTCTTTTTTATTTGAACAGAAACGAAAAATATATAACTTTACCATCAGCCCGCCATCACGCATAAGCAACATTAGCTCAGACGGTAGAGCATTTGCCTTACAAGCAGGAGGTTGTGTTATCGAGCCCTACTTCGACGCCAAGTACATTATTTTTAATTCTTAATTTTTTATTAGTTTATTTGAAAAGCTATTTTTAGACACACCACCTTACTGTCACAAGGTGTCTAAACTGTGGCAATTGGTCATTCCCAATGACAACGCCATATTAAAATGATATGTCTCTTTCAAACAAAAAGACCGATCAACGACCGGTCTCCGCGCCCTTGGGACCTATCCTGCGTGTCATCTGGGACCGGTCCCTTTCCCCGTAGGGAATATATTGAGACAAGGAACAGAAATTTTATTGATCATAATAAAATTTTGGAATCTATCATATTTTTTCGTTTCATACATATGCGTGTTTAAATTCTAAGTTAGACAACAACTAAACATAAGTATCTGTGGCGCAGGAGGTAGCGACTAGGGATACCGATCCCGAAATCCCGATCCGGAAAATCCCGGGATTTTCGGGACTTACGAATCCCGAAATCCCGGGATTGTTCTTGAAAAAATCCCGGGATTTCCGATTTCATTATTTGGCATATTTGATCACTTTTTGTATTTATTTTTATTGTTATATTCGACCTAAATCACTTAAAAATCTAATATCTTATTAAATTTTATTAAAAAAAAATAATTTCTACTATTCGTAAATAACACAGGCCGACAAAATTTGATGAAATTTTCTAACTACGAATGAGACTTACCTTTCCGACGGCTTTAGACGTGCTGAATCCGAATCTGACCTAGAAGTGCAAAAACACGTTTTTTGGGTACATTTGAGGTCCTATAACTTCCAGAAATTTATTTTTTTCATAATCGGATTCAGCATGTATAAAACCTTTGGGAAAGTATAGTCCGATTCTTGGCTAGAAAACCTTGTCACACATTAAATAGATCTGAATATAAACCTAAATAATTTTAAAAATTTTATTCAGCTTTAAAACTATTAAAAACCGTAATTCGGATTTATTCAATCTTTTAACGGACATATTTATATTTATTTTATTGATGATTTACTGAAATCCTAACTTCATGCAAAATAATTTTGCCAAATATTAGTGTACCAAAAACAGAAAATTTTTGTTAAAGTATTTAGTAAAACCTAACCATCTACCTTTCTGAAATCAGCAGAGATATGTGCTCAATATTTTATATTAGTACACTTAAAGAATCCAATATATCACTTAATATTTTTGATGATTTCAGCATTGGGCATTCAATTAATTTTAGACAAATATAACTAAAAATTTGTAGACATAGCAGTGTTTTTTGCTACTTTTAATTAAAAAGTTTTTTCTCAGAAGTTTCAGCGATAAATTCTAATTTGTAATTAATTGAATTAACCTTATAAGTATATTACTTATATTTCGGAAATTTAACAAGTATTTAGCAAACATGTTCTGCTGATTTCGGTAGTTTTTATGGCGAAATTTTTTTGCTAATTACTAGTAACTTTTTCTGCTATTTTTACATACTTATTTCTATGGGTGTACTTTCGTTTAAAGCCTGAGAGATTAATCAGAACTGGGTCGACAACGACAACGAGAGTTGCTTTTTCATATATTTTGTATGGGAAGCAAAATGTCGCCATGTCGTCCGGCGATTTGTCGTCGGAATAGAATCTATTCTATTTTCGTGACGACACACTAATACACACTTAAAATATTTGTCAAATTGTTGCCATATTTTTAACTAATTAAAGATTGCCATTAGAACAGAGTTGTTAGAAAATAGTATTAGAGCTGCAAAAATTCGTACTTTGTTTACAAAAAATTTATTTTTTTGACAGAAATGATATAATTGAAATTTAAAAGACATAATTTACGACAAAAAAGCAAAATTAAATACAATAAAATATAAAACAAGAATAAGTGAAAGACCAATTGAATTGGTGAACAATTGTGGTGAAACAAATACAACCATATTCTTGTTTTTTTTCCTTTTTTTCTAAACGTCAACAAATGTCGACGGTCGATTGTCGCTGAATTTAAATTAATCGTGACGACTTTTGCTGTCGTCGGTCGACAATCGACCCAGTTGTGATTAACCTCTGATTCACAATGCTGTAGTACTCCACTCTGAGCTGATTTAGTTTCTTTCTTTTTCACACATCTATATTTTTTGTATCATGCCATCTGTACTTTAGTCTACTCCACTCTGCGGCGTTGAACACTCCAGCATTGTGAATCCGGATTAATTTGTTTATTTTTTTATACTACAAGAAATAAATAAGTAGATTTTTAATGAATTATTTTAATTTGTAGGGTTTATTTCAGCTATTTATTTTTAAAATTAAAAATATAATGAAACAGGAAAATCCAGAAACCCCGAAATCCCGAAAAATTTCAAAATCCCGAATTTCGGGATTTGTAAAAACCAGTCCCGTTCGGTATCCCTAGTAGCGACACAGCCTTAAGCCTGGATCAGCCAGACGTAAACGTAAACGTCTGGCTGATCCAGGCTTTATAGCCTTAGAGATTTGAGTTCAAACCTCAAGCAAGGCATTACTTTTTTTTTTAGTAATTTTTTTATTTATTCAAATTAAAAGATACAATTGATTTTCTGTTGTGAATATAATTTATTCAAAAACAAAATATTCAAATTTTCAACCTTTAAAAAATTCAAATTTGAAATTTGACAAAAAAATTTATGTCGAGTTTAGCCTAGAGGAAAAGCAATGGGCTGACAAACGGAAGGTCGCCAGTTCGCGATATAAATTTTTTTAATTTTCTTTTTTTATTCAAATTAAAAGACACAACTGATTTTCTGTTGTTGATATAATTTTATTTATAGACAAAATATTCAAACCTGAAGAAATTCAAATTTGACTGAAAAAATTTAAATAGAGCTTAGCTTAGAGGGAAAGCAATGGGCTGACAAGCGGAGGGTCGGGGGTTTGATACCAGTTAGCGACAAAAAAAATTTTAATTTTTAAATAAATTTTGTGGACCGTGTTTTTTTATTTATAGAATTTATAATCCACAAACATTAAAGTAATCTATTAACACAACAAAAATTCAAAAATTGTAAATAAATTCCGGTAGTTACAATGGTATTAAAAATAAATAAAAGTGATTGTACCTGGAACTACAAAAATTCGGTTGGCGAAAAATTCGGTTGGAACTACGAATTTTTTTTCTGTGTGTATGTGTACAAAAATTGGATCTCTCGGATCCAATTTTTTGTACAAATTTTTGCAAGGCAATTCCAAAAAATTTTTTTTTTGCCGAACGTAGGAGTCGCCATTTTACATTTTTCGTTATAGCTTCGGCATTTACAGTGTGATATATCGATTTTTTTGCCTCGATGAGACCAGTGTTTTGCTAGAAAGGAAAAATCCAATGAAAAAAAAAATTAAAAAATGCGACCCCTAAGTAAAATTTAGTTACATAACCACATACATATCTGATAATGATTTTCTACACTGGGAAGCTGACACGAATTGATCAGCGAACCTTATGACCGTCAGGGAAAACCTCTACAAACTAGGCTACGCCATAGTTATGGTTTTTAATGACGGGATAACTTATTACATTCAGGAAACTTATTACATTCAACTTAAAAATAATTAAAAGGGTAAGGAAATATTAACTCTAAGTAATGCGTGTAGTAATGCCCAGTCATTACCAAGGTTTTACCCAAAGGAAGCACTTTGCTTCAATCTAATATCTCGATTTTTAAACTGAAAAGTAAATGGTGTGGGTTTAGCAATATAAATAATATTATATAAAACAACATATCTTACTCTACAAAAAAATTAAAACCGATCCTAACTGGCTCTGTCCAAGTTTTAACGAGGGCCGTTTAAAATGAATTCTTAACACAAATTTTTACTTTATCCGCTTAAAACACCACGACAAATAACACTTAGGCCAAAAATTAGTATGAAGAAAGTGTTTGTCCTTTTATTCTGCATAACAACACTTAATATAGTATTTTTGCGAAAAACGTCAAATTTAGAAGGTATAGCGGAAAAAAATTTTTAAGTGTTTTTAGGTAATTTTTAGGGTCAAAAGTTCAAACTGACTGGCCACGGAGAGATCCAGTTTTTACGCATATATTATTTTTTGCACCCAATCTAACCGGATGGAGCGAACAAAAAAAAAACACTTTTGAAAATCCCATACATTTTTTTTTGTATACTGAATCGTAGAATTTATTCAAATCTAGGGTCTCGGGACCCTCCCCAGGCCTAGTCCATATGATCTAAGAGCATGTAAGGGCACTCCAATGGAGCAAACATTTTGTCCGTTTTGCTCTAGGTATCTCGCTTAGTTTTCAAGATATGTGCCCTTTTATGAAGTGGAAAATCTTTATTAAAAATTTCCGAGTGTCCAAGGCCCCGCCAAGCTCCATTTTCGGATAGAGATAACCTTTTCACGGGGGGGGGGGTATTTCACGGTTAGGGGTAGTCGAAATTTTCGTCAGTTTTGCTCTATCTCTCTTAGTTTTCGGGATACGGGCGATTTAAAAAAAATCGGGAGCAAAAGAAATAGCGCCATTTTTAAAACTTCGGATACATTGGTGGCGCCATCTACCGGGTAATAACAGTAACATGAATTTATAATTTAACAATAAATTTTGTAAAATTTATCGAATGGGTTCTTAAAAATCAGTTTTAAATAATTTTGAAAATTAACACTCATAATTAAAGTACTGTGTTAAATGAAGAGGACCAAAATCTTTGCTTAAATCAGAGTTTCAACTAAAAATTCGTTAAAAATTAGTCAAACCGGTTTGGCAGATTTTTCTTCTGACGTATTATTTTAAGTTTACTAATGCTAATGAAATCGCACTAATGTCATAAAAATGAATTATAATTGAACAAGAAAACCTTTGTTTACCAAAAACACGATGTTTAAATTGCCAATCTAAAGGTTGTTTTATAAAAATGGAAACTTCGGGATCTCTCCCGGACCTGGACTATTTATAATACAGGAGTGTGAAACAAAAACGGACAAACTTTTTAAAAATAAACAAATCAAATAAATCCAGGAGAGATTATTTTTGATAAAACAGTCGCAGGGTGATTTATTTTTAATTTAAATTCTTGTAATAATAGTAATTAATAAACTCTGATAAATTATGTTAATTTGTGTTATCACATAAATTGTTTAAAAAAATGAAAAATTGGCTGGAGTGTGGTAACGCTCCAAAGGAGCAAAATTTTTGTCCGTTTTATCCTATTTCGCTTAGTTTTTTAGATTTTACAAAATGACGATGTATCCCAAAAACTAAGCGAGTTAAAGCAGCAAAGCAGCTACAGGGTTACTCATTATTTTTTTTACTAATTTATGTGATAATGCAAATTGAGTACCATTCCATTTCAATTTTATGTGATCAAATTTCACTCGTTTTCCGTTGCATTCTATTTTGTTCTATTTTACCTGGTTACAAAGTTGAATAGAAACGAAATTGATATCTATACATTTTGTTTTGGCTCGATCATTTTTCAAAGTAAGCATGAGCCTGAAAGAGTATTTTTCATCCCTGATTTTAGCAATTTTGCTCCATTTTAACGTTGTTTAAAAACTACTTATATCTGTAAATTATAATTAGTGTATTTCAATTGGTAAATTATTAATTGCAATAAAACCGTTACCAGTGAAACCAGATCAATTTAAATCATTATATTTTAATAGGTTTGAGGTTAAGAAGAAGAATAATAATTTTTTCAAAAGTTATAAATACATTAAATTTGCAAATCAGACTAGATCCGTTTTCTGCCTTTTCCTATGGACATGCTTTATCGGTGATTTTCCATTAAATTGTACTCGTATTATTGTTTATATTTTATTGTCAGATTGAGATAATATGATAATTTCTTCAACAACCCGTCGGCTTTTGGAATCGAACCCATGCACTCCTACATTACAAACGTAACTATACTAAAGTTCGATAGCTTAGCCATCTAACCCACGTAAGGACTGGCATATAGTGCAGCTAATTGATAGTTTCTTTCCTATTCAGCTTTCTGTTGTTGTTTTTTTACTTTCAGAAGTGATCAAACAGACACATACAAACATTCTACTTTAGATTTTTTTTGTTTATCTTCTTATATCCTCCGTGCCACCTTTTTCGCAAATTTTGCCACACTGACGTATGGTTTTTGCGTTCAAGTATTGGAGAAGGGACTGCCAACAGGGCGTTATTTGTTTATTTTTATTAGTAAGGTGTTGTTTTTTCAAACGCGTCATATAGACCAACTGCAATTAATATTGTAATTAATATGCATTTTCATTAATTTAAATTTAGTAGATTGGAGGTTTAGAAGATGAATAACATTTTTTTCAAAAGTTGTAAACACATTAAATTTGCAAATCAGACTAGATCCTTTTTCTATTTTTTTTTATCATTAATTAAAAAATGGTGATAAAAAGAATTTCATTACATTTGATATTAATTCAATGGTAATGAAACCATCAATTAATAAGTCCCATGTATGTTGTCAATACACCCATATCTGATCCTTGATACTTGTTTTTATTGAAAATAGCATACACCAAATGCTTTTAAAGAAAATAAGTCATTTTAATATCTCCTAACTAAATAAATACTCTTTACATCACTAATCCACAATACATATTTAATTGGCTGTCAATTGTCAAAATATTGACACTGGGTTGATGCTTAAATTTATTTGAAAACATACAAAAATTTAGTTCACAAAAAATTTAAGTAATTACTAAATGAATAAAAAATTCGATTTTACTGTATTACAACCCAGCAAAACCTTGGTAATGACTGGTCATTACTACATGCATTACTTAGATCTCATATCTCATTACCCGTTGAATTACTTTTAAACTGAATGTAATGAGTTACCGATAATTATACCCCACACATTACTATTTCACAATAGCTGAAACCAATAATATATGTTCTAAATCATTAAAAACCATAACTATGGCGTAGCCTAGTGGTTATCGTTTTTGCCTGACAGACATGAGGATCGCTGCTCAACTCGTGTTAGCTTCTATTGTTGTTTTTTTTTTTTTGTAATTTATATTAAACATCTATTTATAGAAATGTTGATGTTCATTAAGCAGTATTTAATAACAACAAGTTTTGTGAAAAATAGAAATGTATAACAGTTGCCACAATAAATGTGTACATAAGTTAAAGCATTAAAAATCATAGTGATGTCGTGGTCTAATGGTTAGAGTGTTTGCCTGACAATCGTGGTGTACGCTGATCATTACGTGTCAGCTCCTATTGGTTTTTAAATTTTTATATTTTTTTAAATCTATATTCAACATCTATTTATAGAACAGCTGATAAACTACTTACAGGTAACATCAGTGTAATGACTTTCCTCCAATGACATCACCATGTTAAAATAAGTAGTTTAGTAATTAAAAGGTAACTAGTGAACACTTAAGATTTCAATACCTTAAACTCATTACATGGTAATGAAAGGTTTTGCTGGGATGGTAATGAAAGGTTTTGCTGGGAAGTTGACATATTATACATATGTCATGTTTTGCTGTCTTGTTTATATAACACTAAAAATATGTTTAAAATTTACATAGGAAGTTTTGCGTAATTCTATTTTAATATGTTTACATATGCATAGAATTTTTGTTTACCTCATTGATAGGCTGCATGCGACATATGCAAATTGAAAAGTATGGGCGTAAAATAAGAATTTATAAAAATTTCGAACAAAATATATTAATATTTTTAGTAAATTTTATAGATTTTAAAAATATATTGAGTTAATCTATATCAAATCCACCCCTTCCAAATTTGATGAAAATTGGTATAAACATTACTTTTTACAAAAAAATATACTCACAAAATTAAAAAATTGTGGTCTCTCTAGTTTCTGAAATAAAACGTATCAAAAATCAGAGTTTTTAAGGAAAATCTAGGAATGTGAGCTATAGCTCCTTTATTCAATTAGGAAGAAAGCTGCATAGAGAGAGCTTTCTGGATAAAATTTCAATGAATTCCCTTTACGCAATAATTCATTAACATTATGCGGATAATTTATTAAAATCATGCAGATAACTCGCTCAATGTGTCATTGCAGAGCCCTACGTACACCTAAGGGGCCTAGAGACGATTCTTTGGATGGCCAGTTCCCTACTTGGGTCATCGAAGATCTAACTACCCTACCGGTCCGTCAGTCCGGTAATCCTGTGGAAAGACAAAACAGGGAAAAAGAGCCCTAAAATGTCAAATTTACCGGTTCCTCCATCCGTCGCGACACCCTGCTAACAAAATGAACAAAGAAACCACACACATTCTAACAACAGAAAACTAAAATCGAAAAAAACCCCAGCATCCGTGCAATAACATAGCCGTGTAGGCACTTGGGCAATTCCTGAAGCGCTTTCGTCCCCTGCCAAAGGGACTTATCAGCAGGATTAACCTACTAGTTCCTTAGAACTCATGTGGGACGCATGTATAAAATGCTCCCGAAGAATGCCTAAATCATCAAAAAATTCCAACCCGTCCCATAAATCATAAATCAAAAACCCAAACAATTCACCACACTCGTTCCCGTATCACGCCAGATAGTCAATAGTCGCTTCCCTTAATATCCGCGCACTATTACACATACTCGCAAGAACACAATAAAATTTATCCAACAAAAATACCCATTAAACACCAGATACATATACACAATATACATAAATCCCCCAAAAAACAATAACTTCAAAACTTACCCCATCCATTACATACGCCACTCCCAAGCGACACTTTCCGCCCTCCATACGCACGCAACAGTTGCTCTCCACAGTCCACAATCACGAAATAACTTACAATTTGCAGCAGGAATTGATTTTTATTCGCCGCAGGAAAAAATCAATCTGCAGCAGGAAAATCAATTCGAAAGCAAATAATTTCACAACTAAAATGTCAAAAAATAAATAAAAATGTGATCAAGGCCCCAGACCCAAATCACAATCAAGATACCCACCGCACCAGCAAGCAGCGACAGAAAACATCAAACTGCCCATCTCGTGAAATCAACCCAATAACCTCACAATCCTCGCCCTATCATAGCCCCAATCCCAGTATATCCAGCGGAACATAAACTCAAAAAATTCTCCTCATCGGCCAAATTCCCGTAAAACAGATATCCAAAGACAACATATACAGCCCAAATCAGCCAGTATCAAAAGCAAAATTAAAAATCAAAATGCCAAAAATCCTCACTCCAAAAAAATCCCACAAAAACACACGAAATCCCTCACCCCAAGAAACCACGAATCGACGTCACCAGTAAATTGACAAAATTAAAATAATCCCTAAAAACCGTCAATAAAACATAATCAACACATCCACAGGACCTGAGAGAGATACCTACCGAAACGTGGATTTGTCCACCAACTTTATATAGACTATCGCTCAAGAAAATCCAATTGATGAAAGTGATTTTTCCTCAATATCTTTTTCAAGGCAAAAATTCCTATAAAGTCAATAGCCAGTGTTAATTCCCATCTAAAGCTACGTGGAGATGAGATGGAAGTACGGGAGCCATCTCCGGAATAGTAATGGGTCCTATGAAATCCCTAGTTATACATCATAGCCCGTACCCATGCAAACAGATGTACATATAAAACATGGCCGGAACAATGTTCCAATGCTAATTACTCCTAAATCACCATACAAGGATGAATGAGCAGGAAATATGCCGCAAAGTGATAGGAGTGCCCAAAACATATTCCCACTATTATCCAGGTTGGTCAAATGTTGACAGAGATCCCTCTAACCCATGTCCACATATCTATCAAGGGTTCAGATCAAGGCATCCACTCAGCCCCTGGTTTCACGCAGAGCACGTTTTTACCATTTGCATGCGATGTTCTGTTTCCCCTAATTGACACATATCCAACGACGAATATTCAACTCGAAGACGGTATTACTATCAGCCCCTTACGGGCACTTTTGTACTGATAGCGGCCTACCTTCTGGTCCAGACAAAATGGGTTCATTTTGCTCCTTTATTCAATTAGGAAGAAAGCTGCATAGAGAGAGCTTTCTGGATAAAATTTCACTGAATTCCCTTTACGCAATAATTCATTAACATTATGCGGATAATTCATTGAAATCATGCAGATAACTCGCTCAATGTGTCATTGCAGACCCCTACGTACACCTAAGGGTATAATATAAATTGTTGTATATATAAATATATTTATAATATAAATTGTTTTATCTTTTACAGTATTTGAGTCACATGGACAATTAAGGTCTTATATGAAAGGTATTGAGACATGTAACATTATTTTTATTTTAAATAGATCAACGTTAATCTTTTAAGACCGAAAGTTTGAAAAGCTATATTTTAGATAAGTAACAACATTTTTGAATTTCTGAAAAACTTTATGTTATTGCTCAAGTAAAGTAGAAAGAAATTGGATTAAACTAGACACGAGTAAAATAGAACCTCAAAATACAGGAAACGAAATGACACGGCGTTAATTTGTATTTGTATTATCACAAAAATTGGTAAAAAAAACACTGCCATAATATAAATAGGCCAGACCGGAAGAGATTCAAATTTATAAAACAGTCACAGGGTGACTTATATACTTTTTAATAATGCATGTGATAATATAAATTAACACACTCCTTCGAATTTTGTTTCCTGTTTAATTTCTATTTTGTTAACTGTGTTTAGTACTGCAGTTCCACTTGTTCTCCGTCCATTCCATAGCGTTTCAGTTTTGATCAGTGTTCCATTTAGGGTTTGGGGTTCCCGGGAAAAGTTTGCCGGGAATTCCCGGGAAAATAATATATTTTTCCCGGGAAAACGGGAATTTTTAAAAATATTAAATTTTTTAAATTGTTTTTGTTTCGAATAGGATTTTTTTAATTTTAGTGATAAAAAACATTTTAAATACCAAAACAAAGATGACATTGTTAAAATCTTTTAAAAGGGAATACATTTATTTGACACACAAATAAAATCTTTGCCAAGTAATAAGAAGCATTTCAACTAATAAAGATTTTTCGCATAACTTGTTCAAAATTTAAGTAGTAAAACCTAAAAACTTGGTAAAATGTTTAAAAAAATATGAAAAAAAGCTTTATTTCTTACTAATAATCGCTCTTACTATCTAAATTTTTCAAATGTATAATTTAAGTAAAGTCGACTTTAGTTAAAATATCGGGTGGCAGTATACCTTGACTTGGTTTATTTTTGGAGCATTCTGATTGGTTAAATTATTTTCAACCAATCAAAATATTTGAAAATATAATTATTTTTGTAAGGTTTTCATACACAAAATGAACAAAACCGTTTGATTAAAAATAAAGTCGACTTTAAATTTAAAATACGCCTTTATATTAAGGGTCAATAATTTTATAAGTAACGTTTTCATTCATAAATGTGAAAAGAAAAGACTAATGGTTAACGGTGGTATTTAAATTTGGTTATCCGACATCTAAATTTGATTCACAAAAAAAAAAAAAAATTGATGGTCATGCAACTTCTCTTGAAGAAAACAACAAGAATAACGTTTCAGCTAAAATTATCAAAGTACCTGAAGAAAAAAGTGTAAGCTGAATAGGCATTAAAGGTTTTATGGTAGGGCAAACATTTCCTGAAATGGTATCCAAATTAGCTGCAGTCAATCAGCACCATAACTAGATCTTCGTTTATTCGAGAAAGTTTTTATAATAAAAACCTGGCATTGCAAAAAAATGAAACCGATGTAAAGAACATTATATTAAATTACTACAATCATGTAAAAGATATCATGATAAAAGAAATATCGAGCATATTTCAAACAATAGGAGATTTACTATAATCTTAGATGAATGGACAAGAATATCACAAAAGAGATATTTGAACATATGTATAAACGGAAATAATTAATTTTATAACCTGGGGTTGGTTTATATATTAGGAAGATGTAATGCTGATGAAATAAGAAGAATTGTAGAAATAAGACTAGAAGAGTTTTATTTGTCTTTGGAAAATAACATTGTGGCCACCATATCTAATGGGCCAAGTGTGATGAAACGGTTTGTTTCCGACAGTCCAGTAGTAGGTGCCTGCTGGAATCATGCAATTCATTTGGCAGTGCTGCGAGTAATTTATGTGAAATCAAATGTTCAACATTCTGATATTTTTTACTTTGAATTCTCACTACACAGACTGCATTTGTACTGAAATAGTGTTTTTTTGTTAACAAAAATTACTTATATAGGTGGTTTTCGTTAACAATTTTGTTCAAAAATATTTACCGGGATCAAATTTTTTCATTCCCGTTTCCCGGGAAATAAAAAAGTCCGGGAAATCCCAAACCCTAGTTCCATTACATTAAAAATGCTGCAGTCATTTTTGTGGCCATAATGTTTTCTGACACATCTGATAACGCCATAATTTTCTGTCCGATGTGCTCTCCGACAGCGATTGTATCTCCTCTAATCTTTACTTTTTTGTCCTGCCGTGATTTAAACCCCAAAGAAAGTCGATTTTTCGTATGCGGGTGTGTAACTCATTACTTTTCGCGACATCGCCATATAAAGGTAATAAGAAATGTAATAATAAAAGTAACTAGTTCCCATTACCAGGTATGTAGTTACATAACCACATATCTGGTAATGATTTTCTACACTGGGTGCTGATTGCAAAATTTTCTGTTTTGTAAATTTTTGTTTGCAGCTAACCACTAAACTTTTTTTAGGAGATGTGCATTATAGTCCCTAGAACATAAAACTTAAAAAATTGAAAAATAATAGCGGAACGCGAAAAATGATTATTGATATTTAGTAAATTTTTAAACTGATTTAGCAATTCGATTTTGAATTGCAGTTTACAACAAATTTGCTAAAATTTAGTAGCGGCTACTAAATTTTCCTACTAATTTTATTGTACTACAAATCAGCAGTTAAATTTCCCGTACTTTTGCGGTTGAGTGTAGGCATGATCAAAACTAATTTAAGTAAAATAATCTTTTACTAGGTGTTTTAATTTATGACCATTGTATTGTTTTCAAAAATATAATTTATTTTGTATTATTGTATTTGTTATAGTAGTACAATGAATATACCAGTCATAACAGGAAAAAGAAGGCTGAAGCAAAAAAAAGTTCAAGGTTATAAAAAAATTATGACAAATATTTCTATATTTTTTTCATAAAAATGTCATATTAGGTGTGTTTCTTTACTTTTTGGGTAAAGTTCGGTAGAGATAGGAAATCAAAACTTTAACTACTCACCGATAGAGGGCGCTGATATTTAGTATTGCCTGAGCAACTATTTAGTATCAGTTTAGTATCAGCTGAGCCTATATTTAAAAACTCAAAAACTGCTGAAAACTGCTCAAAATAAGGAAAAAAAAACAAACGCGGAATATATTCAAATAATAAAATTTGAAATATTTGTTTGTATTTTTTCCTTTGTTGTTTGTTTTTATTTAAATTTAAATAAAAAAAGAAAATTGTCAATTTTATTTACAAAGTGCCATCTAGTGATAACGATTTTTTTATAAATTATTTTTTTGGTGATGTCATACCCCTGAGTTCGGTAAGAGTTAGCAAGAGTTAACAAGAAATACTCTCACCTAGTGACAAAAATGCCCAAAAGTAAACGAACGCGAAAAACCATATTTGAAGCCCGAAAAACAAACGTCAATATATTTGTGCATTATAGTTCGTTTTGGTGAGCGCTCTTTCTAGTTCTTGTTTAATTTGTTGTAAAAATCTAGATAGATTTTCTAGTTAAACCCCTTTTTAAATCAAAAATTTTAATAAAAATTTTCTTCTCAGGCATTTTTATATACAAAAAGGAATACGTACTTTATTAAATTTGGTAAAGATTTTAATATTAAACAAAAGCTTCGATTTATTTACATATTTATCTCTTTAACACATTTAAACAAGCGTCTTTAAAAAATTGTCGGTAATTTTATGGAGTTGTAACATAACCGATAAACTTTTGCAACTTTTATACTAATTTTTGTAAATGATAAGCATATTTTCTGAATAAATTAAATGAGCGATTGAACTAAAAGAGCTATTCAAATTAGTGCATAGTTCAATTGAACTAGTTGAACCCAACTGATGATATAACAGCTGATAAAAACAATTTACCCAAATTTACACGAAAAAAAAGTCTGGGCTTTTTCGTGCAAGAAGAACAAGAATATTACTCGCTCATGACAGCTCTCATTTACCCAATTGTGCAGTAAGAAAACGCTTTTTGGTAAAATTGGTATCCCGCGGGATCCCAATGTTGAGTACCCGAACAGACTTATTGTATTCGTATTTATACATTTTGGATTACTGATGTTGTGAAATGTATAAAAATTTTGTTATCTTACTGTAAGTCATGTATTATTAATGATTTTTAATTTATACCAAAAAAAAAAGAAACAATACACACTGAAAACGAGTACAAAAAAGATACATTTGTTTAGTACTTACAAAAACAAAAAAAAAAAAACAAAAATAAAAATTGGAGAAAAATAAAAAAGGAATTTATTTTAGTATAAAACATAACAATAGATAGAAATTTAACCTTATGGTTAAATAAAATGACATTGTATACACAGTCAAATGCAGATACTGGTACAATCGAATGTACACATACACCCTTCCCTCGTATAATGCGGTTAATTTGTTACACTGCGTTGTACGAAATCCTCGTTATAAGAATCTGTAATATTACATTAAAAATAGATTATAATTGAATTATACGTGGGAAAAGTCATCATTATAAGAAAACGGTATGTTTTAGTAAATCGCATTAGAACGAAACTGAATTGTGTGAAACTGCGTTCTACGAGTAATGGGTGTACAAGGCATTCCATAACAATTGGTTGGCTGCAAAAAAAGAAAATAAACAAAACTAGATCGGATTATCGTCTTACTTTTTGTACACTCTCAAAAAATTTCCGTTGTGGCAAGCGAAAATTTTTCCAACCGAATTGATTCAGTTGCCCTAACTGAACTGCAATCAAATTCGATTGCTACAACTGAATTTCGTTGGGGAAACCGAATTGCGAGGTTGCGAATCAATTCCGTTGGCAAAAAATCCGATTGTCACAAGGGAATTGTTTTGAGAGTGTATCCAACCCCATGTCTTTACATGCAATAAAAGTTTCATGAAAAATTAACAAATACTCGCAAAACATTAGTATGCAATTTTTCATATTCAATGCAATACTTGAATCGTTCTATCGTTCCTGGATTTAGAAAATTTGTTTTGTAGATTCTAGTGATTATTATGAGATTTGTTGTTTTCATATTTTTGTGTTTATATTAGTTGTTTTTTTTTTTTTTTCATTTAATATGTGAAGAATACCTACATGATGTTCGAATGCTTACAACTTTTGAACGCGATACCCGATTGTAATAAAAGTTTCTCGCTGAAATGTTTACATAGTTTTCTCTTTAAATTCATGTGGAGAAATGTATTCTGTTATGCAATAATGATAACACAATTTCTAAAATATTCTTTACAAACATTTTAAACAAACCTTCTTTAGAGGATTTACTATCTTCTGATAAATAAAAATAGTTTTATTTTATATAAAAAAAAAATGTCTATTTAATTTTAAGTTCAAAAGTTGTTATAAAAATTATTTTTAACAGGAAAATTACTTTAAATGGAAAAGGAATATTTGTTTAAAAATATTTCAGAAACAACAAGTGTAAAATTACAGACAAGTATTGTTTTCAGACACTACATAACTCCCTCCCTCAGAAAAAAAAGTTTAGGTTCAATGGCCTCTACAAAGTTGTTGAAGAACAACTTCAACAGCGACTAGAAAAGCTTTGTCAGGTTAGGTAAGGTATAATAGTTTGAAATGTGAATAATTGAAGTAATATTTTCAGCAAGTTGCGGGTAAAATTCCTCAAACACATTTAAAGTGCATTTGGGTTCGCAAATTTATTTTTTCAGGAGACATAAAAAACTTACTTTTTTGTTGTTAATATTTGTTAAATATGTAAACGCAGTTTTCTTGTCTTGTTCCTTTTGTTTCAATATTAATAACCGTAATATTTTAAAATAAAACTATTACAGACTCTTTATGATTTTGCTCTGTTAGTATGGACTTAGCACATTTTCTTTCAACCTATTTTTTATTGCTTTTTTTATTGATAAAATATTTTTAGGTTTTTTTTTTTTTTTATTAATTTTATTGTTTTTAAATAAATAATAAAATATTTAATTGCTGGTAAAAATTACTGATGTGGTTAATACACTCGTATGTTTGTACTATTTATAAAGTAAAATAACTAAAAATGAAAAAAATTAGTTTTAGGTTACAAAAACAAAATTGTGAATCTGTAACTTTGTGCGGTAGTACCTACTATAAGCTGCTGTCTTGAGATTTTGGAGCCATTAGCACACCTTAAATATCTAAGATGAAAACATGTGTTTCTTCATCCTGGTCTTTATTCTTTTGATTTCTGCCCAATTTCTTTATTTTGTTTTGATTTTTTTTTTATCACATAGATCGTTACTAACTTTTCGATGATGATAAACGATAATTTTCAATGTTTAATGTTTTTATGATAATACCCAGCGTAGGAAATCATTAGCAGATATGTGGTTATGTAACTACATATCTGCCCAGTGTAGAAAATCATTATCAGATATGTGATTATGTAACTAAACATATATACCTGGTTATTTTTTTATTACTTTTGTATGGCGATGTCGCCCAAAAAATGTGTTATGCTTATACAAAATTTTTTTTACTGTAATTGTTTTTTAAAAAAATTCCAGGTTGCCAGTCGATAGCTCTACCATCTGAGCTATCTCGAAATGTTATATTTAATAGAAAACGAGTAAAAAGGTTAAAGTCGGGCATGCCGACTATGCAATACCCTACACCAGTCTGGTTAAAAGCCAACTAATGTTTGGATCCGAAATTGGAATAGGTTAAAATGGGGCTTGTGTCAAAATTTTCTATAATGTGAGTCAGCGCACCAAATTTCATTAAAATATCTTAATATTTGCGACCTGCAGTTTGTAACCAAGCTTATTTTGGGGGAACCCTTATATGGGCACTAGGTCTAAACATGGACCGGTATTGACCAAAATCAATAGGCTTCGTCCTTGGGCTGATATAGGTCGGTGTACCAAATTTCATCAAAATATCTTAATAATTGCGACCTGCAGCGTATAAACAATATAATTTTGGTAGGACCCTTATATGGGCACTAGGTCTAAGCATGGACCGATGTTCACCAAAATCAATATGCTTCGTCCTTGAGCCAACATAGGTCTGTGTACCAAATTTCATCAAAATATCTTAATATTTGCGACCTGTAGAGTGCGCACAAGAATGCATGGACAGACAGACAGACAGACAGACAGACAGACGGACGGACAGATTTCGTTAAATCGAAATCAAAAAAAAATTCTGAGCCGATCGGTATACTATAAGATGGGTCTAGGACCAATATTTTTTGGTGTTACAAACATCAGCACAAACTTATAATACCCTGACCACATAGTGGTGTAGGGTATAAACATAGTGGTGTAGGGTATAAAAACATAATTGACCTACTGCTCACAAGTATGCTTACACGCCAACATACAAAAAATCAGAAAGATTTGTTGTTACATACATATCCTACTCGTGTTGAAAAAAAAATATAGTCTAAAATAGAATGCTAAAAACACAACATACAAACGTTTGCTTTACTACTAAAGGATCTTTAGTCATAGCAACAACTATAACATAGAGAAAAATAATAGCTTTGTTAAAAACATGTTATTTTCGTTATAATATGAAATAAATAAGTAAAAATGTTTGAGTTTACTTCTCTAACGGTGGGTCTCATACTGTAGGTTTAACTTTAACTTAACTATAAACAAAAGAAAATGTCAAAAAATGGTGTACAAAACAACAACAAATTTTTCGGTTAACTATTAATAAATGCTTTTTCATTTTGGAGTTCACATAAAAACTAAAATCTACATTATAACCTAGAGATTACCCCAAAGAGACAATCTGATGATAGTGCTTGGTAGCACTTGAAAATTCCTTAATTACACATTGCAACAAAAAAAGAAAAATTTGATGCTTCGGGATTCCGACACATCATTTTTAATATACATTAGGACGTAGATCACGAATATGGCCTTAGAATTTTAAAGTTAGCTATAGTTTAAGAAATATTTACAAAACCATATTTGTAGAAAATTTCAATTTTGTAATAAACTTTTTGCAAAAAAAATGCAAAATTAAAAGTATGAACGCCACTCTTTGCAAAATTTTAATAGGATGAAATATGCCCTTTAATTCGATTTATCGAACGTTTTGGCAGCTGCGATAGTATTCCCCATATATGCATTTAAATTTGAAATTTCTATTTTTTCACGATTTCGTTAATAATTAATCTGCGTTGAAAGGAATATCCAATTTGTTAATTTATACCATTACTAAACATCGCATGTTACTTAGTTTATCAAAAAAATTTCGCACTTTGTATTTTAATTTTAAGTAAAAATTGGCTAAAGCTGAAAAAGATTGATTTTTTTAATACCTAAAAATTAAGGAGCCTGTGACGAATCTGAAATTAAAAAACTCAGATAAAACCATTGAAATATGTTATACACACATTTTCTAATCAATTTCAACATAATTTTAGATAATTTAAGTGCAAATTCCTAACGATTTTAAAATATGCATGTTTAAAAAAGTACTATAAAAGAGCATTTTAAATTTAGTCCGTTTTATTGTTAAACATACGGTTTTGTTCATTTTGTGTATGAAAACCCTACAAAAATATTTACATTTTCAAACATTTTGATTGGTTGAAAATAAATTAACCAATCAGCATGCTCCAAAAATAAACCAAGTCAAAGCATACTGCCACCCAAAATTTTAAAAGAAATCGACTTTAACAAAAGTATACATTTTTGTAAATTGGTGATAAAATTTGTGTTTCAGATTGAATTTTCGAAAAATGTTGATGCAAAAGTTGTGATTTTTTTGACAAAAAGAATTTAGTGGAATATGAATTCACGTCATGTGTTAAGACTTTGCAAATCCGATTAAGACATTTTACTAGATTTGAAAAATAGGAAAATAAGTGAAGTTTCGACTTTAATTGCAAATATATCCTAGATCCTTTCCCTAATCAAAATAAGTAAATATAGTTCTGAAAGCCTAAAGTCTATACTTTTAAACCATATAAAAAATTATCCGTAGTTTAGTCAGGTATATGAATAAATAAGAAATTTTAACGCAAAAACTGACTTCTTGCTAAAAGTTAAATTTGCGAATATTTCAAAAACTAGAGCTAATTTTAAAATTTGGTGTTCACATTCGTGATACTCATCTAAAAATCTATCAGAATTGATATGTCGCATGCCCGATGCAATTTTAGTGTTATACTGTGTTATTATTAGCTACAATCGGTTGGCAACCATACCAATTCTGCAACTGGTTCCACATGAACCGATTCCATGGAACTGGTTCCGGAACCCGTTCCGCGGAACTTTTATGTAAGGAATAACTGATCCAGAACTGGTTCTAGGGCAACCGGTTCCACTTTGGGGGCTAAAGAAGCGGTTTCTTTTGGGATAATTGCAAACAAAACTCATCGGTGTTAGAATTGACAGTTGAAGGGGTTACAAGGAAGAGTTACTATTCTACAACCGATTTTTTGGAACAGAAAATATTGCTGGGTATTGGATGTTTGCTCCCGAAGAGGATTAATTTGTTTTTATAAAAAAAATGTTTTCGAGCAAAAAAATAAAATTTCGACTTAAAATAATTTTTTTTTGAGCGAAAAAATTTAAAATTAGCATTATTCGCAAACTATGAATTTTGATCCAAACAAAATTTGCATAAAAAATTTTTTTCCAAAAAATTAAATATTTCGGTGAACAGCATTTTTTCCTTAAAAACATTTCCTTGAAAATAGGACATGCCTGGATATGCTTGACCATGTTATATATACCGCTGGTCGCGACTCAAAAAAACCTTTCATATGATACCCATATTGAGTATGTTGTCTTCATCTAAAATGCAAAATTCGTACAAAAACCGAAAAAAGACCTTTTTTAAAAATGGTCCAGCTCAGTTTTAAAAATACCCATATTGAGTATGTTGTCTTCAGCTAAGATGCAAATTTCTTACAAAAACTAAAAAAAAGAAATTTTCTAAAAATGGTCCAGCTTGTGAGATCTCATTGCTAGACCCGAAATATTTTAGGAATCATCATAAAACAAACCAATGTTTATTTTGACGGGGCACTTTTTTTTTCTTTTTTTCTGTCCATATAAGCTGAGTCGCTCTAATGCAGCGGTTCCCACTAAGTTTTGCTTCACGGACCCCTTGAGACATTTCTACTAGCTCACGGACCCCCAAACCCGTGTTGAGCGAGAGGTACTTTATAAATTATGGGGCAAAATGAATAAAAGCACCTGCTTATTTTAAATGATGGCCAATTTTAAGCAGGAATAAGGAAAAAAACATTTTTCAAATCAATATTTTGTTAAATAATTTAAAATATATAAAAAAAATTGTTTTTCTTCCAAATAACTTGTTTTATGTTTTTGTCGGATCTTTTCGCGGACCCCCTGGAATTCTGCTACCGACCCCCATTTGGGAACCGTTGATCTAATGTATATGCATAGATATCAATACTTTCAATCTAAAAAAAAAAACAGGTAGTAGTTAATTTGTCAAATTCCCACTGGGTTCAATCAAACTATTTTAGAATAACTTTACAATTCAAAACTTTCCAAGGAAAACTATAAAATTTTTTTTAACAGGATTTAGAACTAAAGTTTAGCGTACATATGTGATAAAGTATGTGGATGCTAGTGCCGAAGGAGTTAGGTGAATAATTAAATTATTCCATTGGAAGTGTTACGCATATCTAAACTTAATACAAACACATAAATTACAAACACATAAAAGTACATACGTGCATGTGCTGCAGTCATGTGAGTATCGTTATGTGCTACTTTTACAATTATATCTTTAAAGTTGTATGTATTAGTTTGAAAGTAGGTGTGAGTATTGGGAATTTTTCGGGGGGTTAAGCCAGTTTCAATTTTAAACTTAATTTGCTATTTTGACAGGTTTGTCACTTACACAATATTACCAACTAAATTCAATGTATTTCCCTTTCTAGAGATTTCTCTCTACATATTTTCGACAGGATTAGTTTTATATGCACATTAGGTGCTCATTTATATTTGAGTTACAATTTTTTTTATAGGAAAATTAAACAAATCGTCTTATTTCTTTGCAGTAAAACTTAACCTGGGGAAATACTTTGCTGACCCAACGGACATTATCCCAACATACGGCTTCGGGTTTATGTCCGAAAGAATTTCCAATAATGGAAATGGGGTTATAACCATTTTCAAAACGGTCATAATAGCAATACGTATTTTCACCGTTAATATTGGGGCTATGGCTGAAATATTATTTTAAATACAGTATTTAATATATGTGACGCGCAAAATAGAAAGGGACCTAAGGGGACCTGGGGCATGGGATCGGTTTCATACGATGCTCAGATGTTGTCCACATCAAAAAAAAAATTGATTTTTTTACCCTTAGGTCCCTTTCTCTATGCGCTGTCACATATATAAAAAAGCTTAGTTAGAGAAGTCGGAGTTGGTGGAGAAAATTATTAAAACGGACCGAAGGGCTGCCATACAAAAAACCCCTTTTATCACCGAATCCGGTATAGGACATACCCCAGAGTAGAAAACCTCTAATCATCCACGATAGCTCTATCTAGCAAAGATGCCGGCAAAGAAAATGCAGAATCTTAAAATATTACGGGCATTACGGGCATTATGTCCATTATTCTGGGCTTTATATCATCCATTTTGATCATAGTCTCAACTTACTGTGTGTGGGCTGTGACCGAAACAATTTCGGAAATACAAGACTGGAAATTGGATTAATATCTGTTGGAGTCATGTCACTTAATACTTTATTTAAAGATGTTAAAGTAAATACACAAATTTCTATAACTATATATTTATTTATACACGAAAAAAATAAAAAGTGTATAATTATCGAAGTACTTAGGTAAACTACAACTTCAAAAGTATATTTTTTAAGTTAGTAAAAAACTACATGTAGATTTATCAAATTGTGGTTTTTGTCAACTTGCCTTAGTTTTTGATCTATTTCATTTGCACGTACTTCAAAATATGGTAAGTTCCCTAAGTTTTTTCTTTTATAAATTGTCTTCGAAAATATTTTATTTCAATTAAAAAATTGTGGTAGTACTACGGCAATTGTCCACTTTTTATTTTTTGTGTGTATCTAAGTACACGCAAAAAATAAAAAGTGGATAATTGCCGTAGTACTTCGGTAAAATACAACTTCAAAAGTTTTCTGCTAAGTTACACAATTCTTTAATTGAAATATAATATTTTCGAAGAAGAAGACAATTTATAAAAGAAAAAACTTAGGTAACTTAACATATTTTGAAGTACGTGAAAATGAAATAGATCAAAAATTAAGGCAAGTTGACAAAAACCAAAATTTGATAAATCTACATGTATTTTTTTACTAACTTACAAAATATACTTTTGAAGTTGTATTTTACCTAAGTACTTCGATAATTATACACTTTTTATTTTTTCCGTGTATGTATATTAGACTGTTGGAAGTTGGAATTTTCACGCTCCACAACCTTAAAAATATGCCACTTGGAAAAAAAAAAATGTGGTCTGACAAAAAAATAATCACCAAAAAAGTTTTGTTTAGAGGTAGCACATCGCAATTGAAGTTTCGAGGTTGTACTTGTCCTATGAAATCAAAATTGAAATCGGAGTCGCGGATTACGCGAAATTAGAAAATTTCATACAAAAAATGTTCAATTTTGATCAGCATGTTTTCTTATATTTACGACTATGAAAATTTATTTTTTGCATTAATATATATCTGTGGAATGTCCTATTATGTGAGATAGGGGTTTTGGTGGCAATAAAATTATTGCAAGCTAAATATTACAGTAATTTTGACTTAGCTGTACAACCAAATTTTGTAAGAATTTTTGTGCGGGTAAGCCAAAAACGCAGCTAAGTCAAATTGTTTACCTGCCTTAATGTGCAGGTATACCAATACACACGCAAAGAAAAAACATGGTTGGGATGACCATATTCGAAGAGCATCATATATTTTTGGGTTTATGATTGCGACAATCATATTATGAAATACCTTTTTCTATCATAATATGATCCCTTAATTACTACATTATGATTCTAAACTGATCCCAATATTATAATATTATAGTCCTGTATATCATACTATGATCCCTATAGTTTTTCCCCAGCATTCTCTTGAAGGTGAGCAAAAAAGCTGTGCACGATTTGTTTTATTCACAATAGTATATTTATTTATTCAATGACTAATTTACAAACTTAAATAATTTAAATTAATTTTAGTTATCACTTATATATAACTAAAAATAAATTATGGAAACATCTGATAACAGCGCGTAGAAAAATATTGTTAAAAATACAATTTTACAATGCATCCGAAATGATCATAACATGCTCTCAGTGATCATATTATGTTCCTAATGATCATATTATTTTCCTAATGATCATATTATTGTAATGAAAATAATGTTGTGATCATTTGGGATCATATTATGATCACCAGTAACATATTATAATCAGTACGTAAATATTATGATCATTTCGTCGTGCACTTACTTTTTTTTTTTTTTTTTTTTTAATTTTGCACTTTTTTAAATTTTTTTTTCGTACAAAACTAAAATCTATCACACTTTTTATTACAGACACTCTGAATAAAATCAATTACTTTTTTCACTTAATTTATAGCACTAAACAATTTATTGCTTAATAAATAATAATTTCATTTAAGTATTGCTTGACAATCTATATCTCTCTAGACTTCTTGGGTAGAGCGATTTCTTTCTTCTAAAATCAACGTCACTATTAAAATTAATACCAATAAGATATTTTTCTATTTTTTAAGTCTTTTTTTTAATACATTACAACTTCTTTTCACAAAATTTTAAACAAGACTGACGCTAACTTATAGATGACGCTCTTAAAAATATATACTGATCATCTCATGGTTGTCGAAACTATAGCAATGATTGTGAACATGATTTCTCTCAACTCAGATAATAATATGATTGCAATTCGAAGAGAAGAATATGATTGTCCAAATAATATATGATTGTAGACGAGAGAAATATTATGATAATCGACAAAAAGAGAGATTTTAACTATAAAATGGTTATAGGTGACCATATCATTTGTAAAGTATGATTAATACATTAATAATTTGATTGCAACAACCATGTATGGCAGTAGTGACCATAGTTTGGTAGCTGTGATCATATTGCAACCATATCTTTTCTCTGCGTGCAGACTAAAAATAAACAAAGCAAATGAAGCTAATGATGACAATTTTGTACTTTGTACCAGATCTTGCGATTTTTATGGTTAAAAAACGACTTAAGTCGCTTGGTCGCTGCAATTACCCAAATAGTCCTCAGAAAGTTCGCGATCGGGAAAAATCAAACAATATCACGGTCCAGTTGCGCACCATTAATCTCACACACAATGGTGTTGTCTGCCCAGGTGAGTTGCCTCAGCTTCTGCATCTCCCTCAGCCTAAGAGCTGCCTTCACCGGCGTGTTCATGATATATATATTCATCGACGGCATGCTGGTCATCACTTCCAAACTCGTCTGGGGTGCCGAACGGACGGCATACCGCGACGCCCAGACAAGTCAGCCGTTGCATCTTAGGGATATTGGAGCAGTGGTGCCAAGTTGGGGGTTTTCCCCCTAAATTTAGGGGGTTTTCAAGCGCTTAGGGGGATTTTAGGGGGTACCAATTTGTTAGGGGGAAATTTGGGGGTAGAAAATCATTTTAGGGGTAGTTTTGACTTAAAAAGCAATTAAATTTTAGAGTCCGATGATTGGTTTTGCCAAATTGTTGATAGTTTTTCACATAAATTTTTATTTTTTTTAGCCTACATATTTTTGAAATTGAAAAATTTTAGACTGTGACTAGGAAAGAAAAACAAACCAGCAAAAATATAACGCAGTTTTTTTTTTTGTTTTTAGAACAAAAAATCAATTATTTGCATTTGTTAAAAATAATTTGAAATAAAAACTTCGAAAATTGTTGAATTTTGGGAAAATTTATTTTAGGGGGAAGTTTTTAGCGGTAGAGTAAATTTAGGGGGTTTTTTGGACAACTTAGCGGGATTTGTAAAAAAAGACTTGCAACACTGGATTGAAGAGATATGACTTCGTCTTTTACCCCCTCCTAGACACCAGTGCCCCATAGGTCAATATCGGTATAATAATCGCCGTGTATATAAGCTTGTGCCGAATATCGAAAAATTTCCAATTTCGTGAAGTACAATCATAGAAATAAATCTGTAAAAATAGCAGAAAAAGCAACTAAAAATTTGTAAAATGACGTTGCCGAAAAAACTGCTGAAATTGGTAGATGTTTTTTTGTTAAATACTAGTAAAATATGAAATAAATAACAGTAAAATAATAGTAAATAAACAGCAAAAACAAAACTGTAAATTTACAGAATTTTAGTTATATTTAAGTTGACTTTTAGTTAATTAGTAAGATTTTCCAAAATATTAGTAGTCTAAAAATAGAAAAAACGCACTGATATCTACAAAGCTAAATTTAGTTGAATGCAAATAGCATTCAATATACTATACTATACTGCTAATTAAGGCTTGATTTTTATTTGCATTAAAAAACATCGAAACAAAACTACAACAGTTTTAAATTTTTTTTGTAATTTTTAAGGCTAGTAATTATTTAGTAAAATTTTTTGCTGGTTTTAGCCGGTTAATGTGTTATTTTCTATTAACAAAAATTTATTTCAAATATAACTAAAATACTGTGCATTTTACAGTTTTATTTTTGCTGTCCCTATCCTGCTAATATATAGAAAATATAATCTGCTAATTTTAGCGGTTTTTTCTGCAGAATAATTTTTAACTAATTTTTAGTAGTTTTGACTAAATGTTTAAATACGTTTTTCTATTAGTGTAATAGCATCCAAATGATGCGTATTATTGAGCTGATTATGGGAAAAATACGAAATTTTTACGAGGGTATTTGCAGTTCGCTACCCGCATTTCATTTGGCCTTCATAGTGCAATTTTTTAAAATTTTTTTCACAAATTTTTGAACAACTTAGGGCTGAAAAGTTTGGTAGTGCATATTGTGTAAAAATATTTAAAAGAATTTCCGTAGGGTAATTTTTGTTCACCAAAGTAGTTTCCAAGTAAAACTATTTCAATAAAAATAAAAGTCAACTAACTAACTAACTAACTATTTCAATATAAATTCCAAGTATTTTCAAATAAAATTTAAAATACGGGACAAATACTTTATTTTATAAAAATGTTTTCAAGTAAGTTTTATTAGCTGTGTTTGTGCGGCAAGCTATCAAAGTTGACTCATGTCATTCCCATACAAATTTGACATTAGTAACGTTGAGAGTTAACATTAAACGTTGGCTAATGTCAATTTTATATGAGAATGACATAAGCTAACGTTGATAGCTTGCCGCACAAACACAGCTATTTAAAAAAATTTAAACCAAAATTTTTATATGAGGAAAATTTAACCGCATCCCAGGAAAATTTTCTGTTCCAAAGAATCGGTTGTAGAATAGCTACTTTTCATTTACAACCCCTTCTACTGTCGATTCTAACACCGATTATATTTGTTTGAAATTGTCCCAAAAGCAACCACTTCTATAGCTCCAAAAAGGAACCGGTTGCTCTAGATTCAGTTCTGCAACTAGTTCTAGAACTGATTCTACGTCAGTCATACCTTTCATATGGGATCCCAGGAACTGGTTCGGGAACCAGTTCCATGGAATCTGTTGGAGTGGAACCAGTTGTAAAAATTATGTTATCAGTTCCGGAACTAGTTCCAGAACTGATTCTAGAGAAACCGGTTCCACTTTGGAGCTATAGATGGGGTTGCTTTTGGGACAATTTCAAACAAAAAGAATCGGTGTTAGAATCGACAGTAGAAGGGGTTGTGAAAGAAAAGTAGCTATTCTACAACCGATTCTTTGGAACAGAAAATTTTCCTGGGATGCGGTTAAATTTACCTTCTGCATTATTTTAAAACATATAATAATGAGTTACTGATAATGACTTATTTATTTTTTATTTTTTAAATAGAAAATAATTTTCTAGATTTTTTTTAAAAATTTTTGGAAATCTATTTTTAGACTCAATATTTTTTAAACAATGGTAAGGATATATGTAACCACATATTTCTTGATTTTTTGTATATTGGCGAGTAAGCTTACCCAGTGTAGAAACGGTAATGACATATCATTATTTTTTGGAGTACCAGTAATGACACCCACTTACCTTCTGCATATCATTATTTCAAATAGAAAATAAATTTTTAGATTTTTTTGAAAATTTTTTGAAATCTATTTTTAGACTCAATATTTTTTAAACAATGGTAAGGATATATGTAACCACATATTTTTTGATTTTTTGTATGTTGGCGAGTAAGCTTATTTGTGTGCAGCAGGTCAATTATGTTTCTATCTATTAAATATTACATGTCGATATAGCTCAGATGGTAGAGCTATTGACTGGCAATCTGTAGACCCAGGTTCGATTCCCGCACCAGCAAATTTTATTAAACAAAAACACAATAAAAAATATTTTTTTCTATATAATTTATTTTTTTGTAAATCTATTTTTAGACTCATTATTTTTTTCAGTACTGGTAAGCAAATAGGTAACAACATATTTTTTGATTTTTCGTATGCTGGTGTGTAACCATAACTCATTATTTTTCGCGACATCGCCATATAAAGGTAATAAGAAATGTAATAACAAAAGTAACTTGTTACCATTACCAAGTATGTAGTTACATAACCTCATATCTGGTAATGATTTTCTACACTGGGATGTTGATCAAATAAGATTTTTTAAAACTTTGAATATTGTGTAATGGACTACGAAACTTACGCTTTATCAGACTTTTTGTAGATTCCTGGTCAAGAATATTATGTTTCGGATAGTCCAGGCAATGATTTGGTAAGCCATTTATTGCTGCGGAAAAATTAGTCAATCTTTTGTTACCTTGGCATTAAGAAACTCAAATATTTATATTGAGAGTGTCTTCAAAATAGATTACTTCCATTTCTAAAACAACATAACGTATCTACATTTTTCTTGCCAAATTTGTCATATTGCCATTACAGTAAAAGCAAAATAGAAATGTACACTCAAAATAATACGTCAGTTGGCTGGACAGAAAAATTTGTTACTTTAACAAAATTTATTTCTGTTTTTTGGCTTAAAATAAAATTTGTTGATTTTAACACTTTTTTTTGTTAAATTTAACAAAGCTAAATTTAAGTAAAAAATTTGGAAAACTACAGTTTTATCTGTAATTACACTGAGTCGTAGAATTTATCCAAATTTAGGGTCTCAGGACCCTCTCCCGGCCTAGTCCATTTCATGTGAGGACATATAAGACGTTTTGCCCGTTTTGCTCTATCTCGCTTACCCAGCAAAACCACACATTACCAAATAATGGGTAAAGTAATGTATCGCCATAGAGTTGGACTGGGTACTTTACACCTTACTTCACTGATGAATTTTACAGGCGATGAGCCTCAAAGTAATGTGTCATTGTTACCAGTATACTTACAAAAAAATGAAGAGTAATGGGTTACCTATTTGCAGATAGATATTAAAAAAGTAATTGGTTACCCATATGATTACGAAGAGACTGAGAATAATTAATTACGCATATAATTATAAGGACTGAAATTACCCTATAATTACACAATTTAAATAAAAAATTATCTAAGTAAATAAATAATTTTTATATTAAAACAATGTATTTTGTAATGTAGTTACTTTATATTTATTTATAATGCATTATGTAATCAACATTACTTAATGTTTCAAAATAATGATACATGTATGCAGTATACATTACAAAGTAATGCATTATGTAACCAAATATAGGTAACGCATTACTCTGTCTTTCTAAATAATGCTCAAGGTAAGGATTATACATTGCAAAATAATGCATTATGTAATAAATTTTCGGTAACTAATTACTTTATGATCCAAAATAATGATGAAGGTAAGGATTATTCATTACAAAGTAATGCATTATGTATCCAATTATCGGTAACCAATTACTTTATGTTGAACAATAATTATACTTGTAAGGAGTACACATGCATGAGTTTGTCGCACCCATTACCAAAGTTTTGCTGGGTAGTTTTCGAGATATGAGCCATTTCATGAAGTGGAAAATTTTTATTAAAAATTTCCGAGGGTCCAAGGCCCCGCCAAGGTCCATTTTTGGATAGAGAAAACCTCTTTCGCAGAGGTATTGCACGGTCAGGGGTAGTAAAAATTTTCATCAATTTTGCTCTTCTCTCTTAGTTTTCGAGATATGGGCTTCGGATACATTGGTGGCGCCATCTACGGGGTAATAAATGAAAATATTATATTTTAACAATAAATTTTGTAAAATTTAATGAATGGGTTCTTAAAAATTAGTTTTAAATAATTTTGAAAATTAGTTAAATTACTGAGGATTTTTAGTATTGTGTTAAATGAAGATAGCTAAAATCTTTACTTGAATCCGTGTTTCAACTAAAAATTTGTTAAAAATTAGTCAAGTCGATTTGAAGCCGGTTTGACAGATTTTTCTACTGACATATTATTTTAAGTGTACTAAATATTAAAACAATGTTATTTTTGTACCACTGCTGCTAGTTGAAAGATACTGGGCTCTGGTCAAAAGACAACTAAAGAAGACCACATCAGTGCCTAAATTCATTACTAGTTTAGGAACAAATGGACAGCTGGTACCAAAAAAGTCACCGAAGGCAGTGTAAAATTGTTTAAGGCGGGCATATCAGTCTTTATAAGACAAGAAAGAGATTATACAATTAATCATAATACTTGAGCATTACCTTCGAATCTAAATTATTTTTGCAAGGCAGTTTCGGATTTTTTTTTGTTTTGCCAACCCCTACGCCTTTTTAAATTTTCGTTATATCTTTAGCATTTACAGTGGGATGTTAAAGTGTGATATATTGATGTTTTTGTCTCGAGGGGATAAATGTTTTGCTTAAGGGCCATTGACCTCAAGTATCCAGTTCTAGTATTCACCCACCAGATCTCAGTTCCTAGAACCCTAATATCAGAAAATTAAAGCTCGGAAAAAAACATTTAACTTTGCTAAGGAAGTATTTTGATAATTCCAACAGAACCATTTTTAAATTTTTTGTATTTTTTTGTTGCTGAACCTAGGGGTCGCCTTTTTAAATTTTTTGTCATACCTTTAGTATTCACAGCAAACATTGGTCTCCTCGAGACAAAATGTCGATATATCATACTTTAAATTCCGACTGTAAACGTTGAAGATATAGCGAAAACTTTAAAAAAGGGACCTCTAAGTTCGGGGAAAAAAAAAATTCCCTTGCAAAAATATTTGTACGCAGGTGTACGGCGAACGTTTTTATACCCTACATCACTTTGTGGTGTAGGTACACCGACTTATGTCGGCCCAAACACGAAGCCTATTGATTTTGGTGAATATCGGTCCATGTTTAGACCTAGTGCCCATATAAGGGTCCCCTCAAAATTATATTGTTTATACGCAGCAGGTCGCAAATATTAAGATATTTTGATGAAATTTGGTACACCGGCCTATATCAGCCCAAGGACGAAGCGTATTGATTTTAGTTAACAGCGGTCCATATTTGGACCTAGTGCCCATATAAGGGTCCCCCCAAAATTATATTGTTTATACGCAGCAGGTCGCAAATATTAAGATATTTTGATGAAATTTGGTACACAGACCTATGTTGGCCCAAGGACGAAGCCTATTAATTGTGGTTAACACCGGTCCATGTTTAGACCTAGTGCCCATATAAGGGTCCCCCCAAAATTGGCTCGGGTACAAACTGCAGGTCGCAAATATTAAGATATTTTAATGAAATTTGGTTCGCTGACTCACATTATTGAAAATTTTGACACAAGTCCCATTTTAACCCATTCGAATTTCGGATCCAAACATTACTTGGCTTTTAACCAGACTGGTGTAGGGTATTGTATAGTCGGCATGCCCGACTTTAACCTTGTTACTCGTTTTTTTTTGCCTTTAAGGTGGTACGGTCTATTGGTCATCCAAATACAAATATTTCCATACTTAAAAATATTGCATTATCCATGCTTGACGCTTTCAAGTATAAATACACTCACAATATATTTTCCATAACCGATTGAGGTTTATTATTATATCATTTATTAATTGATTGAGGTTTATTTGAAAAGTATTAGGTACATTTGGTTTTCAATTGAAGAATCAATTAAATTACATGGAAACATATTGTTTAACTTCTTGTACAAGTCAATAAAAAACAAACTACAAAAAAATACGTATCGTCTGTAGGATTTGATATTTTCAGTCAAATGATCTATTTTTAGTTTTATATTTTTAGAAAAAATAATTTAAATAATTTCGTTGTTTTCTGTTTTAAAACAAAAAATTCAAATATTTTCGGTTTTCTTTTTTGTTAAAATAGTTTGTTTATATACAAAATTATTTCAATTCAAATTACAATAAATTATTTATTCACACACACAAACATGTGTGTGTAGTGTTTTGAACATTCAAATAAAAAAAAAAGCTTTCAAATATCTATCGTTTTGTCAGTTAAAACTTGAAGATTGTTTTAACAGACTTTTAAATTATTTTTATAAATGGTTTGAATATAATGAAAAATCACTAGTCCTTTTTTTAATTGTTTCCAATTAATTTAATATCCCAGTGTAGAAACGGTAATGACATATCATTATTTTTTGGACTATCAGTAATGACACCGACTTACTTTCGGCATTATTTTAAAATATATAATAATAAGTTACTAATAAATACGTACTTTTTTCATTGTTTCAAAATAAAAAATAATGTATTACCAATAACCTTAACCTCAAACCTAACAATAATGACTTATTGTTATCATTATTTCAAAAATAAAGAAATGTTCTAGATTTTTTTGTAAATTTTTTTGAAATCTATTTTTAGAATCAATATTTTTTCACACTGGTAATGATATATGATTTTTAGTATGTTGTCGAGTAAGCTGACTTGTGCGCAGCAAGTCAATTATGTTTTTATCTATCAAATATTACATGTCGAGATAGCTCAGATGGTACATCTATAGACTGGCAGTCCAGACTCCAGTCCCAGGTTCGATTTTATTAAAAAAAAATTTTACATTAAAAAAATATTTTTTTATAAAAGTTATTTTTTTTGAAAATCTATTTTTAGAATCATTATTTTAGTCAATACTGGTAAGCACATAGGTACCGACATATTTTTTTAGTTTTCGTATGCTGGTGTGTAACTCATTATTTTTCGCGACATCGCCATACAAAGGTAATAAGAAATGTAATAATAAAAGTAACTACACAGCAAAAATAAATGGAATGACTTCTAAATGAATCACTTCCTTCATTACATCACAAAGAATTACTCCCTTAGGAATGGGTTTTAAACAACATCTAATGCTGCAATAAATATATGCTAGTCAGAAGTTTTTTTTCATGGGTGATAAGAAGTTAATATTTTGTATGGGGGTTGCACAGGAACGTGCTGGCACAGAAATCAGAGGGTTGGGGGTTCAAATCCTACCAGGTAGGAAAAAAAATTTTGGAACTTTTTTACACAATAAATAATTTTTTGTAGTTTTCAATGTAAACTTGTTATTTTTTTATTTTTGTACACTCAATTAATTTTTGAAACGATTTAAAATTTTTTTAAATTATCTATTAATTTTAAATGAAATTTTATGGAAATGTAAAAATTCTAAATAAAAATGTAATTCTTCAAATAATTTTTTTAAATACCAAAAAGGAAATATTACAATTTCGTTTGTATTTAAAAAATTTTAATTTAGAAATCCATTTTGATCAAATGTTTACAAAATGTATTTATTATTATACTAACAGAAAAAGAAAAATGATGTAAACATTTTAATTACCCAGCCTACAATTTTCTGAGTACTCATAAATTATGACTCTTATTGGAGTCCAAAAAAAGAGCAATTTCCGAACGCTCATAACTTTGGGTCCTAAAGGATTCATATCTGATTCTTTTTTATGAGCCTTTCAAAAGGAAACTCAGAAAATACACTTATGTCTGACTCATTTTTGAGCATTCATAAAAGGTTCCAAAGTGTCTCATAAATAAGAGGGAAATTCTTTACAAAAGGAAATATAAAATGACATGCTCCAAAATTACACATTTTTCGGAGTGTTTCCCGAAGGCTCTTAAATATGAGTCAGAAAGGAATCACAAATGTATATTTTTAAGAACCTTTTAATAACACTCTAAAATGGCTCATAAATATGAAAGATATGTGAGCCTAACTTCTTTTTTAGAATTTTCGTTTATTGATTTCCAAGTCAAACAAATTTGAAAATTTTCTTAAAAGTTTTCTTTGTAATTTATTCTAAAATTTCGCTAAAAATATATGTAGAACAACAAAATTTCGTGGTAAAATTGCATTATTTTTAAGAAGATGGAGATGAAAAAACTAAACAAGCTGAACTTGTTCAATCTGGAAGTGTTCTCCTAGTGGTAAAATATATGAGTCATAAATTACTCCAAAAATACTCTGTAAAAAGAGGGAAATTTCCCCTTTCAAGGCACATAATTAGGAGTCTTTTATGAGTCATAAAAGAACACTCAGAAAGAGGCTTCATCCGCAAAGAAAAACACCCTCTTCTTGCTATTATTTCAGAAGGTCTCAATCCTCTTTTATGAGCCTTTTCGGACTCCAAATGTTCACTGGGTAGAGCTACTAAAAATAAGCCAAAAATTACCTTGTAAATTTAGCAGTTTTATTTCTCCTGTTCTTACCTTACTAGCAGTTAGCAAAAAAAATCTGCTAATATCAGCAGTTTTTTTGCAAGGTCATTTTGAATTACATAATTTTTATTAGCTTTTCTCCTTTTTTACAGCTTTATTTCTTTCTATGAGTGTATTATTTTTTATAAAAAAATAACACTTTAAAAAAACAACTTTATATATTTTTACAATATGTTATATATTTTTGTTAATAAAAAATGAAAGAAAGGAAGATAACAACAATTTACTGAACATGACTGCTAAAAGTCAGCCTTCATGTACAAGAAGCGATAGCACAGGGGGTAGAGCGTCTGCTTGAAATGACAACATGTCTGGGTTCAAATCCCATACGTTGCACGACAATTTTTTTTTAAATTAAATTAAAATAAAAAGAAGTGAAAAAGAACTTCCTTATCATCGGTTCAAGTATACATACTTTGTTTTTAAAACGAACAACTTCCAATATTGAATTCATCGGTGAAAAAGAACAACTCCCTATTCAACAGTTGCAGTGCTTTAACTACTTCGTTTTCCTCACTTTTCTCCTGGGTAGTTACCATTACCAGGAATGTAGTTATATAACCACATATCTGGTAATGATTTTATACACTGGGATGTATGTATTTTAGGTTGTTTTTAACGATAAAATATTGTGAGTGTATTTTATTATTTATTTTTATATATTCAAGTAATTTCCAAGGTCTGATCCAAACAAAATTAAATCTATTAAAAATAAAAGTCTGCCTAATTTGCAGCAGTAGTTAACTAACTGTATACATAACTTTGTATCTATTGTAGTTAGTAGTCCCATCAGAATTGAAGTGCTGCTGCGGGTATTTTGAAGTACTTACCTAATGCCACCGCGACTCGTATCATAGTTTAGCAAACGTGTATTGTGTCGCCATGTTATATACGATGATGGCTGTGGAATTTTCGATATAACACATTGTAGTTCAATCGTACTACCGGCTTTATAATATTTTTCTGGTGTAGTTGAACCACGTTCATCAAGTATTTCCACATGAGGAACTGTAAATAAAAGTACAAGTATTAAAAGATATGTGTTAATGTATAAATGCACAAAATTACACATTTTGTTAATGTTAGTGTATGAGTGAATGTTTAAATGTACACCAAATTAAATGTGTTTTATACTACAAGTGATAAAAATAATAATGAATAGTAGCAAAGAGTATACATATAGAGAGAGAGACGATCCTTCCTATGACTCTCTTATATTTTTAGCGAACTCGGGCGAGCAAATAAAAACCGGGTGAAAACCGTTTGCGCACACAAAAGTTGCTGTGAGTACTGTGAGGGGAAAAATGCGATGACGTAAAATTTCCTTTTTCATTATTCTTCTTTGAAATGAGTGTTGTCAACTTCTAACACAACATTATTAACACAATGAAGTACACAATTTATACAAAACTTGATAAAATCCACGAATTTTAATGAACAAATTTTTAATAAGTATGTTTCATTTTCCCTACAGGATTTTACCAGTGGGTATCGATCTCCCTTTGTCTCGCTCAATCGGCTCTCTTTTTATTTGTTTGCAAACTCGGGCACAAGCAAAATAACACATTTTGCTTGTGTAAAATCGAAGAGCGTAAAATAAGGAGAAATTTCAACTATAATACATGGGATTTGCGGGGAAATTAGATGCTTTTAAGGGGAACGATATAATTTCCTAATGCGTCATAATTTAATGTACTGTGTTCACTGTTAGCATTTTTGGCCGAAAAACACAAAATTTAACATGAAAAGCGCTAGAAATAAAAAAATACGCAATAAAATTTTCAAATAATTTGGTGTCTCCACCACACATTAAGTTTAATATTTTTTTTATCAATTAACTTCAAAATCAATCGCAGAAAAAATTATTTTACGTGGAGAGTATATAATTCATACACAAAAAATTCCTGTAGGGAAAATGATGAAAGCATACTTATTAAAAATTTGTTCATTAAAATTCGTGGATTTTATTAAGTTTTAAATAAATTGTGTACTTCATTGTTTTAATGATGTTGTGTTAGATGTTGACAACACTCATTTCAAAGAAGAATAATGAAAAAGGAAATTTTACGTCATCACATTTTTCCCCTCACAGTACTCACAGCATCTTTTGTGTGCGCAAACTGTTTTCACCCGGTTTTTATTTGCTCGCCCGAGTTCGCTAAAAATATAAGAGAGTCATGGGAAGGATCGTCTCTCTCTACATGTATACTCTTTGACACTACATTACATTTTTTTCGATTCCTAGCGCAGTAAATTAAATTATGACGCATTAGGAAATTATATCGTTCCCCTTAAAAGTATCTAATTTCCCCTCAATTCCCCTGTATTATAGTTGGAATTTCTCCTTATTTAACGCTCTTTGATTTTACAAAAGCAAAATGTGTTATTTTGCTTGTGCCCGAGTTCGTGAACAAATAAAAAGAGAGCCGATTGAGCGAGACAAGGGGTATCGATACCCACTGATAGTAGTAAGGTTCTGAAATAAATTTGTTAACCTGACAAAAATAATCTTATACTCGTAGGGCCATGCCTAAAATAAGGGTTTCATAAAGTTTTGAAAATAAAAATCTCTGTTGAAACCAAAAATATTTAGTTTTCTTTTATTTAAAGGCTTTCTCAAGGGTCATTCACCCAAGAACATGTAGAATCTAACATTTTGCAACATAAAAATTAAAAAAAACCTGGAACAATTGCACCATTTAAACCTTTTTTAATTAAATTTTCTGAAATTGGTGTACAAATAAAATAAAAAATAAATTAAACAAAATAGTGATGTTGATGTAATCAAAACATATTCGTCATTCGAATACTTTCAGTATTCGTTGTATTAAACTGTCTTTAAAATATTATTCTACACTATTATATAACCAAAATATGTATAAAAATTGGTTTTTATCAAGTTTTGAGTTATTATAAATTATTTTTATTGGTAAAATCTTCAAAACAACATTTATCATCTATGATTAACGAGTCAATCGTTTACTAACTTTATGAATCACTAACAATTTATTTGATAGTGGAGCCACATGTTATAAGGGTTTTGCAAGAATAAAATGAAAAATTAACAAACTATTATGTAACGATTATGCATGATATTTTTTAATAAACGTTTAATAAGAAAAAAGAAAGAAAAAATTGTATATAACATTTTTTGCAGTTTTATTTAATTGTTTTTTTATTATTTTATTTTTATTTAATTATTTTATTTACTATATCGCATAACAAAAAGATACAAACTACATCCACGCAGTGTTCAAATAAAAGCCAATGACGATTCCTCGATGGTGGTCAAAGGCACGTTATATGGGGCAGGTACTGCTGGCTTTTTATAAGCCATAAAAGTAATCAATGTATATAAAAATAAAAAAACAAAACAAATTAAAAAATGTTCGAAATAAAAGCATTTTGACCGAAATGAAATGTCTAATAAATGCTCTACCATCGTTTTTAAGAATATTTGGGTTAATATATAAAATACTTCTTTAACCCATTCTTTCCAAATTTGGTACACATGTAGAATTTTTCAGTTGTGGCAACAGAAAACCAATTGAGACAAGACTAATTTGACTGTGACAACGGAATTTCAGTTGTATCAAGAATAATTCGGTAGCCGCAAACGAAAAATTCATTTGATGCAACTGAACCATTCGATTGGCAACAAATGGGGTTGTCAGCACCGAATCTGTTTTCTGGGTGTACACGGTTTTTTGAAATTTTGCTGTTTTCTTAGCGTAAAATTAATTTTAAACTTTAAACGCGTTTTCCCATACCCCTGAGTTCAAAATCGGCTGCCACTGTACAGCCAAGGGGGGTTAACTGATTTCGATCCGGGTTTTTTTCTTTCGTAGGCAACAAAAAACTCTAGTCCATATTGTGGCCCTTTTTTTTGAATTTTGGTCAAATAAATTTTATATCTCCGAGCAAATGTGTTTTTTCTTGCCTTTTTTGGAATTTTTAAGTTTGTGTGGCAACTTTGTTCAAAAAAAATTTTTAAAATAAAAATCGGGCCACGACAAGGACTAGAGAATTTATCTGGGATTAAGATTCACTTTACATTTTTATTTGCCGATAATACTGCATGACAAAATATTGATTTTTAAAAATTAATAGACCATCAATTCTATATATATTTCGGATATGTTGATTACAATGGCGTACTTTATTTTTCGATCTAAGGTACATATTTTCCGCAAAATGCCTTTAAAGTTTAGCGGTTTTCCATTTAGTTTTCTATATACACAAATTTTCAAATGCAATCAATATAAATTTTTTGGCTTAAAATTTGATGCATAAAACTTGATATTAGCCCTTTTTTTTAATCATTGGATTTATTTTTGGATTTATTTTGTTTTGTTGACAAAATCCATATTTTGTTTTTAATATTCAAAATTTATAATTTTTATCAGAATCTAATACTTATTCGCCAATATAATGTGCAAGAAAATCATTAAATTTTGTAAAAATGTGAACACAGCAATTGAAATAAGCTAAATCCAAAACGGATTTAAAAAATAAATAAATCCGTTTTGGATTTAGCTTAATTTTATTCCAGAAATTGCTTTTTCGCAAAATTTAAATTTTTTCTTTCACATTATATTAGGGAATAAGTGTTAGATTTGGATAACAATATAAAATTTTGAAATTTAGAAAACAAAATGTGGATTTTTTAACAAAATAAAATAAATCCAAAATTAAATCCAGTGATTAAAAAAAAGGCCAATTGTTCGCGTTTTATATGGATTTTTACGTTTTTTTAAGTTTTTAGCCAATTGAATCGCTGTAAGCAAAATCGGCCTTAATAAATTCTATGGTTTAGTAAAGAAGCAATTAAAAGGAAAATATTTCAACAAAAAAAAATGTATTCATCTATAGCGGCCTATACGTTAAAACGCGACTTTTCAATTGCTTTTCAGTTTTATCAATAGTCTATTTAGCAAAATTTTTTCCAGATTTTACAGTATAATTTGTCATTTTCAATTAACTAAAGTTTAACTCAAATATAACAAAAATTCTGTAACTTAAATGTTTTATTTTTGCTTTTCTTGTTTTACTACACCATTTCCAATTATATTTCAGAAATTATCATTTTATTTCGGAAATTATCAATTGTTTTTCAGTTTTATAAATTGTATTTCAGAAGTTATTAATTGTTTTTCAGATTTATCAATTTTATTTCAGAAATTATCAATTGAATTTCAGTTTTATCAATTGTATTTCAGAAATTATCGCTTAGATATTGAGAGTTGTCAACGGGATATAGCGCAAATTGATTTTAGTCCAATATATGAAACGTCTGATGCCAATTTTCGAGTGGACTATTTAACACAACGGTTATTGTATCTGTATGATAGAAATTTTCCTCTGAAGACAATTGAATGTAGAAGGAAACAGGACTGGATGAAGAGTAGAGAAGTTTTAATCACTAAGGAGAATAGAGATTTTTCTTATAGTGCTTATGTGGTAATTAGTAGTCCCGAAAGATGGGGAACTCTTTGTAGATACCGTAATAAGTTAAAATCTATTATTAGGAGAGCTCGTGCTAAATGCTATCACAATATATTTTCTGAATGTAATTCTCAACAAATGTGGAATGAGTTAAAAAGAATTGGTATATGTATTGTTAACGGTGATGCCAATGTCTGCGATGTCCATGTGAATCAATGCAATGATTTCTTTATTTTGCCGGAGATACCAACCCCCAGCAATTTTGTATGCAAACAGGACAGATAATTTATACAGAGGTTTTTCTTTTCGGAATATAAGTGAAATTGAAGTTTGGAATGCCGTGATGAGAGTTAAATCAAATTGTATTGGTCCTGATGGACTTTCCATAAAATTTTAAAAATTAATTTTTCCAATGATTTCGATGCATTTTACGCGTATTCTAAATTCTATTATAACAACTGCAAAATACCCAATCAGTTGGAAATGTGCAAGAGTTGTACCAGTCCCAAAGGTGAAAAATCCGAGAGTTTTATCTGATTTTCCTCCGATTAATGTATTATCCGTTTGCTCTAAGGTACTTGAGCTTATCACGTATGATCAGTTGACTGAATACTTAGTAAATGGTAGATTCATTTCTAACAATCAATCGGGTTTTAGAAAGGGCAACTCTGGTTTTGAGTATTATAGACATGGTTAGGTCCGCTGTGGACCAAGGAAAATTAGCATCAGTCATAAGTCTAGATTTCAGTAGGGCATTTGAATCCATTTCACACGAGATTTTGCTTAATAAATTGTTTACATTATATGGGTTTTCAACTTCAGCATGTCGTTTAGTGGACACGTTTTTGCTAAATAAAATTTCGAATACCAAGAGCGTTTACCGGGGTGACACCCAGGGTTCTATTCTGGGGCCTCAGTTGTTTCTGTTATATATTAACGATTTACTGAGTCGGTTCTCTACATTGAAAGGTTACCTTTACGTAGACGACTTGCAACTTGTTGCCGTTGCAGATTGTGGCAATGAACTAGAACTTATGGTTAATAATGAAATGTAGAATTTAGAATGCTGGTGTTTTGATAATTTTATTTCATTGAATATTTCGAAGTCTAAGGCAATGCTTTTTGGATTTAATAGACGAATAGTACCCCAAATTTTAGTTAATGGCGAACACATTGCACATGTTGCGTAATTTAAGGTTTTAGGAATATATGTAGACAACCAGTTGTCGTTTCTTCATCATATTAATTTCATTACTTCGAGAGTAATATTCACTCTGAAGACTGTTCATAGTTCGTGTTAAAGTCTGCCGCTAAAAATCAGAAAGCAAATTGCACATGCATTACTTATGCCTATTATTTTATACGGGCTAGAGGTAATTTTTGGTACAACTGATAGGCTGAAAAGAGAATGCTTCAATAGAATTATTCGGTACGTTTATCATCTACGGCCTCGGGATCGATTATCACAATATGCTATTGATTTTTTGGGATGTAGTTTTGATGATTTTGTAAGTGTAAAGTTGCTTACACTATTTTATAAAACAGTTAAATACGGTTCACCTGCATACCTTTCGGAACGATTTATATTTGCTAACTCGTCGCGGACATGTGGTCTTACCTACCCACCACATGAAACAACACTCATGGAGAGATCGTTTCTCATACGCGTTATGCGTTTATGGAACAATGTTATACCATATGTTCATAGAAATTTCTCAAATTCTGTTAAAAATTTGCAAATTTGGTTCTTGGTCTAATCTATAATAAATCGCTGTTGATTTCTTTTTATATTGTTATACGTGTTTGCTTTTGTTTTTGCCCGAATTCGTGCTTGGGGATGCAATGTATTATTTTTTTTTTAGTTTGGTATTATAAATACTTTTGTTTTAAAATGTGGAATTAACTCTGTAATCAGCTTTTGGCCTGAATAGGCTTTTTTAGTTACTATAAATAAATGAAATCGTCAATTGTATTTTAGAAGTTATCAAATGTATTTCAGAAATCGTCAATTGTATTTCAGAAATTATCAAATGTATTTAAGAAATTATCAATTGTATTTCAGAAATTATCAATTATATTTCAGAAATTATCAATTGTTTTTCATATTTATCATTTGCATTTCAGAAGTTATCAATTGTTTTTCAGTTTTATCAATTGTATTTCAGAAATTATCAATTGAATTTCAGTTTTATCAATTGTATTTCAGAAATTATCAATTGTACTTCAAAAATTATCAATTGTGTTTCAGAAATTACCAATTGTATTTCAGGTGCAATTATTCCTGATCTTTTTAATTTGTTGGATATCAGATGTTGGGTTTTACATATTCATGGGCGGATGACCCTTGAAAAATTCTTTAAATTGATAAAAACTCATTCGTGGTTTAAACTGACACAAATGAATTATGTATACTACACTCTAATTAAATTCTGTTGAAATTTACCCAACTTATAGTAGGAAACTGAACTCCTACTATAAATTGGGTAAATTTACTCTATGTGCGTAATTGAAAAAAATACGCACATTGTGTTTAAGTTGGTGCACAAATAATTTGTAATTTTACATTGAAAGTGCGTAAAAATTAAATGAAATTTTGAAATTAGTGTGTTGATTTACTAATTTTGTGTGTAAAAAAGCACGTTTCACGTGTAAATGTACGCATAAAATGCGTAAAAATCCACTAAAATGCGCAAAAATCCACAGAAAGTGCGTAAAAATCCAATAAAATGCGTACATTTACAACAGTTTTGCTAACTTTAAGCACCATCCAAAATTTTTTTTAAAATAAAATAACAAATTAATTTTTAGTACGTATTTTATTAATAATAATATCCAAGTCATTCTCTCATAATCGTTTATGTACAAATTAATCGTTTTGGGATCTTAAGGCATTTGTATAAAATTCATATAAAAATTTGTTATAACTATTAAATGGGTGCAATGACTCCTGCTAAACAAAATGCCTTCTTTGAAAGGGAGGCAGTAACCGTCAACAATAACGGGAGAAAACGCAGAGATATGGCCTACGCAAGAACAACTGAGTGCAATGACTCCTGATCAACAAAATGCTTTCTTTGCAAGTTAGACAGTACTCAATGAATACTGACTTTGTTGAGCAGGAGTCATTGCATCCAGTTGTTTTGCCTAGGCCGTATCTCTCTTACGGCGTATTCTCCCGTTATTGTTGACGGTTGTTGGTTGACTGCCTCCCTTGCAAAGAAGGCATTTTGTTGAGCAGGAGTCATTGCACCCAGTTGTTCCTGCGTAGGCCGTATCTCTCTTACGGCGTTTTCAATTTTGAAATGAGATTTAGACACCGCCAAAAACAATTTCATGCTTATGTTGCTATTTCCAGACTCTAATGTGTTGTGGAAATGTTGTAATTCACAAAAAATAATCCGTTTTCGCTTTTTATTTTTATAATTTATAATTTTTTTTTTTAATTTTTTTCAATTTGAAATGTCAGAGTATTTATTACTATTATAGGATAGTATATTTACCAACTTTGTGCGTAAAAATTTTATTTAACAAAACAATAGTAATTTTAGGCACAATGTGTTTATTTATAAGCACATAATGTCTAAAAATACTTTGTGTGTGTATTATTGCGTATGAAAGTGTGTACAAAAAAAGTTTACGCATTTTTTGTTTATATTTACCGAATTTTCGTAAAATTAAACAAAATTTTACCCATTTTATAATAGTAAATTTACAAACATTTTTTAGAGTGTATTTTTGCCAAATTAGCTTAAAAACGTTTAATTAAACTGTTTAGGAACTTTATGCATCCGGCCATAAAAATTTTTTACCGAAAAATAAGGTGACTGTTTTTATAAAAATAATCAAAAATATTGCAATGGCGCAGCCTAATAAACCGATGAAAACTGCATTAGCTGATGCAGAAAGACAAGGAAAAAGTCCATTCTTCATACTATTGTGAATGGCGACATGCCTGAAATTTATGAAATTTTAAATAATTGAATGAGGGGTATTTATAGTTGATCCTTGTTATTTAGTAAATGAATGTTATTTTAGTCTGACTCTAGATCATAAATTAATATCACTGGCCTTATCGAATTCTTTCAAATTTTTTATTCTTTGCAATTTACTTGTGAAAATTGAATCATCTTTCTTTAATTTGAAAAATAATTTAAACAGAAAGTGATATCAATTTATGATCTAGAGTCAGACTAAAAATAATAATTTTTACATAACAGGAATGTACTCTCAATATTGCCTACACTCATAAAAAAAAGTTAGTACAAAAGTCTGTTAAACGCGCCCTGATTAAGTTGAACTAATTTTTCTGTTATTTTCTCCAAAAAAGCCCGTGCAAACAGGTAAAAATTCTGCTAAAATAACAGGAAATAGTACATGTATTTGCGCCAGCACAATTTTGACCTATTTGTACGGGATTTTTTTTATTAGTGTATGTTAAGTAGCCAAAGGTTCCCAAATAATTAAAAATATAGACCTTCGTGAAAATTCGTCTTAAACCCGAAGTAGGCCGAATACTGAAAAAAGCCGAAACACCCCTTCACTTAAGTATTATAAGAATATATGTGAATTTGATCCTTAACCCTGTGTACATCCCGATAGAAAACCACCTAAAATTTTGATGTTTTGTTTTATGCCATAAACAAATAACCATGTTTTATACACCGGTAAATGTGCCTCTCAAATACCTTTCGTTTAACAAGAAATTTTCTTATAGCTATTTTGGAACAAATATATAATAACCCGCAAAAATGAAAAATTTTGCCATTTTTACCCCATTTTGTAACCCTTAAATATAATACCCGAAGCTCGTTAAGATCTTATCTTGTTAGTGTAATCTTTATAAATATTTAAACATATATGATACAAGAAAAAATAAACGATTTCCGGATTATGTTTCTATCTCTATTCCATATATATTTATATCTATATTCCAAATAAATATAGAAAACTCTCTTAATCTTAATATTTTACTGGCATCTTTAAATGAAATCCAAATATTAGCCTCAGGATACATTCATTATTGGGAATATAATATTTATATGTGTGTGTGTGTGTGTGTGTGTGTGTGTGTGTGTGTGTGTGTGTGAAGTATGAACGTCTAGCTTTGTAATGCACGATTTCTATGAAATGTATGAACAAATGACTGGATGACTGACTGACTGATATGGTTGTTTTGTGTTGCTATTGCTATTATTGTTGTCGCTACTACTAAAACTACATAGATGAGAGGGGAGCTACGTATGTAAATAAATGGATGTGTTTTATAAATTTTGTAGCTTAAAGGCGACAAATGCCAAATTATACTAAAGAAGATGTGTTCCATTCATGACCGTAAATTATTCTGTCTCTACCTCATGCTCATCATATTATACTAATTTTCATTTATATGCTACGTATACCACGAATGATAAATTAGAATAGTACCAACCAGCTTAAAAAATAGTTCTTTTTCTATAGTTTTCTCATAGTACCCAAATTTTTTTCTATAGTGAATTAACAAACAAACACGTCCCAGGAAAATTTTCTGTTCCAAAGAATCGGTTGTACAATAGCTACATTTCATTCACAACCCCTTCGTTGATTCTAACACCGGCTCCAAAGTGGAACCGGTTGCCCTAGAATCAGTTCTGGAACTAGTTCTAGAACAGATTCTACGTCAGTCATACCTTCCATATAGGATCCCAGGAACTAGTTCTGGAACCAGTTCCATGGAATCGGTTGCAGTGGAACCAGTTGTAGAATAGGTGTGGTTGGATACCGATTGTAAAAAATTTTCCTGGGGTACCTTAAATATTTTTAAGTTGTAGTTTTTAGAATGTAGAATAGCTTTGTTTTATAGTTAAGCGCTAGTTAAACCTAGAATTCTGTTCTTAATATGTTATTTACTACATCACTACGTGGTTGTTGTTTAATGAAATTTGTTACACTTATTCATATGGGCTCATGAACAAAGTCTATTGACTTTAGTTAGAATCGGTCCATGTTTAGACCCAGCGTCCGTATAAAGGTCACGCAAAACTTGACATATTGGCACCGTAAAGGTTGCAAATATTAAGATATTTTGATGAATTTTGGTACACTGACTTTAATATCGGCCCCTGTTTGGATCTAATGCCCATAAAAAGGACCCCCCAAAATATGGATTTTCGCAAGCTATTTTAATGAAATTTACTATGCTGACTCACATTTGCCCAAGGACAAAGTCTTTTGATTCTAGATAGCATCGATACATATTTGGACCTAACACCCATATGGAAAATATATATTTTGAATTTTCTCTTAAATATACTTTTATTTTTACTCGTTTTACTTTAAGTTTAACATAGCCTTGTTTGACAGTTACACTAAAACACGAATTTGACAACAAAAATCACCTCTTAGAAAATATATTGTTAAGAAATGCCAAATGGTCAAAATTTATTGATGTTTAGTGCCAAATTCGCAAAATTTCGCAATTTTCAGAAAGCGAAAATCGCTATAACTTTTGAAATATCAACACTAGATCAACAATTTTCGGTATATAATTTTATTTTACTGATAGTGTTGTTTGTAGCAAAAACCAAAATTATTTGTTTATTGGATTTCTTGATTAGTCTTGAACTTTTAGTTTGCTATATCGCCTAAAATCAAAATTTCTATATTTGTGCGATTGTTAGTTTTCAATGTTAAATATATACATATGTAGTATTAATATTATGACTATCAGAAGAAAGAGCATTAGAGGGTTAATGTTCGAAAAAATCTCAATAACCACGTGCAATTACCAAAAGCAGAAAGTTAAAAATAACGGTAACGGTATTTTGGAGATAATGGTATTTTATTTATTTCGGTAACGATATTTTAGAGGTATCAATTTTTCATCTATTTCGGTATCGGTATTTTAAGGATACCGGTATTTTAGTTATTTCGGTAACGGTATTTAAAGGTTAACGCTATTATAGGGGTAACGGTAGTCAGTTGAAAAGTTTTTAAATCGATAACAGTATTTTAACGGTATTGCCTGCCAAACCTGAAAAAAATTTAAAAATTTGTCAAAATATAAAAAAGTACTGGAACCAAAAAATTATAAAAGCACCCAATAAACCAAACGATATCGTCACGATATCGAAACGATATCACTTAGGTGATATTTATTATCATATATGATAATCACTTGTGATATGAAAACGATAGATTTTTTGTTCTAAAATGTACCTTTCCTAACGATATCGTTTTATGATGCCGTTTTCGCTATCGAAAGCCGCTGGAATAACGATAGTAAAATCGCCAAAAATCTGGTCCAGCATCGAAACATCGTTATTCTAGGCGATTTCGATATCGAAAATGATATCATATATGATAGCAAACCCGGAATTCTTTAATATGAGCTGAAATGAAGTTATAATGGAAAATTGATAATGAGATTGTTATATTAAGAAGAAAAGCCGAACTCACCTAGATTTTGAAACTAATAGTGCAATAAAAACAGGATAAATAGCCAAACGAAGAAAAACTTACAGAATTTTATAAATTTTATTTGTTTCTGAAAACAGCTTGAATTTTTGTAAATAATGAATATTTTGAAGTATACTTTATCATATAACCTTATCGAAAACGATATTATAATCTTGTTGGAATATGATATCGTTTTCGGATATTTAAGGTGATAGCGATTTCGCTATCGTATCGTTCTTTGGTTTATTGGGTAGTTAACAAACAAAAAAATTATAAAAATGGGGCGAAAGCCTACGCGGAGTGCAAACTCCATAGTGATAAACTACCCGTGTGAAAAAGGTTGATCAAATCTAGGCAGATCTGGCCCACCATATATAATCAGATCTTATTTTATCTTTAACAAAAACTTTGAACAAAAATTTGAAAATATACCTCTTGTAGAAAAGATCAAATCTGACAAGATCTCATTAAGTATGATTGTACCATATCAAATTAGATATTCAGTAAATATGTATGAATAAATAGAAAATTTTTGGTAATGAAACTAGTGTTTCCAAATCGGTTAAAAGATTAACCGATTTCTCGATTATCGCCTCTATTTCGATTAATGTTGAAACATTGGTTAAAATAGGTCGATTAACCGGTTACATTTTTAATATGTAATTTTTTGCTTTAATTTTTTCCCAAAACTTCAAAATTTTCTTAACTTTGGCTAAAAAATTCCAAGAAACGCTTAGAAAAAACCAAAACTTACTAAAATACGATCAGATTCTTTTAAAATCGATTGAAAGAGAAGATTTTTTTGAGCAACTCCAAGCAAGTCGACATAGAATCAGCGAGACACGTCATGTATTTTAAGGGACTCCTAAAAACGGATTTTTTTTAAATTATCCAAATTAAGTTTTGATACAATTTTTTTGAATTTCTTTAACAAAATTACAAAGTTTCTATTTGTTAAAAAAAGCTTTAACAAAAATCGAGAAAGGCAAAAATAAAGGTGTTTAAAAAATAACGATGTGTTTAAACACAAATTCAAAACACACTATGTGTCTGTCTGAAGCAGGCTTTAGGAAATACAATAGGTAATTTTTTGTTTCTATTTTAATTCTTTTAAAATGTAAAATTAAAATTAATTTTCAAAAATGAGAGCAGTTTTTCAGCCTCTAGTCGATGTTTTTATTTATATTTATTTTAACAAAAACATTGCATATTCATTTTAAAAATTTTATTATTGCAAACATGTTTGGGATTTGACATATGTTACTGCACACTGAGGGAATTGTCTATATTAGGGATGCCGAACGGGACTGGTTTTTACAAATCCCGGGATTCGGGATTTTGAAAATTGAAATCTCGGGATTTTCGGGATCCCGGGATTTATCGGGATCCCGGGATTTTTCGGGATTTCGGGATTTTCCTGTTTCATTATATTTTTAATTTTAAAAATAAATAGCTGAAATAAACCCTACAAATTAAAATAATTCATTACAAATCTACTTATTTATTTCTTGTAGTATAAAAAAATAATCAAATTAATCCGGATTCACAATGCTGGAGTGTTCAACGCCGCAGAGTGGAGTAGACTAAAGTACAGATGGCATAATACAAAAAATATAGATGTGCGAAAAAGAAAGAAACAAAATCAGCTCAGAGTGGAGAACTAAAGCATTGTGAATCAGGCTTTAAACGAAAGTACACCCATAGAAATAAGTGTGTAAAAATAGCAGAAAAAGTTACTAGTAATTAGCAAAAAAGTTTCGCCATAAAAACTACCGAAATCAGCAGAACGTGTTTGCTAAATAATTGTTAAATTTCCGAAATATAAGTAATATACTTATAAGGTTAATTAATTACAAATTACAATTTATCTCTGAAACTTCTGAGAAAAAACTTTTTAATTAAAAGCATCAAAAAACACTGCTATGTCTACAAATTTTTAGTTATATTTGTCTAAAATTAATTGAATGCCCAATGCTGAAATCATCAAAAATATTAAGTGATATATTGGATTCTTTAAGTGTACTAATATAAAATATTGAGCACATATCTCTGCTGATTTCAGAAAGGTAGATGGTTAGGTTTTACTAAATACTTTAACAAAAATTTTCTGTTTTTGGTACACTAATATTTGGCAAAATTATTTTGCATGAAGTTAGGATTTCAGTAAATCATCAATAAAATAAATATAAACATGTCCGTTCAAAGATTGAATAAATCCGAATTACGGTTTTTAATAATTTTAAAGCTGAATAAAAATTTTCAAATTATTTAGGTTTATATTCAGATCTATTTAATGTGTGACAAGGTTTTCTAGCCAAGAATCGGACTATACTTTCCCAAAGGTTTTAGACATGCTGAATCCGATTATGAAAAAAAATAAATTTTTGGAAGTTATAGGACCTCAAATGTACCTAAAAAACGTGTTTTTGCACTTCTAGGTCAGATTCGGATTCAGCACGTCTAAAGCCGTCGGAAAAGTAAGTCTGATTCTTGGTTAGAAAATTTCATCAAATTTTGGCGGCCTGTGTTATTTTTGAATAGTAGAAATTATTTTTAATAAGATATTAGATTTTTAAGTGATTTAGGTCGAATATAACAATAAAAATAAATACAAAAAGTAATAAAATATGCCAAATAATGAAATCGGAAATCCCGGGATTTTTTCAAGAACAATCCCGGAAACCCAGTGGTGTACCAGTTCTTGATTTTTCGTACCACCGGTAATTTCTGACTTGATTGGTAGTTATGACGATGCGACCTGTGCTTTTTTCCTTTGTGTGCAAACACTACCATGAGTACTCTTTATTATTTATTTTTGCTTAATTCGCAATAATCACTCATTAAGAATTTCTTCGTTATATCAGTTACAGTCAAAAGTTCTACTGTATATTAGGGCGGGTCGATTTAATAATTGCCCATGGCTCAGTGAAAATCGTATTCTAGGGATCAAAATAAGAAACTTTGCCGAAGGAACCATACCCCCCAACTGTTGACTTTTGTCCCGTAGGGTCAAGTTTTGAAAAATCCCACTTTGACCCATTTAGAGTGCCCCAATCGAGTCCAAATGTATGACCGACCCCCACTAACTTTGGAGGGCCGATCCACCCATGCCAGTGGCACACCCCCTAGAACTCCCCTGGGGGGTTCCCCATACAAACATTTTAAAAAATCACCATTTTTGGCACTTTATTTTATTATTTTTTATTTATTTTATTTATTTTTATTATTTTATTTATTTTTTCTCTTTAGAAATTTATTTAGTCAGAACATATGTAAATGAAAAAATTAATTTAACTTAGTAATAGAAAAGAAAAAGACTTCAAAAAGTAATTTTTGCTTTCAAGTCTGGGCAATTTCGCACGGCTCTCTAATGTCGTCACCATAACAGCCTCTACATTTTCCGGTATAACTCGTTTGGAAACGCTAGCTAGCAATTGAACGTGTCGTTCTGTTGCAGGTCGTAAAATAGGTTGTGTGGGTTTTTTAAGCCACCACAAGACACAGCTGCATGTCGTAAACTTACTTAAGCTAAATCGGTTACAGGTAGAATTGAGCATAAAATTATCATAAAGGATTTTCCAGAAGTAATAAAAGGCGCACTTGCTTAACAGAATTTGTGGTCAGATTAACGTTTAATTTACATGTAAGTACTTTATGGGCAGTTTTGACAACAAAATCGGTTACAGGTAGAATTGAGCATAAAATTATCATAAAGGATTTTCCAGAAGTAATAAAAGGCGCACTTGCTAAACAGAATTTGTAGTCAGATTAACGTTTAATTTACATGTAAGTACTTTCTGGGCAGTTTTGACAACAAAATCGGTTAAAGGTAGAATTGAAATTACCATTTCATTCTTATTACCTCGTCTCCTAGACCATATATAACGCAACAGTTTTTGTGAATGCATTAAGTCGTTGTGAAGAACTCGAAGTGTGAAGTGCTAATTTGAGATAAAAAAATATTAAAAAAAAATCATTCCAAATCAAGAAGTTTACAATGAATCCACCATCCTCTACACCGCAAGATGAAGCAATAACAACATCAACAACTATCGAAAACCCAATGAGTCATATACCCAGGCATGATGTTACTGTTTTTGGTGTGTCTACTGATTTGACTGATCTTAATTTACCAACCCATCTGGATATCTTGAGATATTATTTTTACTTGAGCGAACAAAAAAAGTTGTCCTATAAAGCATTCACTATTCAAGTACAAGATAAGTTGATTGGAATTTGGGAAAAACTTGGTATGGAAATAATGCTGAAAAAAAGTGTATGTAATAAATTGAATAGATTGCTTGACAAATATCAAGAGCAAATCAAGAGAAGAAACAAACCCCAACAATTTACAGAGTATGTAAAATCTGTGGAAACAATTTTTTTCATTGGAAGATGTAAATGCGATTTGAAGGCAGCTCCATGTGCATGCGGTTTGGTTCCCGAACGCCTCAAAGAGTTTATGCACGATCAACATAATCAGAGAAGTCTAACAATGGATGGATTTGCGATGGAAATTGAAGAGCAAGGAGCAACGTCTATGTCATCAATGCCAACATACCAAGATCCCGATGATTCAACATATGCACCGCCACCGGTTCAAGAAGATTTGGATATAAGCACAAGTTCACAATACACACAGAGATAGGATTGTTTTAACTTTGCCTTGGTATGTGACAGATTTGGCGTGCCTGATAGAGTAGCATCAGCAATGGGAACAGCTCTTTTCCAAGATTTTAAAATGAAAGATATCCATGGCAAACCTCTCATCATGGATAAATCGAAAGTTCGCCGAGAAAAAGAGAAATGCAGACAAGAAGTGCTTCGCAAACGGTTAGATGATACCAATTTGTTAGCATTTTCATTCGATGGCAGAAAAGATGATACTTTAACGAGAGATACAATTGATGAGAAGTATCATACTAGAATGGTAAAAGAACCTCATCTTGTTATTTTGAGAGAACCGAATTCTGAATTGATTGGTTACACTCTCAGAACAATTCCGTTGTGGCAACGGAATTTTTTGCCAACCGAATTGAGTCGGTTGCTGCAACCTCGTAATTCGGTTGCAGCAACCGAATTCAGTTGTGGCAACCGAATTAGATTTCAATTCGGTTGCGACAACCGAATTATCGGCTGTCACAACTGAATTCGGTTGAGGCAACCGAATTACGAGGTTGCAGCAACCGAACGAATTCGGTTGGAAAAAATTCGGTTGTCACAACGGAATTGTTTTGAGAGTGTACGTAAGACTGGAACATGAAACCGCTGAATACAAAACAACCAAATTAAATGATTTTTTCAACGATAAAAATATATCACTGGATGCATTAATTGGCATATGCACTGACGGTGAGCCAACAAACACTGGCCCAAACGGTGGAATTATACGACGATTCGAATTGCTGTTAAAAAGACCATTGCATTGGTTCGTTTGCCTTCTACACTTCAACGAACTTCCGTTTCGGCATTTGTTTGAAGCTTTGGATAAATCAACCAGCACTGGACCAAGATCGGCAACCGGAAAATTGAGCCGTCAAATCGAAACTTGTGAAACTCTTCCGGTAAGTTATTGCTATCACTCATTTATTATAATTGTCAACCGTTTTTAATTGTTTTATTTTTATATATTTTCAGGTGGTGGACGGCTTTCAGAAAATTGAGTTGAAAAATATGCCCCCTGCTCCAGAAAAAATTGAATTTTCCACCGATTCCAAGTACTTATACGACATGGCCCATGCAATTTCTAGCGGCGTGGTTTCAGTGGATCTGGCAAACATCAAACCAGGGAAAATTGTACATTCTCGGTGGCTCACCAAGGCCGCTAGACTATTACGATTATATGTGACAACGGAAAATCCAGATGCAAATTTAAGAATACTGGTTGAATTTATAATTACATGTTATGTGCCAATGTACTTCAATATCAAGTATTACAGCTCTGTCGTGTACGGTAGTAGATTATTTTTCAAATTCATTAGTTGGTCAAGATTTCTAGAACGTCGTTTACGCAAAATTGTCAATAAAGTAATTACAGATAATTCATATTATGCGCATTCGGAAAATATCTTGTTATCAATGTTGTTTGATGATAGCAAAGAAAAGCGCGACTGTGCTATCAAGATAATTCTACGCTATCGAACCGATGTTGACGACCCAACGGGACTTAGAGCTTATAAAAAACCAGATATAAACTTTTATTGCACAAGTTACACGGAAATGATCAATATGAATGACATAAATGACGTATTTGAACCACCATTCACGCGAAGCATTCCATACGATACTTTGAAAGAATATTTAAATCAAGATGATCCACCGTTTAATGATCCAAAAATTCCATCACACATACAAGAAACAGAACGACACGTTCAATTGCTAGCTAGCGTTTCCAAACGAGTTATACCGGAAAATGTAGAGGCTGTTATGGCGACGACATTAGAGAGCCGTGCGAAATTGCCCAGACTTGAAAGCAAAAAAGACTTCAAACAGTAATTTTTTATTTTTTCTTTTACATATGTTCTGACTAATTAAATTTCTAAGGAGAAAAAATAAATAAAATAATAAAAATAAATAAAATAAATAAAAAATAATAAAATAAAGTGCCAAAAATGGTGATTTTTTAAAATGTTTGTATGGGGAACCCCCCAGGGGAGTTCCAGGGGGTGTGCCACTGGCATGGGTGGATCGGCCCTCCAAAGTTAGTGGGGGTCGGTCATACATTTGGACTCGATTGGGGCACTCTAAATTAAATGGGTCAAAGTGTGATTTTTCAAAACTTGACCCTACGGGACAAAAGTCAACAGTTGGGGGGTAGTAGAATTCGTTTTGGAGGTATGGTTCCTTCGGCAAAGTTTCTTATTTTGATCCCTAGAATACGATTTTCCCTGAGCGATGGGCGATGCCTCCCCACAAATCGACCCGGCCTACTGTATATGTTTCGTCAACTTTTCGAGCACAGTATATATGAACACACACATAATGACATACTAACAACTATTTGAAATGAATGCCTTTTGTCGAGATGAGAAATTTTCTATCTAACCAACAGATAAATTGAAATTGTTAAGCATGTGAACTATGAGAGTAGTTTGGAAATGAAGTTTTGTTATTTTTTTTGCCTTTCATACTTTAGCAGCACATGAATGTTATATGCCAACGGTGGGCAAATGCGGTCCATTGGGCCGCATGCGGCCCTTTGCTGATTTTTGTGCGGCCCTTGTCGAAATTCAAATTTTGATTTTTTTTATTTATATTTTTTATTTCGAAAATTTTTAGATTAAAAATTAGGGCCAATATTATTGTCGGAACTACGATCAATTTGAAAATTGTTTACTAAAAATATTTTTAAAGGAACAATCGATTTAAGACAAAAATCGATCTTAGTTCTCACTATAAAACTGTCCCTTAATTCTTTACAAAATAAATTCAACTTCTTTTACGAAACAGTCGACACTCACAAATACATGAGAAATTATCATTTCTTAAATATAAAAAACATGTAATTTTGCATTTAAAAAACCTTTATCATATTTGTAAAGTTTCATTATTGTCACATTTATGAAGCTTTTTATAAATATGACGGAGGTTTTTCTTCGAATGATACTAATATACAGTAAATTTTTTTGCTAACTTTAGCAAATAATTTTTAAATTAAAGTTTACAATAATATGCTTAAAATTTTGCAGCGGTTACTAATTTTTTCTACTAATTTCATTATACTCAAATCAGAAGGCGTGAGTTGCTGAAATTAGCAAAATATACCGAAGGACAATATTTTCAGTAGCTACTACAGTTTTGTTGAGTGGAAATTACTCAAGTAAAGATTTATTAAAATTCGTACTTAGTGCTGACTATACTACTGCACCGCATTGGTCTTAAAAGTCGACGTTTTAATTTATCGAAAGCACTTAAAATATTGCCTAAATCTTTGATTTGTAATCATCGTTTAAATTAACCCTTTAGTGCATAGTGTCCCTTTAAAGCCGAGCAATTTTTTTTGCTATGCGAAACGAAATTGTTAAATAAAATTCGAATCCAGAAGGCTATGAATTTTTATACATGTTATTGTTGTCGGAATAATATTCAGTCTCTTTTAACTTGCTCAGTTTTCAAATTTTCGTTGGCCGTTTTCGCGACATCGCGGTTCCAATAATATTTAATTCTACATATGTAATTCGAAAATACCAAAACAGAATTTGGAAAAAGTTGTGTTTGCCATGAGTTCTTGTGGAACCAGTTTTAGATAGATGGATTTGAAAACAGTTTTTGTATTAAAAAAAATTTTTTTTCCTTCCACTTTCATTTTACCCAAAGATTTAGAGTTTCCTTTTCTTTGTATGGTGCGGCCCGGTATAAGTAATTTATGAAAAACCACAATGTGGCCCTCGGTCACAAATCCGTGCCCACCCTTGTTATATGCATTTTATTGTAACACAGCAACAAAAATGTTTATGGATTGAAGTTTGTCTAATTTTTGATGACCAAATTTTAGTATTTAGGCCATGCTATCATCAACATTAACATCGGCATCATTGTCTATCCATGTCGTCATATAAAAACAATAAACATTTAGTTGAACGAATTTGGTTTTAGGCAAGAAAATATAGATTAAGTTTAGGAGAGGTGCTGGAGTTTGATTGTAATAAAAGTCATTTGCTAAAGGAAACAAATTAACAGAAAATTTAAAAATAAATATATCGAGACCCTATATTCAATACTCTACATCTGCAATTTTGGCCAAAATGAGTTTTTGATGGCAAAATCATTGTTGATATTATATCCATCTATGATATCAATTTGGAAGCAAAATACCCACTTTTTTGAACATTTTACATTTTCCCATATCTACAAACAAATTCATTTTCAAATACAGAAGTCTATATCTGCATATAAATTTAAATTACTTGAATTCTATAAGGTATACATTAAAGTTATTTGAGAATATCTTTTTTCGTAATTTTTTTTTTTTTGCAACTAACCAGCAAACTTTATTTGAGGAGATATGCATTATACTCCCTAGATTATAAATTAGAAAAAAACCGCACTTAAAAAATTGCAAAATAATATCGGAACGCTAAAAAGCCTTTATGGTAGAAAAAAATAATTTAAAAGCTCAATCGGCGATTAGCATTCTGCAAACGAATATAATGATGCAATTTTCCTTTTTGCAAAATATTTTCGCGATTTCTTTTTTGCAAACTAAGAACCTAACTTTGGTGTGAAAATTGGTATTATATTCCCAAGATTAAAGATTTAAAGAAACCACACTTAAAAAATTGCAAAATAATCGCGGAAAAGGACGAAAAAGGCAAAAAATGAATTAAAAAAATTAATCAGCGATTTACATTCTGCAAACAAATATATTGATGCAAAAATTTAGCTTTTTGCAAATTTTATTTTTCGCGATTTTTTGCAACTAACCACCAAACTTTGTTTTATGAAATATGTATTATAATCCCTAGATTATAAATTAAAAAAAAAAATAAAAATCGAAAATTTGCAAAATAATAGCGGATCGCGAAAAAAAGACTTTATGGTACAAAAATTGTATTAAAAATCTTAATCAGCGATTTACATTCTGCAAAGAAATATATTAATGCAAAAAATTTCCTTTTTGTAATTTTTTTTCGTGATTTTTTTTTTGCAATCCACCACCAAACGTTATTATATAAAATAGGTATTATATTATAAATTTTAAGAAATCGCACTTAAAAAATCGCTAATTAACGGCGGAATGCGAAAAAGCGTAGAAAATGACTAAGAAGAGCTAATCAAAAAAATGTAAAATTATCCTTTTCGCAAAATTTTTTTCGCATTTTTTTTTGCAAACTAACCACCAAACTTTGGGCAAGATATGAGTGTAATAGGCTTGGATTATGAATTAAAATACACCGCAATGAAAAAATTGCAAATAAAAGGATTTAAGCCGCAGAAAATGAATTAAGAAACTTAATCAGCGATTTACATTTTGCAAACTAATATAATGATGCAAACTTTTTCGTTTTTGGAAAATTTTTTTTCCCAATTTTTTTTTCAAACTAACCATTAATTTTTGGAATAAGATATGGATATAATAGCTCTTGGATTATTAATTTCAATAAAACGAGACTTTTCCATCCCTGATTAACAATTCTATGTTCGTTGATATTTGCAGGCACATAATATTGTTTTCCACAAAAATTATAGAGAGATTTACATGGTCATTTGTTCCTAATAATGCATATTTTTTATATTTATCAAAACTACATATCTGCTAGTACGATTATTATCATATAATTGTACAAAAATTTTATTTCAGAACTCTATATCTGCATTAGCGACGTAAATAACGCAAATAATTTCAAAATAATAGTATATGTAGACTGGGCAAAAACTAGTAGTTTTTGGCCATTTTTAGTTTTGGAGTCGAAAACTACAAAATTACTTTAGTTTTTCCATACAATTTTCATACAAACTGAAAACCACATTCTACCTGGTTTTTGACAAAAACTAAGAAAAAATATCTGAAATTTGCATTTTGCGGTTTATGGGCCGTCGGCGTCATTGGGCCGTACTTCTTCCGTGATGATCAAGACCGGCACGTTACTGTGAATGGGAATCGCTACCGTTCAATGATAACCGAATATTTTTGGCCCCAATTGGATGATATGGACTTGGAGGACATGTGCTTCCAACACGTTTGGAGAACGTGTTATCTCACGAAATGGTCCAGTCGATTGGCCGCCTCGGTCGTGCGATTTGACGCCGTTGGACTATTTCCTGTGGGGCTACGTCAAATCTACGGTCTATGCCAATAAGCCAGCGACGTTTGATGAACTTCGTACGAATATCGAACGTGAAATTGCAGCAGTATCGGCCGATTTATGCTCGAAAACCGTCGAACATTGGGTTCAGCGTCTGGACTTCTGCAAGCGTGCCCGTGGTGGCCATGCAAAAGAGATCGATTTCCATACATATGGTATCGAATGTGCTTTCACAGGAATAAAGAATTTCATTGATATCCGAAACCGTTTTTGTTTTATTTAAAAAAACTTTTGTAGCGCTCTTATTGAAAAACCCATTAGAAGTAAAGCAAGTGTCAAAAATATATTTTAATATTTTTTAAAATATTTCGGTTATAATTTTAAATTTTGTGTTTTTATCCATTTTAAAATGTACTAATAATTTTTTAATATAATTTAACAATAAAAACAAAGAAAAGTGTTTAATAAAAAAGTGATTTGACAAAGAAAAACTAACTAAATGAGCAGTGTAAATGACTTGGCTTTTATAATTTAGTTTTGTACAAAAACCACCTAGTTTTAGCTTAGTCTAAATTCAGTATAAGTATATATAGGAATAAGTTGCCATTTTTAAATAATATTCTAAAAGACAGTTTGATTCAAAAAAATTTTATGAGCAAGTGAATTAGTTTTATTGCTCTCCTGAAATTCTTTGAAATTTTACAAAAATATTTTATTGTATTTACAGAAAGAGTTTAGAAATTTATATAAATTGAGGATAACCTTGACGCGTCCACTACAAATTTATATTTTATATATGTACCTAAAACAATTTTAAGTTGCCTAGTTCCGAGACATATAATATAGAGATGCAACATCGATAATTTTTTAAACAAACTGTAGATCTCGCTAGCATGTGGAAAATTTTGTCAAAGGAGGATTTTATTTTGGAAAATTTTATCAAAGTGGGATTTTATTTTGTCAAATGAGGTTTTAACAGAGTTGTCAGGTAAGGGGATTTGGGCCCAAATTTGGGATTTCGACTTCGGTTTGGGGACAGATTAGTTTTAGGCCGAAAATAAGAATTATTGAAGAAATGTTCTCTAAATATTTAAAAATCTTGAAATAAAAAGCAACTAAACTCAATAATTATTCAAAAAATTTTCTATTTTCAAAATACTGAAATTCTTACATGCAAAGGACTCAGAAAAAATAAATTTTGTGTAGGTTCAAAAAATACCAGGGGTTTTCACACAACCTCATATGTACCTTTTGAAACGTGTAAATTCGACTTATGCAAACTTAATGTTCTAAAGAGTTTACAAGCCCTAGAACTTACACCTACTAGATTTCCACTTAACCAGAAACTATTAGGTTTTAAAAACTACTCGTATTTACTTGTCAAATTCATTAAAATTTTAGAAAAAACAATTTTTTTCACCATAATGAGTTTCGTGTGAAAATTGTGTAGAATTTTTTCTCTTGAGAATTAAATGTACGACTTTTATTTTAAAACAGTGACATTTCAGCTTAATTGTGATTTGTCATTCGTATAATAAAATTTTTTTACTTTCACAATTTGAACAGAGTTTTGAGGCCTTTAAAGTTCGAGTGAAAAAGTAAATATTTCTTCGTAAAATATTCAATTTTATTTACTTTGCTGAGTCATTTCTTAATAATTTTGTGGACTTAAGAGCGATGCTAACTTTGCTCCTATTTTCTTCTTTTAAATTGAGTTTTTGTTTAAATGAAAATGAATTGGGTATAACATTGGGTATTTAAACATTCAAAATGGGAATGGGCTAAAACATTTCGGACAACACTGCCTGAAGGCAACACTGAAGCAGTATTGTTAGAAAAAACAAAACAGCAGTCAGCGCCATCTGTTTCATTAAAAACCAGTATTGCCATTAAAAAGGACCATGTGAGACCTGGCCTAGTTATTAGGAAAATATAAACTAACCCCTAAATTCATAAACGCTTTGTAAAATTGTAGTAGGTTTATTGAACAAATTTTATATGAAAATTTTGTTTTGTAAACCTTCTATAACTTTACAAAGCGTTTATGAATTGAAAGGTAAGTTTCTTACAACGATTTGTTAGAAACTTATTCTAAAATATTTTATAATTGGCATTTAGCTATTATCTTTAGTGTTTTAAACCAAAATGATTTCTGGCACGAGATATAATTAATTATTTTTCCTTCCGGAAAAAGAAACTAAAAAGTAAAAAAGGAAGTCAATATAAAAACAAAGCTTTTCCATGATTCAAAACTGTTCTAGAAAAATTTTAAATCATAATTTAACAAAAATTCCTCCTTATACTTAAATTTATCAGATTCTAAAAACTTTTTGTATAAACAAAAATCAGATAATAAATAAATAAGAAGTAAGGGGATACAAAAAAAATTAATTACTTAAGTACAATTATTTGAATACAATTATGTAATTTTTCCAAAGAAAATATGTTCGTTTGAATACATTTTTGGAAGAGTTTTTCAAATTTGAAAAAATTCTTTAAATTTAAGAACTACATTAAATTAAAAATTTTTGGAAAGAAAAGTTTTTGTAGAAAATTATCTTCTTTATTTTCCAGCAAATATTAAACCTGTCTAAAAACGACAATAAGTACATTACATTATCCTAGATCTGTACTCAAGATACTTATGTCTAGTATGAGTATAATTAAATTACAATAAAAATAAATAATAACAGGCGCTATGCCTCCCCCCACAATGCTTTGATCCCATATAACGATCAGCCAGCAGAATTTTTAATGAAGTTGATCTGCTAAATTTAGGTAAGCTAAATTTTACACACTGCTAAATACATAGACAATTCTAGTTAACTTAGCTAAGAAATTTGAGCTAAATTCAACAGAAACATTACATGATTTAACAAAAAATTTCTGCTACAATGTCGTTTACAGTCTTAGTTTTTGGGCTCTACGGATCTGTCCCGAGACAGGCCCATATTTATTTTTGGGAATATAGGTGGCTTATAAAGATTGATAAGTTCATAGTATCGAATTTTTGTCCATTTTGCTCTATCTCGCTTAGTTTCCCAGATATAAGCCATTTCCTGATTATACAATAAAAAATTATGAAAATAAAGCGCCATCTCTATGTGATATTGATAGCAGAGACACAAAAATATAAACTTTGGGAAAAAATTGGGGTTTAAATTAGCTGAAAAATTTGTAAAATTAAGAAACATAAAATACTAAAAATAAGGATGCAAAGTTAGTTCAAATACGGATGAAAGTAATTGTTATGCTAAATGGGATTTACAAAAATATTAGTTCAATCCTAAATTTTAAGACAAAATAACATAAAAAATCAGTTCATTTGCGCCAGAACGCGTTTAACAGACTTTTGTATTAACTTTTTTTATAAGTGTAGGCTCCCAGCAAAAAAATTGTAAAAATCCAAAGAATTTTATTATCTTTTATTGATTTAAATATATTCAAATATTAAAAAAAAATTTTCTAAAGATCTTTTTAAAATTGAATTTTTTTTCAACTTTTTTTTGTAAAATCCAAAAAATTAATTTTTTTTGTTACATTCTATGTTGAAAATTTAACGACTTTAGCGACCTCTAGTCTAGACAGAATTAGTTATACCAGAAAGGATAATATTTACAAGATTAAGATGAGGTTTCTAGAAGACGTTCGTTGTCACACGAATGAGAGACTACATGTATTTTGTTTTTGTATTGCATGTATTTTGTATTTTCGTTCGGGTGAAGCAAAACGTCGTCTAGAAACACCACCTAAGTAATTTTAGTATATATAGAAAAAAATTTTTTTTCGTAGAAATCGGAGATACAAATTTTTTTTTTGATTTTTGTCTATCAGTTATTTTTTTCAGTTATTCTCATTATAAGGAAAAAACTAGTTTTATGTTATTCCGAATAACAAGAGAAAATGTATTACTAGGTAAATTATAAAATTACTAAAATGTTTTTTATTCCATTTGGACATTCAACTTGAGCAGACACATTTGGTAATTAAAATAAAGAAAAAGAGTTATACAACCATTTAATAAAACGTGTGCCTTTATTTGTTTAATTTAATAATAATTGTTTTGAGATTTTAAACGAAAGTTTTAATATAAAACTACGTAAAATAGAATATATACACGGAAATTCATATACACAAACATTTCAAATTTTGAGATTTTGTGTAGATTTTAGGGTTCAAGAATTTCTTTTGTTTAGGAAACCTTATAGATTCTACATTTTTCTAGAGATAATACTCAACATTTTTTAATAATGAGCTTTTTTTTACAGAACTAATATGAAACCATTAACCATTTTTTTTTGCAATTGAACAAATGTTTTGAAGCATTTTATTGAAAAAATATAATTTAGGGCCAGTTTTATTGTCAGAACTAAGATCTATTTCAAATGAAATTACTTAAGATATATTTAAGAAAACAACCATGCTTCCGAATATAAAACTGTCCCTTATATTTTAAAGTGAAAAATACATTTCTTTTACTTTCGAGACTTAAGTGCACCACTATTAAAACCTCTTAAGTGAACTTTTTTAATAATTTTATTAATGGTCTTTTATTAGGATGACCATCGTAATAGTAAGTAATGCTCAAAAACACATTAAAATCTTAAAATCTCTGAAAAAAATTTCACTTAAGTATTTGGTTTTATTTAAGTGTTTTTTATAATATCGGCCCTCAGGTTTTTGATATGAAAATTCTCAAATTCTAAAACTTTTTGCAAGGAAACTCCTCATACTGTGGAAAATTTTACATAAACAAATTTTAATTCTAAGAATTTAAAAAATATGAGATTTGGAGTCATATATTTATAAAAAAATCACACATGTAAGCAGAAACTCATTACTTTTAACCTACACTGAGAGAATTATCTGTAGTATATTAAAGTTTTTGCATACAAAATTAATGGAATTTTTCATAAAATGTTGTGAACAATTTCTTTTATTTATTAAAAGGGTCATAAACTCAAAGGAAAAGTCTCATAACATATACTCGTATGAAGATTTTTCATCATTGCCTCGATCCACATGTACTTGCTAAAATAATACGTATTATAATAGAAAAGTAACAGGTTACCTATCTTAACTTCTTTTTACAACACTGATTACCGGGTAATAATAGAAGTCTTTATTGAGATTTGGATATATTGCAACTTTTGCCGCAGAGCTCTATTACATTTCATCGGAAGAAACCGGGATAATTTCTTCGTTAGTAAAATTTTAGAATGATTTGAAAGTGTAATAGGCGAGTGATCAGAAGACAATTTTCTCTTGTACTTAGAAATATACCTTTTATTTTCTTATTGCTTCAAGTAGTTTACCTTTTGGTAGAGTTAAGGCTGACTTACCCAACCGTAAACGTATCTGTAACGAATCAGCTGTTCCGATACCACCAGAAGAAATGTATACGAATGGTTACTAACACGTAAATGTAAACGAACTTGCCGGATCATTCTGTTGAAATCAGAATTTTCTATCCGGCATCGAAACAGCTGAATGATTTTAGTCGGAAAAAATATGAAATGAATAAAGAAAATTTATTCAAACAACAAATAAGGAATAAAAATTAACAAATAAATGGAAAAATTTAGAATAAAATATAAAACCACATGAAATAGATGCTAAATAGTAATGTCGTTTACGATAATCTATAAGTGTACTTTTTAGCTACGGCACGGTACAGTTACATCACATTTACGTTTACGGTCCCATAATCCACCCTTTAGTCTTGATCCCCATATTGTGTTTTTGGAATTAAAGTCTCTTCCTGCGATAAATCGATGACCAAGAGATTTTAAATATTCGAGTTTTTTAAGTTTGGTATTATTGTGTTTAAGAGAATTGCTGGTGGCCGATATTACAAGAGGGCCATGATTGTCTTCGATTATTTTGAATTTAGGTGCATTTGATGTACTTTATAAATCCACTGTGCTAGTTGAAAAATTCGTCAAGCGGGGCACCCGGTGAGTAAACCTAATTCGAGTACGCTAAATCCATTGGTGCTAGCCGGTTTCCTAGATTAGCTCTTCAAAAAAAAGCATTTGTGTTTTAAAATTATGATTACAAGAACCCCAAAACAGAGTAACAAGCCGATCAAAATAATCGGCGGCAGCGGCGCAAGCAAAAAATTCGCGGCGGCGGCGGCGATTAAGGTTGAGCCGGATAAAAATCTCTTTTTTGGTGTTAAATTCGTATGTTTAAGGTGTACTAAAATTTCTGAAAAATGTGATGTGATCTACTAACCCAGACATACAACCATAGATTCGATTGCATTTATTCTTTAATTCACTTTTGAATTTTTAATTAAAATTGACGAATATATTGCATCATTCGTTTATACCATTCCCTTTGAATTCATTCACTGGTTTCATTCTTTTAATTTTCACTATGTACATAGAATGAATTCCTTCAAATTCATTATGTTTACAATGATCATTCACGTTTCATTTGTTCATTAGTTTTGTAAAAGATTAAAAGAAATATTAGCGCTTTTGAATTTTGGTTTGAGTCTATATTAATTAACTTCATTATTTCTATGGGTTGTGTAAATGATATCAATATTATATTGCTAAAATATGTCACATTTTTATTTAATTTGTAATTATAAACTTCGTCCACGTTCTCTCGTTGGAGAAAACGGGGACGAAGGTTGTGGCATACGCCGACGACGTTGTGCCACTGATCAGGGGGAAATTTCTCCAAACGGTCAGTGATCTCATGGAGTCGGCGCTTACGATGCTATCCGGGTGGGCAAGGGAGAACGGTCTGGGAGTCAATCTATCTAAAACCGAACTTATTTTGTTTACAAGGAAGTACAAATCGGAGGGGTTTAATCTCCCTAGATTGGAGGGAGTTACTCTTCAACTCTCGGGGGAAGCGAAGTATCTGGGTATCATTCTGGACTCTAAACTTTCCTGGAAGAAGAATAGTGAGGAGAAAATTAGAAAACACTTAAGTGCTTTTTATACCTGTAGGAGGACCTTTGGGAAGAGGTGGTGTCTACAGCCGTATATCATCCACTGGATGTATGCGGCGATTATCAGACCAATCTTGACCTACGGGGCACTGGTGTGGTGGAGGGCGGTGGACACGGGGTCATAGCTCTCCACTCTCGCAAAAGTGCAACGACTGGCTTGTCTGTGTATTACGGGGGCGGCTCGTTCTACACCCCAGGCAAGTTTGGAGGTGATGCTTGGCATCCCACCACTGGAATTTATATCAGTGACACAGCGGCAAAGGCAGCTTTCAGACTCAGGGAGATGCAAGAGCTGAGGCAACGCACTTGGGGGCACAGTACCATTCTGCATGGGATTGGTGGTGCACAACTGGATCGTAAAACGGACTGTATTTTACCGGTCACGAATTTCCAGGGGACTTTTGAGGTGATTGTACCGACCAGGGAAGACTGGGCAGCCGACTCCATTATTCGGAGTGGTGTTATCTCAGTGTACACGGACGGTTCGAAGATGTATATGGGGACAGGGTCGGGAGTTTACTCCGGCGAACAGGACCTTCGAACCTCCATACGACTCCCGGGCGATTGTAGCCTGTGTGGAAGTGTATGCAATTGACGTGGCCGCACGGATGATAATGGAACGGGATTTGGATCCCATCATCCATTAGCATCTTTGCGGATAGTCTTGCTGCTTTGAAAGCTCTGGAATCCGATACTGTCAGATCGGGGTGTGTGCGACACTGTATTAAATCCCTCAACCGTATTCGTCGGCACTCAGTCAGGCTGGCGTGGGTCCCAGGACACGCTGGAATCGCGGGAAACGAGCTGGCTGACGAGTGTGCCAGAAATGGCTCCGAGTCGGTTGAGGACCCTATACAAACGGAGGTCTTGGTTCCTCTGGTGTGATAGGTGATATATCGGATAGGAAGACGAGGGCAAGGTGGACAACCTTGACCAATTGTAGGATATCTCGGACCCTATGGCCACTGCCTGATCCGGGGAGGACAAAGATTCTTCTTGGATTTGGCAACCGGACTATCGGAATGCTTGTAGGAGTCCTAACGGGACACTGTGCGATAGGCCGAATGGCTGTGCGTTGGGGTTACACCCAGGCGGACTACTGCAGGGGCTGTGGGGACGAGGAGTAGGAGGAGACAGTGCATCATCTGCTTTGTGAATGACCAAGACTGAAGGAGCGGCGACTCAGATATCTGTTAAGCAGGTTCTTCGACGACTTGGATAGTCTACGCGATGTTTCTCTATCTGGTCTTGTGAACTTTTTGAAGGGATCGGGATGGTTCTAGATTTCTCGGGTCGTGGTATTTCTTTCCATGGGGCTGAGGGGAAGATTAAGGGAATTGCAATGGGCCCTATGGCCTCCGAGTGAACTCGCCGTTCTGGCGGTCTCCCATTCCCTAAACCTAATTATAAACTAATGTGTTGCCAGAATCATTAGTATATTCATAACTTAGATCGTAAAAATTGAAATTGAACAAAATGACAATTTTGATAAGCCATTTTGTAAAAGATTAAAATTAATTTTAAAAAAATAAATGATTTAAATTGATTGTAATTCTATATGAAATGTACTCAATATAAGAATGCTTTCTTTGTATTAACATGTGTATTAACACCCAAAGGGCAAAAATTTTAATCCTTTTGCTCTATCTTGCTTAGTTTTCAAATTATAGGCTAGAAACCAAATAATCGACCTTTTGGTTCTAGTATTAGTAGTTTACGAGATATTTGAAATTTTAAAATCTAGAAGATATAGGTAAAATTTGATTTCACTAAATGGGTTCTATGGGTGTATTAATACCCAAAAGGCAAACATTTTTGCCGTTTTGCTCTATCTCGCTCAGTTTTCGAGTTATAGGCGAAAAACGAAATAAACGCCCTTTTCGTTCTAGCATTAGTAGTTTACGAGATATTTGCAATTTTAAAATCTAGAAGAGTTAGGTAAAATTTGATTTCACTAAACGGGTTTTATGGGTGTATTAATACCCAAAGAGCAAAAATTTTAACCGTTTTGCTCTATCTCGCTTAGTTTTCGAGTTATAGGCGAGAAACCAAATAAACGTCCTTTTGATTCTAGTATTAGTAGTTTACGAGATATTTGCAATTTTAAAATCTAGCGAATTAGCTAAAATTTGATTTCACTAAACAAGTTTTGTGGTTGTATGAACACTAATAGGGCAAAAATTTTAGCCGTTTTACTCTATCTCTCTTAGTTTTCGAGATATAGAAAAATACCGCGGCAGTTTCATGTGACTGTTAATAAAATGCAACACTTTCTGAATTCTAGTGTAATTTTCGAAATATTTTCGTTCTACGACCTACGCAGATGTCTATAATTCTTTGTCCAATTTATATCCAGATAATTCATTTACGTGTTTAACCTATTTGGAGCTACGGTGTAATAACGCCGTGCAACTACCCGAAAAAGACAGTGTCATTGTCATATAAATGTATAGAAATCGTAGTAGTTTCGGGATTCTATTGTGATTTTCGGCATATTTTTATTCCACGACTATACAAAATGCTATAATTGGGGATAAAATTCATGTCCAGATAATTTCTGTAAAGTTTAGACCTATTTGGAGTTATAAAAACGCCGTACTACTACCCGATAAAGACCGTGATATTTTCATAGAAATGTATAGAAATCACTGCACTTTTTGGAGTCTAGTTCGATTTGCTGAGTATTTTTGTTCCACGACCTAAAAAAACTCGCTACAATTGTTGGTCGAATTTACATCCAGATAACTTTTGTAAATTTTTAACTCATTTGGAATCACTGTGTAAAAACGCCGTACTACTACCCGAAAAAACCGTGGCTGTTTCATATAAATGTATGGAAAATGCAGTACTTTCTGAATTCTATTGTAATTTTCAGAATATTTTTGTTCTACAAACTGCACAAATATCTATAATTACACACTACAACACTAAAAATGCATCGGGTATGCGACATATCAATTCTGATAGATTTTAGGATGAATATCACGGATATGAACACCAAATTTCAAAATTAGCTCTAGTTTTTGAAATATATGCAAATTTAACTTTTAGAAAAAAGCCAATTTTTTTTGGTAAAATTTCTTATTTATTCATATACCTGACTAAACCACGGATAATCTTCAATATGGTTTAAAAATATAGACTTTGGGCTTTTAGAAATATATTAACTTATTTTGATTGGGTAAAGGATCTAGGATATAATTGCAATTAAAGTGAAAACTTCACTTATTTTCCTATTTTGCAAATCTAGTAAAATCCCTTAATTGGATTTGCAAAGCCTTTACATATGACGTAAATTCATATTCCACTAAATTCTTTTTATCTAAATAATCACAACTTCTACGTCAACATTTGCAGAAAAGTCAATCTGAAATACACATTTCACATCTTTTTTATTTCAAATAATTTTTATATGAATTTACTATGGCAAAAGAAAATAAAGTAAATTTTTGAACATGATTGTTGAAAAATCGTTATTTCCACTTCAATTATCTAAAACTTTGTTGAGATTGATTAGAAAATATATGTATTATATTTCTGAGTGGTTTTATCTGGGTTTAAGATTATATAAAAACAATTTTTTTTTTAAAAATGTATTTTATGAAAAAAAAAGTACTTTTTTATAAAAAGTACTTTTTTTGGAAAAAGTGCACCACCAGAAAGAGATTGAGACTTTTGAAAACCACTTACATTTGCAACAACATCAGATTGCAAATTAGAGTCAGTTTGTTTAATAAGAGCATCATCCGAATAGGAGTTAGCATGTAATTTAAAGGCAGATTGAGAAGTAACATTTGCACTGCCATATTTAAAGTTCCTTAAGAGATCGATTACCACCAATTTTAACCCTTTAATTTCAATAGACAAAGCAGAAACCGTTGAAATTAACTCATTAGAAGAAATTAATCATTTATTACAATTGAATACAATGTTTTTATTAGAATTTAATGATTTTAAAACGTATTCATCTTTCAAATTTATACAAATATTATGAAAGTGGCGTTTACAAACAGCACAAGTAATTAATTCTTGCTGTGAAATATTATGAAAACAGAACGAACAAATCAAATCTAGATCCGACATTATAAACGCGTCTTACTCAATCAAGTGTGAATTTGCGTAAACAAGGCAAACATAAGTTGAATTTTTAATTACAACTTTTCGGAAAATTTGGAAGTTTTAACTAAAATATAGTAGATAATTTTTTTGTATAATTTAAAAAAATAGACGCGAATTACTTTAATGTTACTTAATTTTTTTAAAGATTTGATTTCGAATTCCTTTTCTTCACATTAATTAAGACTAGATTTAAAAAAAATTGTTAAATAATAGCGTACAGGTTAAGAAATATTAGAGATAAATTAGTAATTCTTAAATTAGTAATTCCCAGAGAGTTTTTAAACATTAAATAATAGGGGCAACATTGTGGAGACCGCGAATTCCAACTTTCATGTTTTTTTGGACCACTCTAGTGTACACTCTACCAAAAAAGTCTGTAATGGCTACTAAAAATTTTGCTGTTATTACGGGAAATTTAACTGTTTTGAGCACAGCGGTATTTTTTTTTACTAATTTTAGCAACACATGTCTGCTGATCTGTAGTACAACAAAATTAGTATAAAAATTTAGTGGCCGCTACTAAACTTTAGCAAAATTGTTGTAAACTGCAATTCAAAATCGATTTACTAAAATCAGTTAAAAAATTTACTAAATAGCAATAATTTTAGTACAATGAAATTAGTATAAATAATTAGTACACGCTACTAAATTTCTGCAAATTGTTGTAAGCTACAATTTAAAATCAATCTGCTGAAATTAGCAAAAAATAGTACTAAAAAATAAAAAAAAACTGTAAAATCAAAAAAAAAAAGAGTAATAACAAAAGGATAAAAATAATATTGTTAGATTTCGTTGATGTTAGTCTAGTTTAGAGATGAGCGATCCGGTGATTTTTGAATAACGCTGCTACCAGTGATCGTGATTTTCAAATCACCGTTCTTTTAAACAGTGACCGTGATCACGGGTTTGTAATAGAGATGGGCGATCCGGCGATTTTTCAGTAACATTGTTCTCAATGAATGTGATTTGCAAATCGTTGTTCTTTTAAACTGTGATCGTGATCACGGTTTTCCTATGGAAAAGACTGCGATTTTCTGATAAATAAACGAAATAATATTTATGGCGAGTTTTTAAGATGTCAGTTAAACGTGGTTTAGTTAAACCGAAAACGAAATTTGTCAGCCATTTCAAAGTTTATTAACAAAAATTTGCCGGAAAAACTTTTTTTCGAGTATAATTTATTTCTTTATTGAAATAAAACAATAAACCACATTTTAAAAGCAGTATTCCAGTTACAAACTGCGTTAAACTAAGTTTAAAGATAATCCACTTCTAAAAACTGGGCCTTAAAAGAAGAATAGTTGCGACCGGTAACAAAGACATGATAGAAGGAGACATTTTATTCAGAAGAGTGTGAAAGCAAGTCACTGTTATTGAAAAAAAAACATGTATTACTGTGCACAATGAAGTTTGCAAGAAAGAATAGTACAAAAATATTAAAAGAACGACATTCCGAGTAACTGCGACTTGAAATATTTGATCACTGCCGTTACCAGTGATTTATCAATAACTGTGATTAAATCACCGGCATGAAAATATCACTCATCTCTAGTCTAGTGTTAACATCAGAGACTATTAATTATAGAGATAGGAAATCAAAACTTGCACTACCCACGGGTAGAGTGCGCTGTAATTTAATATTACCAACTATATATTATCTGTTTAGTATCAGCTGATCTTATATTTAAAAACTCGAAACTGCTGAAAACTGCTCAAAATAAGGGGAAAAACAAACGCGGAATATATTCAAATAATAAAATTTGAGATATCCGTTTATTTTTTGCAATGTTTTTTGTTATTATTTAAATTTGAATAAAAAAAAAATTGTCAATTTTTTGAACAAAGTGCCATCCAGGGGTATGGCATCACCAAAAACAAAAGTTATAACGACATTGTTATCACTAGATGGCACTTTGTCAAAAAATTGACAATTTTCTGTTTTTAATTAAATTGAAATAATAACAAACCAAAAAGTAGAAAAAAGTAATTCTCAAATTTTATTATTTAAATATATTTTGCGTTTGATTTTTTCTTATTTTGCGCAGTTTTCAGCAATTTTTCAGTTTTTAAATATAGGCTCAGCTGATACTAAAGTGATACTAAAGAGTTGCTCAAGTGATACTAAATTTCAGCGCCCTCTACCGGTGAGTAGTGTAAGTTTTGATTTCCTATCTCTATAATTAATAGTCTCTGGTGCCATCTAGTGATAATGACGTTTTTATAACTTATTTTTTTGGTAATGCCATACTCCTGGTTAACATATTACATTTGTTTTCAACTTTAGCATAAGTAGATCATCATCAATGATGACAAAATCAAGGCAAACGACACTGATGATGGCTTTGTAGCGAAAGCCGAAAATACGTATTCGGTCTTGCTGGCCTTATCGAATTCTTTCAAAATTTTTTTGTTCTTTGTAATTTACTTTTGAAAATTGTATCATCTTTCTTTAATGTGAAAAATAATTTAAACAGAATGTGATATTAATTTATGATCTAAAATCGAACTAAAAACATTAATTTATCAAATAAAAAGATCAACTATACATATCCCTCATTCATCTTAAAAAAACACAAAGATACGGTGCAAAATATAATTTAAATAACATACATTTAAAAAATTTAAATTTAACGGTTCGTTGTAATTCATAAAGGTGCTTTCACAATGGTGGAGTGGCTCTACTCTGCAGAACAGATTCAAATGTTAACTGTTCACAATGCAGAGTACAGTTACTTCAAAAAAATATGTGACGTTTCAGTACTTACGCAGTTTTTGCGTAAATCTTGGCATGGCTTTTAGTGTAATTATTATAAAATAATTTTTTATTTTGTAAATTACCCGTAATTGAAAACATTTGTTTATATTTTTTAATATTTTTTTATAATTTGTTGACAATTAGAGATGTGAACAAATTAGGGATGTGTTTTTTTAGTTATATTTGTCATGTTAAACAGTTAACAGAGTGATCCCTACGGGGAAAGGGACAGGTCCCAGATGAGGATAGGTCCCAAGGGGGCGGAGACCGGTCGTTGATCGGTCTTTTTGTTTGATAGAGACATATCAATTTAATATGGCGTTGTCATTGGAAATGCCCAATTGCCACAGTTTAGACACATTGTGACAGTAAGGTGATGTGTCTAAAAATAGCTTTTCAAATAAACTAAGAAAAAATTAAGAATTAAAAATAATCTACTTGGCATCGAAGTAGGGCTCGATAACACAACCTTCTGCTTGTGAGGCAAACGCTCTACCGTCTGAGCTAATGTTGCTTATGCGTGATGGCTGGCTGATGGTTAAGTTATATATTTTTCGTTTCTGTTCAAATAAAAAAGAGAAAGAAAAAACAAACACATACACAGCAAATAAAAAAAAACATGGAAAAAAAAATAGAAAAGAAAACAACATTAACACACACACATATAGTGGAAGTGCCCCCGTATGCCCCCGATTGACCAGTCACGGGATAGGTCCCTTAATGGCAGTTGACTTGTTTTTTGCGTTGGCCATAATTAAATTAAAAAATCAATTAAAAATTAGAAATTTGCCTCAAAAACTCTGATAATATAAATAAAAATTTAAAAAATTCCCCTTAAGTTAAAAAGAAAAGTTAAATGAAATACCAATTGTTAAAACTAAAACTGCTTTAACATTAAAAAAAACGTTGAAAATACAAAACTTAAAATTTCTTAGCAAACGTTATAGAAATTTAAAATAAGAGCTAAAATAAGCAAATCGTGAAAAAATAAAGTTAAAAATAAATAAAAGAGTAAAATAAATAAAAAATATGACGCGAATTTTGTTTTTTATTTCGGTATCGGTCAAGTTTTTTTAAAAGCAACAGTGAAAATAAGGGGATCAGAAAATACTTAGAAAATTAATTCATTTTCTTTTGTTCATATTTGTACTAATTTCGTAATATGCCTTCGGTTGACCGGTCATGGGATAGGTCCTTGGAGTGCAATTGACTCCTCATTCCCCGTAGGGATGTTAACTCTAGAGTGCAACAAATCCGTACTCCATATTAGTGGAATAAAAAAAGATAGCAAAATACAAAAATGTATTAGTAAGAAAGAGAAAAGAACTAAGTTTGCTACAGATTGGAGTACTCCATCATTGTAAACGCACCTTAAATCTGTGTTTATCATACACAGAGTTGAATAGGACCAGCTGCGAAACTTTAAGAATTAAAGTTAGTTCAAAGCAAAAAACAGTAATAAGGAAAGGATAAAAATAGCATTGTTAGATTTTGTTGATGTTAGTCTAGTTGAATTATTAACATATTAAGGAGTGCGATCATAAAACTGTTAATACACATAAAGTTAAAGTTCAAACCAAATTTTTATTAAATGAAATTTAAAACAAAATCAAACAAAAAAAAAAAGCATGAAATTCTAACCACTACGAACAAAGTTATCCACTTTTTCCGGAAACCCTCCCATTAAGGCTTTTATGGTAGTTTCTGTCACCTTTTTAGAGCAGGTGGTCCATCTACGTTTGAAATCTTGCATGTCCTGGGAGGCCTTTTTTGTGCCCTTTAATTCTCTTTTAACAAGAGCCCAATATCTCTCCACTGGCCTGAGCTCCGGGCAGTTTGGTGGATTTGCCTCTCTTGGTACAAAAACCACATTATTAACATTATACCACTCCAGCTCTTTCTTGCTGTAGTGACAAGATGCTAAATCGGGCCAAAAGTAAGTGGATACGTTGTGCTGACTCAAAAATGGAAGAAGTCTCTTCTGCAAACACTCCTTGATATAAATTTTGCTGTTTATAGAGCCAGATGTCACAAATGACTGGCTTCTTTGGCCGCAGCTACATATGGCTTGCCATAGTAGGAATTTTTTAGGGTATTTCGTTTGCTTTTTTGACCTAAATTTTTCCGCAACATTTCCTCGAATATCGGAAACATAAAATTATTGACCAGGGAGCTGCGAAAAATCAGCCAGGACATAAGTTTCGTCGTCCATTACACAACAATTGTATTTTTGTATAAAATTTGATTGAAATTTTCGAGCTCTGGTTTTGGCCTCCAAATTTTTAAAAGCGTCTCTATCGGAAACTTTTTGAACTTTGTAGGACTTTAGTCCTGCCTTACGTTTACTTTACGTACAAAAAAGTCCGAGCATTGGGCCAACCGAGCTGTTTTTCTGCCAGATGTGTTAGGAGCTGTCTTAAGGATGCTTTTAACTTTATATGCCTTACCGATGTTACGATAACCAGTCGTTGTTCCTGTTCCCGGCTTCCTTTCAATTGTTAGGTGTTCCAGATACATTTTTACCACTTTTAAAACTGTTTGGCGGCATACATTAGTCTCTTTGGCATGTTTGTCCATGTTTGGTTTTGTTGAAAATATTTAATTATTTTTGAACGCACTTTTCTTTCATCGTTCGTTGTGAAAAAAATTGCGAATTAAAACTCATGATGTAAATTAATATATTAACTGACATATTTTTAAAATGTAAATTGTCGAAAAAAAAATATGAGAAGCTTTAACCCAAAGTTATAGGCAAAAATGTGTGTTAACATTTTTATGATCTCCCTCCTTACATTTGTTTTCAACTTTAGTATAAGTAGATCATCATCAATGACTAACCCCCATCAAGGCAAATGACACTGATGATGGCATTGTAGTTAAATTGTAAATTCTTTATGAGAAACAACAGTACATGTGTTAGTTAAAATTCCAATTAGTAGCTATCGGGATATTGTGAGAAATGGCGCCTAAAATTTAACAGTGTCTAAAAGGAGCCTTGTGCATTAGAGAGTTAAAAGAAGTTATACAGATTTTAGAGACTTAAGCTGGAACTAGTTATACGTAACGTGACGAATCAGCTGATTCAATCTAAAATAATGATTAAAAAAGAAATAAACTGTCAGCTATGCTCTTTTAACTCATTAGATTTTCCATAAGGAGATACGTCACGTTACGTCCACGTATGGCTAATGGAGCCTTTACTGTCTCCAACTGTACCTCTTCAAGACTTCATTATTTAAATTGTTGTCTGATAGCCAATGCCAATTTTACAGATTTTGTTTTAAATAGGAAACTCTCAAAATTAATTTTTAATTTGTTGGGAAAACAGAACAGACAAACAAACTTATTGTACTATGCAAACATACATTTTTCAAGAGCTATAACAATGATTTAATGTATCTGATCACATATTCACACTGTTAAAACAAATCTGCATTCAACCATTACACATCAAAAAACAAAGGAAGAATAAATCAATGAAAGAAAGAAGGAGATAAAGAAAGAAATATAGAAGAAAACAGAGTAAGTAGTCAGGCCCATCCTTAAAATACATATACACACAGAGAAAAAATATGCCATTTTCCAACTGAAATTCGGTTACATCTATTAAAATAGGTTGGTACAACTGAATATTGGTTATAACAACAAAATTCGGTTTATACAACTGAATTTTAGTTGCAATCACCAACCGAATTTATTGGTTGTAGCAACAAAAATAGGCTTAGCAATTCGGTTGGCAATTTTTTTCTTGTGTGTAGGTTGTATAATCTTGCCGTAAAATCACAACAGAGCAATGTTTTTACAACCGTTGAAAAAAGGACGATGATAAGTAGAGTGTGATGTGAGATGTTGTTAACATGTGTCTGTGCGTGTGAATCAACCATATCAACCTGATTGATTGTATACACATATACACACATATAAACATATACCAAGTACCTACTCGTATGTGTTAGTTTTCATATTTATGTTTGTATTGATGTGTATTAAATTTTATATAGTACTTACCAATTACAGTTAAGTAGACTAACAACACTAAAGGCGGATGTGATGAAACTTGGCACTCATAAGGACCCTCGTCACGTTCGTTGGCGTATTGGATTAAAAGTTTCCAATCGTTTGGTTCTTCAAAATCTAACGAATATCTTGAATCACCGCTATATGTATGACGTCCAAATGTAATAAGTGCCAGTTCGTCGCCTTTTCGACGCATCCATGATACCTTATTGTTGTTGTTTATGTTTTTAGTCGTTATCATTGTTGTTGTTGATGATGAAGTAGCATGTAATAAGAACAACAAGAAAAAGAGGAAGAAATATAAATGAATAAATATAGAACAAAATTGAGCACATGATGAAATAATAGGAAAATACTGTTAAATTACTTAATATAAAATATTTCTCGGTTAGTACGTGCTTGTGCCGGCATAAACATCAAGTCAAACCATGATAACTCAAGTCAAATTAGATGGTAAAATTGTGGCTGTGTGTGCAAAATGAAACACCAGTGTAGGTGTTTGATTTTCTTGTATTTCTTTAAACTTTAATTTTTTCTAATATGGAGAGTATGTGTTGGCAGAAGCACGAGGGTTGTATGTTAAATGCTGCACCTGACTACGAATACTTAATATCTGGGTACATTTAATAAATTGATAAATGCTTTATTCGAACTAACATCTAAATTTAAACTCAGAAAGTTCTTTCCATAAGAAATAAACTTACAAGATCTCAATGGGGCAGAACTTCGATTGCGCTGAAATCTGGTAATATGATAGATAAAACAAACCTAAAAAAACAGCCAAATCTCATATCTAGTTGGACAATTGAAGTACAATAACTTCCAAATTCACTTCTTAAAATTTGTGTACACCATTCGAATAAATAACACCACTTTGTAACCTCGTGAACATGATATTGAATTACTTTAAATTACATGTGTACCGATCCACTTAAAATCACTCACTGATTCGGTTTAGCGCTGTGCACGGATATAATTTTCATTGGTACTTTTAATTAATCGATTTCAACAAATGGAATTCATTGATTTAATGAACAATTTTTATTTGAGTTATCAAAAATTCATTAATTTACTGAATTGTTTCACAATATATTTCCAATTACTATTTAAGTAATGCTATAATTTTATTCGGATTTTTTGATTTGCTAAGTACTGAAATAATCAAATTTAGATCAATCGGTCTAAATATCCAAACATTAGTTATATTTACATTCTGGTGAGTCCTGGTTCAGGGAGATGTCAAAAATGTGACAAAAACAAAACAAAAAATAAATACATATAAAAACACAAACTAAACACAAAAATAGTAAAAGTCACATAAAAGAAAAAAAAATAATTATTTTAACTTTGGCATTAAAAAATACAAAAATTGTTTTTTCGGACTTTCTATATTTTCATATATTTGCCCAGCAAAAAAGATATGCCGAATCAGTAGAAAAAGCACTGTAATTGATCATCTAGATGTACTTCTTTTTTAACATAAACACTAATGATTTTAACATTGAGTTGTCATAGGGGAGGAGTACTCCCACTTCAACATTTTTTCAGTACTTTTTGAACGAGTGCAAAAGAAGCTCTTTTTAACCAATTTAAAATTAAAGAAAAATTCTCCGCAAAAAAACTTATATTTTTTTTATTTTACAAAAGTTTTTTTATTGGCGCCACCGGGTATCGAACTTGCGACCTCAAGATTGCTAGTCTAGCGCTCTACCACTGAGCTATTCTTTGATATGACTGGCATAAAAACACCACTTTGTCAATGCGAGATATTGTGCTTTATTCTCTTCAATAAAATTACTTATTAAACAAGTGTAAAAGGTGCACTCTAATTCAATATTGGTTTCAGCACTATTTTCACAGGTGCATAAGAGCAATTTCTTATAATTTTTTTATATATTGTATATATATTTTTAAAAATTAAAAAATTAAAAAAATATTGATTTTAAACAAATTAATTATAAATATTTAAAAAAAAGTATTAAATAAAAAAAAAATTAAATAAAAAAATATTGGTTCCGCCGGGAATTGAACCCGCGACACTCTGTTTCGAAATGCCAAATGATACCAAAATCACTTTTGACGGTCACTTTTAGAGCAATTATTCGTTAGAAGCAATACTTAAATGATTTTTTGGATGTGGTTCAGAAGTATTTCTAAAAAAGCTGTAAAAATGTAATAACGGATACTTTGGAATCAATGAAGGAAGTTGTTTTTTGAAGCAGTTCAGAATGACTTCTAAAAAAGCGGTAAAAATACACTAACGGATATATATGAAGCAGTGAAAGAAGTAGTTTTTAAAGCATTACTTCCGATTTTTTTTGCTGGGTAGTTTTACCTCAAGTCCAAATTCTAACATGATATTGTCAAATTAGATTTTATTTGTTGTTTCAAAAAGGTTGACCATTTTCATGATAGGCAATACAATTGTTTCGTGGGCATCACGCCAACTCATCAGTTGTCTGCAATAAGAAAATGCAAGGTTGGTTACCGTTATCGTTATATTACCGTTATCGCTAAAATATCGTTTCAAATTGAATACCGTAAAATTTTCAGAAAAATTAAGACCGTATTTACTGAATTTAAGAAAAAATGTACTAATTTTAAGTTAATTGTTTTAACTTGTTTTTAAGAAAATTTTGTACTCGATTTAAGTTAAAATTTCCATGGAGCCAAATCATCCCCAAACTTCTTTAAATTTAATTGAAATGACCTAATATTTTTCGGTGTATCTAAATTTTTCAAATGTATATTTTAGTTAAAGTCGACTTTAGTTAAAATATTGGGTGGCAGTATGCCATGACTTGGTTTATTTTTGGAGCATTCTGATTGGTTAATTTATTTTCAACCAATAAAAATGTTTGGAAATATTAGTATTTTTGTAGGGTTTTCATACACAAAATGAACAAAACCGTATGAATAAAAATAAAGTCGACTTTAAATTAAAAATACTCTTTTATAGTACGGGCTAAAAGTTTTAAAAATTATTAAAATTTGGAAAAGAGATAATAAAATCGAAAAAAATAAATAAAAATTAATGTTTAAATTTCATTATCAAAAATTTTATATTTCACATATTTTATAAATTATTGCACTTTTTTAATTTCTGGTATTGTCAATATTATTCTTTTCTCATAATTTAGAATAATATTGACAATACCAGAAATTAAAAAAGTGCAATAATTTATGAAATATGTGAAATATAAAATGTTTAATTTTTATTCAACGAAAATTCCCGTATATTCGTGTGTGCTACTACGTCATCATGCCGCTGTTTATGCATTTAGTTTGTTCGGTTCGATAGTGATTGCATCTCCTGGCCTTATACCCTTCTAGGTAAAATTTTTAACGGGTTATCAAAAAACCTACGCATTTATGAAGCATGATCTTATGCGCGTTGAATAGTGTATAAGTAAACTTTTGAAGAACAAATCTTTATCTTCATCGTACGACTACATTCAACAATATACTGAGAGTCCTATGGTGCTGAAGTTTAATATTAGTTTAGAGTTGTTGTGTTGCGGCGTGGAAAACATAATTTATTTATAAATGCACAAAGGATTTATTAATTACAAATAAATTGTTTACCATTATACAGTTGTCTGTCAGAATTTCTTAATGACTGTGTTTTTTTTTTTTTGCTTCAATAGATATTTCCATGGAAATATTTATTTGGTACACGGAGAGAATTATCATCACTTCACTGGAACTCGTTCATTGAAACTTTTCATAAAATCTATAAAGCAGGTTTCGCCATATCTGATCAGATCTAATTAGATCGCAAATTTGTCCCCAATTTTGAGATCTAATTAGATCTGGCGCAATCAGATCTACTAAGATCCGTTCAGATCTGATCTTTTTTACACGGGAAGCAATTTCATTTATTATTATTTATTTTAGTTGGTTGTTGTCGTTGATGAGCTGGAGTGGATAAATAAAAAGTATTTACCAAATGCAAAAAGCGTAATAAAATTGTAGCATATTTTACGGATGTAAAAAATATATATAGTGAAAGAATTCATTAAATTAAAAAGTTTCATAAAATTTTATAATAAGCTTAATTCAGTTAATGAAATTCCTTATTACGTTTCGAAAAAATCAATAATAATAATTTATAAAAAAAATTCGTAGTCAAAAATTAATAACAAAAAATTAATTAAAAAAAAAAATAAAATTTTAAAAGATAATCCTCTCAGTATGGAAATTAAAGCACATCACTAAAACTCGGCCTTATCTTCTATATATAAAAGAATAACGTGACTGACTGACTGACTGACTCAACATCGCCCAGCCCAAACCGCTGAAGCTAGGAAGTTGAAATTTGGTATGTAGGTTCCTCTTTCGGGGTAGACGTCCGCTAAGACGGGATTTTTGGAAATTCCTACCGGAACGGGCAAAAAGGGGGAAAGTGTCCCCCTTGACGGCCTGCCAAAACCCCTTTGGCTAGAAAGCTGAAATTTAAGATATGTGTTCCTTGGAGTAGGAGCTAACTTTTCTGGAAAGTACTTTCTAGAATTTTGGACAGGGACGTTGTAAAAATGGGGGTTAAAAAGGGGAAAAATGCCCCCCTTGACGGCCTGCCCAAACCGCTGGAGGTAGGAAGTTGAAATTTCGTATAAAGGTTCCTCCACTATCGTAGACATCCACTAAGACGGGAGTTTTGGAAATTTTTACAGGGACGGGCAAAAAGGGGAAAAAGTCTCCTCCTTGACGGCCTGCTCAAACTGCTGGAGCTATGAAGTTGAAATTTGGTATGTAGGTTCCTCGACCGGTGTAGACGTCCGTTGAGACGGCATTTTTGGAAATTCTTATCGGGAGGGGCAAAAAGGGGACAAAAAAAGTACCTTTTTCCAAAAAAGTACCTTTTCCCAAAAAAGTACCTTTTCCCAAAAAAGTACCTTTTTCCCAAAAAAGTACCTTTTTCCAAAAAAAGTACCTTTTTCCAAAAAAAGTACCTTTTTCCAAAAAAAGTACCTTTTTCCGAAAAAAGTACCTTTTTCCAAAAAAAAGTACCTTTTTCCAAAAAAAGTACCTTATTCCAAAAAAAAGTACCTTTTTCCAAAAAAAGTACCTTTTTCCAAAAAAAGTACCTTTTTCCAAAAAAAGTACCCTTTTCCAAAAAAAAGTACCTTATTCCAAAAAAAAGTACCTTTTTCCAAAAAAAGTACCTTTTTCCAAAAAAAGTACCTTTTTCCAAAAAAAGTACCCTTTTCCGATAAAAAGTACCTTATTCCAAAAAACAGTACCTTTTTCCAAAAAAAGTACCTTTTTCCAAAAAAAGTACCTTTTTCCAAAAAAAGTACCTTTTTCCAAAAAAGTACCTTTTTCCAAAAAAAGTACCCTTTTCCAAAAAAAAGTACCTTTTTCCAAAAAAAGTACCTTTTTCCAAAAAAAGTACCTTTTTCCAAAAAAAGTACCTTTTTCCAAAAAAAGTACCTTTTTCCGAAAAAAGTACCTTTTTCCAAAAAAAGTACCTTTTTCCAAAAAAAGTACCTTTTTCCAAAAAAAGTACCCTTTTCCAAAAAAAAGTACCGTACCTTTTCCCAAAAAAAGTACCTTTTTCCCAAAAAAAGTACCTTTTTCCAAAAAAAGTACCTTTTTCAAAAAAAAGTACCTTTTTCCAAAAAAAGTACCTTTTTCCAAAAAAAGTACCTTTTTCCAAAAAAAGTACCTTTTTCCAAAAAGTACCTTTTTCCAAAAAAGTACCTTTTTCCAAAAAAACTACCTTTTTCCAAAAAAAGTACCTTTTTCCAAAAAAAGTACCTTTTTCCAAAAAAAGTACCCTTTTCCAAAAAAAAGTACCTTTTTCCAAAAAAAGTTCCTTTTTCCAAAAAAAGTACCTTTTTCCAAAAAAAGTACCTTTTTCCAAAAAAAGTACCTTTTTCCAAAAAAAGTACCTTTTTCCAAAAAAAGTATCTTTTTCCAAAAAAAGTATCTTTTTCCAAAAAAAGTACCTTTTTCCAAAAAAAAGTACCTTTTTCCAAAAAAAATTCCTTTTTCCAAAAAAAGTACCTTTTTCCAAAAAAGTACCTTTTTTAAAAAAAGTACCTTTTCCCAAAAAACATACATTTTTCCAAAAACATAACTTTTTCAAAAAAAGTACCTTTTCCAAAAAAAAGTACCTTTTCCCAAAAAAAGTACCTTTTTCTAAAAAAATGTTCCTTTTCCCAAAAAACATACATTTTTTCAAAAAAATACCTATTTTCAAAAAAAATACCTTTTCCAAAAAAAAGTACCTTTTCCCAAAAAAAAGAACCTTTTTCTAAAAAAATTTTCCTTTTCCAAAAGAAGTACCTTTTCCAAAAAAAATACCTTTTTCCAAAAAACATACATTTTTCCAAAAAAAACACCTTTAAAAAAAAAATACCTTTTCCAAAAAAAGTACAAATAAAGTACTTTGTAAAAACAAAGTATATTTTTCCAAAAAATTTCGTTTTTCCAAAAAGTACCATTTAAAATAATATATAATTTCAAATAAACTACTTTTTTTCCTCCCCCCACGGATATCTCCACTAAACAAGGTTTCTTGATATTCGGCATAGACGTGCGCTAAGACGGGATTTTTGGAAATTCATAGCGGAACGGGTAAAAAGGGGAAAAGTCTCCCCATAAACAGTCTCACAAATTGGAAAAGTGCCTGCCAAAACCACTGGAGGTAAGAAGTTGAAATTTGGTATAAAGGTTCCTCCACTGTAGTAGACATCGACTAAGTTTGTATTTTTGGAATTCCCTACAGGATATCCCAAAAGGAAAGTCGGTATGTGAGTTCCTGCTTCTGTGTAGGCGTCGCTTAGACGGAATTTTTGAAATTCCTATCGGGAGGGGAAATAAGGTAAAAGTCTCCTCCTGACGGCTTGCCCAATCCCTTTTGGCCAACCTAAAATTTTAAATATGTATTCCTTGGAGTAGGACTAACTCACCGGCAACGTAATTTTTCTATTTTGGAACAGGAACATAATAAAAATGGTGGTTGAAAGGGAAAAATGTCCCCACTAACGGCCTGCCCAAACCGCTAAGGCAATGCAGTTGAAATTTGATATGAATGTTCCTCATCCATCGCAGATAGCCGCGAAGATGGAATTTTTGTAAATTCCTAAAGGGAGGGGCAAAAAGAAGAAAAGCCTCACCTTGGGGGCCGGTAAAAACCCCTTCGGCTAGAAACCTGAAGCTTAAAATGTGGGTCCCTGGAGTGAGGGCTAACTTATTAGAAAGATACTTTTTTGAATTTTGGAGAGGGTCGTTATAAAATGGGGGCTCAAAAAGGGAAAGTTGCCCCTTAACGACCTGTCCAAACTGCTGGAACTAGGAAGCTGAAATTCGGTACTTAAGTTCCTCTCAGCCTGCTCAAACTGCTGGAACTAGGAAGCTGGAATTCCCTGTCGATGGATTTTCGGAAATTCCTACCGAGAGGGGCACAAATAGTAAAAGTTGGCTAGAAACCTGAAATGTAAAACATATGTTACTTGGAGTATGTGCTCACTTACCGAGAAGGTGCTTTTTGGACAGGGACATTGCAAAAATGGGGATTAATGAAGAGAAAAGTGACGCTTAAAGGCCTGCCCAAACCGCTGGAGGTAGGAAGTTGAAATTTGGTATTAAAGTTCCTCCTCTATTGTAGACATCCGCTAAGATGAGATTTTTGGAAATTTCTACAGGTAGGGTCAAAAACAGGAAAAGTCTCCCCCTTAACGGCCTGGCCAAACTGCTGGAACAAGGGATCTTAAATTGGGTTCCTTCTCCAACGTTGACGTCCCCTAAGATGGTATTTTTGGAAATTCATACCGGGAGGTGTAAAAAGGGAAAAAACTTCCCCCTTGACGGCCTGGCCAAACTGCTGGATATAGGGACCTAAAATTATGTATGTAGTAGGTTCCTCCTCCAACGCAGACGTCCCCTAAGACAGAATTTTTGGAAATTCCTACCGGTAGGGGTAAAAACGGAATAATTCTCCCCCTTGATGGCCTAACCGAACCCTTCGGCTAGAAACCTGTAATATATAATATGTTTTCCTTGGAGTATGGGCTAACTTATCGACAAGGCATTTCTAGGACTTTGGACAGGAACGTGGTAAAAATGGTGGTTCAAAAGGGGAAAATTGCCCCCCCCCCCTTAACGTCTGCGTCTTTAGCTAGAAACCTAAAACTTAAAGAACAAGTGTATATGAAACACTAAAATTAAGAAACTAAATAGGAAACGAGTGGGATTGAAACACTACACAAGTGGAATGAAATGGATATAAACGTTGAACGAGTGGAATTGAAATTATAGACAATGCAAATGGATTGGAAGAGGGAATTACCTGTTCAAACACTATCAACGGAATATGAACCTTATGTAGCATTGAAACATACTCTCGAAAAAGTTAAACAAATTTTCTAAAAGAGAAAAAACCTTAGAAAAGGAATGGAACTTATATATTCCGATATTTAAACTTCATGTAACGAAGCACAGGTGGAAGAAACCGACGCAGTAAATTTTCCAATTGAATTTGTGAATTTACTTGAATTGCCAGGTCTACCTTTACATAAACTGGAATTAAAAAAAACTTTAAGACACGCTAACAACGTAGCTTTGCCCGCAATTTTTAATATTATAAAATGCTTTCCAACCCTGCTTTACGTTATTTATTTTCATTCAAAACACAAATGAACAAAACTACTTACGGGTCTATCTACCTAAGTTCGCACTTTACCAAATTATCTTAACATACACACGTATATTGCAATTTATTATGGATTCATTACTAACAATCAATCCACTTTCATGAGAAAAAGTGATCAAATATTTATTTATTTTAAACCCATTGTTGTGCAGAATTATTTATTTGTGAAGGCTGGGTGAAGGCTTTTATTATAAAAACTGTACTTTAAATAAAAAGCGAATTTAAAAAAAATTGTCGGGGGGAGGGGCGCCCCCCTCTAAACCTTAAGGCACGCCAACAACGTAGCGGGCTGCGACAGCTATCTTTAATATTATAAATCGCTTGCCAACCCTGCTTTACGTTTTTTATTTTCATTTAAAACACAAATGAATAAAACTACTTACGGGTCTATCTACCTAAGTTCGCACTTTACCAAAATATCTTGACATACACACGTATATTGCAAATTATTATGGATTCATTACTAACAAACCACTTTCATGAGAAAAAGTGATCAAATATTTATTTATTTTAAACCCATTGTTGTGCAGAATTATTTATTTGTGGTGGCTGGGTGAGGGCTTTAAATAAAAAAACTTTAAATAAAAAACGAATTTAATAAAAATTGTGGGGGGCGCAGCTTCCAGGGGGGAGGGCGAAGCCCCCCCCCCCTTTAACCTTTAAGGCACGCTAACAACGTAGCGGGCTGCGCCCGCTAGTGGTTACATAAAACTATTGTTTTTGAGAATTAAATGTTTAATATATGCAAAATTCTAATTGTATGAAAATTTTTAAAAATTAATAAAATTACCATATTTTATGAAAAAATTAAAAAAAGTAAAAACTATTGAACAATTTCATATATATAAAGAACATTTTCGTTAAATTTATGAAGTAGATCTTCATAATATGAAATTCAATGAATTTTTTTAATGAAATTATGATATTTTATGAAAGAAAAGTTATGAAAAATTTCATAATATTAATAAAATATTATATACATAATGAAATTCTTCAGTGATTCTACGAAAAAAATTCTATGAAATTATATTATTAATATCATCAAGGATACTTCTTTTAGTGTATGTTCAAGTAAATGTAGACAATATTTAATTGCAGGGGCTACCAATTAGGGTTTAATTATGTTGTTCTTTTTTGAGCTAGAAATAATTGATATTAATTTAAAGTTTAGCTTCTGGCTGTTGGGTCTCAAACACAACATATTTTTTAACATTAACAGTCAGTCTTTTGCTTTGTGTTATATGAGTTAAAAAAATTTTAGTTTTCATAAATGTTACACCTAGAAAACAGTCCCAGTTTGGCCACCGAATTTGTAAATTATACTTTTGGTCGTGAAAGCCAATATTCAGTTGTATAATTCAATTTTATAGTCCACATAAATATTATTATGTTACTCTAGATTTTATTGAAATTAAAAAATTTTTTTTGAATTTTCTGATGTTGAACCCGGCCATTCAGATTCACAGTTAATACTCTTACCCATTGCACCACAACTACTTTTAATTTCCTTTGTCATATTGGCTCTTTAAACATATGAATATTTTATTTTAATTAAAAACAATACCTTCTAAATTTTTTTCTTTTCCAGGATTTGAACTCGGAAATCTGGCGTATTAGGCTACCTCTATACCCACTACACTACAAACACTTATTAATTTTAATGTCTGATTTTCAATTTATATGTTTTGTTAGGAAAACAAATACAGTATAAAAATCGTTCACCAATGCCAATAACACTCTGCTAGTTGAAAAATCCAACAAGCGGGGCACCCGGTGGGTTAACCTAATTCGAGTACGCTGCATCCAGTGGTGCTAGCCGTTTTTCAAGATTACCTCTTCAAAAAAAGATATTTGTGTTTTAAAATTCTGGATCTAAGGACCCAAAAAATGCATAGTAAAATTCTGGATTGTATCGTATCTTTTCGTTTCATACATACTTATGCGTATTTAAATTAGAAATTATACAACAACAAAATGTAAGTGTCTGTGGTGCAATGGGTAGACACACAGCCTGATAGTCTTAACAACCTGAGTTCAAACCTCAGACAAGGAATTATATATATTTTTTTAATAATTTTTTTATTGATTCAAATGGCCTTGCAACTCTCTCATTATATTTTTTATTTGAAAAAATATTATGCGGCTTGGAACAGGAACGAACTCCGACTGGTTAATCAGGGATGGAAAAGCCTCACTTAATCGGGCTCTTATACCAAAAAATGTTAGATCGCTCTTACATATTTAAAAATGTAAGTAACTAAAAAATAGCTTCCTCTTTGGCTCGTTAAAAAAAATTAAAATTAAATATTTAGATATTAGCAAATATTAGCATAAATTGCGAAAAAAAACATTTGCAAAAAGCGAAATTTTTGCAACAATTTATTCGTTTGCAGAATGTCGATCGCTGATTAACTCTTTTAATTCATTTTCTGTACCATAAAGAATTTTTCGAATTCCGCCGTTATTTTGCAACTTTTTTAGTGCGGTTTTTTTAAATATATAAACTAGGGATTAAATTTTTGTACCATAAATTCTTTTTTCAAATTCCGCTATTATTTTGCAATTCTTTACGTGCGTTTTTTTTAATTTATAATCTAGGGGCTATAATAAACATTTCATACAACAAAGTTTGGTGGCTAGTTGCAAAAAAAATCGCAAAAAATAAAATTTGGAAAAAGGAAAATTTTTGCAATGTTTGCAGATTCTAAATCGCTGATTACGTTTCCTAGTTAATTTGTTGTACCAAAAAGTCTTTTTTCGCGTTCCGCTTTTATTTTGCAATTTTTTAAGTACGTTTCTTTTTAATTTATAATCTACGGACTATAATACACATTTCATACAACAAAGTTTGGTGGCTAGTTGCAAAAAATATCGCGAAAAATAAAATTTGCAAAAAGGAAAAATTTTTTCATCAATATATTTGTTTGCAGAATGTAAATCGCTGATTAAGTTTTTTAATTAATTTTTTGTACCATAAAGCCTTTTTTCGCTTTCTGGGATTATTTTGCGATTTTTTAAGTGTGGTTTTTTTAAATTTATAATCTAGGGTATAGTACCAATTTTATACACAAAAGTTTGGTGCTTAGTTTGCAAAACAAAAATAAATAAATAAATCGCGAAAAAAATATTTGCAAAAAGGAAAATTTTTGCGTCAATATATTCATTTGCAGATTGTTAATCGCTGATTGAGTTTTTTAAATTATTTTTTCTACCACAAAGTCTCTTTTCGCGTTCCTATATTATTTTGCAATTTTTTAAGTGCGGTTTTTTAAATTTATAATCTACGGAATATAATGCCCATTTCATAAAACAAAGTTTGGTGGTTAGTTGCAAAAAAAGAAAATTTTGACATCGTTTGCAGAATGTAAATCTTTTAATTAATTTTTTGAACCCCAAAGCTTTTTTTCTAATTCCGATATTATTTTGCAATTTTTTACGTATGATTTTTTAAAATTCATAATCTAGGGCTATAATACTGTTGGAATAGTATAATTTCATAGTATAGTTCCATTCTTGATTTTTATAACTAAATTATTATTTTCCATCCCTGGTTACAATCGATGTTTTGAGTCATACAAAGAGCGCACATAATGACCCTGCAAACATTTAAAAGATACATTCCAAGAAGATATTAAAGCGATATCTTCTGTTTGTCATTTGAATGAACATAATCAAGTAGTATTTACTTTGAAATTGTCTTCCTTTTATCACTTTAATTTTATCATTTGTCATAACTTTTTATGACAATATTGCAGCAATATCACCTTTGTATCATTTGGAAGATAAAGCAAATTTGATTGAAATCTTTTATCAATTTGGAAAAAATTAAAACTAAATTTGTACAAAAACCATCAAAAGATATATAGGAAATAATCGCGGGAAAATCGGCTAAGATGAATTCAACATAATTTATAAGTTGGTCAATGGATTATGTATGCAGATATTGTTTTTCAGGCTTAAATTTAATAATGAAAAAATTAAATTGTTTTTTTATTGCACTGGGAGTTTATTTAGCGATATCCCTTTTATCTTCCATATGAGTTATTGCTTTCATATTGCCTGCAAGTATTGTTTTAGTGTAACAGTTGTTTCCGACGGAGGAAACTTCCGGAATACGAAATTGATATTGCCGGCAATAAATGTTTTCTTCCTGGCGATATGTTCGGAGAATCTTCTCCGTATTGCCATGTTTGCTGGGTGAAAATGGTTTGAGTATGTTCCTGTTCCAAGGCACATAATAGAACAAATGCTTTCTCAGTGATAGAGAGTCCCCCAATCTTTTTTTATTTTTATACTCTTTGTTGAAAGGCACAATTGATATTCTGTTGTTGATATAATTTTATTCATAAACAAAATATTAAAATTTTCAACTTAAAAAAATTTAAATTTAAAATTTTACTAGAAAATTTTAAATCGAGTTTAGGCTAGAGTAAAAGCAATGGGCTAAAAAGCAGAAGGTCGCCGGATCTATCCCAGTTCGCGACATAAAAAATTTTAAATTTCTAAATAAATTTTGTGGAACGTTCTATATAGAATTTATAATCCACAAACAATAAAGTAATCAGTTAATACAACAAAAATTCAAAAATTGGAAGTAAATTTCGGTATTTACAACAGTAATAAAAATTAATAAAAGTGATTGTACCTGGAACTACAAAAATTCGGTTGGAACTACGAATCTATGTTTGCGCTAAAAAACTCAATGGCGCACCCAGAAAACAGATTCGTGCTTACAACCGAATTTATTGCCAATCGAATTCTTCGGTTGTGACTACAGAATTTTTCAATCGTGTCTACCGAAATATTGTTGAGGCAATAGAAATTCTGTTGGCATTATCAAATGACTATTTACTCTATTGATATTCAGTTACCACAACTGAAAAATTCGGTCACAGCATTCGAACCAATCGATTGGCAACAAATTCGGCTGTGAGCACGAATCTGTTTTCTCTGTGCGTATAAATAAACTTTAAAATGTTAAAAATGATTTATGGTATTGAAATCTACGGAGGTTAAGCTTTCATTTGAGTACAATAGTGTCCTTTTTATTCGAGGATTTCTCCAGGATTAAAAAATTCAGATTTTTTAGGTCATAATCATAATTTTTACAATGTTAGTCATAATTTTTACAATGTTACATTTTACAAAAAAATTGGAAGTAATGCTTTACAAACTACTTCTTTCACTACTTCCCAAGTATCGGTTAGTGTATTTTTACTGTTTTTTTATAAGTTATTCTGAACAACTTCAAAAAATCACTTCTTTCATTGCTTTCAAAGTATCCGTTAGTATATTTTTACAGCTTTACTTCTGAACTACAGCCATAAAATCATTTAAGTATTGCTTCTAAAGAAATTTTGATTTTGGTATCATTTGGTATTTCCAAACAGAGGGTCGCGGTTTCGATTCCCGGCGGGATCAATATTTTTTTATTTTTTTTTTTAATTTTTTATATTTTTTTTTTTAATTTTTTATATTTTTTTTTATAATATGTAAATTAATTTGTTTAAATTCATTATTTTTAATTTTTCAATTTTTAAAAATATGTATATCAAAAAAAAAAAAATGATGAGAAATTACAATATTGAATTGGAGTACACCTTTTACACTTGTTAAATATGTACTTTTATTGAAGAGAATAACGAACAACATCTCGCAATGACATAGTAGTGTTTTTATGCCAGTCTACTTTCATATCAAAGAATAGCTCAGCGGTGGTGCGCTAGACTAGCAATCGGAAGCTCTTTTTCACCAATCAAAAGTTAAAAAATTCTTCCTAACAAAAATATTTTTTTTTATTTTACAAAAGCTTTTTATTGCCGCCACCGGGTATCGAACTTAAGGTCGCAAGAGCTTCCTTTGCACTCGTTCAAAAAGTACTGAAAAAATGTTGAAGGGGGTACTTCTCTCCTATGACAACTCAATTTTAAAATCATTAGTGTTTATGTTGAAAAAGAAGTATGTAGATCTAGATCATTAATTTTAGTGCTTTTTCTACTACTTCGTCATATTTTTTTTTGGGTATTTATAATAAAAACGGCTGGGATTTTTATGCATTTATAATCGTGTTTATACAATATATATTAAAACGAGTAAAAAGGTTAAAGTCGGGCATGCCGACTATACAGTACCCTACACCAGTCTGGTGTATTGTTTGGATTCGAAATTCGAATGGGTTAAAATGGGGCTTGTGTCAAAATTTTCTATAATGTGAGTCAGCGCACCAAATTTCATTAAAATATCTTAATATTTGCGACCTGCAGTTTGTAACCAAGCCAATTTTGGGGGGACCCTTATATGGGTACTAGGTCTAAACATGGACCGGTGTTAACCAAAATCAATAGGCTTCGTCTTTGGGTTGATATAGGTCGGTGTACCAAATTTGATCAAAATATCTTAATATTTGCGACCTGCAGTTTGTAACCAATCCAATTTTGGGGCGACCCTTATATGGGCACTAGTTCTAAACATGGACCGATGTTCACCAAAATCAATAGGCTTCGTCCTTGGGCCAACATAGGTCTATGTACCAAATTTCATCAAAATATCTTAATATTTGCGACCTGCAGCGTATAAACAGTATAATTTTGGTAGGACCCTTATATGGGCACTAGGTCTAAACATGGACCGATGTTCACCAAAATCAATAGGCTGCGTTCTTGGGCCAATGTAGGTCTGTGTACCAAATTTCATCAAAATATCTTAATATTTACGACCTGCAGCGTATAAACATTATAATTTTGGTAGGACCCTTATATTGGCACTAGGTCTAAACATGGACCGATGTTCACCAAAATCAATAGGCTGCGTTATTGGGCTAATATAGGTCTGTGTACCAAATTTCGTCAAAATAGCTTAATATTTACGACCTGCAGCGTATAAACAATATAATTTTGGTAGAACCCTTATATGGGCACTAGGTCTAAACATGGACCGATATTCACCAAAATCAAACTTGTTCGTCCTTGGGCCAACATAGGTCTGCGTACCAAATTTCATCAAAATATCTTAATATTTGCGACCTGTAGAGTGCGCACAAGATTGCATGGACAGACAGACAGACGGACGGACGGACAGACGGACATCGTTAAATCGAAATAAAAAAAAATTCTGAGCCGACCGGTATACTATAAGGTGGGTCTACGACCAATATTTTTTGGTGTTACAAACATCAGCACAAACTTATAATACCCTGACCACATAGTGGTGTAGGGTATAATGACCACATAGTGGTGTAGGGTATAAATATATATTAAGAATATGCATTTAAAACTAAAGAAATATGCATATATTGTTGGTTTCTTTCAAAAAAAAAAAAAATCAGTCTTATTAATTTACAAATATAGATAAAATGGTTCTATAAAACTTAATTTATAACTTTATTTATATAAATAAACATGTTTTTTTAATTTTTAAATGTAAAACTTTGACGATTTGGTCTTAAAAAGTTTTAATACATTAAAAATGATCGTTTCACTTCCACGGAAGTTATTGGTGCATATTTTAAATCTGCTAATTCCTTTGTGGAGTATTAGTTTTCGATTTTACTTTCTTTGCTGGTATTTATACTAAAAACACTAGATATTTGCTTAATTTTTTTAAAACCATCGTTTTTTGTAAAACGTTTTCTAGTTTAACTTTAATTGTCTCACTTACTTTTCCTTCTGACGCGCAAATTTTCTTCACGGCATCATCAACTTATTTCAAATGCAATCAAAAATGCCATGAAATTAACAAATTTAATAAAAGTACATTAAGTAAAGACAACAAGAAAGAAAAATACAAAATATATATCAAATGGGGTTTTGGAAAAATATGCAAAAATGTGCGGAAATAATCTTAATATGCATTAAAATATGTAAAAATATCAAGGTTGGCAACCGATACCTTTATAATACCGTTACCCGTTTCAAAACCCTTTCAAAAAGTATACACTAAACATCCAAAAATAAACTCTTAGAACCAAACAATGTACTTTAAATTTATCGATTTTTAAAAATCATATTTATTACTCGGGAGCGTTGGGTTAAAAATTAAATTCTATATAAATGTCTAAAGTAGATGACAATTTTTTTTAAATTCTTATTTTTCTTTATTTTTCATTAAATCTTATTTTTAGTTTTTAAAAAAATATGCAAAAATATAAAATTACTAAAAAATATGCAATAAAAATCATAAAATATGTAAAGAATATGCACTTAAATGCAAAATATGCATTTATAACAAAATATGCAACAGCAAATCGATGCCATTTTGTTGCAAATTCTTTGATTCGGAAAATTATTTGCATTTCCATGAAAGTCGCTAACCTGTTGATAACCGATACCAATATCAATACCAAAACTCTTAATGTAAGAAAATCCAAAACCTTTTCCCAAATATAAACTTTGAAAGTCACAATAATTTCGCAACAGCATGAAGAGTGAATAAAATCTGATGTTTTTTAAAAAAAACGAGTAAAAAAGTTAAGGTCGGGCATGCCGACTATACAATACCCTACACCAGTCTGGTTAAAGGCCAACTAAAGTTTGGATCCGAAATTCGAATGGGTTAAAATGGGACTTGTGTCAAAATTTTCTATAAAATAATAAAAGGGCGCTGTGGTGTAATGGTTAAAGCGTTGGACTGTTACACGTGAGATTGCGCGTTCGAGCCCCGTACCAAGGCAACATCAATTTATGAAAAATAGTAATACATATGTATGTATGAGTCTTTCTATCCCTCATACATATCGCAGCGTCCTCCTTCGGTGTTCCCATAGCACTTAACCCCACCGAAGTAAAATAATATAACAGGGCTATGAACTAAAAAGCTTCAACAAAGTTCGCCAACTTACCATCAGATGGCGCGCAACAACTGTTCTAAAATTCAACATCTCGCGCAATTACAGTGTTGCCATATTTGAAGCCCTTTATCTTTCACCACCTTTCACTTCTAATCTATCCCCTTTCCAAAGGAAGCAACACATTAATTAATAGGAAGAATTTCCTGAGTGTTGCTTCTCTTTAAAAAAAAAAAAAAAAAAAAAAAAAAAGAGAAAATCGTAAATAGAGCCCATATGGGCGATAAGTCCAAATATGGACCGATCTTGTCTAGAATCTATAAGCTTTGTAGAATCTATAATATTTGCGACCTGCAGCGTGTAACCAAGCCAATTTTGGAGGGACCCTAATATGGGCACTAGGTCAAACATTGTCGGTCTACAAAATTTCATCAAAATATCTTAATATTTGCGACCAGTAGAGTGCGCACAAGAATGCATGGACAGACAGACGGACGGACATAGTTAAATCGAAATAAAACGTGATTCTGAGTCGATCGCTATACTATAAGGTGGGTCTAGATCCAATATTTTTTGGTGTTACAAACATCAGCACAGACTTATTATATCCTGACCACGTAGTGGTGTAGGGTATAAAAATTCTGTAATCGTACAGTAAAATATTTTTTTGTTCGGTTTAAATCTAAATTTAATTAAATTTGTTAATGCAATATCACATATATAAAAATTCTGGACCTTTTTATTTCCAAATTGGCTTTGATATTTAAAATGGGACTTCGTCTTATATTTAAATTGTTTTTAAAAAACCTTAAAAAATTTTGAAATTTGGCTTTGAGTGACTATATTTAGAAAAGTTATTGGGATATTGATACACACTTAAGTTTGAACGAGTAAAAAGGTTAAAGTCGGGCATGCCGACTATAGAATACCCTACACCAGTCTGGTGTATTGTTTGGATCCGAAATTCGAATGGGTTAAAATGGGGCTTGTGTCAAAATTTTCTATAATGTGAGTCAGCGCACCAAATTTCATTAAAATATCTTAATATTTGCGACCTGCAGTTTGTAACCAAGCCAATTTTGGGAGGACCCTTATATGGGCACTAGTTCTAAACATGGACCGATGTTCACCAAAATCAATAGGCTTCGTCGTTGGGCCTACATAGGTCTATGTACCAACTTAATCAAAATATCTTAATATTTGCGACCTGCAGCGTATAAACAATATAATTTTGGTGGGACCCTTATATGGGCACTAGATCTAAACATGGACCGATGTTCACCAAAATCAATAGGCTGCGTTATTGGGCCAATATAGGTCTGTGTACCAAATTTCATCAAAATATCTTAATATTTGCGACCTGCAGCGTATAAACAGTATAATTTTGGTAGGACCCTTATATGGGCACTAGGTCTAAACATGGACCGATGTTCACCAAAATCAAACTTGTTCGTCCTTGGGCCAACATAGGTGCGTACCAAATTTCATCAAAATATCTTAATATTTGCGACCTGTAGAGTGCGCACAAGATTGCATGGACAGACAGACAGACGGACGGACGGACAGACGGACATCGTTAAATCGAAATAAAAACAAATTCTGAACCGATCGGTATACTATAAGGTGGGTCTACGACCAATATTTTTTGGTGTTACAAACATCAGCACAAACTTATAATACCCTGACCACATAGTGGTGTAGGGTATAAAAATAGGGCACGGAATTAAGCCTAAACTGTCTAAAGCGTTTTCTTTCAGAAATGATCTCTTGAAGGCATGTCCCTATTCGGATTTCATTCTTGCCTAAGAAAATCGTCAGAGTACGACTTTTTCAGAATTTCTAGAAATATTTGTTAACTTAAATTACAAACTCAATGAGAATTTCTTGTTCTCGTCTAGAAGCGTTGTTAAACATTTAAAATATCAAAGAAAAAACAAAAATATCAACAAAAAATTTACCACAATTTGCTTTGTCATCTTCCAATACACTACTCTGTTGCTTTGACAGATCTAGCAGTGTAGTGACATCCATTCATATATAAATAACAATAGAAAATAATAAGTTTTCTAAAGTGTCAGTTACTTTTAAATTTGTACAATCACTTGCATACTAGTTTTTTTAAATTTATTTTTATCGAGTAGTATATTGGAAAATGACAAAGCAAATTGTGTTACATTTTTTGTTGTTGTTTTTTTCTTCTTTGATATTTTAAATGTTTAATAACGCTTCTAGACGAGAACAAGAATTTCTCAATGAGTTTGTAATTTAACTTAACAAATATTTCTAGAAATTATACAAACGTCGTCCCCTGACGATTTTCTTAGGCATGAATGAAATCCATATAGGGGAATGACTTCAACAGATCATTTTTCACAATTTGTCAAATAAGTTTTAGGATTTTAGCACATTTAGGTGGCTATTCCTACGAAAAGTCTGTGACTCTTAGTTAAGACTGAATTCCCCATGTATTTGTTGTTGCAAAGTCTTAATAAATTATATTTATGCAAATTTTTGTTTAAAACTTCAAAAAAATTAAGACCTGGTATCGATACAATCATAACATTGACAAATAAAATTTGAATTTTTTGAATTTTATTGTAGTTTTGTATGAAAAGTTATGACTCTCAGTCTTAAAAATAGGCTGAAGACGGTCACAATGAGTCACAAGTAGGAATAGGCACCTTAATTCCATTAATGCATTTTCCGATAAAAATAAATTTAAAAAATTAAGTTTTTATTGAAAAAATCGGCTGAAAAATTGAAAATTTTAAATCGCGAATTTGAACAAACTGGCTGCAGATTCGAAATAAGCACCTAAAACCACTGCAAAGTTGAGCAACTTATAAATATTGTCATATATTGTAGAGCTTTGTAATCGTTTGTTCTAAAAAAAATTAAAATTACGTTAAATTACTCAGTTGTTGCGTTAACCGTATTTTGTAAACTACACGAAAGTTTCGTGTATTTACGAAAGAATTTTTTTTGTAAAATTTAACATGTATTTTTTCATATAAATGTACTCACAAAATTCTCAGTGAATAACTAAGTGGGCTAAAATGGGTTAATAGGTGGTTAATTACACTGTGTTAGTTGAAAAATCTGAAAAGCGGGGCACCCGGTGGGTAAACATATATTGCGTACGCAGAATCCAGTATTGCTATCCGTTTTTCTAGGTTAGTTCTTAAAAAAAGATATTTGTGTTTCAAAATTGTGGTTGCAAGAACCCTAAAAAATTAGGATTTTCTAACTTTTCGACCCCTTACATTTATCCAGGTTGTTTGTTATTCCTCCAATCAGCGTTGGGTCAAAAATGATCAAAATCCGTGCAGCGTTTCGATAGTTGTGAGAGAAAATGTGAGGACACTTCGAAATTTTGTATACAAAATAGTATATTTTATTGCTTTGTTAAGGAGGGTATCGACTACGGAAAACAAATGTAGAAAACTAGGAGATCTAAATTTTATTCATACACGGTTTGTAGAAATTTTGCTGTTTTCTTGGCGTAAAATTAATTTTATACTTTAATCCTTAAGGCCGCTAAAAAGCGGTCTTCGCCTTGATACTCCGCCGGATAAGGAAATAAATCTCTTGGCCTGCATTTGGCCAGAAGAAGTTTCTCAATGCCTAGCAAACTCAGTCCCTCTCAACAACCTGAGAGGGACTGGTTGGCTAAACAATCAGCCCTTTCGTTACCCTCGTGCCCCTCATGACCAGGAATCTACCCTAGTGTATGGGAGTTGTTTCTACCGAGATCGTTGAGAATATCTATGCACAGCCTAGATGCGGGATCTAATCGTGCCCTCTGCAGGCATTCTATCATACATAAATAAATGGTGAAAATTTCCGCCTGAAAGATGGAGGGGTATTTGCCCATTGGAAGAGCACGTTGGAACTCTGGTCCAAAGGCTCCTACCCCCATGTCACCATTAACAAAATTTTTTATTTTTTAAATAACTACCAAAAATAACTGTTTACTGTATAATTACTGTTTTGGTAGTTGTTTATTATGATATTAAAAAAAAATAACTGATTTAAAAAACTGTTACGAAATTAAAGTACTTTGCGTTAGTTGTTTTTTTAGATAACTGTAATAAAAGTTGTTTTGCATTTTTCTATAGAAAAATAACTGTAATTTCTGTTAAAAACAACAACTACTGATTACTACACAAACAACTGTCATGTAGTACCCGTAAAATTTTTTTGAGTGTAGCAATAGGTCGCCGGTATCATCAGGATATCCAGTGTAGGAACCGTTCGTGTGATCCTATGAGGGTAGGAATGGTTTAACGGAATGATATATGGATATTTTTACACAAAAGTTATGAATGATATATGAATATTTCTAAAACCTAAATTAAAGTTTTTGTAAATTAAGCTTAAATTTAATTAAGTCTTTCGAAGCTCTGACTACCCGGAGGCAGATATCCATTTATGGGAGGGAATAGAAATTAATCTTAATACGGAAACCTAAAAAAATCATTAAGAAAATTTTTTGGATGAAAAAAATTTTTTTTTATTATGTTTAATAAATATTACACTAAGGCCCAATTATAGAAAGTTCAGATAGCCACTAACTGGTGCCTTAACTTACACATTTGTTGTTGTTTCTCATATAAAATTTGAATTTAAATATTGGCAAAATTTTAACTGGACATTCAGCAATCGGGCCTAAGATATTAATTACTATATTTTTTATAAATATATTAAAATGTTTTAATGTCAACTGACTAATAAGTTGGAAACGCTGACATCAAATTAAAAATTTAGTAATAAATTGCTAAAATATAAACATAATTTGGTTTTTATTGGCAATAATATTCGCTGGCTAAATGAAAACATAATCACTGGTTTCATAAAAAATCTTAAAAATTGGGAGTAGACCTCCTTCAAAATTCCAAAAAATTGAGTTTTTAATTTTCCGCGTTTGGTTAAGATCCAATACTTGCAGGTAGTTTGTTTACTCTATAATTTTGATTTAAAGAGCCGCTGCCGAAAATTTGTCTCTTAAAGGGAATATATCAGCTAATGCGAGTAATCGTTATTGGTAGGTTGAATTGTATTTAACAATTTTCTGAACAAAATGGCGAGATTGTTCTCAAAACTTTGTTCAGCCATTTGTTGGCTTTATGTTAGCCATTTTTCTCCACAAATTTAGCAATTTTTCGTAGCCAAGTTCTGGCAACACTGATTCAAAATAACAAATTCCTCATTTTATTTAACTATTCAGAAAAATGCAGTAAAACTCAAAAGAGCACAGAAACACGGAATGGAATAACAAATACTAAGAAATGCATATAGGACATAAAAAGCATAAAGTGCATACTGGTATGTTTTAACATTAGAATGAATGACGACTATTAACTCTATGGTGCGTAGCTAGCAATAGATATAAATTGAAGGAACAAAGCCCATATAACAACTGTGAATAGAAAGATACAAAACAAAACAACAAAAAAAAGGGATGACAAATTAACACGATTCAGAGTAAGGAATAGATAAATGTACAAAGCTTTAAATAAAGTTAGATGGCAAACGATTGAAAACTTATTATAATGAAACAAACATCAGACATATTTAATTGGAGTGAATAAAGAAGACCAGTCATAAACTTCAATAGTAAATACATACAAAATAACTGCTTTTCACATCAAAGAAGATCAACTTATAAAAGTGGCATAGAATCAGTTTGTCAAAGTAGTTGAAATCGCAGGAAAACAAAATGAACTTAAATTAGAGTAGAAGTCTCGATTATAGGCATTGGCGTAGATAGGGAGTGATTGGGGTCTTATAATTTAAATTAGTTTCAATACGACAAGCCAAATACAGCCAACTGTCACCGAAAATATAAGGCATTGAGTGCGTTCTACAACAGTTGTACAACTATCTGCTGAGCGACCTGATCACTAATCGCTCAATCTGAGGGCTTAGGTAGCGCTGTAATATTTTGGTACACAGAAAGAATTTACAAAATTCTAATTAAATTTTTAAACACCTTTCTCATACCAAATTTGTAAATACAAAAAAAAAAACTTTTTAAATAGGCACCAACAAAGAAATTTCTAAACCCAAAAAAAAATTTTTTTTTTTTGTAACTTTGAATTTTTATTTTTAAATAATTTTTATATGAAAGATAACAACTTACAAACGAGTTACAAATATTTCAAACAAAAAAATTGTTGAAAATAAAATTTCAATTTAAAAGAAAATGTGATTGCTTTTATTGTTTTTTCTGTGTAGCATAAAAAATGTTTGCTACTTTTGATCAAATAGCAACACGTTTACTAAAAATTAGTTAAAAATGATGCTGCAGAAAAAACTGCTAATATTAGCAGAATCAGTTTGCTAAATATTAATAATATGAAAACAGCAAAAAAACTGTTAAATTTACAGAATTTTAGTAATATTTGAGCTGAATTTTTGTTAATTGCAAATAACAATTTAACTTGCTGAAATCAGCAAAAAAATTGCTAAATAATAGTAGAATGAAAATAGCAAAAAAAAAAATGTTTAATCTACAAAATTTTTGCTAAAATTTTTTGAAATCAACAAAACTTTTGCAGATTACTAGTGGACTGGAAAAAAGTAAAAAAGGAGCAAATGAAATGAAAATTAATAAATAAAAATAAATATGTATTTAAAAACATACTTGTGACCAGTTTATTCAATGTGTGAATTAATTAAAATTTTTTCAATTGGCATTGTTCAATGCCCAAATGCCCATTTATAATTGATGAAAGAAGTATTTGTTGAATGTTATTTTAGTTTAACTCAATATCATAAATTAATATCACTTTCTGTTTAAAATTATTTTCAAATCAAAGAAGTATTTGTTTTCATGTTTTAATAAAAGAATAAATTAAGAAAAAAAATTAAAAATTCGCGTATTTCTTATATTTTTTTATATTACAATGCGTTTTCTTCAATTATGTGTACATTTCATTACCAATGTTTTCATCAATGCTAATTGAAAAAAATTTCATTGGCATTGAATGGTGATGAAATTTGTTGGCATTGACATTGAGATAAAGTAATGCCAATTATATTTCAATGTCAATGAAAATTTCCCAAGAATAATTTTTTGTAAAAGTGGTAATATTTATAGACAATAATAGGGGTTTTCATATAAACTCGTATTTTACTCGTAAACGGTGTAAACCTAGTATGTTTATGAGTTTAATGTCAAACTCCATACATAAAAAATATGGGTTATATTTATACAAGGTTTACAAGGCATTTACGAGTTTATATGAAAACCCCTAATATGTTAACCATAACAAAATGTATTTCAGAGACCCTTCTTTTGATTTTTCATTGTTTGCTGATCGGGTATGTACTTCCGAATTTATTTGAGTTTCCATTTTCACCTCTAAAGCTCCACCCACAGGAAAGAAGGTGTGTCCGATTAAAAATATCATATTCTTTAAATACGCTTAAAAAGTACAATATTGGGGGAAAACATGGTCATCCCCGTAAACTCCACTTGCTCCCCAGAAATACTTTTAATCACAATTTTCATATTAAAATGGTTCGTCCAAAATAAACCTTGATCTTTGAAAATTAATGTATTACGATAAATAGAAACTTAAACTTAATAATTTAGATATTTTATGAGTAGGACAAATTTTCAACCATTTCAATTTAGCTTTATTTAAAATTTTGCATTATTTTTGTCTAGTTAAAAATATGCAGTAATTTTTATGAGTCATTTAACATTCTGTTTATAAGCGCTCCAAAATTGGTGGTTCAGTTTACAAAAAATTTGTAAAATTAGCAAATCTTCTGTTAAAAATTAGTAACTAAAATTCAGAAAAATACTGTAAAGTTAGCAAATTTATTGTTAAAAATTAGTAACTAAATTCAGCAAAAAAAAATAGCAAAAAAGTTTGTAAGTTAGTAATGTGGAGGTAGCAAAAAAATTAACTAAAAATTCAATTTTAACTAAAAATTAGTTAAAAATTTGTTAAGTTGAAGTACTAACAGTTTTACTAACTTTTCTACAAACTTTTTTCTATGAGTGTATGAATGACAAATAAAAACATACAAATATAATACAAATATAATTTAAAAACAAAACAAAGAAACCAGCGTTCCGCAGAGTTAGTAATAACAAAGCGATAGTCACCGGTATCAGTTTAAGGTTTCTCTGATGACTGCTACACTCATAGAATAAAGTTTGTAGAAAAGTTAGTAAAACTGTTAGTACTTCAACTTAACAAATTTTTAACTAATTTTTAGTTAAACTTTAATTTTTAGTTAATTTTTTTGCTACCTCCACATTACTAACTTACAAATTTTTTTCTATTTTTTTTGCTGAATTTAGTTATTAATTTTTAACAATAAATTTGCTAACTTTACAGTATTTTGCTGAATTTTAGTTACTAATTTTTAACAGAAGATTTGCTAATTTTACAATTTTTTTTGTAAACTAAACCACCAATTTTGGAGCGCTTATAAACAGAATGTTAAATGACTCATAAAAATTACTGCATATTTTTAACTCGCCAAAAATAATGTAAAAAGTTTTTAAATAAAGCTAAATTGAAATGGTTGAACATTTGTCCTACTCATAAAATATCTAAGTTATTAAAATTTATGAGAAAAGTTTCTATTTATCGTAATATTTTCAAAGATCAAGGTTTATTGTGGACGAACCATTTTAATATGAAAATTGTGATTAAAAGCAGGCTTAGTAAAACTCTAATTGAAATCATAGTTTTGTTTTTAGCTACTGCTACAATTACAAAACATTTCGATAGCAGTAGCAAACATAACTGTGTAGTTTTGTTTTTAACAAAAAAGTAGAGCCCCCCATTACCCGGTTTTACGGTCGACCGGTCTACCCGGTCAGACCGGGTTTAAAACCGGTCGACCGGTCTTTACGGTCTACCCGGTTTTTACGGTCTAGACCGGTCGACCGGTCGTCCGGTCGACCGGGTAGACCGGTCTACCCGGTCAGACCGGGTTTTAATACTATTTACAAAAGGCAGGTTTTTGGTACTTTTTAGCATAATATACTACAAAATATAAAAATTGCTAAAATTATGTAAATTTTATATAAAAAAATCGAAAATTTTTAAAAATTTAGAAAAATCAATAAATTTTTAAAAAAATTGATAAATTTTTAAAAAAATTGATAAATTTTTAAAAAATTGACGAATTTTTAAAAAATTTACAAATTTTTAAAAAAATTTACAAATTTTTAAAAAATTTACAAATTTTTGAAAAATTGATAGATTTTTGAAAAATTGATAAATTTTTGAAAAATTTATAAATTTTTGAAAAATTTATAAATTTTTGAAAAATTGATAAATTTTTTAAAAATCGATATATTTTTGAAAAATCAGCAAAATTTTGAAAAATCGATAAAATTTTGAAAAATCGATAAAATTTTTAAAAATCGATAAAATTTTAAAAAATCGATAAATTTTTAAAAAATCGATAAATTTTTAAAAAATCGATATATTGAAAAATTTTACAAAAAACCGATAAACTTTCAAAAATACCAATAAATTTTATAAAAATTGATAAATTTGTAAAAATCAATTCATTCATGGATATATTTATAATAATGTATAACAAAATAATGCGTATTTCGTATTATATTTATATGAGAGACCCACGGTCTTTTTCGGTCCCATGTACGTAATTCTGACTTAGAACTGTAAACTCTTTTTCAAAGTGTGGAGCAAAAATATTCCGAAACTGGTTCTTGAATTCAGAAAGTCCTGCACTTTGCATACATTTAATGAAAATGCCACGGTCTTTTTCGGTCCCATGTACGGCGTTTTTTTGTTTGGGGTCGTTATGGGCTAAAATTTTGCAGAAATAATCTAGACGTAATTCTGACTTAGAACTGTAAACTTTTTTTCAATGTGTGGAGCAAAAATATTCCGAAACTGGTTCTTGAATTCAGAAAGTCCTGCACTTTGCATACATTTATATGAAAATGCCACGGTCTTTTTCGGTCCCATGTACGGCGTTTTTTTGTTTGGGGTCGTTATGGGCTAAAATTTTGCAGAAATAATCTAGACGTAATTTTGACTTAGAACTGTAAACTTTTTTTCAATGTGTGGAGCAAAAATATTCCGAAACTGGTTCTTCAATTCAGAAAGTCCTGCACTTTGCATACATTTATATGAAAATGCCACGGTCTTTTTCGGTCCCATGTACGGCGTTTTTTTGTTTGGGGTCGTTATGGGCTAAAATTTTGCAGAAATAATCTAGACGTAATTCTGACTTAGAACTGTAAACTTTTTTTCAATGTGTGGAGCAAAAATATTCCGAAACTGGTTCTTGAATTCAGAAAGTCCTGCACTTTGCATACATTTATATGAAAATGCCACGGTTTTTTTCGGTCCCATGTACGGCGTTTTTTTGTTCGCGGTCGTTATAGGCTAAAATTTTGCAGAAATAATCTAGACATAATTCTGACTTAGAACTGTAAACTTTTTTTCAATGTGTGGAGCAAAAATATTCCGAAACTGGTTCTTGAATTCAGAAAGTCCTGCACTTTGCATACATTTATATGAAAATGCCACGGTCTTTTTCGGTCCCATGTACGGCGTTTTTTTGTTTGGGGTCGTTATGGGCTAAAATTTTGCAGAAATAATCTAGACGTAATTCTGACTTAGAACTGTAAACTTTTTTTCAATGTATGGAGCAAAAATATTCCGAAACTGGTTCTTGAATTCAGAAAGTGCTGCACTTTGCATACATTTATATGAAAATGCCACGGTCTTTTTCGGTCCCATGTACGGCGTTTTTTTGTTTGGGGTCGTTATGAGCTAAAATTTTGCAGAAATAATCCAGACGTAATTCTGACTTAGAACTGTACATTTTTTTTCAATGTGTGGAGCAAAAATATTCCGAAACTGGCTCTTGAATTCTGAAAGTCCTGCACTTTTCATACATTTATATGAAAATGAGACGGTCTTTTTCGGTCCCATGTATGGAGTTTTTTTTGTTGTGGGTTAACATTTTGCAAAAATAATCTAGACGTAATTCTGACTTCGTTGTTCCAAAACTGTTATCCGTTTTTATTTATCTGATTTAGTTTTCAAGATACGGGCGATAAACCAAATAAAAGCCCTTTTCTCTCTAGGAGGCTTAGTTTTCGAGAAAAACGCGATCTTAAAATCTAGCAATGTAAGTCGAAATTTAGCTTCGGTATCGGGGTATTATGGGCGGGTTTTGACCTCAGGTGCAAACATTTTTGCAGTAGCTCTTTTAGTTTTCGAGATATGTTCGCTTAATGAAAAATAATCAATACAATTTTCATTGTCCATATCTCGAAAACTAAGAGAGCTAGAGGAAAAATGTTTACACCAGAAGTCACAACCCGCCCATAATACCCCGATACCGAAACTAAATTTCGACTTACATTGCTAGATTTTAAGATCGCGTTTTTCTCGAAAACTAGGAGGCTTAGAGAGAAAAGGGCTTTTATTTGGAATATCGCCCGTATCTTGAAAACTAAGTGAGATAAATGAAAACGGACAGCAGTTTTGGAACAAGGAAGTCATAATGAATTATATGTGGAAAAATAAATGCGAAAATCGCTTTAATAAAATTTTGGTGGTCCATATCTCGAAAACTAAGAGAGCTAGAGGAAAAATGTTTACACCAGAAGTCACAACCCGCCCATAATACCCCGATACCGAAACTAAATTTCGACTTACATTGCTAGATTTTAAGATCGCGTTTTTCTCGAAAACTAAGCCTCCTAGAGAGAAAAGGGCTTTTATTTGGTTTATCGCCCGTATCTTGAAAACTAAATCAGATAAATGAAAACGGATAACAGTTTTGGAACAAGGAAGTCATAATGAATTATATGTGGAAAAATAAATTGCGAAAATCGCTTTAATAAAATTTTGATGGTCCATATCTCGAAAACTAAGAGAGCTAGAGAAAAAATGTTTACACCAGAAGTCAAAACCCGCCCATAATACCCCGATACCGAAGCTAAATTTCGACTTACATTGCTAGATTTTAAGATCGCGTTTTTCTCGAAAACTAAGCCTCCTAGAGAGAAAAGGGCTTTTATTTGGAATATCGCCCGTATCTTGAAAACTAAGTGAGATAAATGAAAACGGACAGCAGTTTTGGAACAAGGAAGTCATAATGAATTATATGTGGGAAAATAAATGCGAAAATCGCTTTAATAAAATTTTGATGGTCCATATCTCGAAAACTAAGAGAGCTAGAGGAAAAATGTTTACACCAGAAGTCACAACCCGCCCATAATACCCCGATACCGAAACTAAATTTCGACTTACATTGCTAGATTTTAAGATCGCGTTTTTCTCGAAAACTAAGCCTCCTAGAGAGAAAAGGGCTTTTATTTGGTTTATCGCCCGTATCTTGAAAACTAAATCAGATAAATAAAAACGGATAACAGTTTTGGAACAACGAAGTCAGAATTACGTCTAGATTATTTTTGCAAAATGTTAACCCACAACAAAAAAAACTCCATACATGGGACCGAAAAAGACCGTCTCATTTTCATATAAATGTATGAAAAGTGCAGGACTTTCAGAATTCAAGAGCCAGTTTCGGAATATTTTTGCTCCACACATTGAAAAAAAAATGTACAGTTCTAAGTCAGAATTACGTCTGGATTATTTCTGCAAAATTTTAGCTCATAACGACCCCGAACAAAAAAACGCCGTACATGGGACCGAAAAAGACCGTGGCATTTTCATATAAATGTATGCAAAGTGCAGCACTTTCTGAATTCAAGAACCAGTTTCGGAATATTTTTGCTCCACACATTGAAAAAAAGTTTACAGTTCTAAGTCAGAATTACGTCTAGATTATTTCTGCAAAATTTTAGCCCATAACGACCCCAAACAAAAAAACGCCGTACATGGGACCGAAAAAGACCGTGGCATTTTCATATAAATGTATGCAAAGTGCAGGACTTTCTGAATTCAAGAACCAGTTTCGGAATATTTTTGCTCCACACATTGAAAAAAAGTTTACTGTTCTAAGTCAAAATTACGTCTGGATTATTTCTGCAAAATTTTAGCCCATAACGACCCCAAACAAAAAAACGCCGTACATGGGACCGAAAAAGACCGTGGCATTTTCATATAAATGTATGCAAAGTGCAGCACTTTCTAAATTCAAGAGCCAGTTTCGGAATATTTTTGCTCCACACATTGAAAAAAAAATGTACAGTTCTAAGTCAGAATTACGTCTGGATTATTTCTGCAAAATTTTAGCTCATAACGACCCCGAACAAAAAAACGCCGTACATGGGACCGAAAAAGACCGTGGCATTTTCATATAAATGTATGCAAAGTGCAGCACTTTCTGAATTCAAGAACCAGTTTCGGAATATTTTTGCTCCACACATTGAAAAAAAGTTTACAGTTCTAAGTCAGAATTACGTCTAGATTATTTCTGCAAAATTTTAGCCCATAACGACCCCAAACAAAAAAACGCCGTACATGGGACCGAAAAAGACCGTGGCATTTTCATATAAATGTATGCAAAGTGCAGGACTTTCTGAATTCAAGAACCAGTTTCGGAATATTTTTGCTCCACATATTGAAAAAAAGTTTACTGTTCTAAGTCAAAATTACGTCTAGATTATTTCTGCAAAATTTTAGCCCATAACGACCCCAAACAAAAAAACGCCGTACATGGGACCGAAAAAGACCGTGGCATTTTCATATAAATGTATGCAAAGTGCAGCACTTTCTAAATTCAAGAACCAGTTTCGGAATATTTTTGCTCCACACATTGAAAAAAAGTTTACAGTTCTAAGTCAGAATTACGTCTAGATTATTTCTGCAAAATTTTAGCCCATAACGACCCCAAACAAAAAAACGCCGTACATGGGACCGAAAAAGACCGTGGCATTTTCATATAAATGTATGCAAAGTGCAGGACTTTCTGAATTCAAGAACCAGTTTCGGAATATTTTTGCTCCACACATTGAAAAAAAGTTTACATTTCTAAGTCAAAATTACGTCTAGATTATTTCTGCAAAATTTTAGCCCATAACGACCCCAAACAAAAAAACGCCGTACATGGGACCGAAAAAGACCGTGGCATTTTCATATAAATGTATGCAAAGTGCAGGACTTTCTGAATTCAAGAACCAGTTTCGGAATATTTTTGCTCCACACATTGAAAAAAAGTTTACAGTTCTATGTCAGAATTACGTCTAGATTATTTCTGCAAAATTTTAGCCCATAACGACCCCAAACAAAAAAACGCCGTACATGGGACCGAAAAAGACCGTGGCATTTTCATATAAATGTATGAAAGTGCAGGACTTTCTGAATTCAAGAACCAGTTTCGGAATATTTTTGCTCCACACATTGAAAAAAAGTTTACAGTTCTAAGTCAAAATTACGTCTAGATTATTTCTGCAAAATTTTAGCCCATAACGACCCCAAACAAAAAAACGCCGTACATGGGACCGAAAAAGACCGTGGGTCTCTCATATAAATATAATACGAAATACGCATTATTTTGCTATACATTATTATAAATATATCCATGAATGAATTGATTTTTACAAATTTATCAATTTTTATAAAATTTATTGGTATTTTTGAAAGTTTATCGGTTTTTTGTAAAATTTTTCAATATATCGATTTTTTTAAAAATTTATCGATTTTTTAAAATTTTATCAATTTTTAAAAATTTTATCGATTTTTCAAAATTTTATCGATTTTTCAAAATTTTGCTGATTTTTCAAAAATTTATCGATTTTTAAAAAATTTATCGATTTTTAAAAAATTTATCAATTTTTCAAAAATTTATCAATTTTTCAAAAATCTCTCAATTTTTCAAAAATTTGTAAATTTTTTAAAAATTTGTAAATTTTTTAAAAATTCGTCAATTTTTTAAAAATTTATCAATTTTTTAAAAAATTTATTGATTTTTATAAATTTTTAAAAATTTTCGATTTTTTTATATAAAATTTACATAATTTTAGCAATTTTTATATTTTGTAGTATATTATGCTAAAAAGTACCAAAAACCTGCCTTTTGTAAATAGTATTAAAACCCGGTCTGACCGGGTAGACCGGTCTACCCGGTCGACCGGGTAGACCGGTCGACCGGGTAGACCGGTCGACCGGTCTAGACCGTAAAGACCGGGTAGACCGTAAAGACCGGTCGACCGGTTTTAAAACCCGGTCTACCCGGTCTTTCGGTCTTTCGGTCTACCCGGTCGACCGGTTCTGACCGTAGCCTCTACAAAAAAGCGATTCATTGTTTTTGAATAGTTTTATTTTTCTTCTGCGAGCTTTTCTTACTGCTACAACCAGTAAACACAAACGGAGTTGTAGTTATAGCTAAAAAACAAAAAGAAACAACACACAGAGTCATAGTTGTAGCTAAAAAACAAAAACCCACAATCGAGTTTTGTTTACTTGTTGTATGTATGTAGTTATTAAATAAAACCATGCGAGTCTTTGTGAGAGTTTTTCTGGTAGCTTTTTGGGAGTCTTTCTGGTAGTTTTTGTGTAGTTTTTTGCGAGTTTTTCGTTCTTGTGTTTTTTGTTAAAAGATAGGTAGACAAGTAAAATACAAAGGTGCTAATGGAAAAAAGGAAGTAATGTTATAATCATTGATTGTACATCTTTGTACAATTGAGTTCAATTATATAAAACGTAATGCAAATATGTAGAAAATGTTATAAGTTTTTGTAAATTAAATTGATAAAATCTTATATATAAAACAAACATAAAAATAAAAATTTGGATCATATTTAAAAAAAAATCTCCCGTGTTTTAAAATAGTGCTGGTAAATTTAAACTCTTAAAAATTTTTAAGAAAATGTTTACGACAGGCACGTAGCTAGGAATTTCTTTCGGGGGGAGTGGGGGGGCTTTTTAATTTTAAATAGACTAAATACACTAAAACTTTTAAAATAAAAATTCCAAAAATTTGCGAATTTTAAATTTCTAAAATGAAAATCAAAATTTAGGGAATTTTGTTTTTAACAAGTATTTGAATAGTTATTTGATCAATTCAAAATAAAAAAGAAATAAAAACCTAAATACCTACAACAAAAAATATTAAATACACTAAACTTGAAATCAAATGAGCAATTTCGCATTTTTTTTTTCTTAAAATTTTTCGGTGTTTGCAAATTTTATTAATAAATTAATATTTTATATGGCGTCTTATATGCAAAATTCGCAATTTGTCAAAAATAACTCTCTCAATAATTTTGTGATGGATTAACTGAATAAAAAATAACGTACAATAAAAAACAAAAATACAAACTTTATAACTAAATCCGCTATTTCGCGTTCTTTAGTTTTTATGGTGTACGCAAATTTGATCGATATATTAATACCTTATATTCAAAACGCGCAATTGTGGAAAATTGTATATGCTTTAAAAAAATTAATTAAAAAACTTAATCAGCGATTTACATTCCGCAAACGAATATATTGATGCAAAAATATTCCTTTTTGCAAAATACATATATTTTTTTGCGAATTATTTTTGCAAACTAACCACTAACTTTTTTATAAGAAATGGGTATTATATTGTAGTTTCTAGATTATGAATTTAAAATAACCGCACTTAAAAAATTGCAAAATAATAGCGGAACGCAAAAAAAAGTCTTTATGGTACAAAATATTTATTACAAAGCTCAGTCAGCGATTTTCATTCTGGAAGCTTATATATTGATGCACAATTTTTTTTCCAAACTAATTACAAAAAATAATGGCTAAATGCGAAAAAGTATGTTGTGATATTATTGTATGAGGGAACCAAATGTTCAGAAATATTCTTAATATAAAATTTTGTTATTTACATGTTAATCTTTATCAAAAATTTAAAATTTTACCAATTTTAAATACATTTATGTATATTTTTTTGTAGGAAAATAAAACTCCATAAAATTCAAAATACTATTCATTGTAGATTTTTTCAATAGAGAGTTGTAACTTTAGAACTCTTTACTCTATCATAAAGAGTTTTATTTAAAAGTTATGAAGTATTTTTTTCAAAAAAATACTTGTAGAGTATTATCAATAAAGTATTTTGAACTTTTCTGTTGTCTGATTACTAAGATTTGTATTAAGTTTTTTTTTTGAGTGCATATTAAATATTTTAAGAAATAATAATAATTATACCAATTAAATTCATTTTCAACAGATTTTTTATTAAATAAATTAAAAGTTTATTTTAACATAACATTTGAATCAAAACATTAAACACAAAATTTTAGTCCTTAAGATAATAAAAGAAAATAATTTATATTATATATTATATTTATATATTATATAATTTAAATAAATAGAAATTCAAGTGCGCGCTCCTTAGGAGCCACAATAAATACATATGCATATGTACAAAAGCGATTTTTGGATTTTTGCTGCTCCAGTATACTTTATTTGTTATACGTACATAATCTAAGAAGTTTCTGGTGAAAATTTTAGCCAAAGTCGGTGAAGTCTTCCACTGGCGCAAACGGGTTAAATTTTGGAACTTTCGGTCAAAATTAAAGAAAAAATAAAAAAAAACACTTTTTGAAATTTGTGAAAAAATTAAATTTTTGTCGTACACTAATAGTAGAAAAGGCTACTGAAAATTAGTTAAAAATAATCTTGCAGAAAAAACTGCTGAAATAATCAGATTTTGATATGCTAAATACTCTAAGATAAGAACAGTAAAAATTGAATGTAAATAGCGGTCTATCCTGTTAAAGTAACAGAAATATTTTGTGAAAAAAGAAAAAATTGTGAACCGCTGTTTTTAAAAAGCTAAGAAAAAAAATAATCTCCTAATTAAGTATTTTTTTTCCGCAGCATCATTTTCAACAAATTTTTAGTAGTTTTAGCTAAATTTTTACAGGCTTTTTTCTATTAGTGTATGAAACCAAAAAAATACGACTTGTTTCAATTTGATTAACTATGTTAAAACATAGGACAAAAATTATTTTTATGACAAATTTCAAATAATTTTTTTTAATTTGTTAATTTTGACCGAGAGTTCCAAACCTTCAGCAGTTTTTGCCGGTTGAATGCTTACCGATTTTGGCCTAAATTTTCGCCAGATGACGTATAAAAAATGAAGCATGTTGTTGCAGCGAAAACCCAGAAATCGGGTTTTAAAGAGCTAGTTTAATGTACATAATTATATTGCTAAGATACGCTGACTGTTGAAAGTTTGTTAAAGTTATATCACTTCATCATTGTGTGCAAACAGCTCTAAATCTGATATGCCTTCATCTAAAAAGCTTGGGTTAAGTTTTACCAATAGAATATTTTCCAAGGTTTCGGCACTAAGACGGTTTCGATTATCGGCAAGTATTAGTTTTAGTGCGGAAAATGCACGTTCGACAGAAACCTGCAATAAGTTACAAATATATGCACATTTAAGAAAAAACTAATTTCTGTTGAAAAATACAACAAAAAAGTTATATTTATATACGATCCATTAAGGTTGTCAAAAAATAAAACGTCTGTATTTTAACAGAATTATTTCTAATATTTGTAAATTTTGTTGAAACTAACAAAATCTTTTTGTGAAATATTGGTAGAATATTGGTAGATATTAAATCAAGTTTAGTAATTGAAGAAAAATTATTTGTAGTTTTACTGGCACAATATATTAATTTCAACAAATTTTATTTTAAGCCTAAAATTGGAAACAATTCTATTAAAAACAGACGTATTTATTGAGTGCATGTATGGAACCAATATATTTTTATCATATATGAACATTTTCACCCGGGAATTATATTAAATAACGAAGAAATTCACAGTTAACCCGGTGTCTTCAAATGCAATAAATTATATGATATGAAATGTCAAAACCATTTGATTTATAACATATTCAATCGAATCAAAATCGAATCAATATAAATTAGACCAAATCATTAGCCGTTTTTTCTAATCACTTGGATTTAATAAATCCAAAAAGTATTTCTAAAAGTGCTCAACAGAAGGGGTTAGATTCTCCCTATTTTAAAAAAATTTTCTGTCCGACACTTCTTTCACCCTAATTTTTAATAACGAATTCGATGATGAAGGATTTTACTTTAACTTTTAATTTTTAATTATATTTTATATAAAACAGCGATAAACAGTCTGCTTTTTCAGTTTTATCACTTCAATTTATATTTTTACACAATTGAAAAATTCCATTGCAATATTTAATATTCACTAATTGGATTTAATTAAATTACTTACTGTAGAGTGAAAAATTGCCATTTCTATTCGAGCTATTTCTCCATGTCCAAGATCGAAAATATGTATTTAGTGCGGTGTAGTTTTTTTTTTCTAAACATATTTCATAAAAAAAAAATTAATAAAAACCTTTTATTTGTTAGTTTTTAAATTTTTTTGTTTCTCTTTTAATTTTCGTTCTTATTTTTTTCTGTCAATAAATTAATAGGCTGTTTCATATATTTGTGCTTTTATTATGGATTTATTAAATCCAGCTTTTTTTTTTGGATTTAATAAATCCACTTTTTGTATGAAAAATTCTAAATCTAGGTGATTAAAAAAAACGCTAATTATCTCACTTTATTCAATATCAAATCATTGATTTAAAATTATTTTAAATTATTCACTGATTCTTAAAATGAATAAATTCTTACTTCAAGCTCAGTGCATAAGTAATAAAACAAAAATTCTGAACGGAGATTTTAAATCACTGAACGGTAAAATGGTTCTAAATATGCAATAATATTTTTAATTTAAAATCGTCTTTATTTTTAACCATACGGTTTGTTTTTTTTTGTATTTGAATACCCTACAAAATATTTTGTAGATTTTAAAAACAAACCAAATTAAAGCACGTCAAAAAGCTTTGAAGTGTTACAGAAAATGTATAAAAGGGTAAATTTTTACCTTCGAAATTACGTGCAAAAAACTTTACTAAATTTTTTTGAAAACTATACAAAATTAGTATAATCTTCAAAATTTACGAAAGATTTTAAATATCCCCAAAACATTTTTTAAATGCCCAAAAAGATTCTCTGTCCCCAAGACCAACAAAAAATTCCCAAATTTAGAGACAAAACAACAAGTCTGGCCAGCTTGCTTATCATGTATGTATATTGCATATTTTTTATTATGTAGGCATGAAGTAGTTTTTCTTATATTTGATTTTAATGACTCCCATAAAACTCGCTCAATAACTCTCACAATAACTACCACTTTTTTTCTGTTGTGCTATGTTGTTACCCTACGGGAAATTTTAACAAACTGTCACCGAACTGGCCCCTTTATATGAAATAGACTGGTCACTTTTACATGGCGTTGTCATAGGAGGTGGAAATTGACCCCTTGTGACATGTCACAAGACAAATCCCAGGACAGGTCCCTGAAATTGAGAGTTCAGTAACCTGTCCTAGGATTTGTCTTGTGACATGTCACAAGGGGTCAATTTCCACCTCCTATGACAACGCCATGTAAAAGTGACCAGTCTATTTCATATAAAGGGGCCAGTTCGGTGACAGTCTGTTAAAATTTCCCGTAGGGTATTGACTTGTGTGTGTAGCTTTTCTTTTATTTCAATAACTCGACTACAGAGTTTTTAATTATGATTTTTTTGAGCTATTGCTATTTCACAAAAGCTCTCGTTGTAGTTTTTGCTTTTTTTCAAAACAAAACTATTGCTACTGCTCTAAAAATAAAACTTGCATGTAGCAGTAGTGGTAGTTTTGTTTGAAAATAAAAACTCTTCGATTTTAAACTAGAGTTTATAGTTAAATTTCGTTGCTACTGCTACAATTGCCGTAGCAATTCTAACACTGATTAAAAGTATCTCTGGGGAGCAAGTGGAGTTTACGGGGATGGCCCTAATTTTTTTCCCCCAATATTGTACTTTTTAAGCTTATTTAAAGAATACGATATTTTTAATCGGCCACACCTTCTTTCCTGTGGGTGGATCTTTAGAGGTGAAAATGGAAACTCAAATAAATTCGGAAGTACATATCCGATCAGCAAACAATGAAAATCAAAAGAAGGGTCTCTGAAATACATTTTCCCAATCAGAAAAATACAAGCGGGAAAGCGGTGGTAAAGCACTTTAAGAGGTGGTGCAAGAACTGGCAAAAAGTGCTTTCCCATTCCCAAAATGATAACATCATTAGACAAAAGGACCGGCTGTTCAAAAAGCGCCGGAAAAGCACTGGAGGAACAAAATTTTTGAACGTTGACAAAACACTGGCAAAACTAATAAATAGGTGGTCTGGAAATATATTTTACAAAATAAAATTTAAAAAAAGTTCATAAGTATTTTTTTTGCCCTGCCGTGATTTGAACCCAGGGCGTCAGATTGGCAGACGTTTGCTCTACCCACTGAGCTAACGAGACATATAATATTTGATGGCTAAACACATAAATGAGTGATAACAGCTGGAGAACTACTGGCTGTGCCAAAAGGCCAGCGTTGGGAGGGCATATTAGTTATAAAACAAAAAAATTTTAAATTAAAAAAAATCCAAAAAAAAATTTTTCCTTGCAACCGGATTTGAACTCGGAACCTTCTGACTACAAACCTTTTTTAACAAAGCGTCAGAATTTGTATAAAATCATTGGTCTACCAGTGAATTGATTTTTATACCACTGGTAGCACTGGATAACCACTGGTTGCAAACCCTGGCATATCACTCTAAGCCAATTCTATGCCAGTGGTTTTTTTATAAACCCCCGAAAATTTTGTAAAACAAATACTGGCAAAACGCTTTTTGCAAACGCTTGATTTTGTACCACTGGCGATTTCTGACTGGGTTGTTATGGTTAACATATTATTGTATATAAATATTACCACTTTTACAAAAAATCATTCTTGGGAAGTTTTCATTGGCATTGAAATATAATTGGTATTACTTTATCTAAATATCAATGCCAACAAATTTCATCACCATTCAATGCCAATGAAATTTTTTCAATTTGCATTGATGAAAACAATGGTAATGAAATGTACACATAATTGAAGAAAAAGCATTGTAATATAAAAAAAATATAAGAAATATGCGAATTTTAAATTTTTTTCTTAATTTATTCTTTTATTAAAACATGAATTCATCAATTATAAATGGGCATTCAGGCATTGAAAAATGCCAATTTAAAAAATTTCAATTAATTGACACATTCAATAAACTGGTACCAAGTATGTTTTTAAATACACATTTATTTTTTATTTATTAATTTTCATTTCATTTACTCCTTTTTTACCGTTTTCCAGTCCACTAGTAATCTGCCAAAGTTTTGTTGATTTCAGAAAATTTTAGCAAAAATTTTGTAGATTTAACAGTTTTTTTTCCTATTTTCATTCTATTATTATTTAGTAATTTTTTTGCTGATTTCAGCAAGTTAAATTGTTATTTGCAATTAACAAAAATTTAGCTCAAATATTACGAAAATTCTGTAAATTTAACAGTTTTTTTTTTTGCTATTTTCATTTTATTAATATTTAGCAAACTGATTCTGCTAATATTAGCAGTTTTTTCTGCAGCATCATTTTTAACTAATTTTTAGTAACTTTTTCTGCAATTTTTACGGACTTATTTGTATGAGTGTACCATTTTCAGTTTTTTTAAATTATTACACTCCCCCTTTCAGATCCAACCAGCTTGCTAAAAGTTTTCATTTTATAACTTTAAGGTAAAATGGTATTAAAATTATTAAAATTTCCTGGTGTCACTTCATATTTTATGAAATATAATTTAGTTAAAAGTATAACTGAAGTTTTTTATCTAAATTTTTTATCCTATTATCGTAGTATTGAAAATATTTGTAATTGTAAGAGAAAACATCACATCTCACAATCGTGTATGCTGGATCTGAAAATGCTACATATCTAACAACATCATCCATTATAAGTTTGCACCAATGATAAAATTTAGTAAAGGGTGGTTCAACCATAATGCACGATGTTAATTGTGAGTCACACCTTAACGTCAAGTTTTTTGCCCAACTTAATTTGACATTTCTTTGTTTTAGCGGTTGACAAATTCAATCATGAAGAGGTACGCAATTGAGCAGCGCGTTAAGATTGTTGAAGCCTTTTACGAAAATGGGCGTTCAAATCAAAATGAATTTCGTGCACTTCGTGATTTCTTTGGTCAGCATAATCGACCAAATTTATCCACAATCGGGAGAATTGTGCGCAAATTTTAGCAAACCGGGTTCCTTCTGCGGAAAACATTTGCTGTTGTTCGCGATAGTGTGGCAGAAGAGCAGTCAACCTAGACTCGTCGTCGGTGTTCGCTATCGCGAGATGATAACGGACTTCTTGTGGCTAGAAATTGAGGATATGGACCTGGACGATAAAAGCTTCCAACAGGATAGTGCCACTTGCCACACAGCCAACGAAACAATGGCTCTTTTACGCGGAAAATACAATGGCAGTGTTATCTCACGTCGTGGCGATGTTAATTGGCCGCCACGATCATGTGATTTGACACCGTTGGACTTCTTTCTTTGGGGAGATTTAAAAGAAAAAGCATACGTCAATAAGCCAAGAACAATTCAAGAGCTAAAGGATGAGATAATTCGGCACATTAGCGGCATTGAACCTCAATTATGTATTAGAGTCATTCAAAATATGGACCATCGGATAGAGGCATGCCACCGAAGCCGAGGCGAGCTTTTAGCCTATATTTTATTTCACGAATAATTTTCATAGATCCTTCTATCATAATAAAAAATATTAAGATAATTCTCTGAAAACTTTTTGTTTTATTTACAATTTACATGGTGCGTTTTGGTTGGACCACCCTTTATAATCTAAAGGAATGTCTAAAACCACGAAAATCACAAATATCGTATATATTTTATTAAAACGTTTGTATGGAATCAAGTCGTAATTTTAAGATGATATAATTTATTTTTATAAAGAGCTAATAAATTCTTAATATACAATCACAATATTTTATCGTTAAAAACAACCTAAAATATATATTAAATTTAGTTAGAATATTCTTCCACCTCAAGTCCAAATTCTAATATGATATTGTCATATTAGATTTTTATTTGTTCTTTCAAAAAGAGGTTGATCATTTTCATGATAGACAATACAATTGTTTTGTAGACATCACTCTACTCTTCAGTTGTCCGCAATAAGAAAATGATAACTTTCTTACTCAAACCGAGCCATTACATAAGGTACAAAAAATAAGATACAAATAATCTTTTTGAAACAACAAATAAAAATCTAATATGACAATATCATATTAGAATTTGGACTTGAGGTGGAAGAATATTCTAACTAAATATATGAAAATATAGAAAGTCCGAAAAAACAATTTTTGTATTTTTTAATGCAAAAATTAAAATAATTGTTAAATATTAAATTAATTGAAACACAATTAAAAAAGGACTACTGATTTTTCATTATATTCAAACCATTTTGCTATTTATTTTCAAACATTGTTTAAACAATCCATAAAAGAAATAAAAATAATTGAAAAGTCTGTTAAAACAATCAATTTTTAACCTACAAAACGTAAAAGTTTTTTTTTGTTTGAATTTTCAAAACACTACATACACGATCATATTTTTATTGGAATTATTTTTTCTAAAAATAGAAAACTAAAAATTGAACATTTGAATGGAAATATCAACTCCTACAGACGATATATATTTTTTGGGGGTTTCTTTTTTATTGACTTATAAAAAAAGTTAAAATATATGTTTCAATGTAGTTGAATTGATTCTTCAATTGAAAACAAACTTTACCTATTACTTTTCAAATAAACCTCAATCGGTTATGGAAAATATATTGTGAGTGTAGTTTTCTTTCCTATTCAGCTTTCTCTTATTGTTTTTACTCTCAGAAATGATCAAACAGACATACAAACATTCTACTTTAGATTTTTTTTACATAAGCATATTTGTTTGCAGAATGTAAATCGTTGCACACAGAGAAAAAATATGCAATTTTCCAACCGAAATTCGGTTACATCTACTAAAATAGGTTGGTACAACTGAATATTGGTTATCACAACAAAATTCGGTTTACACAACCGAATTTTAGATGCACTACCCAAAATATTTAGGAATCACATTCCAATATGGTTTCACCAACCGAATTTATTGGTTGTAGCAACCAAAATAGTCTTAGCAATTCGGTTGGCAAATTTTTTTTCCTGTGTGTGGTTAAGTTTTTTATTAAATTTTTGTACCGTAACGTCTTCTTTCGCGTTCCGCCATTATTTCGCAATTTTTGAAGTGTGGTTTTTTTTTAAATTTATATTCTAGGGACTATAATACCATTTTCATAAAACAAAGTTTGGGGGCCAGTTAATAAAAAATTGCAAAAAAAAATTTCAAAAAAGGAAAATTCTTACATCTATATATTTGTTTGCAGAATGTTAATCGATTATTAGGGTTTTTAATACAGTTTTTGTACCTAAAGTCTTTTTTCGCGTTCCGCCATTATTTTGCAATTCTTGAAGTGCGGATTTTTCAAATTTATAATCTAGGGACTATAATGCCCATTTCATACAACAAAGTTTGGTGGCTATTAAAAAAAATCGCGAAATAAACCGGGAAGAAAAAAATTTGCAAAAAATTTTTAAATACAGGGTGACTGATGAATTTTTCTACAAAAAACGTAATTATTTACTTTTTTCTGTGTAATTAATATTTTCCATTTAAGAAAAATGTACGATTGGAATGATGAAACAAGAGCTGCTAAATCTAAAAAAATTTTAGTTATATTTAAATATATTTTAGTTGCATGCAAATAACATTTTATAGTGCTAAAATCAGTAGATGTTTTTGCTGAATATAAGTAGACTTAAAATAGCGAAAATAAATAGTATTTCTGCTGTTTTCAGAAGAGTAGATTGCCTTCCGATTAAAAAAATATGTATATAAATTAAATTTTGGAAATGTAATTGTTTTTCTTTTATGTTATTAATTTACTTATATTCAGCATTTTTTTCTGATTTCAGCAGTGTAAAATGTCCTTTGCAATTAAATTTTTGTCTAATTGCATCTGATCGTGCTATCTTTAGAGCTTTTGTATCACCCAAAACTCGCAATATTTTCGGTTAGTACTTTTTATAAAAAGCTGTTAGATTGTCGTTTTTCTATTTTTTGTTTAGCGCTTTCAGCGCCTTTATGGTAAAACTTTTATTTTGATAGCATTTTATCTAAATTCAATAAGGGTATTCACGATGGTACATGTGCATATTTGCAATTTGCTAATTTGCTATGCAAATTGTAACATATCGTGAGCGTCTTTTTTAAGATCAATTGCATATTTGCTTTATGAGCTATTTTGTTCACTGCTGCTAACTTTTTTCCTAAAAATATCGCTAAATCAAACTAAAAAATCACTAGAAAATAGCTGAAAATGGTAAAATATCGCTAGATTTGACGAGAAAATAGCTAAATTGGCAACAGTGATTTTGTTTACGTCAAAAGTAAAAATAAATCGTATTTTTGAGAAAATTTGTGAATCATAAAAATAATAATAAAGTAATAAATAAAAAAAAATTTTATGTTAATAAAAAATCACAAACAATTTTTTTATTTAATATCTTATTTTATAAATCATAATATGGCGGCTGATATGTTAAAAACAGATGTTTTGTTTTATTTGCAACTTAGCTTATATGCAAAGTGATTTTTGCTAAAGGTTTTTTTATTGCAAATGAAGAAAAATAAAGCAATTTGCAAATACATACATTTTGTTGTTGTGTTGATGCAATCGTTGTTTTTTTTGCAATCATTTGCAACGTTTGCATCGTTTGCAATACCCATCGTGAGTACCCTTAATGTTTCGTTATTGTTTTTATAATAATGTGATATAAAATTATATTTTACCATAATAATGCTTTTTAGCGCTTTTTAAATGTTTGGTAGTATAAATTAGTGGAAAATTACCTATGCTTTCCGTAGCTGATTCTGGAGGGCGCTTTTAACCAATTTTTATTATCTTTTTTCCTATTTGCACATGTTTATTTTTATAACAAAAAAAAAAAAACCGAAACCGGTTTTAACCGGTTACTTGGAAGAAACCATAACCGAAACCGGTTTTTTAAAAATTGTAATTTTCGAACAAACCGAAAACCGGTTTTCTGAAATGGCCGTTTTTTTGGACACTCTATGCAGATCGAATTGAATTCAGTGATATATTTAGTGATTTGGTAATATCTTAATTTTTCCCATAAATTGTAGATCGAAGTAGATCCAGCAATTTATTTCGATATTAAAATGGCAGATCGAATTAGAAACAGCAATATATTTTCGGATTGACAAATAAAACTATCCGCAAAAATGACAGATAAAATTAGATCCCGCATTATATTTGGGTACTACGTAAGATCTCCATTTATTTGGGATTAAATAAGATCCGAGACAGATATTGACAAATGTAAAACAAATATACACTAGAAAAGCACTGATTTTATAAAAATTACAATATTTCTTTAAAACAAGGTTTAAACTCAGAAGCTCTCGAGTTCGATACTGTTCACGGCTATCCATTCCAAAATATTAATTTAGTTCAAAAAAAGGGAATTAGAGAATTAATTCCTTCAAATCTCTGATCTAAGTAGACATATAAGCAGACAAAAAGCCATATAAAACCAGAGACCTTTTCTTTAACAGATTATGCCGACAACATTGAAAATTTAAAAAGTGCTGCGTTTCCAGGTGGTAAAAAAAATTAAATTTGAATAGTAAATTTTAATCATCATCTTCATGTGAGCAAAGATAATAGAGGATATACAACCTTATTTTTCAAATTCATTCCACTATCATTATCTTTTCTCCACGTTCTTTTCATGATACACATTTGATTTTTGTATTGTTGCTGTGGGAACATTTAAACAATGAAAAAGCTTTTCATTATATTAAATTTATATAATTACTCTCAAAAAGTTGTTCAATAAGAATGAGTTTAAGGGGGGTATCGACTCTCTGAAAAATTTTATTTTCGAATTTTTTTTATATTTTATTTGGATAGAGCATACTGTTGATTATATGCTTCAAAAATATCAATAAAAATTCGAAGAAATAAAACTTCCACATGTTTTTTGTAAAATATATTTTAGTCACAAAATAATATTCTATGCATTAAATTTGTATACAAAATTTTTTATTTCATTTCTTTATTAGAAATCTTATTTCGCAGCAGAAAAAAAAGAAAAAACTACATTTAAAGATGCAAGAATTGCACGCAGTCTTTAAGGAAATACCAATGACGATTCCCCAATTGTGGGAGAAGGCACGTCATATGAGGCAGGTATTAATGGCTTTATATTAGCTACAAAAGTAATCAGTATGTATAAGAAATAAGAAACAAATACAAAATAAATTAAAAAATATACAACGTTATATCATTTTGACCAAAATGAAATTTATAATAATTTTTCTGCCATCGTTTTTAAAAATATTAGGGTTAGTATATCAACTACCCTTTAACCGATTCGTCCCAAATTTGATGCATATGTAGAAAACTAGGATATATAAATTTTATTTATACACGATTTTTAGAAATTTAGCTGTTTTCTTAGAGTAAAATTAATTTTAAACTTTAAACACGTTTTCCCACAACCATGAGTTCAAAATCGGCTGCCACTGTACAGCCAAAGCGGGTAAACCGATATCGATTTGGTTTTTTTCTTTCGTAGTTAATAAAAATCTGTAGTCCTTATCGTGGTCCTTTTTCTGAATTTTGGTCAAATAAATTTTATATCCCCGAGCAAAATTGTTTTGTCTTGCCTTTTTTGGAATTTTTAAGTTTGTGTGGCAATTTTGTTAAAAAAAATTTTAAGAATAAAAATCGGGCCACGATAAGGACTAGAGAATTTATCTGGGATTAAGAATTACTTTAAATTTTTATTTTCCGATAATTAATGAAGGCTGCAAAGTGGCAGCCGATTTTGCATTTTTTTTTAAAACGCCAGTAATGAAGTGGCAACTCTGGCGATGTTGGCTGGGGAAATATAAAATTGATATTTTTAAAAATACTATAATAACATGACTTTTAAATAAAAAAATAAAATATTAAAAATATTGTTAATTGAATTTTTGACAACCGTTCAAATATGCCCTTTACAATGCTGTTGTTACAGTATTTACCCCCCTTAATTTTAAGTGCAAGGTATACATAAATATCTAAATATAGGTGTACCTCAGACAATATTACACTATCATCAGTCTAGTGACTTTCATGCACTTAAAAACGAAAATATGCGCTTAAAATATGAAGTAAAAAATACAAATTAAAATATGATCTTTAAACCAAAAAATATGTACTAAAAACCAAAAACAAAAAACCAAAAAATGCAGTTTAATTCTTTAATTTAAAAAAATCTTATTTAGTACCCGAAAGTGTACATAAAGGTGAAGTACCTGAGAAGATAAAAATTTTTAATATCTATATTACACATCTCGTGAACCCAGGGTTGCTACATATTTGAAAAATTGGCGAAAAGGGCACTATGGGAAAAGTTGTAGCAATGCTGAACAAATATAACGAATATCGAAAAAAGCTCTGACGCACCCTTGATTAAATTAAATGGCATTATTACATGAAAATTTGAAAATGGCATTATTACTTGAAAATTTCGAAAAATAAAATTTTTTATAACAAAGAAAGTTGGATATGTTTCGTATGCCGTATATGGTAAATATGGCATTCCGTCTTGGAACCAGGCGGTTGCCACGTAAGTTTGTGGGCTAATTCGTATGGGAAAAGTGTACCTCCAATCTTTAATTTATTAAGCCCATTCATATCAATCATACGCTCCCCATTCGAGTTCATTATACCGACTCCATGTTTACCCATTATATGTTCTATGTAGATCTGTATTATCGCAATCAACTCTGGCATTGGAATCACCCATTACTATCTTATAGTCATGCGAAGGTATCGTTAATTACATTATAGAAAGCATTTTTGACATCGTCTTCTATTGGTGCATACCACTATAAAACACTTATACTTCTATTTTGTGATTTTAATCTCACTGTCAATTTGAAATCCAATATAGCGTTACGGGTCTTGGCACTAAGCACCATTCACACTCCAAACATGTGAGAATCAATCACAATTGGCATACCAGACCATAAGAAAACATTACCATTTTTAGTGTCTCTCAGAGTAAACTGATTCCACCTAACCTCACTCATACCCATAAAAGAACGTTTGTAGTTTTCCAACATCATGATTGCCTGCTCCAATTTACCATCTTGGTAAAGCGTTCGAAGGTTCCATGTAGCAAATCATAGTCTTTTTCCGTATTGTAAGGTTGTCACAGTATTTTGGGATTGTTTCTTTCTTTCACTTATTGCGTTACTGGGAATTTTTTACTTTACGCAGATGATTTAAAAATATACTATAAGATGACATCTATTACAAGTGTTTTAGATCTGCAGGATAATTTAAATAATCTCCATAATTGGTGTGAGCTAAATGGACTTTACTTAAATATGTCAAAATGTATTCATGTTTCTTACTCCCGATCTCGAAATCCAATTCAAACGGTTTTTAGCTTGGGAAACTATATATTGAGGAAAACTGACACTATAATTGATCTAGGTGTTGTTTTCGATTCCACCATGTCTTTCATTCCACATATTAATTATATAGTTCCAAACGCATACGCAATGCTTCATTTATTAGGAGAAGTTGTTCCGATTTCTCTGATCCCAATACGTTAAAGATAGTATACACGTCATATGTTAGATCGAAATTAGATTATGCCGCGGTAGTATGGAGTCCACATTGTAAAATTCATATATCTCGTATTGAAAGGGTACAGCGAATATTTCTTATACATGCACTTTCGTCGTTTGCGTTTGTTGAACCTATACCTTCATACAGATCAAAAGGTTTACTTTTGGGTTTGGAAACGTTGGAATATAGACGTAGATTTCAGTCTGCATTACTAATACATGATATAATTAATGGTAGTATTGATTGCCCTGAGTTGTTGTCGCAAATATCGTTCTATGTACGTTCGCTTCGTTATAACCATTATATTTTTAATATTCATTGTCATCGAACAAACTATGCTCAAAATAGTGCTTTAAATCGAGCGTGTAATGATATTAATTCTATTAACGAGATTGCATTCAATGTAAATCCAAATCACGTAATTGAATTTTGCACGTCGAAAGAAACTTTCAAATTGTTTCTTTTTGAAATTTTTAATTTATAAATTTTAATATTTTTGTTTTTGTAAATATATATATATTAATTTAATTTTTACTTAATCTAGTCTGTAAGGAATTTTGTAAGGATCGGTTATTTAGTGGCGTCGATGACTCGCCACGTCGCTCAAAGGACCATTGGCAACTCGGAATTCAATGGGAATTGGGTGGACCCTGCGAGACTCTCCCCTTGTAGCCGCTAGGTTGTTAACAGAGTCGCTACTCTTCGAAAAAACAAAACTTTCAAATTCTCGGAAAACATTGGAGAATTTGACTGGAACTGTTTTCATTTCACAAGAGAATTTACTGCATGCGCGAAGTCATATACTTTGAGGATTATGGTAAACTCCTGGAAGGTCAAAACTTAGGCTCGTACTTATTTTGGTTATGGTAGTATGGAATGCCACGGCAATGTGATAAACCAGTAAAAAATGTCTTAATTATTTCCAAAATATTGTGGTTCTGCCCCACTGTCCAAAAATTGTTTATAATGGTTTACATCTTATCAAGAAATATATACAAAAATTTTAACGCTTTTCATTAATATTAAGAATATTTTCGTTCATTTGGTTAAGACAATTTTTACTAATTAAATTAGAATTGCCTGAGAATTCTGTACCTTAATTTAAAGAAATAAAAGGTGTTGTAGTATGAATATTAAATATATTATATCTATTATTAAATTGGCACAAGTTAATTTTGCGCTATTAATTCATATTTAATTTACCTTTTTATCTGGTAGTTAAATGTAACGGTATATAATTAAACAAACAAATACTCATACACATAAGCACTACATATCAATCATTCACTATTTTATACAAAGATATACACGACGTCAAATAAAGTAAGTTTAACCCAATAATACCAACGGGGATCTGGAGTTTTGTGTGGAAGGTTCCATTGGACACAAACTATGTAAATAAAAAAACAAACGAAGCTCAGCAACACTGAAACTTAATTTAGTCGTTAAATATTTTTTAAATTAAATGATGCATTAAAAAAAATGAAACCATCATTTTAAATTGAGTTATAACCTCGGTTAACATCGAATTTTACCCACGTCACAGTAAGGGTGAATAGGTAAATATATCTTTTTGCTTTTGAGAAATGTTTGATACCAATTAAACTATCTCCAAAACCCAATTTGCGCTACTTTTGTCATTCAAAAGTCATCGTCCCAAAATTTACGCACAAATTTACACAAATTGTGGACTTCCTATTGATTCTGATAAGTTTCTATATGAAAATACTTTAATTGCTGCATTCATCGTTATTTTTATAAATATCAAACTACCAAGCAAAACCACACATTGCAAAATAATGTATAAAGTAATGCGTAGCCAAAGCAGCCCATGCACTACTTTACACATTACTTCATTGATGAATGTTACAGGTGATGAGCCTACAGGTAATGTGTGGAGAGGAGGTGATGAAGTAAGTGGTTACAATGATGGGAAAGTAATGTGCCTAAAAATATATGGCAAAAGTTTACTTTTTCGGGCACCCATGAAAAAAAAATATGACCCCCTCTGGAAATGAAAAAGAAAATTTTTTTCTATATGATCCTAAGAGGGCCAGGGCCCTGGGACCCGCCGGGTCCAAAAAACCGGTACACGCCCAAAATGGCACGTGTGACGACTCAAATTAAATGAACTTTTCTCACGAATAAGCATTTTGTTTCAAGATTCGGGAAACAAAATTTGGCGCTAGGTCCAAGCAGTAAAAGAGAAAAAAGTTAGTGTTTTCGGGCACCGCTCAAAAGAAAAAATATGACCCCCTCTGGAATTAAAAAAGGTAAATTTTTTTTATTTGGCGTTAAGGGTGCTGGGGACGCTGGGACCCGCTAGGTACAAAAAAAACCGAAACATGGTTAGAATGGCAAGTGTGACTACTTAAATTAAATGAAAATTTCCCAGGATTCCAAATATGAATTATGTTTCAAGATCCGGAAAATAAAATCCCGCTAGGTACATTTTGGTAGATTTTAGGTGTTAAAAAATACTAGTTTAACATTTATTTTGCTAAAAGTCGGGGATTTTTTTTATTTAAAATTAAATTTTGATGAACTTTAGGGGGGTTTTTTGTACATTGGTACATTGATTTTTCATATATAGCTCCGCAAGTGAAGTTTTTTTTAGAAAAAATCGCGCGATTTTTTCAAAAAAAAATTTAATTTTTTGGTACACTGTGGTACATACGATAGCGTACGTAAACCAGGCGGTTTCATCGCCTCTTTCGAACATTAACAGTTTGTATCGAAAAATGTTAGCCTTTGCAGATGTGCGTAATTGTTATGGCTGAATTTTTCGATACAAATTAAGAAGAGAGTGATTTAACAGATGTAGGAAGTCTTTTAATTATATAGTTGTTGCGTAAACTTTATTCTGCTAAAAGTCGGGGATTATTTTACAAAAAATTTAATTTTTTGCGAACCCTAGGGAGTTTTTTGTAAATTGCGGTTCATAGCGCCGCAGGTGAAAATTTTTTTGGTACATTGTGATCATATTTAAATTCGTAAGAGAATTTTAGTTCCTTTGAGTACCCATACTTTATGATTAGTGCACTAAATGCTTATTTTAGACTCCTGGGGTTTTTAAATGTATCTAGTGGGAGTCACACTTCATGGATCATGAAAACAAATGCTTTTTTAAAATCGTGAGAAAATTTGAGTCGTCACACTTACCATTTTATGTGTGTTTCGGGTTTTTGCACCTAGCGGGTCCCAGGAGCCTCGGTCCCCTTAACAGCATATAGAAAAAACATTTTCTTGTTTAATTCCAGAGGGGTGGTACACTTTTTTTTCTTTTTGAGGGGTGCCCGAAAAAGTAAACATCAGCGAAAAATATTTTCATAAAAGCCTTTTATTTAAAACAAATTTATTACAAATATTTTGTTATTAAATTCACCGAGGTTATGCTGGAATTCAAATCAAATCTGGGCTAAACTTTGGCTTACAAATGGAAATCTTATAAAAATTGTGTGGATTTTTTTTGTCGTCAACTGTTGTAGTATATTCTTCGAGGTGTTATGTAAATATGTACTATATGTATGTATATAAGGAGTGCGTCCTATCAAATCTATTTTGATTTTTTCCGCAAAATTTTTATTTTCAGAAAGGAGAACTACAATGTCCAAAACTTAAAAGAATGAATTTAAATGAATTTTAAACGTTTTTAATTTGTATTATGCTAATAATTCAGCATGTAGTTGCAAATTTAAATTTTTCATTTGACTAAGTGGATGAAAAAAAATCATTTTTCATTCACTTTTTTACTAAGTGAATTCAAGTAAATTTGGTTTCATTCAGTTAGAATTCAATAAAAATAGAATTAATTCATATAATTTAAAGCTTTTGTGAATGAAGCTATCGAATTAATTCCATGAGAATGCTATTACGCAATAAAATTTAACTCAAATTACATTAATTTTTAGAAAGTGAATTAAAGAATTAAGCCTTTTAAACCTTTGAATGTAAGACGTAATCGAGAATGTTCTTGGTAAAAAACGGGAAGCAGATAGTACACAAAGAGTTAAACGTCTCTTGCAAGCCTTTGAGGAACTTGGTGTGAATGTGGCTTTAAAAATTCATTTTCTCCATCAGCATATGGATTGGTTTGAAAACCAACTTTCCACCGAATCTGATGAGCAAGGTGAATGTTTTCACCAAATAGCTTTAACCGTGGAAACTAGATACAGAGTAAAGAAACTAGATTCTATGTTAGGAAATTTATGCTGGTGGTTAAAGAGAACAACCGATGAAGATGATACTGATGATGACCAAGAACGAGAAACGTACAAAGATCCACAATCTACTGCTTTTGGAGCATTTGCTTCTTTAAACATGGAAACAGTGATAGTGATGATGATGATGATTTAGCGCATCCAAAAAGACAAAAATATCATTAAGATAAATAGAATAACTTATATTTTTATAAAATACCATTTTTGTAATAGTAATGTACTCAGAATAATAAAATGTACTTCGTAATATCATTAGAAATATATATTTTATTTTATAATGAAGCCAACTTCAAAAATTGATTTTTTTTCACCTCAAAAAAAGGAAAAACACCGTTTTTTCTACAACAATCTGCAAGAAAGTACAAAATTTGTATGTCAACGCCATCTAGCGTGAGGTTTAGGTAAAAATAAATATCAAAAATGGATTCGTTGACTCCAAAAACTGTAAGATACCATAACTTGCCAGGATAATAAAAATAAATAAGCATTATTTGATCAAATTTTTTATGATTTTTTCTTCTTCGACACCGTTTCAAAATCACTAACTTCAAAAGCGTGTAAAAAAATCTCGCACTAAACTAAAAAAACCCTTGAGGGAAAATGTCAACTTTCATTTGCTTTTGGTTTCATCCCATTCCGATTTTGGTTGTTGCACTGTGTTATCACTTCTTTCATTGCTTCCCAAGTTTCAGTTAGTATTATTTTACTGTCCTTTTGGAAGTAATTCTAAGGAACTTACGAAAGTATTCATGCGCACATCTTCTAAATGTAGTAATTTGGATAATTTATAACATATTTCCTATACATTAAAAGTTATTTAAACAATCTTGAAAATATAATTTTCTAGTTATTCAAAATAAATATCTAAGTTGTCACAGACTCATAGATGATACCAATGAGAAAACAGTTTTAATCCTTTCCGAACGTATAAGCACAATTGTGTGGGTAAGTTAAAATCTCTATAATTTCTTTAACCCTTTTTGTTTGCGAATGTATTGTTATGTTGACTTCAGATTCTTGTCAAGAGTCTTTAAATTAGAAAAATATATGTAACATATTTTGCCCCTTCCCCCTCCTACGCACGGAAAATGACGTTCGAAAATTGATTTTTTCAAACTTCTGAGCCCCGTTTTACCCCTTAAACATTCGAGTAGTCAAAAATCCTCAGGTTGGTTTCCTTCTCGTCATAAAACGAAGCTATATGCCAAATTTCAATTATCTATCTTCATTAGTTTAGGAGAAACACCAAAACCCCCTTTTTACGGAGATTATGATATATTTAAAAAATTAGATTTTATTAACAAATATCGCGACTATATTACCATGTTGAACTGCTTATACATAATATGATTTTTATTTGAAGTCCAAGATCTTAATAAACTTATTTGCAAAAAATATAAAGTTTTTTTGCACTAAGTATTAAATTTTATATATTACCGGTAGCAAATCATCGAACTAGTTGTAAAAAGTACTAGTTTTTTGACTAGTATTACGAAACTAGTTCTCAAAATAATCATTTTGAACCAGTTGTGTACTAATTAAACCCCATCTATGTGGGACCTGTTTAAAAAATTACATAAATTAAAATACCAAATTTTAAATTCTTATTTTATTTACATTTGTTTTTAATAAAAAAAAATCAGTAGTGATTCTTTGGTACAGTAATGGTACCAAAGAATCACTGCAGAACTAGTTTGATAAATTTCTCATAAGTACCAATAAAGTTTTCTATTTTTCTTCCTTAAACAATAATTTTTAACCATTTGTGTACTTACTGTTTTTATTGAAAGTATACAGAGACTCTTTCAAAAGATTGAACTTAAATAAGAGGTTTGAAAGTCTAGTTTTATTTACATTTGTCTTTAATATTATAGTCTGATTTTTTAAATTAACACTAACATTTTTTATTGCGATTAGAAATCGTAAACATAAAAAAATTATCTCAATAAGAGGAAACTATCGGTTTAATCTACGTTTCATCAAAGAAAAATCTTTAGTTTTTATCTATATAATTCAGGTCTTAATAAACTAGTACAGTACTATATCCAAAGAGTCACTTCAGAACTGGTTCCGCGAGTGTTACATTGGCACCAGTTTTGCTCCCTATTTTTCGTCCTTAAATTGTAATTTTCAAACTAGTTCTACAACTAGTACATGACATCTCCATGTTAAATTCTACAGTTGTTTGTATGGAGAGGCGGTAGAACTCGTACTAGTTGCCTAGTTCAAATAAACTAGTACATAACTGGTTCTGAACTAGTATTTTATGCTACTGGGTTCTTTTAAAAATGTGTATACTGTAGAGTACATATTTTTTTAGAAAAACTGTAAAATAAACTGTTTCTTTATAGAAAAACTGTTTTTCTAAAAAATTTTAAAAATCAGAAGAAATTCTGGGATCCCGAAGTATCCTGGGACTCATGCGCGGTTCCAGCAATTAATATAAGGGGAAAAATCATACGCCTCAGTGTCCAACTCAATGTATTTGTCTACGGTGGCGTGTGATTTTTCCCCTTATATTAATTGCTGGAACCGCGCATGCCGGGACTAAAATATTATCCCAGGGTCTTAATTTTCAAAATATCGAAATTTTAATAATTTGGTTGCGTTTGGCATGAATATTAATCGACTTTTTGCATAGCCTTCTAATAAAACGTTTTTTTTTTTAACAATTTTGGTCTCCTAGGCCCGAATCTCAAGTTAAAAAAAGTTCATCGAAGCACCCTTCCTTGAACCTTTTTTTATTAACCCCTAACTTAGGATAGAATACTTTGCTGGTCAAAATATTCTTTATGGTCAAAATATTCTTCACTTCAAAATATTCTTTACTTCAAAATATTCTTCATGGATTTGCATTCCACATAAAATTACCTTTCATGGGATTAAGTATTGTTATGTCAGGAATTGTTTGACGGTGTATAAAAAAACACCGTAAAAAATTACGTTTTTTTGGAATTGTCCTCGATCATAATCGACAAATAGCAGTAAATTGTTATCCAGAATTGCCAAATATTTATTTAAAAAAAAAAATTAATTTCGGCTTTTTTTGATGAGACAATGGGCAATTGATATGTAGCCCTTTATGATTACCCTTATCTGGTGAACGATGCTACTTTTGTTTTTGTTTTAAAATAAAAATATTTGTAGATGTTTCATTGATTTTTTTGAAATTTTTTGTTCCTTTATAATTATATTTGTATAGGTTTATTATTCTTTAAAAAAATATACAAAATACAAACGACAGCTGATCTATCAATAACTGCTCACAAATAGCGTAAAATTTTTACGCTACCAAAACAAGGTAGCGCTACCACAACATGTTGACTTAGCGGTAGCTAATCAAATCGTTCACCAGATTGTTGAGTAGTGGATTAGCAACAGTTGAGCGTCTGGTAAACGCACTCATTGTTTCATTTAGAAATGATCTGAAAAGTTCGGCTAAAAAATATCCGTCGGATCTATGACGTGTCAGATTTGGTTTAGCCAATTTTATTCCGTGCTAATTTTTGATGAAATTTGTTATAAAAATGTTTCGTTTTTCCAGTAAGATATTTTGCAGTATTATATTGGCATTTTTAAATTTATTTATGTTTCGATTTGTACCTAACTTTTACAATATGAAAGTTTTATTTTAATTTTTCACTTTCCAAGTTTATAAATGGCTTATAAAACAAATTTTTTATACAAAATTCATTTTATAAACGCGTTATAAGGTTTACAAATAATTATCCATAAGCACTTTTATATTTTAATTCTTAAATTTTAGTTAAAAAAATTTTAAATGAAACAAATGTGCCATGGATGGTAACCGAAACGAATGCGGTTATCGTTAGGGTAACGATATTTTAGATTATTTTGGTAATGGTATTTTAAGGGTAACGCTATTTCATTTATTTCAGTATCGGTATTTTAAGGGTAACGGTAGTCAGTTATTTCGATGCATCCCGTAATGTTTTTACAAAAAACAAACGAGATTCAAAACAGAACCAATTTATCAACTTAATGTACAAAAAATAATTAATAACCACGTGAAATTACCAAAAGCAGAAAATTCTAAATAACGGTAAAAGTATTTTAGGGATAACAATATTTCATTTGTTTCGGTAACGGTATTTTAAGGGTACACCGAAAAAATTGCTCAGTTACTGGCAACTAAATATTCAACTGAGACTCAGATGAAATACCCCTTACTGAAATTAGGAAACTTAATTTTGCGCCAAATCTTCGTTAACACACTGAGAGAATTATCATCACTTCAGTAATGAATTTCTTCATAGTTTCAATGAAAATTGTCACTGGAACTCGTCCATTGAAACTTTTCATAGAATTTATGAAACAGGTTTCATTAAAATCAATGTTTATGAAATTTTCATAAAATTAATGAAACTCTTCATAAAATTAATAGGCCACTCCTCCAATGAATAAATCATTCAGCCAATGAAGAACGTCATAAAATCCATGAAGCACTTTCATTTATTATTATTTTAGATCGTTGTTGGCGTTGCTAAGCTGGAGTGGATAAATAAAAGGTATTTGCACACACAGAACAGATTCGTTGTGACAACCAAATTTGTTGTTCGGTTGCTGCTACCGATATTTACAGTTGTACATACTATGTTAGAACAAAACAAAAAGTTGGTACAACCGATTTACTTTAGTACTACCTGATCGAATTTAAAATTCAGCAGATACAACAGAATTTTTATAGAAATTGCAATCGAATTTAAAAAAAACACTGTTTCCATTATTTTTTATTTTTTTTTATTAATAAGTAGATAAAGTAAATAAAACAGACAAATATTACAAAAATACAAAAAAAAACATAAACATAACCTGAATGTTGACGGTTTTTAATAGAAAGAGCCCCGAAAATTTAAAGAGCTTTCCGTGTTAAAATATGTTCAAAATCTGATTTTTTCGAAATAAAGAAATATTCCAAACCAGAGAGAGGGATTGATTACTATGAAAATATACTTCACTTTTGCCTTAAATTCCTGGTTTCGTTTAGTTTTTTGCTACATATTCTTTTAATTTTAAGGTTCACTGTAGAACTGTGGAATATAAAGATATAAAAACATATTTAAAATATATAAAAAAGGATTTTTCCTGAAGTTCCCTAATTTGAAACAATGAAAATAACATATACCGATGCACCACTTTAATTAAATAATTTTGTTTTTAGGATTTCACTCTCTTTCTTTTATATTGTTTTATTTTTAATTTCATTTGCTATTACTAAATTCTTGATATTTAAAACCAATTCACTAAAAAGCAAATGTGTTTCGGTTTTATTTAAATTATCTTGGTTATGGTGACCAATATTATCAGATGTATTTGGGTACTACAACCGAAAATCTATTACATGACCTATAGAACTATTTTTTAAATCAGTACATGCAACCATCAGATGGTAGAAAATAATTAGTATGGCGTTAGTAAAGAAATATTTAAAAAATTTGATTGGTACAATTAACATATTATGCATATTACTAATTTATGAGGGAAAATGTAAAATTTTAAGATTTACAGATGGTTACCACTACCGAATGAAAATACAAAATTTTGTATTATTGTTTATATTTTTATTGTCAGATTGTCTCTATATGAATAATTTCAGAAGTGATCAAACAGACATATACAAACATTCTACTTCAGATTTTCTCTGTTTATCTTCTTATTTCCTCCGTGTCACCTTTTCACAAATATTGCCACATTGACGTATGTTTTGTACGTACAAGTGCAGGCAATTTGTGTATTTCATTCATACACCCAAGCACATATAATATGTGACGCGCAAAATAGAAAGGGACCTAAGGGTAAAAACCGGTTTTGTTCAGGAGAGCCATTTTAAAGATTTAAATCCGTGTATCTTTGGTGTACCATCATTGAGCGTGTTGGTATTGGTCTCATTTGAAAGCGACACATTCATGACGTCAGGAACGTGTTGGTCAACCTTGAAAACGCGCGTAGGTCGTCTCTACCTCTTGTTTTGTGTAGTTGGTTTTTACTGTTTTCTACCTAGCGCGCTGTTTCCATGAGTTTGATATCAATTTTGCTCGCGTTTTTTCGAAACCAGCTTTATTTTCTGAAATTATTAATTGTGAATTATAATAAATACTCATTTATAATTCTTTTAAATCGTGAATATCACTCTGTTAGTACGAACATTTTTTCACATAACCTTAGAATCGTCGACTTCACTTTCATAAAACGCGCATATCTCTGGGAGGGAACACTTTTGGGGCATGGGATCGGTCTCATTCGATGCTCAGATGTTGCCCACAAGAAAAAAAAACTTTATTTTTTTTACCCTTAGGTCCCTTTCTCTATGCGCTGTCACATATATAAATTTTTCGTGTCACGGTGTTTGCGTTCGTACTCCTCCAAAACGGCTTGACCGATTTTTATAAAAAATTATTTATATGTATTTGGTAGATATGAGAATAGGTCTTAAAGTAATAGCAAAAAAATCTGCTAATTTTAGCAGTTTATTCTGCTAGGTAATTTTTTGTTAATATTTAGTAGCTTTTTTTTTTGATATTATTAAAAGTTTATTTATATAAAGGCATGTATCATTTTTTAGTTTATACCTTTATGTTAATTTACTACGATAAAATTAACTTGATTCACTCCTTATGATATATTACTGATAATTTAATTAAATTTTTTTGTGTAAACATATTCATATACAGTTAAATACATATGCGAACATACTTATGTATATATAAATAAATATTTATCCTTCAAAAGCGTGTGTTAAGGCTCGTACCACATTGTCGGTTATTTGGCGAAAGGTAACAGGTGAAGACAATAACAAGTTTTTTAACCAATTTAACCAAAAATTTATATACATATAGTGTTTTCTATGTATATACATACATATATAAAATAAATGAAGTTACGAGTATATGTGATTCTATGTATTATATGTGCTTGTGTGTATGAATGAAATAAATGTAGTAGTATTATAATATAAACTTTGGGTAACCATTGCCAATATTTGTTGTAAATAACCACACAACAAACACACACGGTTAACAAAACGCTTAAACAAACTTATACAATCCAAAAGTTTGCACATACACCGGTACAACTACAAGTGTATATATAAATCAAAGATAGTTTGATGAATAAAAAGCCTAAAAATAAACTTTTAATAAAGGTGAAATATCAAAAAGGAATGGTTAAAATACACTCACAATATATTTTCCATAGCCGATTGAGGTTTATTTGAAAAGTAATAGGTAAAGTTGGTTTTCAATTAAAGAATCAATTGAAATACATTGAAACATATTGTTTAACTTTTTTTTATCAGTCAATAAAAAACAAACCACAAAAAAATATGTATCGTCTGTATGAGTTGATATTTTCAGTCAAATGTTCTATTTTTAGTTTTCTATTCTTAGAAAAAATAATTTAAATAATTTCGTTGTTTTCTGTTTTAAAACAAAAAATCAAATATTTTCGGTTTTCTTTTTTGTTAAAATATTTTGTTCACCTAGATAAAAATCGACATATATTGATCCATACAGGTTAAATATATGGGCGTACATGCTCATAAACATGCATTCATGACCATGCATGGATACAGGAATCTCCATACATGAATCATATATGACCATACGTGTGCATTAACGAAATTTGAGGTAATATCTACGTGTGTCTACATGCATGACCATACATGAACACGCATGAGCATGCATGACCATACATGTAGATATTACCTCAAATTTCGTTAATGTACACGTATGGTCATATATGATTCATGTCCCAGTGTAGAAACGGTAATGACATATCATTATTTTTTGGAGTACCAGTAATGACACCCACTTACTTTCTGCATTATTTTAAAACATATAATAATAAGTTACTGATAATGACTTATTTTTATCATTATTTCAAATAGAAAATAATTTTTTTGAAAATTTTTTGAAATCTATTTTTAGACTCAATATTTTTTAAACACTGGTAAGGATGTATGTAACCACATATTTTTTGATTTTTTGTATGTTGGCGAGTAAGCTTAGTTGTGTGCAGCAGGTCAATTATGTTTTTATCTATTAAATATTACATGTCGATATAGCTCAGATGGTAGAGCTGTTGACTGACAATTTGTAGACCCAGGTTCGATTCCCGCACCAGCAAATTTTATTTAAAAAAAAAAATACAATAAAAAATATTTTTTTTTATATAATTAATTTTTTTGAAAATCTATTTTTAGACTCATTATTTTTGTCAGTACTGGTAAGCACATAGGTAACTTTATATTTTTTGATTTTTCGTATGCTGGTGTGTAACGACAACTCATTATTTTTCGCGACATCGCCATATAAAGGTAATAAGAAATGTAATAACAAAAGTAAGTAGTTACCATTACCAAGTATGTAGTTACATAACCACATATCTGGTAATGGTTTTCTACACTGGGGTATGGAGATTTATGTATCCATGTATGGTCATGAATGTATGTTTATGAGCATACACGCACATACATTTAACCTGTATGGATCCATGTATGTCGATTTTTAGCTGGGTATATATTAGTGTTGGTAAATTCGGTTACTTTTCAATACTCGGTACTACTCGATATTTTGATTTGAATACTCGATACTACTTGATACTTTTAACGGTTTTTAAATTTGAATTTTTTTTTTAAATTTTTTGTTAAAATTTTTTGAAAGTTTTTATGGTAATTCAGTAATTAAATTTATAAAAATATTTTTAAAATTTTGCACCAACTATTAATTACGGTTTTTTAAAATATTATTTTAAATATTTTACTTCTGATTTTTTTCTTTTAGCAGAGTTGTAATTTTGTGTCAAATATTTTAGCAGAGTCACATTTTTGTGGTAAATATTTTAGCGGACTCACATTTTTATATATTTTGTCTGTCCAAAATGCAACTCTGAAAATATCGAGTAGTAGTTTTGAGTATCGAGTACCCAAAAAAAAAGACAAATACTCGATACCCACTACTCATATTTTTACCAGCACTAGTATATACAAAATTATTTCCATTCAAATTACAAGAAATTCTTTACTCATACACACAAACCTAGCCAATAAAAATATGAAGGTGTGTGTTGTGTGTGTAGCGTTTTGAAAATTCAAACAAAAAAAAAAAACTTTCAAATATGAAAAAACAAACCACAAAATCATTTGTTTTACGTTTTGTCAGTTAAAAATTGATGATTGTTTTAATAGACTCTTAAATTATTTTTATTTGTTTTATGGATTGTTTAAACAATGTTTGAAAATAAATAGCAAAGTGGTTTGAATGTAATGAAAAATCAGTAGTCCTTTTTTAATTCTGTTTTCAATTAATTTAATATGTATTTTAGATTGTTTTGAACGATAAAATATTGTGAGTGTACGGGATTCTTTTTTGATAAATCGGTTTCTTTGAGTATTTGACACGTAAAGGTATATACAATTTTTCAAATAACCTTCGTATAGTACTACTAGAATAATGTAAACAAACTTTTCAAATCTACTTCAACTTATGAAGTGAAGCGTGACAAAGTGTGGCAAACCACAAAAACAGGTTAACTAGTATTTATGTATATGCATATGTGTGTGTCAATGCTTATGTATTTGTGTAGATATTTACTTTAAATATGTATCTGTAGGAATCGAACAACGAACAACAAAATAGCTTAACACAACATAAGCGAGATTTTTCATAGTCACCCAGATTCAGATATTCGATATATATATCTCAGTAATTGTAAAGTTGGTTGAAAATTGTTTGCCAAAACCATATCATAAAAAAACCTTTATATAACTATGATTTTAAACGTAAGCTGTTGTTAGGCGTTGCCACGTATTATACGTACAGTGAAACCTTTCAATAACGGACAGCGAAGTTCGCAGAGTATTTGTCCATTAAAGGCTGTTGTACACCATTGCGAAATGAATATTGCCAGTGGGTATCTATCCACGTCATCTCGCTCAACCCTCGCTCTATTTATTTGGTCGCATTTTTTATAAATAGGTTTTTTTTATGCATTTTTCTCTTTGGCCGAGTTCGCTAATTATCGAGAAAACCGTGAGTAGCATAGTTAATCTATAAAATATATAATCTTTGGCACTGCATACAACGTTTGCCCCGAAAACATTTATTGCTTGAAAGTAAACAAAATAAAATAAGTCAGGCGTGCCCAGCAACATCATTAGAACCGGTTGGTTACCTCTGAATCTATTCTGGAACAGATTTTTTTGCAACCGTTTTAATGCACAAAATTCTATAATTGATTCCTGGCAGTGAAAATGTAAGGTTTCACTTTTTTTTGTAAATAGATGAGTTGCTCGTCAACTGATGAAATGTTGGCGAATTTTGTTAAAACTTTTTAGTTGATAGCCCTGTTATATTATTTCACTTCGATGGGGTTAAATGCTATGGTAACATCGAAGGAGGACGCTGCGATATGTATGAGGGATATAAAAACTAGGGTATTCAATTAATCGGCTTTTTATTTTAATCGATTAATCGTGCAAATAATTATTCGGATTTTTTTCTTAACCGGTTAATCGAATAAAATTTTAAAATTAATCGATTAATCAAAAAATGTTCTGTAAAATAATATACATACACTTGTGTTTTTAATAATTTTATTTAAAAAAGGAACAAAAATAAATTCAGTAACTCTTCTGAATTTCATAAAAATAAAAAAAAAATGTAATAATTGAGATCAGATTTTGTCATTATTTTTATTTTTTCTGTGTCCTCTTTCACACCCGAAAGAAGAATATAAGGCCCCGTACATTATATTCTTGAATACCCCAGCAAAATCTTTGATTACCGAATAAGTGGTTATATAATAGAAATTCATAGCTCCGCACAACTTATTTTTTGGTATCTAAACTCATTATTTTTGTTTGGCGTGGTCGTTTTTATAAGTAGTCACGCTTACCTGCTCGCTTACGAAAAAATGAGAAGTAAGTAGTTATGAGATTCTGAATAATAAGTGGTTACAAACATGCTTACAAAAAGTTGAATTATAAGTGGTTATCCGACTGCTTACTTGATTCTTAAAAATAAGGAGTTACACAAATACTATTAGCTTCAGGAAATAGATTCAGAGAAATTAAAGTTTTTGCTAGAGTGTAATTCCATAAAATCGTCATAAAAATTTTAACACAAAACATATTTACATGTAATAAATATAAATGTATAAAATTTAACTTTGTAAAAAGTTCTTATTTAAACTATTGCGAGTAAGTCATTATTTTATATTTAAAAGCAATGACTACAATAGGCCGTTATTAGGAAGTCATTATTTTATATTACAAAATAATGCAAAATGTAATGATATATCATTATTGGTAATGCAGACAGCAATGAGGTGTCATTACCAATATTTTGCTGGGACATAAAAAACGTAAAGGTAGTGAGAATTGTGTTGAGAATTGATTTTCCCTCTACGTTTCCGTATCTCCATCCCTTTATTTTATTAATTCAGAGTGCTCACTAAACCAGCTTTATTACATTGAGCATTAATTATAATTAATAATTCTAATAATCATTAATTACAATAATTACTAATGCTTTCATTTAATATCAACGTTTAAAAAGTCGTAAAAACTAATTAAAAATTTACTATACGTAAATAAATACCACTACTTTACTAGATAAGTCACAACAACAGGGTAGTAATTTGGAAGATGACAAAGCAAAGTGTGTAAACTTTATGTTGTTTTTGTCTTTTCTTTGTGATTTAAGATATTTATTTCCGCTTATTTTCTTAGGCCAGAATGAAATCCGAATAGGTACAAGCCTACAGCAAATTATTTACCACAATTTTTTAAAAAATGTTGAGTTTCTAACACACTAACTTTAATAAAAAATTTGTATTTTTTAAACATTTCTGTAATTTTCTACCAATATCGATTAATCGATTAATGGTAAGAAATTATTCGAATTATTCGTTATTCGAAATTTGGAGATTTTGAATTATTCGAACAATTTTTGAGAAAAATTGTCCGATTAATCGAATAACGATTAATTCTCTCTGTGTATAGTAAAATTTGGGTCATATTCCGGGAAGCGGATCAAATTCCGGGGAGTTAATTTTAATTAAAGGGGCAATAAATATAATGAAATAAATAATAATAGCTATAATAAAAATATATAATATATAGCAGGTAATGGTAACAGCCCGGTATTGGAAACGGTAGTACATGTACTGGCAATGTGTCGTATTTTTAACTTTTACTGTACTGACATGTTGTCGAAATGATAAAACCAATAAGCTAATCAAATTTAAATTTTTTTTTAATTCAATGAAAAAGTATTTGAGCTAATTAAAATGCAGCTTTCAATACTCGCTGCCGCATTATAAACTTATTTTTTAGTAAATACAAAATAATTTGTAATTTTTGTAATATTTATTACAAAATTTTTTTTAATTAATCATATTCCATTAGTAAATAACTCTTTAACGGTTCGCAGTATATCAACAATTTTTGTACCAATGTTCTCAGCATTTTTATTGTGTGTAATATAAAAGTAACTTTTTTGAAAATTTTTACAAAAGAGGATTTTTGGATCACTCTAATGACTATCTGCTGTATGCAGGAAACGCAAAAAAAATGTTTTTTTTATTAATTTTCGCTGTGGAATAAAATGGCATAGTCAGATTTCCCAGAAATGCAGCCGTTTTTGCTCTGCAGAAAATGGGTCTCTAAATCAGCGTTTTAGGACGACTTTCGCCAGTGGAAGGAGTTGAAATAAAAAAAAACATCATTCTTTTTTTTGATGCAAAAACTTAAAAAAATTATGATATCCCAAAATCAAAGATATTATATATATTTTTGACGAACTCTAATATATATGTATTAAAGTAGGGCGATTTGTATGGACAAAAATTTTTTGATATTGTGCCATCGATATTTCGATAGCTTTTGGCATGAGGAAAAAAAAGTTCCACTAGACCATATGTCTACGGTGAAAATCGAGCCCCCAGATTTTGACTTGCATTAAAATAAATAATAAATGCTAGATCAGCACCATCTTACGGTGGCTTTTTGAAACAACTAATGAAATTATAAACAATATAACATTACAACCTTTCCAGAAAGGTATTACTTATGAAAATCGGATAAAAAATGTGGCAACTAGAGGTAAAAGTATATACGTAAAATTATTTTCTCCTTGTTGTCATCAACATCATTATCATCATTTCATCATCTTATCATCATTTCATCATCAAGCAGAAAATAATTTTACTTATATACTTTTACCTCTAGTTGCCACATTTTTTATCCGATTTTCATAAGTAATACCTTTCTGGAAAGGTTGTAATGTTATATTGTTTATAATTTCGTTAGTTGTTTCAAATATGACGTTGCATAAATATCTAATTATATTTTCCGATTTGGTGCGATTGATTCAACAAAAAGGAAAAGAAAATTTTATTAATTTTTTAAACTTTTCTTTTAAAGATAACCGGAAAGACCGAACCAAATGAATAAAGGAATTGTGTACGTGAAAACGAGTGAAAAGGCTAAAGTCGGCCATGCCGACTATACAATACCCTACACCAGTCTGGTTAAAAGCCAACTAATGTTTGGATCCGAAATTCGAATGGGTTAAAATCGGACTTGTGTCAAAATTTTCTATAAAATAAAAAAGAGAAAATCTTAAATATAGCCCATATGGGCGATAGGTCCAAATATATCTAGAATCTATCGGCTTTGTTCTCGGGACCATGTGAGTCAGCGAACCAAATTTCATTAAAATATCTTAATATTTGCGACCTGCAGCGTGTAACGTAGCCAATTTTGGGGGACCCTTATATGGGCACTAGGTCTAAACATCGACCGATTTCAACCAAACTCAAACTCAAAGTGAACTTATTATTTTTTTTTTAATTCACTGAATGTTATTTTATTTTTTTTAATTCACTGAATGAATATGAAATTGAATGAATTCAGTGGTGAATTAATTCAGTAAGGAATTAATTCACTTCTTTTTCCGTTCGATTTATAAAATTGAACGCGTTCAGCGGTGAATTAATTCATTTGATTTAATAAAAAGGACTATTGCAATTGAATTAATTCGTAACAAAATAAATCGAACGAAAGCAAATATGAATTAATTCCATTCAATGTATGGTGCTTAGTGAATTAATTCATCGAATTTTTAATTGAGAATTGAAAAATTGAATTAAGGAATTAATTCTTCAAAGCTCTGGTAGAGAGTTGACGTAGTACGCCGGATTTCCGAGTTCAAATCCCGGAAAAGACAAAAATTTATATGTTTTTTTAAATTAAAATAAAATTTTCATATGTATAAACAGTAAATATGGCTAAGAAAATTAAAAGTAGTTGTGGTGCAGTGGGTAAGAGTGTGAACTATTAACCTGAATGGCCGGGTTCAATACCAGAAAATTCAAAAAAAGTTTTTTAATTTCAATGAAATTTTGTGGAACATAATAATATTTATGTGGAACATAATATTGAATTAGACAACCGAATATTGGCTTTCACGACGAAAAATATAAACTAATATAAAGATATTTGTCGTAACCGCACGAATTCGATTGGCAACAAATTCGGTGGCCACAACTGAGACTGTTTTCTGGGTGTAGTTTTAACTAATTTTAAGTCGATTTTTCTGCTATTTTTAGAGGTTTGGTTTCATGAGTGTTGTTAAAAACATCAGCACTAATTTACTTTACAGTAAAGTAATATTAGGAGGACATTTTACTCAAATTAAATTAAGTTGTCCGCTATTGGGAATGTCCGCCATTGGAAGGTTTCACTATACATATCTTCCATTTTCTGCAAGTTAGTAAAATAAATTAGAGTGTATGCAACTCACGAATATGTAAACTGTCAGCAATTCCGTACACGTTTTCCACACAAAATAGGAAAACAGCATGTGATTTTGACCATTCAAGTAAAACTAACATTAGGTGTGGGAAACATCAACAGCAGCAGTAGTAACATCAACAAAAATATTGTTACCCTATTTTAGATAAATGTAATTACAGGGATGTTCAATTGAAGGCACTCCGGTAAGATCACGTCCAGTTGGCGTCTTAAAATTGACCACAAAATGCGTCTATACCAATAGAAAACAAAGTTAGTTTAAATTTTCGTGATGCGTTTTTTCGTGCACATTGCACGGTTTGAAAGCGAGAAAGTGTCTATATTAAAATTTCGTAAATAAAAAAAAAAAAATAAAAAAAAACAAACCACCCGTGTAAAAAAGTTTAGATCTCATCAGATCTTTTTGGGTGTAAATAGATATGATTGAATCTAATTAGATCCTGTAGCAGATCTCATCAAATATGATCAGATATGGCATATGTGATAATACCTTATAGCAAGATCTGATCAGATCTAGTGCCAAATCTGTTAAAATTTAAAGTGATCTGGACAATTGCGCCAGATTTGCCTAGATCTGATCAGATCTAATTAGATCTCAAATTTGTCCCCAATTTTGAGATCTAATTAGATATGGCAAGATCTACTAAGATCTGGCCAGATATGCCTAGATCTGGTAAAATCTACTGAGATCTGGCCAGATCTGATCTTTTTTACACGGGAAATATTGATTGTAAGCCGTTGATAAAGAACAGAAAGATTGAACCATCATTAGCCTTTAAAACGAGTCATTACTTTGGTCCAAGGATCAGGAACGTAGGTAGGGGGAAGTAGCAATGGTTTTTAAATATGTAGGCAATTTTGTGTTAAAGTATACAATTGCAAATGTACACTCACAATATATTTTCCATAACCGATTGAGGTTTATTTGAAAAGTAATAGGTAAAGTAAGTTTTCAATTGAAGAATCAATTAAAATACATTGAAACATATTGTTTAACTTTTTTATCAATAAAAAACAAACCAGAAAAAATGTATCGTCTGTAGGAGAAAAAATTAAAATATTTTCGGTTTTCTTTTTTGTTAAAATATTTTGTATACCCGTGTAAAAAAGTTTAGATCTGATCAGATCTTTTTGGATATAAATAGATATGATTGAATCTAATTAGATGCTGTACCAGATCTCATCAAATATGATCAGATATGGCATATGTGATAATACCTTATGGCAAGATCTGATCAGATCTAGTGCCAAATCTGTCCAAATCTAAAGTGATCTCGACAATTGCGCCAGATCTAATTAGATCTCAAATTTTCCCCAATTTTGAGATCTAATTAGATCTGTTAAGATCTTCTAAGATCTGGCCAGATATGCCTTGAACTGATCAAATCTAATTAGATCTCAAATTTGTCCCCAATTTTGAGATCTAATTAGATCTGGTAAGATCTACTGAGATATGGGCAGATCTGATCTTTTTTACACTGGTATATACAAAATTATTGCAATTCAAATTACAATCATAGATGGTAACCGAAACGAATGCGGTTATCGTTAGGGTAACGATATTTTATGTTATTTCGGTAACGGTATTTTAAGGGTAACGCTATTTCATTTATTTCGGTATCGGTATTTTAAAGATAACGATATTTGGGCTATTTCAGTAACGGTATTTTAAGGTTAACGGTATTTCAGTTATATCGGTAACGGTATTTTAAGGGTAACGGTAGTCAGTTATTTCGATGCATCCCGCAGTTTTTTTTTTTACAAAAAACAAACGAGACTAAAAACAGAACCAATTTATCAACTTAATGTACAAAAATACTCAATAACCACGTGAAATTAGCAAAAGCAGAAAATTAAAAATAACGGTAACGGTATTTTAGGGATAACAATATTTCATTTGTTTCGGTAACGGTATTTTAAGGGTATTGATATTTCATTTATTTCGGTATCGGTATTTTAAGGATAATGGTATTTCAGTTATTTCGGTAACGGTATTTTAAGGACAACGGTATTCCAGATATTTCGGTAACGGTATTTTAGGGGTATCGGTAGTCAGTTGAAAGGGTTTTCAATCGATAACGGTATTTTAGCGGTATTGCCTGCCAACCCTGATTACAAGACATTCTTTGCTCATACACACAAATATAGCCAATAAAAATAAGAACGTGTGTGTTGTGTGTGAGTGTTTTGAAAATCCAAACAAAAAAAAAAAAAACTTTCCAATATGAAAAAACAAACCACAAAATCGTTGTTTGTTTACGTTTTGTCAGTTAAAAATTGATGATTGTTTTAATAGACTTTTCAATTATTTTTATTTCTTTTCTGGATTGTTTAAACAATGTTTGAAAATAAATAGCAAAATGGTTTGAATATAATGAAAAATCAGTAGTCCTTTTTTAATTGTGTTTTCAATTAATTTAATATGTATTTTAGGTTGTTTTTAAGGATAAAATATTGTCAGTGTATGTGTGTATGTTATATTTCAAAATAACTAAAAAATTCTTCGATTGAGCTGAATTTTTCAAGGATTAGTTTTTCCAGTAACCTGACAAAATAAGCACGAATTGCGGAGCAACTTTAAAATCGCCCATACAAGAATATTTCTTCCACAAAAACAAAAATCAAACAAACAAAAAATCAGAAAACGGAGAGCTGGTTTAATGTGTATGTTAGGTAGAATTTATCATTTTACAATTTTGTCACCCTAATGTATTCATTATAATGTTGGCATTTCAGAATTAAAAAAAAAATTTAATTATGAACTCTCGACGAAAAAGCGTACTTTCGGAGAAGCAATAAATTTATTCCGGCGGTGACAGTAAATTAAGTATATGGGTGATATCAAAAAATGTGATAAAAACCGTGTAATCACCTAATTTCTAATCCATGGATTACATTTGAGTTATATATTTCGATATATATCAGCGCATTGTCACCTGTTCTACAAAATTTATAACAATCTGACCAATTTTTGGTTAATACTAGGGTTTGGGGTTCGGGAATTCCCGGGCGGGAATTCCCGGGAAATCCCGGGAAAAGTTTGCCGGGAATTCCCGGGAAAATAATATATTTTTCCCGGGAAAACGGGAAATTTTAAAAATATTATTTTTTTTAAATTGTTTTTGTTTCGAATAAGATTTTTTTAATTTTAGTCATAAAAAACATTTTAAATACCAAAACAAAAATTTCATTGTTAAAATCGTTTAAAAGGAATACATTTATTTGACACACAAATAAAATCTTTGCCAAGTAATTAGGAGCATTTCAACTAATAAAGATTTTTTGCATAACTTATTCAAAATTTAAGTAGTAAAGCCTAAAAACTTGGTAAAATGTTTAAAAGAAATATGAAAAAAAGCTTTGTTTTTTACAAATAATCGCCCTCACTATCTAAATTTTTCAAATGTATAATTTAGGTAAAGTCGACTTTAGTTAAAATATTGGGTGGCAGTATACCTTGACTTGGTTTATTTTTGGAGCATTCTGATTGGTTAATTTATTTTCAACCAATCAAAATATTTGAAAATATAAATATTTTTGTAAGGTTTTCATACACAAAGTGAACAAAACCGTTTGATTAAAAATAAAGTCGACTTTAAATTTAAAATACTCCTTTATATTAAGGGTCAATAATTTTATAAGTAACGTTTTCATTATTAAATGTGAAATGAAAAGACTAATGGTTAACGGTGGTATCTAAATTTGGTTCACAAAAAAAAAAAAAAAAAAAAAATTGATGGCCATGCAACTTCTCTTGAAGAAAACAACAACAAGCTAAAATTAGCAAAGTATCCGAAGAAAAAAGTGTAAGCTGAATAGGCATTAAAGGTATTATGGTAGGGCAAACATTTCCTAAAATGGTATCCAAATTAGCCGCAGGCAATCCGCACCATAACTAGATTTTCGTTTATTCGAGAAAGTTTTTATAATAAAAACCTGGCATTGAAAAAACGAAACCGATGTAAAGAACATTATATTAAATTAACAATCATGTAAAAGATATCATGATAAAAGAAATATTGAGCAATATTTCTAACAATAGGAGATTTACTATAATCTTAAATGAATGGACAAGAATATTACAAAAGAGATATTTGAACATAACCTGGGGTTGGTTTATATATCAGGAAGATGTAATGCTGATGAAATAAGAAGAATTGTAGAAATAAGACTAGAAGAGTTTTAATTGTCTTTGGAAAATAACACTGTGGCCACCATATCTAATGGGCCAAGTGTGATAAAACGGTTTGTTTCCGACAGTCCAGTAATAGGTGCTTTCTGCTGGAATCATGCAATTCATTTGGTAGTGCTGCGATTAATTTATGTGTAATCAAATGTTCAACATTCTGATATTTTTTACTTTGAATTCTCACTACACAGACTGCATTTGTAATGAAATAGTGTTTTTTTTTTAACAAAAATTATTTATATAGGTGGTTTTCATTAACAATTTTGTTCAAAAACATTTCCCGGGATTCCCGGGAATCCCGGGAATCAAATTTTTTCATTCCCGTTTCCCGGGAAATAAAAAAGTCCGGGAAATCCCAAACCCTAGTTAATACATAAAATTTGTGACCAATTTTATAGGCCAAATGTAAACTCCGTAACCAGTAACTCATAAGGTTTTTTAACTTTAATAACTTATATTTTAATAACCAACAAAGCTAAACACTACCTGTAAGAATTTTTATGAAGAGGAAAAGTGCCGTTTTTAATAAGAATTAATAGATTTTACAAACTTTTTCGTATATCTTAGCTACCACGACTTCAACTCTGTAACGATTTTTCGTCATAATTTTTGATAATAATGCATACACCAGAGTTATCTATTATTTATATTGCGAAAAGTATAATGTTATTTATACTCAAATATTTGTTGGACTGTAGGTAATCATCCAGTATAACAGACTTGAAGCTTTTCTGCAGCATGTAACATTCTCGGTATGAAAATGGATGTCTTTAATAAGATTTGAAAAAATGTTGTAAACTCCGTTCCTAATTTTTACACCAAACTATTTAACAAGTAAGAAAAATAATGTCATATTTGGATTCACCCTGTAGACATCATACGATTTTGTATCGGAAAGAAAATTCTGACAAAGCGTTTCTGAAAGAAAACGAAAAAAGTATCCAAATGTAAACTCCGTAATTGTAAACTCCGTAACCTGAATTGTTTGCATCAGATTGCATTCAAAAAAATGTAGGTAAGTGTTTAAAATATTTTAAAATAACCATAAACAGAGGTGATTCAACTAATATTTATGCGTCAAAAGATGATTCAACCGATAATTTTGCGTCAAATCAAAAAAAGTTATCAGTTTTTGACCCTAAACTGCTGGAGCGAAAAACGCTTGATTTTGCATTTCTTTGGTTTGGAATCGATATTTCGAGTCATTACTGACATTAGTTTGACAAATTAAATTTGTTTCACACAATTTAAGAATTTTTTGATCGTGAAATGTTATGTTTTTAATATATTATTTTGTAACTGCGCAACCGCTTTTGGATTTTAAAAAATTTTATATTTTTGAAAAGCATTTAAAAGGACCAAAAATACAAAATTAAAAAAAAAATTTTAATTTTTTTTCGCGGAATGAATTGTATTTTTATTCGCGAAACCGCCAATTTGATAAACAAAAATTATATATCATTGGAAAGCATGTTGAAAACCCAAATACGAAAAACTAATAAATTTGAAGAAAATTCTTACGCAAAAGATATAACAACTTTTGCTTGCAGAAATGTAAACTCCGTTACCACAAAAAAAATAAAATTGTGCAAAAAAAGTTATTGCGACAACTTGTAGAAGAGATTTTTTGCAATTAGGTTTATAATAACTAAACTTACTGATTCCATTAAGAAAAAACCGAAATATTAACACTTTTTGCTTCTCACAAATTTGGCCCAAAAACTTATCACATTTTTTGATTTCACCCATATAAATTTGAGTTTGTCCCAATAAGCTTATTGTAGTATATTCAAAAAACTGGGTTCTGAGGTTTTAGAAGATCTTATATAACACTGGACACCAAATTTTGGTTCATCGCAGTCAGCCTACATGGTTCTAACACGAATTGACAAGACACTGTTGCTCAATAATTCTCAAAAATTTTGTAATCCTCTAAGGGTTTAGTAAATCTAGCTTGACTTTTAATTATATGGCTTCTTGAAAAATGTGTCTGTTTTAATGGCGTTCAAGGCACGAGGACGGCGTGTGACACCCCCAAATTTTTCCATACAAAATGGAGTGCAAACAAATGATCTGAATAAAGATTTGTAGAAATGGGCAGTATGGTACACAGTTCATTTCGTTCATTGCTACTTTTGAACTTGTACTTTCTAGTTCATTCGCGAAATTTTTTAAATTGTTCATACGATAATAAGAAAAGTCTGTAAATTACTTCAAAAGGGCTCTACAAAAAAAAGTGTTGTAATCAGGAGAATCTGTTTGCTAAACATTAGAAAGATACAAACTGAACATTTTTAGATTATAGTTAAAAAGAACAACTGCTGATTACTACAAAAATTACATAACTCGTATATTATATATAAAATATTAAAATAAAAATATACATGAAATTAAATTTTTCCCATGCATTTGAGACGAAAGTAATTATTAATTTCGATTGTTTTGTAAAATAAAAGCATCTTTTTAATTTTAATTTGTAAGTAGAAGACAAAAACCTGTAATAGTTCTTTTTAAATTAGTAAACTATTTTTATAATCTTAAATACACGCCTTTCTTATTGGAATTAGCAACGAAAATTAGTTAAAAATTTAGCAATTTGTAAAATGAGAATAGATTTTTTTTTTATTAAAATACATATATACATATTTTTACTAACAGCAAGTATAAGAACATTAAAGTAAAATTGAAATCTGTTAACAGTAATAACATATGATAAAAATAGCATTGTTAGAATTTCGTTGATGTTTATCTAATTTGAGTTGTTTCAATTTGCTTACTGGTTTCACATTCAAATAGATCATCATTAGGGCAAGAAATTTCATGCAAATGCAGTTCAATATGGACTAAATATTTATCCTAATCATCAAATTTAGAACAAAATGACATCGATTTGTAGTTGCATATTTTTGAATATATTGTCAAAAATGCATGTTTTTCCATATTTTGACCTTAAATGCACATTTGGTGCCTTTTTAATGCATATTTTGGGCTTTTTAATGCATATTTGTGCATGATTTTCATTTTTAGGAGCATTTTTTTATTTTGTAAAAAAAATGTAAAAAATTGATACGTTTTCATATTTTGATTCAATCAAAATAAACCAGACCTGCATAAAAGTTTATTTTGAAATAACGACTTATTAATATTTGTAAATTTGAAAAAGCAGTATTCAGTGTATTCCCGTACGTTCCCAAAGTTACCGAAATTTACCCAAAGTTACCGAAATTTACCCAAAAGCGTTCCCGTACTCGAGAATTGGGTAAATGAGAGCGCTAATGAGAGTGTATTAGTGCTTCTCTTTTTACCAAAATTTACCCAGACTTTTTCTTCGGGTAAACTTTGGTAAAACAGCTGATGCAAATATAAACAAAAAACAATTGTGAAATTAAATTAAAAATTGTAATTAAATAAAGAAATAAGCAAAAGAAACTTGGTTTTTTGTTAAAATTAATTGAATAAAGTCAAAAACAACTTTTAAATGCGAATAAATATGTCTATTTGTGCCGATTTGCAAACTGAAATTATACGTATTTTCACATCAGTGATGGGATTTTTGGCACAATCTAAGATTGATTGGTACAATGGCACAACCGATACTATTTTGGCACATTTTGGTTATCTACAAAATTTAATAGAAAATGAATTTAAAAAATAACAATTCTTTAATTTTTAGTTTCTAAGCATTTATTGGTATTAAAATACCTTTTCGAATAAAGCAAAACTAAAAAACGGCATCGAAGACATTACCGAATAAAGCACCGTAAGTTGTTTTTCACATGAAAAAATTTCTCTCAGACTTTAAATGCTTTAAATTGCAATTTAAGTTAAAAAAATTAACAATATTTTAATTTTATAACAAAGCCACAATCACAATTAACACAAAATGTCACTTTTTCACCAGATAAATAATAGTCTTGTACATTAAACTTGCGTGAAAACTAAGTTTGCACAATTTTCACGTTAAACTCATTGTCGTGAAAAATAATTTTTTTTATATGGAATATAACAGTTTTTTCACGTGAAGCTTCGAAAGAATTAATTTAAGTTTAATTCATGAAAAAATTAATTCAGTTTTAGAAAATGTTTATATGTATACCATTCCGTGCAACCATTCCTAAAGAATTCATTCATTGGCTGCATTCCCAAATCTTTAATAAGAATCGGATGAATTTAATCTATCATTCACCTTTTAATTGAAAGAAAATTTTAATTCATATATATAATTAAGTCCATAAGAATTCAAGATAGAATTAATTCCATAAGAATGCATTTACAAAATGAAAGTTGGAAACACGGGTTCTAAGTGAAAATTGAGTTTTGGCACAATAAAGGCCCATTTGGCACATTTTAGTCACACACTTGGCACAAAACAAAATTTTTCAAGTCCCATCACTGTTTAACATTATTCTTTGAAATAAGTTTTTGGGCTAGAAAAGTGGTTTTTTGCGTTCCTGTACTATTGGGTAATTTTGTCATTTTGTGAGAGGATTTTGTGCTTACTCTCATTTTACCGAACTTTACCCAAAAAGTAAAGAAACACACCTATTGCTTTTCTTACTAAAATACGCACATAAGTAAGTAAGAAAATATTAATATTTCAGCTTTAAAATATTAATAATCTTTTATTTACTTCAAATAATTTTAAGTAGGTAATAATAATTTTTATTTATTTCAAATAATTTGAAGTAAGTAAATAAATATTAATATTTCAAAGCTGAAATATAAATATTTTGAAGTATGTGAAATACGTAGTTAAGTAAAATACTTAGTTACAATTTTGAAATATTTTGAAATATTTTAAATTTTTGAAATATTTGAAATATCTGAAATATTTGAAATATCTGAAATATCTGAAATATTTGAAATATTGGAAAATTTTAAAATTTTTGAAATGTTTGAAATATTTGAAATACACTGAACATTCTATAAATGCCACCTACAGGAATCAATCTTTTTAAAAAAAGAAAACACATATAAAATCTATGAGCACTTATAAAATTTCGGAATAGGTATATTTGGCCTTAGATTTTGGTAGAGATTCGCAAAAAAATAATTAAAATTTTGGGTTTAATTTTCTAATTCTAGCTCTGAGCCATAATTTTGACCATCTTCTTTAAGATACAAATAACATTAATTAGTAAAAAAGCTTTTTCGCGATTTCTTGTTTTACATACTAAGCACCAAACTTTGGGGAATATGAATTCAAAAAATCACACTTAAAAATTGCAAAATAATGGCGGAACGCGAAAAAAATCTTTATGACACAAAAAATTATTTAGAAGACTTAATCAGCGGTTTATATTATGCAAACAAATATACTGATGCAAAAATTTTCCTTTTTGCAAATTTTAGTTTTCGCTATTTTTTCAAACTAAGCACCAAACTTTGTTGCATGAAATTTGTATTATAGTCCCTAGATTATGAATTTAAAAAAACCACACTTAAAAAATTGCAAAATAATCGCGGAACGCAAAAAAACACTTTATGTTTGAAAATATTAATTAAAACACACAATCAGCGATTAACATTCAGCAAACGAATATAGTGATGCAAAAATTCTTTATCGCGATTTCAATAGCTAAAAAAATACAATACGTGTCCTTTAAATTTTTCTCCTCTACAACATGTTCGAAGCTCATTAACTCTCTAATGCTCTTTCTTCTGATTACAATAATATTTAAACTCTATATTTGGCGCTGAAAATCTACTATGGAACAAATATTAAAATTTTAATTTACCGCTTTCTTTAGGCGATATAGCACAACAAAGGTTGAAGATGTATCTAGAAACCCAGTAGTAAAATAATTTCGGTTTTTGCTATAAATAACACTATCAGTAAAATAAAATTACGTACCGAAAATTGTTGAACAATTGTTGTTATTTCAGAAGTTATGGCGATTTTCGCTTTTTGAAAATAGATTTTGACTAGATTAGTTCTGCTTACTGCTATCTCTGAGTATATGCTCTGTGTTTAATTTCAAAAAAATCTGTTGGCTAGTTTTTGAGTTAAAGAGATATTCGTAGGACTTATCCAGCGGTTATCCTGTGAGTCCTATCGATAAATTTTTAACCGATTTTGCATATAGAGATTCTAAAATAGCTTTGTTTTTATCGATAATGTACGCCAGATCAAATTTACTAAATTTTCACTTCACATGCTTCTCGCTTGAAAACCGTTCCTTATACAAAAAAAGTTTGAAGGCAAAAAAGTAGGCACCCGATCAAAAAAATTTATATATTGTCGTATATAGTAATATCTTGTTTTATCTTATAATGTGTGAGAATATATGTTGTCATGAATAGCCAGGTTAAACCATTTTGTGTCAACAGCATCTGCAAATTATGTTTTCAATTAATAGTATTTTAAATATATAATTAGATATCGTAATATATAATAATTGCGTTAAAGTTCTGAATTTGAGTTCTTCCAGAGCGGAAATGATTTTTTTTTGTAATATTTCTACATACAATTTTGGCAATATTCTTATTTTTTTATTCCTACTTTCAATATCAACAAAACAATTTGTGAAAAAGTGTTGGATAAGAGTTTTTTTTTTCCAAAGGATTGCTAAGTTTATATATGTCACACCTTATTTAAAAGACATTTATATTACCTTTTAAATAACATGTATATTGCTTTTATCCCATTATTAATTTCGCAAATACAGACTGTTGATATTTAGACTTTTGAGCCATATAAATAGGTGCCTTGACCCTTCAACAAACATTTTTTTTTATCTTATTCACCAAAAAAATTCCGTCAGTGAAAACATTTAAGATTTTTAATTTTTGTTTTTTTTGAAAGAATGTTATTAATTTATTTTTTCTAAGTCATCTATATATATATAAATTTATATAATTATATATAACTCAGTAACACGAACAAAGTTGTCTCATATAGTTAGTCATGTTGTATAGCAGTGTTTGGCTGAGTGAGTTAAGTGGCCGACTACAACGCCAGCAATCTGGGTTCAAATCCTGTCGACGGCATTTTTTTTTGTTTTTTTTTTTTAATGAAATAAATATTTTTTAAATAATAAATGTTTTTAAAATTTAATTTTTTAAAATTTAAATAATTCCATATATATCATAGGATAAATTTTGATCTCAAATTATCCAATTCGATCTGCCAAAATTAGCTTATCCGTTTGCATCTAATTGGATGTAAATAAATCCCATGGGATATTTTGGGATCTATCAGGATCTCAATTTGATATTAATGGATATTATTGGATCTCCCAATTTTGAGATCTATTCGGATGTAATTTAATCTTGTAATATATTTGGGGGATCTGATTGGATATTACTGGATACCCCAATTTTGAGATGAACTTGGATAAGATCATATGTCGATCTATATCAAATGAGATATTACTTCATATGCTAGATATAATGTATTTTTGATCGGGCAATTAGGTTTTCTATGAATATAATACAACTTGGTTAATAAAGTATGTATTGTTATTTAGCCAAAAACTATTTAAAATCTGAAGACAGCCTTTTGGCGGCCTTGGGCATTAGAGGGCTAAGATCTGCCGGTCTACGTTGGGAGTCTTTCCTTGTTAGTTATAAAAATTTTCATAATAAATTAATAAATATATTTGAAAATGTATCAGTTTTAAATACAGAACATAATTATAAACGTCGATATATATTAGAAATGTTACAGATAATTAATACACCAACAACAAATAGAATTAACTTTAAAGCAGATATTAAAAATGTAGCTCAGAATTATAGATATTTAATACAAAAGAAATAGCACACATTACATTAATTTATAACACATTATATTAATACATTTTTTATTGTTAATTATTGTTATTTTTGTTTGTTATACTTTTATACCAAAAACTTTGTTTGCTGGTATAAATGTATACATACCCAGGAAAATTTTCTGTTCCAAAGAATCGATTGTAGAATAGCCACTTTTCATTCACAACCCCTTCTACTGTAGATTCTAACACCGATTCTTTTTGTTTGAAGTTGTCCCAAAAGCAACCCCTTCTATAGCTCCAAAGTAGAACCGGTTGCTCTAGAATCAGTTCTGGAACTGATTCTACGTCACCCACACCTTCCATATAGGATCTCAGGAACTGGTTCCGGAACCAGTTCCATGGAATCGGTTGCAGTGGAACCAGTTGTAGAATGGGTGTGGTTGGCTACCGGTTGTAAAAAATTTTCCTGGGATACAATTTATATTTGACAAATGCGTTTCAAATTTTTTCAAACTTTGAAATTGTTTATAATTTTTACATTTATTTGTTATTTCCTGAAGATGCTACACATTGGAGTAGCGAAATATCGAAAATAAAAAACTTTTTATAAATAAAAACCAAACCTTAACCCTCTAACCGGCAAGCCCGCCTCCAGGCGGGGTATATTAAATTGACCAGAAATGCGCCAAAGGGGTATTTTATAATAAGAAATTATACTTTTTCAACAGAAAACAAAATTTATAAAATTTTTTGTGAAGAATTTTTTTGTATACAATGCACGGTTTGGAAGCGAAAAGGTGTCAAAGATAAAATTTCGTAAAATTTCAAAAATTAAATATTTTAAAATAACCAAAAGTTTCAAAAATCTTAAAAACATATTTAAATTGACTAAAACAATTGATAGTGACCATGAAGTGAGATTGGAGCTTAAGCTATTCAAAAAGTTCCTTACTTTGGTCCAAGGACGCATAGGATTCCATAAGGACACCTTTAAAGGACATCGCCTTAACTTCAAAGCGAATGGACGGATTTTTTTGAAATTTGGTAAAAAGAATATATTTGGTATAGGTAGCAAAGCTTATAAGTTTGAATAATATATATTGAAGTTTTGGTGCATTTTCGCTCAATTTCGCATTTTTCAAAAAACGAAAATCGCTACATCCTCTTAAGTAACAGCACAAAAAATGTAATTTTTTTATTGCAATTATATCTTGGTAAGAGAAATAATTTGTACCTAAGCCTAGTAATTTTTATGCGCTAGTTTTCGAGATTCACCCTTAAACTGTTTTGGCCCATATCGCCTAAAGTAGGCAACGAAAAAAAATTTTGTAGAAGAACTTATTGTTTATTTTTCGTGAGGAACACATGGTATAAATTTCATTGCAAAAAAGCTTAGGCCGGTTAGAGGGTTAAGCTCAAGAAAATAGTAGAGTTAAAAATTAAAAAAGAAGGTTAAATAAACGAAAAGAATTTAGATAAAAAATACTTAATCCATACTTATTTATTTAATCAAAAACCAGTATTATGATTATGAATGATTATTTTAATAGAATATATAAGTATTTCCATAACTTATTATCAGCAGGTTATTATTTTGTATCTTATTATAATGCAAAAGGTAACGAACTGTCATTCCTTGGTAATCTCTATGGAATGACCTGTAATTACCCTGTTTTTGCTGGGTAGTTACGTTATTCTTTTATACGAGTATGTAGAAATTAGTTTCGTGAAAATTGTAAACAATTTTCATTGAATTTAAGAAATTTTTCATTCACTTTGTTGAGAAAACTTTTTTGTATGGTTCGTATGTTCTACTAAAATTTTCATAAATTTTTAGCTGAAATTTGTGAACTTCAAATGATTTTATTTCCAGCCAGTAATGAAATATATTTCTTCTACTACATTACGAAGTATTATTTCAAGTCAATAAATACATAAAAAATACTATTTGTGAACCCCTGTTTCCTGCAGTTTTTTCTAAGCGAAATATTCCATTCCACAAAATTTATGGTTTTTAGTATATATTTTATCAATTATAATCATTTGGTGGTGAAATGAATGTAGATATTATTTATGCTAGTGTTATAAATTGAAATTGGACCAATGCTCTTAGGTTTTTTTGAAAATCTGGTTGTACATACCATAAATATTCCGAAATAGTTGTTATTATTAACAACGTACTCTGTACTCTACTTCATATGATTCATTAGGGTGGATTACAAAATTCAAATTTTTAAATTTCGACAATTTTTCTAGTAGAACGAATATTTTTCTTATAACATAGAATGTGATATATGGTTGACAAATTATTTCTTTATACGAGAGAAGTCGTTTATCTTTTCGATACAACTTTTTATATACATGAAATTCTACAATTTTAAGTTCGTGTTGCACTCTTATACGATATACCTATATACAGTAAATCAGTATAAATATTAGCTTACACTTAAAACATTCAACATGAATAGACTACATATAACCAGATTGTTATTTAGTTGAAAAGTTTTAAGGAATTAAAATTTAATGTTTTAGCTTATTAGTTTGTTCAGATTTTTGAATGGACTGGGTTTGAAGTTTTTCAACACGACAAACACAAAACAAATTTTAAAACAATTAGATTATATGTAGATGAACAAAACCAAATCTAATGCCCCGATTATAATGTTTAATGAATTTTGAATCTATTGTGATTTAATGCGATTATTAAATGGATTTTATATTGAAATTATCTATTGTACAATTCACATGTGAATATTTGTATTAGTGTGTTTTGCGTGTGAGTTAAATGACTTGGCAATAAATGTATGCAGTAGGAAAATTGTTAGTTAATATTTTGTTATATCGGTGTTTGGAAATGTTACACATACATAATGTTTATTATTAAATTTCTATATATATTTGTTATTTTAATAATTTTGAATATCATTAAAAGTCAGATACAGATTCATAGGGGGAAAATGGTATATTTCCCGTTCACGAGGAATAAAAGAAATCGAAGGGAAGAAAGAAAGAAAGAAAAGAGAGAAAGAAAAGAAAGGAAGAAAAAGAAAAGAAAAGAGAAGAAGAGGAAGAAAAGAAAAGGAAGAAAAGAAACGAAAAGAAAAATAGCCATTATAATTTTAGAGTTTGGGATATTAAAATACTTTAAATTTTCTCATTTAAATTATTTATACTGAATTTAGACAGAGCAAAAACCAGCTGGTTTTTGTACAAAACTAAATTGCAAAAGCCAAGTCACTTACACTGGTTATTTAGTTTTTCTTTGTCACAAAACTTTTTTATTACTCACTTTTCTTTCTTTCTTTGTTCTTAAATTAATGTAAAAAAATTATTAATATATTTAAAAAAGAATAACAACACACAATTTCAAACTAAACAAGAAATATTCTTAAAAAATTACAAAATATTTTTTTGACGCTTGCTTTACTCCTATATTCGTTCTAACAGAGTGTATCGAAAATTAATTATAAATGATACCGGGTGTATCAAAAATGCACATTTCAGATATTTTTACTTGGTTATTGGCAAAAACCAGGTAGAATCTGGTTTTCAGTTTGTATGAAAATTGTATGGAAAAACTGAATTAATTTTGTAGTTTTCGGCTCAAAAAATAAAAATGGCCAAAAACTACTAGTTTTTGCCCAGTCTAAATACACTATTAGATATTTTAGATTTTCCAAGTGAATAGTAAATATTTCACAAAAATTTTAATGTAGAAGATGTAGTTTTCCACATCTTTTTCGTTCTCTGAACTTTATAACTTTTCGACAACAGCTATGCAGCATTAAATTTCTGTTAACGGAGCATTGTGGGCTGCACTCAATGATTTTTCTGGCATTTTAATTGGAAACTTGTGCTTCCTCGACCACAACGTGAAAAATGAGCTGAACATATTTTATTCGTTGCAAAGAAATCCTCCATTCCTTCGAAGCAAATCCCGGCTAAATACATTTTTAGAGAGCAAGCGTTCAATAATTTTCGAGATAACAAAAACGACAATATTTTACTTTGATGGACGTTAGCTTTTTTTTTATTGCATTAAGATCGTATATTGGTCATGCGTTTTCATACCAAAGCGTTTTTCGATATCACAATTGGTTCAGAAGTTAGCAAAAGTAGCTATTTGTTTCCTTTATTAAAAATGCTCATTAAAAAAGCCTTGTGCCCTTCTATACATGGTTAATTTCAATTCAAGCGTTTGCTTTGCGTTTTCTGTCAAAGTGAAGCTTAGATTTTAAATCCGCTTGGATTTTAAATCCGTTGTGACCGAGTTTTTTGCCAACCGAATTGATTCGCTTGCCCCAAGTCCCTAATTTGTTTGCCCCAAACGGATTAAGTTGTGACAACCGAATTTTCGCAAACGAATGTCAGCCAAATTTTCTGAGAGCCCACATATCGAAGTTGTATTACGTTAAATTTACAGCTTTAAAAATTGTGTCATTAAAGGGTTAACTAAAAATTTACTTCTTTTTATACCCTTAACCCTCTAACCCGCCAAAAATCGGTCTTCAGATTTTTTTTGATTGATTTTAATAGTGTTTGGCAAAATAAAAATTTTTTATTAAACCAGTAATATTTTATCGATATAAAACATAATAAGCTACTTTTCTGCCCTCAAACTTTTTTTGTACAAGGAATGATTTTAAAGCCAGAAGGATGTAAATAGTTAAAGTGACAATTTCGTAAATTTGAAAAAAATAACTTCTTAAAACAGAAAACAGTATTTGAAAAGTCTCCAAAAAGACATTTCCGATAATCACGAAGATAGTGTAGAGTCTCTACTTGTAAAATGAGCTCCAGGGCTTTTATCAATATCTCTCTAACTCAAAAACTAGTTGGCAGATTTTTTCTGAAATTAATTACACTGTGAGACAACTGGTAGGGGTCAGTGATTGGGAAGGGTTCAAACTACCGGGGAAAGTTATATCGGTAAAAAAGAAGTTATACGTGTCCCGGCGTTTCGCTGGGTCACCCCTAGGAATCGAGATATATCGTTTTGACCTTTGGTGGTCTTTTTTTTGACATAACTCGAGAACCACTAGTCCGATTTTGCTCAAACAATTTAAAAAAAATTAAATTATATATTAATAAATTACAATTCCTTTAATCTGTTCATATAACGTTTTTCTATATACTCAACAGTTTTGCCGGTAAAAATAAATGTATGAAGAAGAAAATATTTTTTGCCTAAAATATTAAAAAAAAGTAATAAACAAAAGGTTATTGATTTTTATGGTAGCGGTAACAAACATTTATTTTTACCGGCAAAACTGTTGAGTATATAGAAAAACGTTATATGAACAGATTAAAGGAATTGTAATTTTTAATTTTTTTAAAATTGTTTGAGCAAAATCGGACTAGTGGTTCTCGAGTTATGTCAAAAAAAAGATATATCTCGATTCCTAGGGGTGACCCAGCGAAACGCCGGGACACGTATAACTTGTTTTTGACCGATATAACATTTCCCGTTGGTTTCATCCCATCCCGATTTTGACTGTCGCATAGTGTTATTATACGCTCAGAGTTAGTAGAAGTAAGCAAAACTAATTTCATCAAAATGTATTGATGTTTATTGCTAAATTCGTCAAATTTCGTAATTTTCAAAAATCGAAAATCCCCATAACTTCTGAAATAACAGCACTAGATCAATAGTTTCCGGTATGTAATTTTCTTTGAATAATAGTATTATTTATAGAAAAACCTGAAATTATTTGACTATTGCATTTTTTGATTCGTCTTCAGCATTTATTGTGCTATATCGCTAAATTATACGGTAAATTAAAATGTTAATAATTGTTCCATGTTTAAATATTATAGCATTCTGAAGAAAGATTGTTAGAGGGTTAATACATCATCACACTGAAAATATTATTACAGTAACTGACTGTAGTTTATTTAAAAAGTTATCCGTACATTTATTTTTAAATGATTATTCAGTTAAAATACAAAGAAATATATTATTTAACTGTTTTTGTCGTTTATTTAAAAAATAAATTACATATAAATACGGATTTTCTGTTACAGTTAATATGTAATTGTTGCTTTCAAAAAGGAGTTGATTTATAACTGGTTTTACCAAATCAGACAGTTCATATACGAAAGTACAAAATTCTCATCCCGTTGGTTTTTTGTATCTTATGTAATGTCTCGGTTTGAGTAAGAAAGTTATCATTTTCTTATTGCGGACAACTGAAGAGTAGAGTGATGTCTACGAAACAATTGTATTGTCTATCATGAAAATGATCAACCCTTTTTGAAACAACAAATAAAAATCTAATATGACAATATCATATTGGAATTTGGACTTGAGGTGGAAGAATATTCTAACTAAATATATGTTAATATTTTCATTTAAAATGTTTTGTTAAAAAAAGAATTCCTTTTCGATTTCTAGGTCAGTTGAAAAAATGAAATAAATTAAATATCATTTATTCTTACGGATTTTGTAGTTAATTTTTTGAAATTTAAAAAAACGAAATAAATGAAAAATCATTATTTTTTTAAGGATTTTGTAGTTTATTTATTAACATTTAAAAATAAATGAAAAGTTCTTTTGATTTAAATGAAAAGTCAGTAGACCGGTTTTCAAGTGATTTTTCATTTATTTTAAGTTACATTTTCAGTTAATTTAAACTACAAACTATTTTGAGTGCACGATCTCAAAATATCAAATTTTTAGGCTAAAGGATAATATAAATAACTGGGGCAAAATAATAAAAGATTTAGTTGAAACTACTAAAAGTTACTTAAAAATTACGTTACAGAAAAAATGCTGAAATTAGAAGATTATTTTTGCTGTATATTAGTAAGATGGGAAAAGTAAAAATGAAACTGTTAAATATACAGAATTTTAGTTATATCTGAGTTAAATTTTTGTTACAAGAAAATAACAACTTAACCTGCTAAAATCAGTGAAAAATTTTGCTCAATAATTAGTAGGTCAAAAAATCACAAACAAATGAAAAACCTTCAAAGTTTTTTTTGATTTTTTTAATGCAAATAAAAATCGCGCCTTCTGAAATCACTGCTGATTTTACCAGGATAGACTGCTATTTGCATTCAACTAGATTTAACTTAAAAATAACAAAACTTTTGTAGATATAACGGTTTTTTTTTTCTATTTTGGGTCTACTAATAATTAGCAAAATTTTCTGCAGATCTTAAAGAATAACTTATTAATTTCAATTAATTATAAGTTAACTCAAATATAACTAAAATTATGTAAATTTATATTTGCAGTTCTTATTTTACTAGTATTTAGCAAAAACCTCTGCTAAATTTAGTAGTGTTTTCTGCAAGGTTATTTTTTAGCTAATTTTTGTAGATTTTCCTGCCATTTTTACAGGTTTATTTCTATGAGTGTAGTGTTGCATATGATACCACAAGTAATACCAACAGCAGCCCATCATCCAATTTTGATATAATTACTTTGTAAGAACTCAGCATTTTGAAAGATTCTATTTGTATAAAAAGCAAAATTAAGGTACATCAAATGGCAATTTAAAAATAGCTATGTGTATTTTTTGGGAAAACTCTTTACTAGCGCCTATGCGCCTTAAAAAGCTGGATTTTTTTTGTGGTATAATTATGCGAAATTGGTAAAGGAATAAATAAAAAATATAACATTAAAAAATATCGCTAAATTACAAAATTAAACAGTTTTTTTGCTCTCCTTAAAGTTAGGAAAAAACAAACAGCTATTTTCTTAGGCGCAGCGACGTTTTGCTTCACCCGTTACCGGGATTTCCGTCCCGGAATCCCCGGAAAATTAAGCATTTTTCAGTTCCCGCATTCTCGGGAATTTGGACCGGGAATCCCAGGATTTCAAAAAATGCAGTTTAAAATAATAAAGTTAATTACTTCAAATTTTCTTATGCAAAATTTTCCAACCTTTTGAAAATAGTAAACATTTCACATTAGGCTTGTTCGTTTACTTACTAAAGTTTGCTACACTCAAAAAAATAAGTTAGTAGAAAAATTAGTAAAACGTCTTGTATATCAAGTGTACTAGTTTTCAGCAATTTTTTTGATGAAATTCCGTTTTCAGCAAAAATTTTAGTTATATATTTTTAGCACTAAACTAATTTTGAACTAATGTTTTACTAATTTATTTTGCTGCAAAAATTGTGCTGAGAACCGCATGCATAGCGTGGACGACAACCAGATAGACAAGATGTAGATATCGCAGAAATGGAAAACGAAATGACAAAAAAAGAAAAACAACTCTACACATATCCTATATTTAAATTTTCAGCAAATAAATTAACTAAAGTAAAATTTCGCTACAAGTTTTTTGAGTTTTTTTCAGTCTACTAATATTCAGCAAAAAATTTAGTGATTTTAGCAAGGTTTTTTTTCATTTGCAGTCGACTAAGTGTTAGCAAAACTTTTGCTGAAGATTACTATTTTTTTGGTAAAAACCAGCTCGCTGATTTTCAGCAAACCTTTTGCTGAAATTACCAACTTTTTTGCAAGCACGCTCCTGACTAAAAATTTGCTGACACAGTAACATTTTTTGCTGACTTTACTGACTTTTTTTTTTGAGTGTACTTTTACCAAACTGGAAAAATTGAAAAAGTAACCAAAACAACGCTTGACTGAAAGTAGTAAGATTTTAGAGTAAACGAACACACTGATTAGTTTGTGTACTTGATCAAACTCTTCCTTTTAGTGCTTCTCAAATAGCTTTCGTATAAAAAAATTACAATCGTACTTATTCTGCACAGAAATAAAGACAAATTTGTTCATTTTTAAAAATTTTCAAGTAGGTTAAAATTTGTTCCCATAATTTTAAAAAAATTTTTGCAAATTTCTAAAATTATTTTCTATATTAATTTTTTTATTTTTTATTTTTATTTTGACAGACAAGTTTTTTAGACTAAAAATTAGTTTTAGTTTATTAAATTTTTAAAAATATGTAATTACTTATATAATTTCTAATATAAAATTAATTTTTTCCCACTACGAAAATACCAAGAAAAACCACCTGAGCTTTTTCACGATCATGAAAACTTAAGGTCTTTAAGCAATGGCCTTGCAACACTCTCAATATTTTTATGGGAAAAAATATTATGCGGCTTCGAACAGGAATGAAGTCCGACTGGTTAATCAGGGATGGAAAAGGCTCACATACTTACATACATATGTAAAAATGTATGTAAGTAGCTAAAAATAGCTTCCTTTTGGCTCGTTAAAAAAAAAATGAAAATAGAACATTTAGATATTAGCAAAAACTGCGAAAAAAAAACATTTTCAAAAAGGATAATTTTTGCAACAGCTTTGCAGCTTTTTAAGTTAAATTTATCAAAAAAAATATGAAATACAAAAATGTATAAAAATATTTCCATTTTTTAGAATAAAAAATAAGCTTTTAAATTAAAATCATTAAAAATAGAAGACGTGTTTGTCCCATAAAAATCAGTTGCAGCAACCGATCGATTCGGTTAAATAAATTTAAAATACGAACTCATTTCGTAACTTCTTTGAAGAGCTAGTGTGTTCTTTGATGGAATGAATGATATATACTTTCTGACAGGTACACGGGTAGACATCGATAAATAGATTTAAAAAGTGGTTCAGTAGCAATTGGTTTTCCATATGGTTTTTTTCATCATTGAAATTATGATCCAAATTTTTTTGGACATAATCCAAAAATTGAATATTGGGATAATGTGCTCTGGGGTAAACTTCTGGGAACATTCCGTTGTTGAACTTTGCCTACAAAACTCATATCTTCTTTGTTTGGACAGCAGCTTTTAACAAAAGAATTGAGGAAAACTCAGTTCCCAAGAATATTTTCAGTAAAACAGTATCTTCCTAATTTTTTTTTTATTTACTTTTATATTCTCTTAATATATATTTTACCCAGAGCTTTGAACAATTAATTCGTTTTTGAATGAATTCACTACCAATCGAATTCAATTTTCTCTAGAATTAAATGAATTCCTTTTCTTAAGTAATTCGTTCAACTGAACGCGTTCATCAAACAATAAATTCAAAGAATTAATTCCATTGCAATAATTCTCTTTATTAAATCAAATGAATTAATTCACTGGTGAACGCGTTCAATTTTATAAATCGAACGGAAAAAGAAGTGAATTAATTCCTTGCTGAATTAATTCACCACAGAATTCATTCAATTTCATTTTCGTTCAGTAAATTAAAAAAAATAAAATTACGTTCAGTGAATTAAAAAAAATTAAATTACGTTCAGTGAATTAAAAAAGAAAAAAAATACGTTCACTGAATTGAAAAAGAAAAATACATTCACTTAATTGAAAAACAACGATACGTTCGCTGAATTCAAAGCATCTTTTCTGCCGTTCAGTAGAAGAAAACATTGTATTGTAAAAACGTATAAATGAAATACGTCATAACCAAGCATCTACATTTTACTGGGAAGCATAAGTTTGAAAAATTAATAGTTATATATTTTACAAATTCATCTATATCTGTAAAGTTTTTATTTTTAATAGTAAAAGGCTTTATTTTTTAATCATGTAGGTTGATAAAGTGCGTCGGGTTTCTCTAACACTTAATATATATGTAATTTGTTTATTTTCACTGGCAAACGCTGTAAAATTACTTAGTTGCAAATTTTATTTGTAAATAAATGTTTTCTTCTACTGAACGGCAGAAAACAGGCTTTGAGTTCAATCAACGTATTTTTTGTTTTTTTAATTCAGTGAACGTATTTTTTTTTTAATTCACTGAACGTAATTTTTTTTTTTAATTCACTGAACGTAATTTTATTTTTTTTAATTCACTGAACGAAAATGAAATTGAACGAATTCAGCGGTGAATTAATTCAGTAAGAAATTAATTCACTTTTTTTCCGTTCGATTTATAAAATTGACCGCGTTCAAAAGTGAATTAATTCATTTGATTTAATAAAAAGAACTCCAGCAATTGAATTAATTCGTAACAAAATAAATCGAACGAAAACAAATATGAATTAATTCCATTCAATATATGGTGCTTTGTGAATTAATTCATCGAATTTTTAATTCAGAATTGAAAAATTGAATTAAGGAATTAATTCTTCAAAGCTCTGATTTTACCTAATAAAACTACTTACAGTTTTTCCTTGCAAATCATTGACTCGACAATGCAGATAAACATTTGATCCCAATTGTGTGCTTACATTTACTGTTGTAAATTGATCGGCAAAAAATGGAAATGGTTCATGTGTTGTGGTCTCTGTTATTTCTAATTCTTCATCTTCTGGTGTATCGGTAAATGGTGATGAGAATTCTTGCCAAAAATTTTTCGGAAATGTATCAAATGGATCTCCAGCACGTGGCCTTTTTACTAAATAAAATAAAAGAAGAATAAAGCAAACAAAGCAATATCAAAGTATTTAAATTTTAATTAAAATAAGTTTATTAACTAAATAAATAAATTTGCCATTTAAATATTTGATTTCTTCAATTCATACTCTATATTTTGTTATAATACGTACAGGGTGCTGAGGAGGATACAAAATGTTGGATTGCTGAATAAACGATGGCAAATATCCAAATTTTCTTTGATTCCATATCTGTAAATATAAGAAAATATACAAATACATACATAAGTACCACAATTTAATTAATTGAATTGCATACAACATTTTAGATAAAACAAATAATAGACATTGCTTAAATTAGTAAATGAAGATGTCCATCTGTTTGAACATGCAAAATACTTATAAGAAGCTTTTTGTTTCCAATATTTATTGCAATATGAATTGTTGCTTAAGTGGCTTTAAGATTGTATTGGAAATTCGAAAAAATATATAAGAAACCAAATAATAGTGGTATTCAGCTAACGGTACTTTTTTATGCCAATGGTAATTTTATAATTTTGTGCGATAATAATTTAATGAACACACCAAATTTTTTCCGTATTTACCAAATATTGGATTTATTTTTTTTAGAATTTTATATCTATATCTATAACTACTTGTAAAAAAACGACTATCCGCACTTTTCTTTTATTTTTTGCAAACAAATAAAATTTAAGAATTTGGGGTAGCCTTTGTACGAAAGCTGTTCTCGTACATGGACTTCGCCGGAACGCGAAATAGAGCAATTACCTTGTGTGCCCTGCTCTAAATTTACTAACAAACGCATTATTCATTTGTTAGCTTTTGTTGTTTTCAGATTTTACAAAATTAAAAATACAAAATTTCAAATATTTTTATGAAAAATACTTTTGTTTACATTTGAAAGAGAAAAGCCAAGAATTTTCAAGACGTGCACTGAGAGAATTAATTATCCTTTATGATATTAATGATATAATTTCATAGAATTTTTTTCGTAGAACCAATGAAGAATTTCATTATATATATAATATTTAATTAATATTATGAAATTTTTCATAACTTTTCTTTCATGAAATTTCATAATTTCATTAAAAAAATTATTGAATTTCATAAATTAGATCTCCATAAATTTAATGAAAATGTTCTTTATATTTATGAAATTGTTCAAAAGTATTTACTTTTTTTAATTTTTTTATAAAATATCGTCATTTCCTGAGAGAATAATCTTTAATAATATTTATTTTTTTAATTAATTTTTTATTATTAATTTTGGACTATCAATTTTTTTATAAATCATATTAATTTTTTCGAAACTTTTTTTATGAGACTTTTTAATTTAATATTTTCTTTCTTTAGATATATTTTGTACATCCGTAAAACATGCTACGATTTTATTACGCCTTTTGCATTTGCTAAGTACTTTTTATTTATCTACTCCAGCTTAGTAACGACAACAACCAACTATAACAAATAATAGTAAATGTAATTGCTTCATAGATTTTATGAAGCTCTTCATTGGCTGAATGATTTATTCATTTTAGGAGTGGCCTATTAATTTTATGAAGAGTTTCATTCATTTTATGAACTTTTCATAAACATTGACTTTAATGAAACCTGTTTCATAGATTCTATGAAAAGTTTCAATGGACGAGTTCCAGTGACAATTTTCATTATAACTATGAAGAAATTCATTACTGAAGTGATGATAATTCTCTCAGTATGGTAGCATTTTTATAACTTTAAAGAAGCTTAATTTATACTTAAATACTTAAAAGTTTTATAAAAGCTTAAATTTGTATGGAATATTCATATAAAATTCGAAAAAAGCAAACCTATATGGCACAAATTTATTGAAATGAATTGTTTTCTATAAATTTTTCAAAAGAATTTAAATAAACAGATAAAAGAAAATTATATAAAATATATATTTGACAACTTTCAAATGTGTATTTATATAAATAAGTAAAAGTTTACATATAAAAATAGGTGCACAAATTTACCTGAGCTTGTAGACTGTTTTTTTTTTTTTTGGCATTTATTGTGTAAAAATATAAGGTTTACACTATATAACATGAAGATACGACATTAAATAAAAACCCCTAATATGTGAATTATAACATTGGATTTTATATTTATTTACAACTTGTTCTAAAGATTAATGGTGAAGATAAATTTTGTAAATACAATACAATTAACATTGATGAATTTATTTCATTTCAGAATAATTTTGTAACACTATTCTACAGACACTGAATAATGTTATATGGCAAGTTAATTGAAATTGACAGTTGAAAAACCTTTAACTTCTAATATCGATTAATATTTATTTAGCAATAAAATAAATAAATCCACTTGTTCGTGTGAACAAGTAAATTTGTTTTCTAATCGAATTTTTCAGTTGTGGCCATGGTTGGTAACCGAAACGATGCGGTTATCGACAAGCGTAACGTTATTTTAGATTATTTCGGTAACGGTATTTTAAGGGTAACGCTATTTCATTTATTTCGGTATCGGTATTTTAGGTATATTTTTTGGTTGTGAACATGGACGGTAACCGAAACAATGCGGTTATCGGTAAGGGTAACGCTATTTAACATTATTTCGGTAAAGGCATTTTAAGGATAATCCTATTTCATTTATATCAATACCGGTATTTTAGGAATACCAGAATTTCAGTTATTTGGGTAATGGTGTTTTAAGGATATCGATATTCCGGTTATTTCGGAATCGGTATTTTAACGGTAACGATAGTCAGTTATTTTAGGGCATACCAAAGTTTTTTTTTTTTGCAAAAAACAAACTAAAATAAAATCAAAACTAGGGCCTGCGGTCAGACCGGTTTTCATAACTGGTCTTACGATCTACCCGATCAGACCGAAAGACCGGGTAGACCGAAAGTACCATTTTCGAAAAACAAAAATTGTTTCCAAATTGTTTTTTTTTGAAAAAAATTACTTTTTTCTAAAAATTTTTTTTTTTATAAAATGTACTTTTTTTACTGTCACTGTCTTTTTCGGGTAGTAGTACGGCGTTTTTACATCGTAGCTTCAACCGGGCTGAAACTTTCCAGAAAATAAGAGAACATAAATTGGACCAAGAATTATAGACATATGGGCAGATCGTGGAACAAAAATGTTCCGAAAATCGTAATAGAATTCAGAAAGTGCTGTATTTCCCATATATTTATATGAAAATGCCACGGTCTTTTTCGGGTAGTAATACGGCGTTTTCACATCGTAGTCCCAAATGGGTTGAAACTTTACAAAAATTATCGGGAGGTAAATTCGATCAATAATTATAGATATTTGTCCAGTTTGTGGAACAAAAATATTCTGAAAATTACAATGGAATTCAGAAAGTGCTGCATTTTCCATACATTTATATGAAACTGTCACGGTTTTTTCGGGTAGTAGTACGGCATTTTAAAACAGTGATTCCAAATGAATTAAAAATTTACAAAAATTATACAAATGTAAATTCGACCAACAATTATAGCGAGTTTTTTAGGTCGTGGAACAAAAATACTCCGCAAATCGCACTAGACTTCAGAAAGTGCAGTGATTTCTATACATTTCTATGGAAATGCCACGGTCTTTATCGGGTAGTAGTACGGCGTTTTTATACGATAACTCCAAATAGGTCTAAACTTAACAGAAATTATCTGGACATTAATTTTACCCCCAAATATAGCCTTTTGTGTAGGTCGTGGAACAAAAATGTGCCGAAAATCACAATAGAATTCAGAAACTACTACGATTTCTATACATTTATATGACAATGACACGGTCTTTTTCGGGTAGTTGTACGGCGTTTTTACACCGAAGCTCCAAATAGGTTAAACACGTAAATGAGTTATCTGGATATAAATTGGACACAGAATTATAGACATCTGCGTAGGTGGTGGAACGAAAATATTTCGGAAATTACTCTAGAATTCAGAAAGTGCTGCATTTTATATACACCCAGCAAAACCTTTCATTCCCATGTAATGAGTTTTAGGTATTGAAATCTTAAGTGTTCACTAGTTACCTTTTAATTACTAAACTACTTATTTTAACATGGTGATGTCATTGGAGGAAAGTCATTACACTGATGTTACCTGTAAGTAGTTTATCAGCTGTTCTATAAATAGATGTTGAATATAGATTTTAAAAAATATAAAAATTTAAAAACCAATAGGAGCTGACACGTATTGATCAGCGTACCCCACGATTGTCAGGCAAACACTCCAACCATTAGACCACGACATCACTATGATTTTTAATACTTTAACTTATGTACACATTTATTGTGGCAACTGTTATACATGTCTATTTTTCACAAAACTTGTTGTTATTAAATACTGCTTAATGAACATCAACATTTCTATAAATAGATGTTTAATATAAATTACAAAAAAAAAACACAACAATGGAAGCTAACACGAGTTGAGCAGCGATCCTCATGTCTGTCAGGCAAAAACGATAACCACTAGGCTACACTCTAATTAAATTCTGTTGAAATTTACCCAACTTATAGTAGGAAATTGAACTCCTACTTTAAATTGGGTAAATTTACTCTATGTGCGTAATTGAAAAAAAATGCGCACATTGTGTTTAAGTTGGTGCACAAATAATTTGTAATTTTACATTGAAAGTGCGTAAAAATTATTTGAAATTTTGAAATTAGTGTGTTAATTTACTAAATTTGTGTGTAAAAAAGCACGTTTTACGTGTAAATGTACGCATAAAATGCGTAAAAATCCACAAAAAATGCGCAAAAGTCCACAGAAAGTGCGTAAAAATAAAATATAATGCGTACTTTTACAACAGGTGTGCTAACTTTAAGCACCACCCAAAAATTTTTTTAAATAAAATAACAAATTTATTTTTAGTACGTATTTTATTAATAATAATATCCGAGTCATTCTCTCATAATCGTTTATGTCCAAATTAGTCGTTTTGGGATCTTAAGGCATTTGTATAAAATTCATATAAAAATTTGTTATAACTATTGAATGGGTGCGATGGCTCCTGCTCAACAAAATGCCTTCTTTGAAAGGGGGGCAGTAACGTCAACAATAATGGGAGAAAACGCCTTAAGAGAGATATGGCCTACGCAGGAACAACTGAGTGCAATGACTCCTGCTCAACAAAATCAGTATTCATTGAGTACTGCCTAACTTGCAAAGAAAGCATTTTGTTGAGCAGGAGTCATTGCACTCAGTTGTTCCTGCGTAGGCCATATCTCTCTTAAGGCGTTTTCTCCCGTTATTGTTGACGGTTACTGCCTCCCTTTCAAAGAAGGCATTTTGTTGAGCAGGAGTCATCGCACCCAGTTGTTTTACCTAGGCAGTATCTCTTTTACGGCGTTTTCTCCCGTTATTGTTGACGGTTGTTGGTTGACTGCCTCCCTTGAAAAGAAGGCATTTTGTTGAGCAGGAGTTATTGCACCCAGTAGTTCCTGCATAGGCCATGTCTCTCTTACGGCGTTTTCAATTTTGAAATGAGGTTTAGACTACCACATGCGTTAATAATAATTACCAAAAACAATTTCATGCTTATGTTGCTATTTCCAGACTCTAATGTGTTTGTGGAAATGTTGTAATTCACAAAAAATAATCCGTTTTCGCTTTTTCTTTTTATTATTTATAATTTTTTTTTTCAATTTTTTCCAATTTGAAATGTCAGAGTATTTATTACTATTATTGGATAGTATATTTACCAACTTTTTGCGTAAAAATTTTATTTAACAAAACAATAGTAATTTTAGGCACAATGTGTTTATTTATGAGCACATAATGTCTAAAAATACTTTGTGTGTGTATTATTGCGTATGAAAGTGTGTACAAAAAAAGTTTACGCATTTTTTGTTTATATTTACCGAATTTTCGTAAAATTAAACAAAATTTTACCCATTTTATAGTAGTAAATTTACAAACATTTTTTAGAGTGTACGCCATAGTTATGGTTTTTAATGATTTAGAACATATATTATTGGTTTCAGCTATTGTGAAATAGTAATGTGTGGGGTATAATTATCGGTAACTCATTACATTCAGTTTAAAAGTAATTCAACGGGTAATGAGATATGAGATCTAAGTAATGCATGTAGTAATGACCAGTCATTACCAAGGTTTTGCTGGGCAGTAGAGCGTACCACCTTACAGGCAAAAAAAAAGTGCGCCGTACACCCTCCAATTTGAAGTATTTTTGCAAGGAGGTTTAAAAAAATTTTTTTTATATTTTTTGCCGAACGTAGGGGTCGCCATTTTACATTTTTCGTTATATCTTTGGTATTTACAGTCGGATCTTAAAGTATGATACATCGATGTTTTTCTCTCGAGGAAACCAGTGTTTTGCTCTAAGGACATTTTGACCTCAAGTATCCCGTTCTAGTAGTTACCCACCAGATCTCAGTTGCTACCACCCTAATTTACAACCCTAATGTACAACCCTAATGTCAGAAAATTAAAGCCCGCAAAAAATCATTAAACTTTTGCTAAGGCAGTTTTTCGCTAAACCGAGTAGAATTTTTTTTTATATATTGGTTGCCGAACGTAGGGGTCGCCTTTTTAAATTTTTTTTAATTGGATTTTTCCTTAATAGCAAAACACTGGTCTCCCCGAGGCAAAAAAGTCGATATATCACACTTTAAAATCCGATTATAAATGCCGAAGCTATAACGAAAAATTGAAAAAAGAGACCCCTACGGTCGGGAAAAAATTTTTTTTTTTGAAATCGCCTTCCAAAAATACATCATATTGGAGGGTGCACGGCGAACTTTTTTTTTGAGGTATGGTCTAATATACAGTCACATGAAACTGCCGCGGTATTTTTCTATATCTCGAAAACTAAGAGATATAGAGTAAAACGGCTAAAATTTTTGCCCTATTGGTGTTCATACACCCACAAAAAGTGAAATCAAATTTTAGCTAACTCTGCTAGATTTGAAAATTGCAAATATCTCGTAAACTACTAATGCTAGAACCAAAAGGACGTTTATTTAGTTTCTCGCCTATAACTCGAAAACTAAGCGAGATAGAGCAAAAAGTTTAAAATTTTTGCTCTTTGGGTGTTAATAAAACCCGTTTATTGAAATTAAATTTTACCTAACCCGTCTAGATTTTAAAATTGCAAATACCTCGTAAACTACTAATATTAGAATCAAAAGGAGGTTTATTTGGTTTCTCGCCTATAACTCGAAAACTAAGCGAGATAGAGCAAAAATTTTAACCGTTTTGCTCTATCTCGCTGAGTTTTTGAGTGAACATATTTTACAAAATCAATAGTTCCTGAATGTTTTACTTCAAGTTAAAGACATTTTCTAAAAATATACAGTTAAGGTGTTTTGCTTTTTATAAGACTTTCCTTAAATTTTTATAAAGGTCTTCTTTGGGAATTCTATTTTGCTTACACAGTACCTTCAAATATAGTAAAATACAGACATTCAAAAATATAATTCCTTAATTAGATTTTTAACTCTGATTAAATTTTGAATGAATACATAAGCATTTAAATTCCATCACTATTTTATTCAAAAAATCAATTTGATTTTTGTTGATTCTTTTCATATAATCAAACGAACTGATTCAATTATAACAAATTAATTTAATCAATAACACTATGGAACATTTTTGGGATTATTGTCTGGGGGGTGAGAAATTCCAAGTCAGGGTGATGGTACTAGGTCAGTATAGTAAAACCCTCAAAGGGTTTGGCGTTCGTATGTGTCATTTTTTTTTATGACCTTTTAAATTTTTTCCTTATCTTGATGTTTTTTCGCTTAGTTGTAACTCGAGAACCACTTGTCCGATTTTGATGAAACAAATTTAGAAAAATTTAGAATTACAATTTCTTTAATCCGTTCATATAACATTTTTCTTTATAATCAACAGTTTTGCCGGTAAAAATAAATTTGTGGAGAAAAAAAAATATTTTTTTGCCTAAAAATTAAAATTTTTTATGAATTTAAAAAAAAAAAAAATTTAATTTTTAGGCAAAACAATATTTTTTTTTTCTCCACAAATTTATTTTTACCGGCAAAACTGTTGATTATAAAGAAAAATGTTATATGAATGGATTAAAGAAATTGTAATTCTAAATTTTTCTAAATTTGTTTCATCAAAATCGGACAAGTGGTTCTCGAGTCACAACTAAGCGAAAAAACATCAAGATAAGGAAAAAATTTAAAAGGTCATAAAAAAAATGACACATACGAACGCCAAACCCTTTGAGGGTTTTACTATACTGACCTAGTACCATCACCCTGACTTGGAATTTCTCACCCCCCAGATTGGCTGTTGTACTGTGTAATGGTTGCATTCAATATCGAATCAAATCATAAGACAAATAATTTCTTTAAAAAGTTAGTAGCTTTAATTTAGTTAGTAGCTTTAATTAACCATATAAGGCCCTAAGGGCTCGGTTATGTAATAGAAGAATTAATAAAAAAAAAAAAAATTGAATCAATATAAATTTATATAAATCATACCTCGCTTTATTCAATTTCAAATCTTTGCTTTACAGTGGTTGTGATTCAGAAAATAAATTTAGTATTTAAAATCAAACTGTAACTGAAACATTACATTAAAATCTATAAAAAAAATAAAAATGTAGTCAGCAAATTAAAAACAAATTGGTATAAATTAAAAAAAAAAACCTTTTCGGATTTACTCGAGTTACTCGTTTGTTCGAGTAATTCGTTACTCGAAACTGGCCATTTGAAATTACTCGAACATGTTTTTAAAAGGAGATCATCGATTAATCGAGTAATATTTATTCGATTGAATACCCTACTAGGCATATAAGTTTTAGAGACTGTTTGAAGCAAAAATTCTAACAGAAAGGCTCAACCGTTTAGAAAAAAAACAAAAATCAGGCCTGTAATGTCTATGGGCGTCCTCAGATTTTTTCCGCTATTATATTTTGCTCCGCAAGAAAATTGGCAAAAGAAGGCACCTACGCGCAGAAAAAAGACATTATTGAATATGTTCACAGGCAATTATATACATATTTAGAATTACTACGAGCAAAATTCAGTGCATTCGTTTTTGCGTCTCATGTATATATATAAAATTAATTTTATTATTGGTTCCTTATAAGTGTTCTAATTTATTTAAATTATATTTGAATTTAACAGTATTTTATTCAAAATGCCATCTAGATGTCAAACATAACATTGAACATTAGAAAATACTATAAAATGCATCATTGTACTACTAATTGTAACACTCATGTAATTGTTGTCAACTGTGTAATACATATGTGTGAATGTTTATGTGCAGCATTGCCATGTAGCCAGTTTTAACTGTTTTTTACAGTTTTTTGGGTTGCCTAACAGTTTTCCAGTTTTTTCATGTAAAAAACAGTTTTTTTTAAATTCATGGATTTTTTTTACAGTTTTTACATATTAAATCGGCACATTTGTTTCATTTTCATTTTTTTAACTAAAATTTAAGAATTAAAATATAAAAGTGCTTATGCATAATAATTTGAAAACCTTATAACGCGTTTATAAAATGTATTTTGTATAAAATATTTGTATTATAAGCCATTTATAAACTTAGAAAGTGATTATGCATATGACCCAAAAATTACAATAAAGCTTTCATACTGTAAAAAATTAGGTACAAATCAAAACATTAATAACACAGTACAACACATGATTTTGGGACTCAATTCTGACAATTGCATTTGGCTGCATTAAAAATTTAATGCAATACGATTAATGCAACCAACTTGACAATACGAATGATGCAGAAGTTCTTATTTTTGGGGCTACTTTCACGTGCAATTCTCAGAATAGAGTCCCACATCAATGAGCTGAAAAATGTTGTACTGTGTAAATTTAAATATGCCAATATAATACTAAAAAATTTGCTTACTGAAAAAACAAAACATTTTTATAACAAATTTCATAAAAAATTAGCACGGAATGAAATCGGCTAAACCATATCTGACACATCATAGATCCGACGGACATTTTTTAGCCGACCTTTTCAGATCATTTCTAAATGAAAAACAATTTAGAAATTCATATTTTTTTGAAAAAAATTTTTAAAATAATGTCTCATCAAAAAAGACCTAAATTGATTTTTTATTTTTCTTAATAAATATTTGGCAATTCTGGATAATAAATTTACTACTACATATTTTTTCAATTATGATCGAGGACAATTCCAAACAACGTAATTTTTTTAAGGGGTTTTTTAAACACCTTCAAACAATTCCCGACATAACAATACTCAATCCCATGAAAGGTAATTTTATGTGGAATGCAAATCTATAAAGAATATTTTGAAGTACAACACTGACCAGTAAAGTATTCTATCCTAAGTCAGGGGTTAATAAAAAATTTCACATCTCGGAAGGGTGAGTCGATGAACTTTTTTTAACTGCAAGTTCGGGCCTAGGAGACTAAAATTCTTAAAAAAAAGTTTTATTAGAAGGTTGTTCAAAAAGTCGATTACTATAAATGCCAAACGCAACTAAATTATTCCAATCTCGATATTTTGAAAATGGAGACCCTGGGATAATATTTTAGTCCCAGGATACTTCGGGATCCCAGAATTTCTTCTGGTTTTTAAATTTTTTTCGAAAAACAGTTTTTCTATAAAGAAACAGTTTTTTATTACAGTTTTTCTAAAAAATATATGGTAACACTGTTTATGTGTCATCGATCAACATGTATAAAAGCCAGTGTTGCCATTTCAGTGCTTTTCGGGTATTATTTGGTGCTTTTTTCCTTCCCAAACCCGGTGATTTTTTACAAATACCCGTTTAAAACAAGCGGGTATTTATAGTGCTTTTTACGATTTCTGGCAGTGCTTTTAGTGCTTTTTGTACAGCTTATATGTTTGGTATTTGTTCTCGCTTTTTTCAATTTTTCTTCAGTTTTCTGTCAAAGTTGAAAAAATAATACGAACTAAACAAAAAATACATTTTTTCACAATGTTTATAGTACAATTTTAAATAGCAACTTCGATATATTTAAACTTCTAAATTTTTAAATATTAGTTTGGTGCTTTTTTACCCCTTTTTGGTTATTTTTTGAACTTTTTTTACACGATTTTACAAAGCTAAAATGTGTTTTTAAATTCTTGATTTAAATTTTCCAAAAAATTAATATCGTGCTTTTTTACCCCATTTTTTGTAAATTTTTACCCTTTTTACCCGTTTTCACAATGCTCACGGTGCTTTCCTGCCTTCAAGAGTTGGCAACACTGATAAAAGCTGCTGCATTGATCGATTTTGGGAGAATTAGCCAGTGGACGGCAACGAGGTAAGACCTTCTATAAGTGCGTGAAATATCTTTCTGCATTTAAAGAAGATTTTACCTAAGTAGCTTAAAGGGGTTTAACTTTCGTTCAACACCTTTAACCAACTAGACTACCTAGGACAGCTGACGATAGGGACGGCAATGTGAGCTATCGCTCTGTGCCATAACACGGACTAACAGCGGGAGCGTGAACTATCGTTCTGCTCAGTGACAATCCACACCGTGAACGTGAGCTATCGCTCTGCTCAAATCTCGCCGTGAGCTATCGCTCTGCTCAATCCTCGCCGTGAGCGTGAGCTATCGCTCTGCTCAAATCTCGCCGTGAGCGTGAGCTATCGCTCTGCTCAAACCCTCGCCGTGAGCGTGAGCTATCGCTCTGCTCAAATCTCGCCGTGAGCGTGAGCTATTGCTCTGCTCAATCCTCGCCGTGAGCTATCGCTCTGCTCAAATCTCGCCGTGAGCGTGAGCTATCGCTCTGCTCAAACCCTCGCCGTGAGCGTGAGCTATCGCTCTACTAAAATCTCGTCGTGGGCGTGAGCTATCGCTCTGCTCAATCCTCGCCGTGAGCGTGAGCTATCGCTCTGCTCAAACCCTCGCCGTGAGCGTGAGCTATCGCTCTGCTCAAATCTCGCCGTGAGCGTGAGCTATCGCTCTGCTCAATCCTCACCGTGAGCGTGAGCTATCGCTCTGCTCAATCCTCGCCGTGAGCGTGAGCTATCGCTACACCCCACTACATAGAACTGTCGTTTGCTACTTGTCCGACTTCTACTGGCTATAAAAATAAATATTCGTGTCGTGTCGTGTCAACTTGTTACGTTTTAAGAACAATTAAATAATAAAGTTTATAACGTGTTATGAAAAAATTATTAAATTGCACAGTGTTTTCTTCTCTTACCGAAATATAAATAGTTTGTAACGGATCCTGGGCACGCTGAGTATGCCCCAGCTTGAAAGGTGAAAACACGTCGTTACAATTTGTATTTGAAGTTTGCTTCCAATTATTTTATTGTTATTATACATACACAGAAAAAAAGTAGGCACCAACAATGGAATTAGTAAAAACAAAATCATTTCTTGTAAATTGAAATTTTATTTAAAACAATTTTTTTGTTTGAAATGTTTGTAAATTGTTATTTCTCATATAAAAATTGTTTAAAAATAAAGGCCCTTACTATAAAAGAGTATTTAAAATTTAAAGTCGAATTTATTTTCAATCATATGGTTTTGTTCATTTTGTGTATGAAAACCCTACAAAAATATTTATATTTTCAAACACTTTGATTGGTTGAAAATAAATTAACCAATCAGAATGCCCCAAAAATAAACCAAGTCAAGGCCAATATTTTAACTAAAGTCGACTTTAACTAAAATATACGTTTGGAAGATATTGATAGTAAGGCTGAAAAATTCTGAGTTATAAAAATCACACAATTTTTTTGGATTTATAATTTCCATTGTTGGTGCCTTTTTAAAAAGTCATTTTTTCGTATTTACAAAAACGGTATGAGAAAGATGTTTAAAAATTTAATTAAAATTTTGTAAATTCTTTCTGTGTATGTTTCTAGGCAAATGTGGGCGTTGTGGTGTGTGGCGTTGGACTGTTACACATAAGGTTGCGGGTTCGATTTGTGGAAATGACAACATCAATTTAAAAAAGTAATATATATGAATTTTGTATCTCCCATACATATCGCAGCATCTTCCTTCGGTGTTCCCATATCACTTAACTCCACCGAAGGAAAATAATATACCAGGGCTACGAACTAAAAAGCTTCATCAAATTTTGACAATTCTACATCATATGACATGCAACAACTGTTCTAAAATTCATTATCTCACGCAATTACAATGTTGCCATAATTGAAGCTCTTCATATTTCAACATCTTTCACCTATTCTCAATCCCCTTTCCAAAGAAATCAACATGTTAAATCATAGGAAGAATTTCCTGAATGTTACTTCTATTACACAAAAAAAAACCGTAATGTTTGTATTTGTTTCATATATTCCCACCTAAACAAATATATATTTGCAGTTTTATTTTATTCTTATTATGTTTGGAATGCATAATAATTACGATAAATATATATACACTGAAAATATTGTTACAGTAACTGACTGTAAATTATTTAAAAAGTTGTCCTTACATTTATTTTTAAATGATTATACAGTTAAAATGAAAAGAAATATATTTTTCAACTGTTTTTGTCTTTTTTTTTAAAAAACAAAGTATATATAAATACGGATATTCTGTTTACAGTTAATATTACCATTTAAAATGATTTGTTAAAAAAACGAACCCTTTTAGATTTCAAGGTAAGTTAAAAAAACGAAATAAACTAAATATCATTTACTCTTACGGATTTGTAGTTAATTTTTTGAAAGTTGAAAAACGAAATAAATGAAAAATCATAATTTTTTACGGATTTTGTAGTTAATTTATTAACATTTAAAAATAAATGAAAAGTTCTGTTGATTTAAATGAAAAGTTAGTAGACCGGTTTTCAAGTGATTTTTCGTTTATTTTAAATTACATTTTCAGTTAATTTAAACTACAAACTATTTTGAGTGCACTAATTTTTATTGTATCATCTCTAGTTGTCAAGTATTTGTTTTTATTAAAATTGTATTTTAAAGAATAATTTATTCTCCAAATAACAAAAGGTGCATTTAATAAACTGAAATGTTCAATAATGTTACAGGACACCTTAAAAATTGTTACTACCTTACTAAAAAAATTATATGGCTTTTGATATTATATAATTATATCCGAAAATGAGAACATCTGATTATCGCAAATTAGAAATGGATCTAATTTGATGGAATAAGATATGGTTTGATACAATTTTATACGGATTTTGTCCTCATCCAAATGTTTCAAATATAATATAATCATATCCAACTAAATATAATGGTATATAATTCGATACAATTATACATAATTATATGTATGTATATAGGTCTATATATAATTGGATATTGTATTGTGCAATATATAACAAGATATAGTTATTTATTTAGGATATAATTTCGTAAAATTTTATATAATTATATCTTGGTATATACATATGTTCCAGTATATAATTATACAAAATTTTATATGCTAATATATGAATATATCAAAACTTTTTTACTTGGGTAATTAAAGAAATTGTGTTTGACAGCAATTTTCAATGGTCTAGGGATTACATTTCGTAGACTTATACAGAGCTGCACTTTCATTAAGTCTAGCGAGTTTTCTATCCCGTGTAGATGTGACCTTAAAATCAAATAAAAATTTTAACAACTCTGTTTTTTTGAATTTATTAAATAATTGAGCTCGAGGTCATTTAGTTTTTAATATAAAATATATTTTATTATTTCATATATATGTCACCGATAATTCGTCATTCATTGACGGTGGCATATATATGTATGAAATAATAAAAGATATTTTATATTAAAAACTAAATGACCTCGAGCTCAGTTATTTAATAAATTCATCCATTTCAAAGGTCGAATATTACTTCAAAATTTATAACTCTGTTTTTTGATAGAACGATACAACAGATATCACACCTCTTGTGAACAACATCTAAAGTTCATTTAAGCTGTTTTCTCAGAATCCCACAGACTTGTATAAATAAAACTTATGTAATAACATACTTTTTGTAAGAGGAAATATCACTTCAATAAATCCATAAAGGAAAATTCACTTCATTAGTTCAATCATAAGGTTAATGCTTGAAAAGTACCCTCATTTATGTACTAAAATTATGCTCAAAAAGTAATCAGATTTATGAAAAATAAAACGCAAATGAAATCTTGAAATATTTAAAGATCAGATATTGTCAAATACAGTGCACAAAGAAAAAAGTTGGACACATTATATATTAAAATGAAACGAGATGTACTCAATTTAATAGACAAAAAACGAAAAAAGGTATTAAAAAGCATAAAATTGCTGTTAATTTTACCCAGGGGTATGGCATCACAAAAAAAAAAAGTTATAAAAACATCGTTTTCACTAGATGGCACTTTATTAAAAAAACTGACAATTTTTTTTTAATTTAAATAAAAACAAACAGCAAAGCAAAGAAACAAAAGGATATCTCAAATTTTATTATTTAAATGTATTCCGCGTTGTTTTTTCCTTATTTTGAACAGTTTTCAGCAGTTTTTGAGATTTTAATTTTAGCGCCCTCTACCGGTGAGTAGTTTAAGTTTTGATTTTCTATCTCTATAACTAATGGTGTTTTCTTTTCTGGAAAAAAATGTTGCCTTGTTAAAGTGTAAAATTTTAAAAATGTTACCCTCACCCAATGTACAATGTGCTTATGTTGTTTTAAAAAGAAATTCAAATAACATGGTTGTTATTTGAATTTCACTTTAAAAATTCAAAGTGTCCAACTTTTTTCTTTGTACACTGTAACTTGAAATCTTAAGCTGCCTACACACGAGGAGCATTCGTCACAGAATATGTGTTTCTATTTTTTTAAATTTTTTATACAGGCGATACCACACAACAACAAAATCCCAAACGAAACATCATTTCTGTTTGTTTGTTTGTTAAACCGATCACATCAAATATGCGCGGAAAAAAAAATCAAATTAATTAATTTGTTAATTGCTAGTTTTTCATATGCTGCTGTTTGTTTAGTTTTATTTTTTTAGCTATCACATTTTATGTCCCATAATTCTCGCAAATATATTCATTTATGAAATTAATCCAGTTTTCATTATTTATAATTGTCGTCATTTTCATTCTCTTAAATGCGTAATTACAAATGAAAAATCGTGAAAAATGGGAATTTTTTCACGAATGTTCCTTCGTGTATACTTCGCTTTATAAATGAGATTTTGACTTGCCACACTCTGAAAATAATTCCGTTGTGACGGTTGCCCCAACCCCGTAATTCGGTTGCAGAAACCTCGTATTTAGGTTGCATCAACTAAATTATTAAGTTACGGCAAACGAATCAATTCGGTTGTCGCAACGAAATTTTTTTTGAGAGTGCACTATGTCCAATGATAATGTACAATTTGTTGTACTTTTAAAGCATTGTATTTTATAAACCAAATTTATCTTTCGATCAAAAAATACATGAATATCCACATGTTATTTTTAGATAATAAAAATTTTATATATATAAATACATATGGAGTATATTCGCGTTGCCAGTGTAAAATATAAATAACATTTTTAATAAATAAAGTGAATGTTTTTTAAAAACAATATGAAAAGTTGAATGGAATGAATGTTTATTATTGCTTTCTGTCGTCTTTTTTTTTCTTTATTTGTTTTTACATATTTATGTATTTACTGTTTGCTGCAATATGTCAAAAGGGAGGAAAAGTCCTTAACTCAGTCGCATGGTTACAGCAATATATACACGTATGACGTACATAAATTCATCACAATCAAATCCAAATATAATAAATATACTCAACCATCTAGATCTTAACAAAAAAATTATAATGTTGTTTACCCATAATAATAATAATAATCATAAGTTGGTAACTCATAAGTGTGGCTTTTTTAAGATATGGGATAATTACATATAATTTCTATTTTGGAATAGATTGGATTATGTTAGAGTGCCGCCATGTGCTGCGACCAATCACACCCTTATAGAGTCCATTACCCTGCCCACCGTATAGTTGCAAGGAATTGGAATCTTTTGCCGCTAAGCCTACATTGAGAGAATTATCTGCATGATATATGTAAATGAATTTATGTAAATGAATGAACCAATGAAGTTGCCTCGTTTTTATTAGCCTTTTTAAAAAAGGCAAAATCGGCTGTCACTGTACAGTAGAGCGTACCACCTCACAGGCAAAAAAAAAAAAGTGCGCCGTACACCGTCCAATATGAAATATTTTTGCAAAGAGGTTTCAAAAATTTTTTTTTTATTTTTTTTTGCCGAACGTAGGGGTCGCCATTTTACATTTTGCGTTATATCTTTGGCATTTACAGTCGAGGAGACCAGTGTTTTGCTCTAAGGGCATTTTGAGCTCAAGTATCCCGTTCTAGTAGTTACCCACCAGATCTCAGTTGCTACCACCCTAATGTACAACCCTAATGTCAGAAAATTAAAGCTCGCAAAAAATCATTAAACTTTTGCTAAGGAAGTTTTTCGCTAAACCCAGTAGAATTTTTTTTTTATATATTGGTTGCCGAACGTAGGGGTCGCCTTTTTAAATTTTTTTTAATTGGATTTTTACTACATAGCAAAACACTGATCTCCTCGAGGCAAAAAATCGATGTATCACACTTTAAAAACCGATTTTAAATGCCAGAGCAATAACAAAAAATTAAAAAAGGCGACCCCTACGTTCGGAAAAAAAAAATTTTTTTTTGGAATCGCCTTCCAAAAATACTTCATATTAGAGGGTATACGGCGAACTTTTTTTTTGAGGTACGGTCTACTGTACAGCCTTCATTAATTATTGGAAAATAAAAATGTAAAGTGATACCTAATACCAGCTAAAAAAAAGGGCCACGATAAGGACTACAGTTTTTTGTTGACTACGAAAGAAAACAACCGATTCGAAATCGGTTAACCCACCTTGGCTGTACAGTGGCAGCCGATTTTGAACTCATGGTTCAGAGAAAAACGCGTTTGAAGTTTAAGGTTAATTTTAAGCTAAGAAAACAATAACATTTCAAGAAATTGTGAATGAAGAAAAGTTATATCTCCTAGCATGCTACATGTCCACCAAATTTGGGACGAATCGGTTATTTGGTATTTGATATGTTAAACCTAATAGTCTTAAAAACGATGGTAGATATATTATTATAAATTATGCTACTCGTACACTCAAAATAATACGTCTGTTGGCTGGACAGAAAAATTTAATTAATATTTAATATTTTGATAATCGTCTACTTATGTGGCTGATGAAAGCAAATCGGGTTTGTTATCAACAACTCAACTTAGACTAACATCAACGAAATTTAACAATGCTATTTTTATCCTTTTGTTATTATTACTCTTTTTTGCTTTGAACATTAATTCTTAAGATATCTCAGCTGATTCTATTCAACTCTGTGTATGATAAACACAGATTTTTGAATTACAACGAACCGTTAAATTTAAATTTAAATTTTTAGTATTCCCGTGTAAAAAAGATCAGATCTGGCCAGATCTTCGTAGATCTTATCAGATCTAATCAGATCTCAAAATTGGGGACAAATTTGAGATCTAATTAGATCTGATCAGATCTAGGCATATCTTGCTCATTTGTGCAGACCACTTTAGATTTGAACAAATTTGGCACTAGATCTTATCAGATCTTTCCATAAGGTATTATCACATATGCCATATCTGATCATATTTGATGTGATCTGGTACAGGATCTAATTAGATTGAATCATATCTATTGAGAACCAAAAAGATCTGGTCAGATCTAAACTTTTTTACACGGGTTGTGTTAAATGAAGATAACTAAAATCTTTGCCTAAATCAAATAAACATTTGTTAAAAATTAGTGAAATCGATTTGAAACCGGTTTGACAGATTTTTCTACTGACGTATTATTTTAAGTGTATTATTTTGTAAAAATGCTATTATTTTGTACATTTTTTAATTTATTTCGTATTTTTATACCCTACACCACTACGTAGTCAGGATATTATAAGTTTGTGCTGATGTTTGTAACACCAAAAAAAATTGGTCCTAGACCCACCTTATAGTATACCGATCGGCTCCACTACGTAGTCAGGATATTATAAGTTTGTGCTGATGTTTGTAACACCAAAAAAAATTGGTCCTAGACCCACCTTATAGTATACCGATCGGCTCAGAATTTTTATACCCTACACCACTATGTGGTCAGGATATTATAAGTTTGTGCTGATGTTTGTAACACCAAAAAATATTGGTCCTAGACACACCTTATAGTATACCGATCGGCTCAGAATTTTTTTTTATTTCGATATTCGATGTCCGTCTGTCCGTCCGTCCGTCTGTCTGTCCATGCATTCTTGTGCGCACTCTACAGGTCGCAAATATTAAGATATTTTAATGAAACTAGGTAAGCCGACTTATGCCGGCCCAAGGACGACGCCTATTGATTTTGGTTAAAATCGGTCCATGTGTAGACCTAGTGCCCATATAAGGGTCCTACCAAAATTATACTGTTTATACGCTGCAGGTCGCAAATATTAAGATATTTTAATGAAATTTGGTACAGAGACCTATGTCAGCCCAAGGATAAAGCATATTGATTTTGGTTAACACCGGCCCATGTTTAGACCTAGTGCCCATGTAAGGGTCCCACCAGAATTATCGGTCCATGTTTAGACCTAGTGCCCATATAAGGGTCCTACCAAAATTATACTGTTTATACGCTGCAGGTCGCAAATATTAAGATATTTTGATGAAATTTGGTACACTGACCTATGTCAGCCCAAGGATAAAGCATATTGATTTTGGTTAACACCGGTCCATGTTTAGACCTAGTGCCCATATAAGGGTCCCACCAAAATTATATTGTTTACACGCTGCAGGTAGCAAATATTGAGATATTTTGATGAAATTTGGTACACAGACCTATGTTGGCCCAAGGACGAAGCTTATTGATTTTGGTGAACATCGGTCCATGTTTAGACCTAGTGCCCATATAAGGGTCCCCCCAAAATTGGCTTGGTTACAAACTGCAGGTAGCAAATATTATGATATTTTAATGAAATTTGGTGCCCTGACTCACATTATAGAAAATTTTGACACAAGCCCCATTTTAACCCATTCGAATTTCGGATCCAAACAATAGTTGGCTTTTAACCAGACTGGTGTAGGGTATTGTATAGTCGGCATGTCCGACTTTAACCTTTTTACTCGTTTTTTCTTATTTTAATATACATTAATTACTTTTATAGCTTATATTAAGCCATCAGCACCTGCCCCATATGTCGTGTCTTCGCTATCCATCAAGGAATCATCATTGGCTTTTCTTTGAATTTTGAAGACTGCGGCAATTCTTATATCTTTGGATGTAAAAATGCCCTGTTATAAGATATAAGATTTCTAATAAAAACAACTTAATAGAAACGCAAACAAAAAGTGTTACATACAAATTTAACACATAGAATATTACTTTGAGACTAAAACATATTTTACAAAAAAACAAGTGGAAATTTAATTTCTTCCATAAAAAAAAAACATATAAAATAAATCAAAAAAAAAAGTTTTTTTCTATAGTCGATACCCTCCTTAACAAATGTAGATAAAATTTACATTTCTTCTTCAAATGAAAGTTCTTTTTCCTTTAAATTTAAATACAATTCAAACAAATCTTGAATACAAAAATTCCTTCAATACTTTTCACATTCATGCAAAAAAGGGTTGTATTTTCAAACCAAAACAGATTTGTATTTCACAGTTGTTTCATTTCAAAATTACGCTTATATGTATATAAAAAATTACAACCCTGGAAGTATTGGCTAGGTCCTTTTAAGTATTAAGTACTCGGAAAGACTGTCGGTATTGAGTACTCCGTACCCAAATGCTCAATACTTTCACAACTCTAGTGCATATGTTAAAAATGTATAAATACATAAATATTTTTAAACAAGTACTTGTATTGCTCAGATACATATAGAAATGTTACAAAATTGCTTATTATGTAAATAAACAATTTTCTTTATACAAAATCCCGAAAGGGCACACTTTAAATAAGAAATAAGTAAAAATACAAAATATATTTAAAATTTAAAGGTCCGATTACAGAATATCCATTAAAAAGTTAACAAATAGTTAAATTCAAATGTTGTATGGGAAACAACAACAAATGTGTGCATGAAAAACCCAGTTAGTAAGAAAGTGTACGATATGAAAATGAGGCTAAGAGAAGCAAAACAAAAAATGCCTTATTTACAAATTTACCCATCGTTTGATAAAATTTGCAATTTGTGAAAAAAAAAATATATATATAAAAGACGAAAAGAAAACTTTTTGACAACAATAACGAAACTCTTAAAAAGAAAAGTTGTGATTTAAGATGAGTGGTGGTAAATGAACAAAATATATATATATAATCCCGTGTATCCTGTGTATAATGAAATAATGGAGGCAGGAAGTATATATACATTCTTAAATGCGTGTTTAAAAAACATGGCACAATGGCAGGCAATTTGTCATTAGATCCCAAGAGTCATATTCTAAATGTCATCGACCATGTTTAAGACTTAGTACAGGCATAAGTGGAAGTTGTTTCTAATAAAAATAAACTTAGTGCTCCAATTCGGTTAATCAATTAACCGATTCCTCGATTAGTCGCCTCAATATCAGTTAATGCCGAAACAAATAATTTTAGAGCTCATTTAAGGGAGAAGAAGAAGAAAATATTTTTATTGAAATATTTTAAATTATTAAAATGTATCTTTATTAAAAACTTTTTATGTATGCCATGACCGGGAATCAATCCGACAACCCTATACACATGCTATGATTCGTAATATTACCTCTTAACGTAATACACCAAGATCGGCACAGCGATGAGTGTGGCCAATTCAAATTTTGTCCATCAAAGCCTACACAATTTATGTTTTGTAATCAGAAGCAAGGTTGACTTAGAAATTTTCAGTCGAGATCTAGCCATTTTAATTTCATCTAGGTATTAAAAAATACCCAGATTGTATCTAGCCGGAAGATTTAGCCATTTTATTTTTCCCTAGCCATTTTTTCTTTCAATCTTTTGCGGTTAATTTCGTAAAAAAGTGCTTAAAATTTAATGATTTTCAAAATTTTGTTACAAAATCTTAAATTTTTGTGGTTTTCGTAAAATTTTAAGGAAAATATTTTAGAATTTAGTAATTTTAAAAAAGTGTATTTTAAATAAATTTAGAAGCCACTTTCATCAAATTCATATTAAAACTCACTATTGGTAGCAGTCAGTTGACCTAAACATAAGACACTTTAGTATCTTAAAATGTCTTTAGTACGATACTAACCCCAGTAAAAAATGTATTTATTGGGATAACTTTTGCAAATGGAAATTGTTTTGCTTGAAATTTTGCAAGACCAGTTTTAGAGGTGACCCCATACTATGCTAAAAGTTGGACTTTGGGGAAATCTTGGAAAGCTATGTTGCCCTACAAAATTTTTGAAAAATCGCGATTTTAACGTATAAGCCGCTATAGATGAATACATTTTTTTTTATTGAAATATTTTCCTTTTAATTGCTTCCTTACTAAGGCATTGCATTTATTGAGGTCGATTGTACATTCGGCGACTAAAGTCGCTGAAATAGCAAAAAACCATAAAAAATTATAAAACTCTAAGTAGTGGTTTAAATATGAAAATTAGCATATCGCATTTATATCGTAAATATGGCAACAAGTCCTGTGCTTACATTTGAATACAAAAAAATTCATATTAATTGAATTTGGAAAATTTTTTATATAAAAAACTGAATGGACAACCGCCAAATTTTAAAGAAATTTAGCAAAAAATCTGTACCATTGATCGAAAAATAAAGTACGCCATTGTAATCAGCATATCGGAAATATATAGAATTGATGGTCAGATCTCCATTAATTTTTTGAGTGTCATGCATGTGTTAAAACTGTCATAGCATATGTAACTAGATATGATACATATAAATATATATGGGCACATATATATTCATACTGATCTATATATGACATCATATATGAAATTTTTGAAAAAGTAAAAGCTATATTTAATTACATATTTCCGCAAACTTAGTGTGTCACACTTGACTATATATCGTCACCTAAAATGCAAAAGGGCGTAACAACAAAAAAATTTAAGCCGATTTTCTGATTGATTATGATGCACTAGACTAAATTTCATTTCCCTACAAAATTTTAAACTTATATGTAGAAATAAGTCTATAGTTGTGTTTTAAACAAGAGAAGAAAATATAGAATTTCTTTAATTCTACAACGTTTTTTTTTTGTTGGTATTCGTGTAAAAAAATAAAAAGTGTTGTTACGCCCTTTTGCATTTTAGGTGACGATATAAACATTAGAGTTCGTCAAAAAAATTTGATTTTCGGACATCAACACTTTTTTTTAAAAGTTTTTGCATAGAAAAAAAGAATGGCGTTGTTTTTTTATTTTTATTTCAACTCCTTCCACTGGCGCAAGTCGGCCAAAAACGCTGATTTTGAGACCCTTTTTCTCCAGAGCAAAAACAGCTGCATTTATAGGAAATATGACTTTACCATTCGATTCCACAACGAGATAAAAAAGTTAGAAAAAAAATTTGTTAACAGTTTCCAATCGCACTTTACTATTTATACCCTACACCACTATGTGGTCATTATACCCTACACCACTATGTGGTCAGAGTATTATAAGTTTGTGCTGATGTTTGTAAGACCAAAAAATATTGGTCCTAGACCCACCTTATATTATACCGATCGGCTCAGAATTTTTTTTTATTTCGATTTAACGATGTCCGTCTGTCCGTCTGTCTGTCTGTCCATGCATTCTTGTGCGCACTCTACACCGACCTACGTCAGCCCAAGCACGAATCCTATTGATTTTGGTTAACACCGGTCCATGTTTAGACCTAGTGCCCATATAAGGGTCCCCCCAAAATTATATTGTTTATACGCTGCTGGTCGCAAATATTAAGATATTTTGATGAAATTTGGTACACCGACCTACATATATCAGCCCAAGGACGAAGCCTATTGATTTTGGTAAACAGCGGTCCATGTTTAGACCTAGGGTCCCCCCAAAATTGGCTTGGTTACAAACTGCAGGTCGCAAATATTAAGATATTTTAATGAAAGTTGGTGCGCTGACTCACATTATAGAAAATTTTGCCACAAGCCCCATTTTAACCCATTCGAATTTCGGATCCAAACATTAGTTGGCTTTTACCCAGACTGGTGTAGGGTTTTGTATAGTCGGCATGCCCGACTTTAACCTTTTTACTCGTTTTATACTGATTTTTAGTACAATTTCTTTTTTTAGTAATCATTTTTGCTATTCTCTTATTACAAATTACGGATTTTTTTACTAATTCTTGCTGCTGATTTCAGCAAAACATTTTACTAATTTTTCAAAACCGATTGCTAAACTTAACAGAAAAATATACTAATTTAAAATTTTTTTTTTTTGATTTTTTACAATTCTTGTTTAGTTTATATTTGTTACTATTGATATATTAGCTGTGTTTGTGTGACTCTCTATCAGTGTTATCAAGAACGATTTTGACAGTTTTTTAACGTATTCCGGCTTTCTACTGTCAAAATTGTTCGGGATATCATTGATAGGAATGCCGCACAAACGCAGCTATTCTTAGTTTTGAAATAACACTCAGAAAATTTTGTTGTATCTCCAATGCATAAAAAGTTAATAACTGGAGAACCGTTTGCAATTTTGACTCAAAATTTCAAGTACGATAAAGTAATTATACGCTTGGTACAATCGGAAGTAAAAAAAAATCATTATTTTTTTTAAGATTTTACAGTTTTTTTTTATTTTTTGGTACACTTTTTTGCTAATTTCAGCATATTGATTTTAAATTACAGTTTACAACAATTTAATGAAATTTAGCAACTAACTATTTATACTAATTTCATTGTACTAAAATTATGATATTTAGTAAGATTTTTAACTGATTTTAGCAAATCGAGTTTGAATTGCAGTTTACATAAATTTTATTAAAATTTAGTAGCGGCTACTAAATTTTTTTTTACTAATTTTATTGCACTACAGATCAGCAGACTTATGTTGCTAAAATTAGCAAATACACCGCTGGCCTCAAAACAGTTAAATTTCCAGTAATAACAGCAAAATATTCAGTGGCCATTACAGACTTTTTTGGTTGAGTGTACAACAAAATTTAATATAAAAAAACTTTTTTTTTTTTGCATTTTCAAAATACACCAGATATCCATTAGAGTGGTTCGAAAATCCACTTTTTTCAAAAACTTATAAAAAGTTACTTTCTTATTACACACAATGAAAATGTATTTCCGGCTGAGTACACAGCTCAGCAAAACCACACATTAACAAATAATGTGTAAAGTAATGTGTAGCGCAGGGGCCGATATATTACATTACACCTTACTTCGCTGATGAATTTTACAGGCGATGAGCCCCAAAGTAATGTGTGGGGAGGAAGTGATAAAGTAATTGGTTACGAAGATGGGAAAAGTAATGCGTCTAAAAATAGATTTTCGTAAAAAAAAATTTTATTTAAAAAAAATTTATTAGAAATATTTTTTTATTAAATATATAAACGTGGTCACTAGACCGTACCTCAAAAAAAAAGTTCACCGTACACCCTCCAATATGAAGTATTTTTGCAAGGCAATTTCAAAAAAAAAAAATTTTTTTTGTTTTGCCGAACGTAGGAGTCGGCTTTGTCTATTTTTCGTTATAGCTTCGGCATTTAAAGTCGGATTTTAAAGTGTGATATATCGATTTTTTTTAGCTCGAGGAGACCAGTGTTTTGCTATAAAGGAAAAATCCAATGAAAAAAAATTTAAAAAGGCGACCCCTACGTTCGGCAACCAATATATAAAAAAAATTTATACTGGGCTTATCGAAAAACTTCCTTAGCAAAAGTTTAATGATTTTTTGCGAACTTTAATTTTCGGACATTAGGGTAGTACATTTAGGCGGTAGCACTTGAGATCGGGTGGGTAACTACTAGAACGGGATAATTGAGGTCAATGGCCCTTAGAGCAAAACACCTCTAGAGAAAAACATCGATGTATCATACTTTAAGATCTGACTGTAAATGCCAAAGATATAGCGAAAAATATAAAATGGCGACCCCTACGTTCGGCAAAAAAAAACAAAAAAAATTTTGAAACCTCTTTGCAAAAATACTTCATATTGGAGGGTGTACGGCGCACTTTTATTTGCCTGTAAGGTGGTACGCTCTAGTGGTCACGCTGGAATTCGAACCTGGGATCCCTGCATGTTAGCCAAGAACTATAGCACCTGAGCTATCGACACATATAACATTTGAAATGAATTGTATATTCTTTCGTAATGGCGAAAAATATACACCTTACACCCATGCTTACAAAAAAACACAAAATAATGACTCTAAAAATAAATTTATAATCATTACTTTCCGTTTATAAATCATGCAATACGTAATCACTAATTGGTAAGTTATTACTTTTTGTTTTGAAATAATGCAGAAGGTAAATGAAGACGAAATTTTATAAATACTAAATGGAATAACTGTTAGTTGGAATTCTTTGGCAAATTATATAAAAACTTGTGTAAAATACAGAAATTTTTTAATAATGGAATTTAATAACTATCTTGAACTGTTAGTATTTAACATTGGTTAAACGGCTGACGACAATAGCCAGAGTCGTATATTTATTTTTTATTTTGTAATTATTTATATTGCTGAAAATAAAAATAAAATTACTACTACTACTACTAATGCAGAAGGTAACGTGCTATCATTTTGTAATGTGTGGTAATGCGTGAGTATATCGCACCCATTACCAAAGTTTTGCTGGGAGGTACAAACATTTTGGATATACCGCGAACCGTTAAAAAGTTATTAGCTAATCAAATTTAGATTTTATTTTTAATTCAATGAAAAAGTATTTGAGCTAATTAAAATGCAAAATTCCACGTCTGCATCATTTTGACTATATTAAATGAATAAATGGAATAAAAAGTAATTTTTTTTCGAAATTTCGAATTTTGGGAATTTTTAATAGTAATACACTTTTTTTTCCAAAAGGAGCCATTTTCGTCCAACTTTCGGCACGAGTTAACGTTTTCCAAAAAAAAAAAAAAAATCGATTTCTTCCATTTGGGACCATTTCCAATAAAACTGGGGGGTGTAATGACAAATCTATTTTTAAGGGACACTCTAATGTGCACCTATTGAAAAACGCTATAAAAGGAGATTATTAATAGCTGAAATATGCTGGACATAGTCTGATAGCGACATAGAATTGTCAAATTTATTGGCGGAATATTTTAACACTCTAACTCCTCAACTTACATGGTTTTTGTGTATTTTTAAAATGGCTCCAAAAAAGTCCCTTTAAAATGTTCCACGAAAATGTTCCTCGTAGTGTTTTACTAAGTTCGCTAAACACATTCTATACCTAAAATTGAAGATTCATGTGGTTTCCTATGCCGATTCACAATAAACATTTGCAATGGGGAGGGGGAGACTTTAACCCCCCAAAACATAGGTCCAGACGTAAACTTTTAAACTCCGATCCATGCATATTTTTTTTTTGTCCCTTCGGCCAGAATCAGTTTTCGGAACCTTGTTATTTTTGGAGAAATCTGATTTTGTTGTACAGTGTAATCAGTGTTGCCACTTTTTGAATAATTATTCAAAAACGGGACTGTTTACACATTCGTTGGATAATTTTTGAATAATGACATTTTTGTGTAGTTTTTGTGTAATTTCACTTTTTATAGAAATTTCTGTAAATTTTTAATAGTTCAGTAAATTCAATGATCTTTTAATTGGTAAATTTATGTCTTTTGTTAGATTTGATCTCACAGTCCATATAAGTAGATCGTTATCAATTATTAACCCATAACGGCATGGATACTGTAGATGGGTCTGTAGCGGGTCCCGAAATTACATATTTTATCCCGCTGGCCTTATCAAAATTTTTTAATTTCTTAATTTACTTGTATGATCTCAAATGTACCAGAAAACCTTCAGTTCCATCAATTTTTAAAAGTTAATAAAAATTAGTCGATATATAGATGAAACGAGCTTGTCTGTGAAACATTTACCACAAATCTGCAGTTTCTGGTGAATTACTTTTGTAAATTTTTTCAACTCTAAACGCAATTTAAGTAGAAGAAATTAAAAATTTTTGTATTTTTTTTGTTTATGTATTTTTGTTTTGTTTAAAGCACCATCTTTTTTTATTTTTCGCGAAAATAATTGTGAAGCTTCTTTGAAAAATTCTCTTGATTTGTAAGACCATTTAAAAATGCAGCGAAAGAGTGGGACAATTAGGGTTTGTTATGATTATTACATTTTATGGCTGTAGTTAACATGATACTGTGTTTTGACCAGAAAAAAATTTTGTTAACTCAGCAAGGTGGAGCAGAATTAAATTATTTTAGATTTCTGTAAATCCAACATGTTCCAGATTTCAACAGAATCGTATGAAATTAAAAAAAAAAATTCGGTAATTTTTTGTGAAAATGTTATATTTTAATTATCCAAAAGACAATTTGTTGATATACATATTGCAAAGAAATTGCATGCCTTGCTATCATTAATTTAAATATTAAAGAAAACAAGCAACATTTTACAAATATAGAAAATTGAACAGGGCTTATGAACGCTTTGGAGAATCGACTTCAGCTTTTTATTTTTAAATCCCACCTTTGAACTCATAGTTAAATTTAAATAAAAATGGTTAAAATTTTAGGGGTATGGGAGAGAATAATTAGCAAGTAGGTAATATTTTAGCATGCAACTCATCTAAATGAAGTAGCCTTTCTGAAAAATATAAATACTTTGTTCTGAAAGAAGCTTTTAATGTGGATAAAATACCATTCTTTTACCCCTAAATTCATAAACGCTTTGTGGAATTACACTGTGGAACAAATTCAGTTTAGCAAAAGTTAGGTCGATTCTGAGAGTGAGGGGTGAAAATAGAGGCTAAATTAGAAGACCCGTATCACGGCGTTTGTTTATGTTAGTTAGAATTTTTTTTAATCGACTTTCGAACTTTTCAGTCAAATGCCGATTTTTAGCATATTGTTTATATGGTTTTTTGGCTGTAACTCGTCGACTAATTGATATTTTTTAAATCTGTAAAAGCAAAATTATTGCTAGAGAAGACGCCGCGATACGGGTCTTCTAATTTAGCCTCTATTTTCACCCCTCACTCTCAGAATCGACCTAACTTTTGCTATCCTGAATTTGTTCCACAGTGTTGTAGGAGGTTTATTGAACAAATTTTGTATGAAAATGACGTTTTGTAAACATGCTATAAATTTACAATGCATTTATGAATTGAGGGGTTAATACTTAAATTTAAAAGCATACCATTTCAAGCCCGAAAAAGATATGGCATTGAAATTTCCTTTAGTTAATACAATAATTTGTCATATTTTTCAGAAAAATTGGCCTGGACTTGCTTTTGCAAAAGGCAAAAACTTGGACCAGGTTATTGCAAAAATACAAAATTTTAGTTTTAAAATGCGAATAACTCTTGCACTTTGCAGGTCACAAAAATTCTAAGTCTTTAAAAATCGGTATATAAATAGAAAAATGGCAAAACTTTGGAGTCGAAATTTGCAGTGTGAAATTTTATATCAGTCGGCAAGAAATGGCGAAATTTTTCAGGAGAGTTTATTTTGAAATAATATAAAAAGTTATAATTTTTTGTGTAATTTCATACGGTTTTGGATAATTTTTGACCTACAAAATTGGTTTTACTGGTGGCAACACTGAGTGTAATACAGGAATAGAACCAAAAACTATAAAAATAAAAAGTCGCCAAAATTGTTAAATATTGTAAACTTTTATCGAAAAATTAACATAAGTTAAGTCAATTGTAGTTACAGCTTAGGTTTAGCTAAATTGTTTTAATTTTTTACGAAGTTTCTTCTAAAAAAATTATTTTATGCAAGCAATTTTTATTTTTCGCGGTTTTTCCGTAAAATATAAAGTAGAAATTTGTGTTTTCATGACATATTTGCATATATTCGCCCGTTTTGGTAATTCATAAACATTTTTGGATCAATGATCTTGTAACGACGTGTTTTCAGTTTTTAAGCTGGGGCATAGTAAGCGTGCCCAGGATCCGTTACAAACTATTTATATTTCGATAAGAGAAGAAAACACTGTTCAATTTATCATTTTTTCATAACACGTTATAAACTTTGTTATTTAATTGTTCTTAACACGTAACCGGTTGACACGACACGAATACTTATTTTTATAGCCAGTAGAAATCGGTCACGTAGCAAACGACCCTGCTTTGTAGTGGGGTAACGCAGAACGATAGTTCATGCTCACGGCGATTAATTGAGCAGAGCGATAGCTCACGCTGACGGCGAAGATTGAGCAGAGCGATAGCTCTCGCTCACGGCGATGATCAAGCAGAGCGATAGCTTACGCTCACGGCGAAGATTGAGCAGAGTGATAGCTCACGTTCACGGCGATGATTGAGCAGAGCGATAGCTCACGCTCACGGCGATGTTTGAGCGGAGCGATAGCTTACGCTCACGGTGAAGATTCAGCAGAGCGATAGCTCACGCTAGCGGCGAAGATTGAGCAGAGCGATAGCTCTCGCTCACGGCGATGATTGAGCAGAGCGATAGCTCACGCTCACGGCGAAGATTGAGCAGAGCGATAGCTCACGCTCACGGCGATGATTGAGCAGAGCGATAGCTCACGCTCACGGCGATGATTGAGCAGAGCGATAGCTCACGCTCAGGGCGATGATTGAGCAGAGCGATAGCTCACGCTCAGGGCGATGATGGATCAAAGCGATAGCTCACGCTCACGGCGAAGATTGAGCAGAGCGATAACTCACGCTCAACAGAACGATAGTTCACGCTCCCGCTGTTAGTCCGTGTTATGGCACAGAGCGATAGCTCACGTAGCCGTCCCTATCGTCAGCTGTCTTAAGTAGTCTAGTTGGTTAAAGGTGTTGAACGATAGTTAGCAGTGTCGCCAACTCTTGAAGGCAGGAAAGCACCGTGAGCATTGTGAAAAAGGGTAAACATTTACTAAAAATCGGGTAAAAAAGTACGATATTAATTTTTTTTTTGCAAAATTTAAGTCAAGAATTTAAAAACAGATTTTAGCTTTGTAAAATCTGTAAAAAAGGTTCACAAAATAACCAAAAAAGGGGTAAAAAAACACCAAACGTATCTTTCAAAATTTTGAAGTTTAAATATAACGAAGTTGGTATTTAAAATTGTACTATAAACATTGTGAAAAATGTATTTTTGGTATAGTTCGTTTTATTTTTTCACTTTGACAGAAAATTGAAGAAAGATTTAGAAACACGAGAACAAATACCAAAAATGTAAACTGTACAAAAAGCACTGTCAGAAATCTCAAAAAACACTGTAAATACCCACTTTTTATACCCTACACCACTATGTGGTCAGGGTATTATAACTTTGTGCTGATGTTTGTAACATCAAAAAATATTGGTCCTAGACCCACCTTATAGTATACCGATCGGCTCAGAATTATTTTTTATTTCGATTTAACGATGTCCGTCCGTCCGTCTGTCTGTCTGTCCATGCATTCTTGTGCGCACTCTACAGGTCGCAAATATTAAGATATTTTGATGAAGCTTGGTACACCGACTTATGTCGGCCCAAGGACGAAGCCTATTGATTTTGGTGAACATCGGTCCATGTTTAGACCTAGTGCCCATATAAGGGTCCTACCAAAATTATATTGTTTATACGCTGCAGGTCGCAAATATTAAGATATTTTGATGAAATTTGGTGCGCTGACTCACATTATATAAAATTTTGACACAGGCCCCATTTTAACCCATTCGAATTTCGGATCCAAACATTAGTTGGCTTTTACCCAGACTGGTGTAGGGTATTGTATAGTCGGCATGCCCGACTTTAAACTTTTTACTCGTTTAAACTGGTATTTGTAAAAAATCACCAGGTATGGGAAGGAAAAAAGCACCAAAATATAAATAGCTAACTAATTTAATTTGGTTGCATAGAAAAATTTTTATACAAAAAAAAACTTGATGAAAAGTTCAAAATTTTAGCTAAACTTTGCAAGAAATCTCTACCATATATTCACAGATGGATTGCATAATCGTAGTCGGCATGCCTTAGTTATATCGTATATAATGGTATAATATAATTATTTATCCTGTAATAAAACAGGGAGACAAAAAAATTAATTTTCTACAATCTTTAATCAACCACTGTAAGTGATCCATTTCTAAACTACTGTCACTAGGCTTGTCAGATCGAAATTGGCGAAAAGCTTGACATTCAGGGGAAAAAGCTTGATTTTTCTTGACATTCAAAAAAAAAAGGCTGGATTTTTCTTGACAATTTAACATTCAGTTCCATTAACAAAAAAATTTCAAAATTGACTTGGAAATTTAAATGATATTAATTTATACAGATTTTCTACATTCTTTGTACTACATTTTTTAAAGAAATGGGTTCATATGTTGTCAATGGATATGTCTTTTGGCAATTCTTCCGAACTTCCCGAAGGCAGCAGTTATCTGCATGCAACATATCAGTATTAATTGAATTTGATATTTTTAAATTAAATGCTGCTCTGCTTAATTATTCCTTGACAACAACGAGTTTTTTATATTTAAAACAGCAATTTGTTAAAAATCTGATTTTCCTCCAAAATCTTTTTTCTAAGTATTTTACAGAATTTTGTAAAAATTGGTTAGCTTTTAACTCAAACGTTTCCTTTTCATTCAAAGAAAGACTTTTTATGTTTCACTACCATGGACACAGTCATTTATTCCCAAAAATTATTCATGGTACATTTAAAAACAATTATTTTTTTTTCCTAATGGTTAATTTTTCTTGAGTTTTCTTATCAATTTGATGGAAAAATTTCTAAAATTCCGTTTTAGCTTGACAAATGACATTTTTTCTTTATTCTTGACACGCATTAAAAAAGCTTGACAATCAAGCCAAATCAAGCCCGTCTGGCAACCCTAACTGGCACCCACAACCCGGAGGCATATTTATTACCACTTCTTTTTTTTTTTGGGTTTGAAAGCACTATGCAACGCGTAGTGCGAATTTTATTATTGAGAAAATGATGTATTCTTTTTCCGTACAATAGTAAAAATATATGAAATGCAGTTTCATATACAAGTACATACATTATCTTGTTTTCTAGCGAATGTCTTTTAAAGTCAAACATACATAAAAGACTGATACACTTTGGGTTAATAATCAATTTACATTTTCTTAAGTGCATATATAATAAAAAATCATGAAAAATAAAAGGAAACATACATTATTGCCCTTAAAACATATTCTCAACGCTTGGTTAATAAAATTCAATATTTCAAGGATTGAATAGACACAAGTATGTCATGGTGAATGAAATCAGAATTGCGGAATAAAAATTGATATGGTAAAGTAACATTTTAAAATGACAGAGACTATTTTGATAAAATTAAAAATAAATTTCAAATAACGGATAAGCAAGTGCTTGTGCAAATTCAAATGTAACTGACACTTATAGAAAATATACGATCTTGTTTTGTTTGGTTATACATAAATAGAGTAGTATTTTGGTGGGTGACAAAGGAAATTGTGGTAATTTTGTTGTTGTTGTTTTTGTTTTTTTTTATATATTTTAAATGTGAAAGGACACTACTAGACGAGAGCAAAAATTCTCATTGAATTTGTCATTTAACCTAATAAATATTTCTAGAAATTATAAAACCGTCGCACATTGGGTTGAAATCGCAAAAAATGGAGATTAATTGAATAATGAAAATGAAGTTTTTTAAAAAATACTTATTACTCGATTAAAGAGTACTAAATTCTACATCACTACCGAAAATTTCAATGTCATATGTTTTTTACTTTTCTTGCTACGTAGCCTTAAAGTTAAGAAATTTTTAAGTTTTTTTCTAATAGTTGTGAAAATTGAAATTTGTCATACTTTGAAGCTAAATATTTTTATTTTTAACAGTCAAAAGTGATACTTTTATTATGGAATCTTCAACGTCAGGTATTTTAACGTAATTAAAAAAAAAAAAATTTAACAAAAAATATGTAGAAATATTTTTAATTTTTTTTTTAAATATGCTTAAATTTGGGCTATTTTTAAAATATATGTGGAGTTTTAAATGGGAATAGGGTAAAATTGGGTAAAAGTGTATATTGTGTATTAAACTGTAGTATGTAAGCTTTCATATTTATAAATAAAATGTTGCGCGTTTTTGCGCCAATTAAATATATTTAATAAATTAAAAAAATAGCCAAAGCGGTTCTTGTTGTCTTTAATTTGTTTTGTTCTCGTTTTCGTTGTTATGATTGTTATTGTTGTTATTGTTATACTACAATTTTTTTGTTTGTTGGTAGCAGTGTTGCCATAAGATAAATATGAAATAGTGCTAGGGCATTTAAAAAAAGTTGCTAAACAGCTCTTAAAAATTAATTAAAGGCCCTGCAGAAAAAAAATAGTAAAATTACTAAATACGCAAAAAATAAAATTATTAAATTTAGAAACAATAAAAAAAGTTTTAAAAAGAGCTAAACAAAAAAATAGCAAATTTTAAAAATGTTGGTTGCTAGATTGTGCTAGATCTAGCACCCAAGGTGTAAAAATGGCAAGCCTGGTTACTAGTTATTCGTTATTTTTGTGTTTGTGAAAACGTCAAATGTACTGAAAGTGCTGTAAAGTTTGTTATTGGGTAATTGGTACAAACAAATACTTTAAGCTTCTGATTTATAATATGCTACTGTCTAAACTTTTTAGGAACAAGCTCCAAAACAGTATTTTTCTCTCGTCAGAGTCTTTACGATATTTTTCGGAATGCAGACTCTTTGCTATTTAAAGAAAAAATTAATATTTTGAAAGAAGAAATAATAAAACGTACAAACCCTGTTGATATGAAAGATTTTCAAACTAAATTTAATAGTTTCGTTTTTGATTTTAAGAGTCGATGGTCTAAATCAAATAGACATGATGGCCGTTTTTGTAGAGATAATAAAAACTGGTTAGATTCTTCCATCTCATTTGTAGTGCACACAAATAAAAGAGGCCGCAAAGAAATGGAGTTTGATGAATGTTCATCAAAAACAAAAACAAAGAAATGCAAGGATTTAAGAGATAAGTCATCGCTGTCTGTGTTAAGCTATGCCACTCAAATGAGTTTACGAGCTTCTGGCCATAAAGAAGCATCAAAAATATTGAAAGATGTTAGTTCTTCCCCATCTAGAGCTGCAAAATATAAGGCAAGTTTGACATCACAAGAACGTGCAAAACAACTAAGTGCAGAATCTGCGCTTATAGTGCTGGCAGAAGCAAAGCTTACTCGTAGCCAGTATAATGTGATTAGAAAAGCTGCTCCGGAGAAGTTTCCTTCTTACACAATCGTCCAACAAGCGAAAAAAGATTGTTACCCAATGGAAGACGCAATACGAGTAACCGAAACAACAGCTCAAATAAGTCTGCAAGCTCTTCTTAATCACACTGTTGAGCGTTTAGTTTTACTGCAAAAAGATGTTATTGCCACCTTATGTGATTACGAATTGTCAAAAATTATCTTATACACAAAGTGGGGATTTGATGGAAGCTCCGGACACAGCTCATACAAACAAGCTTTCCATGGTCATGGAGCAAGTGACGCAGCGGTTTTCATAACGTGCATTGTTCCACTTAGAATGGTGTGTCAAAAAAAAGTTATCTGGCAAAATCCTCGCCCATCATCAACAAGATTTTGTAGGCCATTAAAAATTGAATTTGTTAAAGAATGTTTGAGTGTCTCCACACAAGAAAAAAAAAGGGTGGATGAAGAGATAAATGAGCTTGAAAATTCTCTAGTATTCACAGAAGACAGATCTGTAAGCGTAGCTCATAAGCTTATGTTAGTAATGGTAGATGGAAAAGTTTGCAATGCACTCACAGACACAAAATCAACCCAGAGGTGTTATTTATGTGGGTCATCCAGTAAAGATTTTAATAATGTGGAAAGAATGATCGCCAAGGAGGTAAAAACAGATACGTTGGATTTTGGTCTATCTATATTACATGGTTGGATTCGTTTTTATGAATGTCTTTTACACGTGTCGTATAAATTACCAATAAAAAAATGGCAAGCTAGAACTGATTCCGATAAAACAATAGTTGCTGAAAACAAGAGACGAATTCAAACAGAATTTAGAAATAAAACTGGTCTTATTATAGACCAACCAAAACCCGGCTTCGGCAATTCGAATGATGGCAACACGGCTAGAAGATTTTTTGAAAACGCTAGTATATCAGCAGATATAACGAAAATTGATTTTGAACTAATTGAAAAGATGCACACAATTTTAATTGTTGTATTTTTTAATCGATGTTGAAAAATTCAGGCAATTTTCATATAATACAGCTCGACTTTTTGTAGAGAAATATCCGTGGTTTAACATGCCTCCTACTCTGCATAAGTTTTTAATACATGGTCCAGAAATCATTTCGCACGCTTTATTACCGATTGGCCAACTGTCAGAAGAAGCACAAAAAGCTCGAAATAAGGATTTTAAAAACTACAGAGAAAACTTTACGCGTAAATGTAGCCGGGAGGAATCGAATCGGGATATACTAAATAGGTTTCTATTAACCTCAGATCCAATTATTTCTGGAAAAATCAAGTTAAATAAAAATAAAATAAAACACCTCCCAAAATCAGCAGTGGAGCTATTAATTTCGCCGTCAATTTTGCCGACAGAAACAGAAATCGCTTATTATACAGATGACGATGATGAGGCTGACGGTGTCGATGGATGGGAATCTGAAGAGTTTGGACATTTCTAAAAAAGCAGGTTAGAAACACTTCACAAAATAAAATGTATATATTTTTGCTACTTTTTCGATAAAAGGCTACAAATATAATTTTCATTTCTCGAATAATATAGGAAAACAGTATAAAAACCAAGAATAACATCAACAAAATGATTTAATGACTAGACAAGTGTGGGTCAAAATGGGTTAAAGTTCCAAAATTGTCATTTTCACTTGGTGGTGTAAGGTACAACACTCATAGCAAATTTCATGAAAATCGGATGTCGTAAGGCTCTCCAGTTGCTTGATTTGAGAAATATTAATGCAAATTCTTTAATATAATATTAGTTAAATTAAATAAATAAAAAAAGTTTTCTTCAAAAGTATACAATATTTTTGTTTTTTTTTTATAACTTATGTATAACTAATCCAAAAAAAATACTACCTAATCAATTAGACCCTTCGTTGAATTAATCTCCATTTTGGGGAAATCGAACCCACTGTGCGTCGCCCTTTGACGATTTCCTTAGGCAAGAATAAAATCCGAATAAGGACATGGAGGTATTTTTCGCAATTTGTTATATAAATTTTGGGAATTTAGTACATTTAATTCCTTTAATATAAATATTTTGTTTATTAAGAAATTAGTTTTTGTTTCCATCTTGGCAAAAAAGAGAGAAATAATTATACTTTTAAATTTTCAGCTTTTTAAACCAAAATTGTCAATTTAAGATTCAGTTGTTTACCCAACAAAAACACACCTTACCAACTAATGTGTTAGTAATCCAAATAAATCTGGTGTAAATCTGGTATGTTTATGAGTTTAATGTCAAACTCCATACATAGAAAATATGGTTTATATTTATACGAGGTTTACAAGGAATTTATGAGTTTATATGAAAACCCCTATTATTTTTTCCACTTATTTCTTATGGATGTCCCTCGGACTAGCTTAAAAACATAATGCTTTAAGTAACAGAAGGGAAAAATAGTCCGTCTAAATATAAAGTAAAAAAAAAATATGAATTAAAAATAAGGGTAATAAATACTTTTTAATGAAACATGTGGATGGTGTTGTGTAGTGGTTAACGCGGTGGACTGTTATACATAAGGTTGCGGGTTCGATTCCCATTCAAGGCAACATCAATTTATGAAAAATAATAATATGTATGAGCTTTTGATGCCTCTTTCATTAAGTCTTATTTTTAGTTAAGAAAAATAATGAAAAAATATACAATTTAATATAAAGTATGCAAAAAAATGCAATAAAAATCATAAAATATGCAAAATGTTTTAAAGCTCAATGTGCAAAAATATGCAACAACAAAGCGATGCCATTCTGTTGCAAATTCTTTGATTTGGAAAAGTATTTGGTCAAAATCATTTTTGGATTAATAACTACAAACATACATTTGCATGAAAGTCGCTGCCCTGGTAATGACTCCAAAAATTCTGCAAAGGAAATAAATGCAAAAAGAAAAAAATGCTAAGAAAACTTGAAGGCTGACTTTAAAAATCGCTAGTTTTCCCGCTAACAGCTAGATGATATTTTATACTGTTAAATACGTTGAAATATCGCCAGATTTGGCGAGAAAATAGCTAATTAGCAAAAGTGCTGATTTGATTTAACGTTTCGTTTTATTTACATTTTGTGAGGAATATATTTTTCGCTGCTGATTAGTTTTGCAAAAATTGTGCTAATTAAATTGAAAATTCCGAGATTTTCTTTCTTGCAGCATGGGCAACTAATGTGTGTAATTATATTGTTACGTTTTTACCTTTTAAAAGCGTTGGGTTTTTGCCTTTAAATAAACCGAGTACTTTTCTGTTGCAATCAAAATGACCAATCCCAACGCTGACACGAATTGTAACATCGTACCTTATAAAAACGTTAGTTTATCTCCTTTAGATAAACGAGGCTGGTGCTCTTATATAATTAAAATAACACACACACTCTTAAGTTTGAAATAGCTAAAACACTTGTTTATTAATCGCTTTATTACCTTAAATACACAAACTCTAGTGATTTTAACACAACGATTTATTAAATCCCGACTGAATTACACAATCGTTAATAATAAACTGACTATTCAAAGCTAATACGCAACTTAACAAACTTTAGTACACTTAGCACAAGTGTTAATAATCAACTTCCCCTTCCTTCGCATTTTTGTCTAAAAATGTACGGAACGAAAATACGTGCGACCAACATATTGAACACATCGTTGTTCGTTGGGAATTTTCCATTGGCATTGAATTTTAATGGGCATTACTTGGTGTCAATGCCAATGCCGAAAAAATTCGTTACAGTTCAATGCCAATGAAATTTTTTTCAATTGGAATTGATTAAACCAATGATAGAACCATATAAACTTATTTTGATTATGTGAAGGATCTAGAATATTATTGTAATTAAAGTGAAAACTTCACTTATTTTCCTATTTTTTAAATTTGATAACATCCCTTAATCGGATTTGCAAAATCTTATCACATGACGTTTTTATTCCATTAAATTCTTTTCATCAGAGGAATCACAACTTTGGCGTCAAGATTTTCAGAAAATTCAATCTGAAATTAAAACTATATCTTTTTGATTTCAAATTAATTTTGTATGAATTTACTATGACAAAAGGACAGAATAAGAGTAAAGGGGGATCCTTCGGCACTTTTCTTCAAAGCACCGTCATTTCTTAACCACTAATTATTTTCCAAAAATTATTTAAATTGTAAGATCAACATATCTCAGCTTTACTTTTCATGAATCTAATTCTAATTATTTGCATATCTTCTATTATTTTTTTTTATGATTTTCAAAGTAATCCAAATCGGCGAAACTTCCTCAAACTTGGTGGACATTCGTCAAAAGAGTTAGATATACAATAATTTTAACAAAAAAAAATTTGTTAATACAACAAAGTCAATATTTTAATGATTTAAATAAATAATTTAGAATAATTTAGTTAATATATGTGATTCCTTTTAATCAATAAATCTCCTCTATATTAAAAAAAATAATTTAAAACTATAGTAAAATTACCCTTTAATATTATAAAAATCTTAAATATTAATATAAATTTAAAAATGAATACAATTGTCCTAATTGACTGTTAAACATGTTTTATGTATATAGAAGAGTCTTATAGTGCATTTTTGGCAGTATTGCACCAACACTTTGTAGCCCCAGCGGGCATCTGGTGATTGTACCCCAGATCTAATCACTAACATAAAAGTAATATTTTTTCATAGTATTTAAGCCTTCATAAAAATCAAATTATTATTATTGGAAAGCTTAGGTCTAACATAACGAAAAGTTATTGTTTTTATCACACGATTTGAGACAGTTATTCCAAAATGTAGTTGCTTCCTATTATTTTTTTGGCAACCAAAAAAACACGTCTATCTGCTACCACATGTGATATAAATTCATCAAAGTGGATGTCAAGGAAAGGTAATTGAAAAATACAGAAAATATATTTTTTCCAATATTTTTTCTCCCTTATTATCGGAGCAAAATGTGATTAGTGTATGTGCCCCACTGGCGAAGGATCCTCTCTCTATCCTACTTTTGAATATTCTTTTACTACTACTTTTACTTTTACGAACGACAAAAAATGAGTTATTTTCAAAGTTTATTATTTGTTTTGTAAATAAATAAATTGAAATAAATACAAATTATTTTAAAAATTCAATAATATTATCACATCTTAAAGTGCTACGATATTCGAAACTTTTATTGTGTATATAAAATTATCCAATACGTTTTAATAGAAATTGCAAAGAATTTTCTTGTATTCATTTGAAGTAACTGGAGCATAAATCAAAACAACTTGATTGAGGTTTGGAGGCATCGTCAAAGAAATAATAATAAACAAAAAGTAGACAGCATATTCCAAGAAAACTCAAATCATTACTTGATAGTTCGTTTTCTTTTCATATTTTGACACGTCATCAAAATACCACCTGCAGTCTTTAATATATTTTTTTAAATGCAATTTTACTCTTTGACACCTTTGTGTGAAATGTATATACGTACGTACAAAATAAGTAATTTGATTTGAAAAAGATTTTTCATTACACTCAAAAAAGAAAAAAAAGTTTAAAAAACTAAAGTTAAGCTTACACCTTGTACATTAAGAATATAACTTTTTACAATTTTTGTAAATATCATTTCTCCCAAGGCACAATCATATAAAGATTGGAAAAATATTAAGAACTACACTCAAAAAAAAGCCCGTAAAAATAGTTCAAAATTCTGCTAAAATAACAGGAAATAGTACCTGTAAAATCAATAAAAATCATTTCACACCATGTTTACTTACATATGTATATATGTTAGTTACTAATGTAAAAATGAGATGCCACGTCGCAACCTGGCATGTCTTATACAATAGGGGTACAATTTTTTTTTTGGGTGGAAGCTACAAAGGCAAAACCAAATAGATAATATTTTCCTGATAATAAAAACACCAAAGCGATTTCTAAAATGCTTAAAATTTTATATTTTTGATAAATTTTTTTTTTTACATTCGTAACTAACATACATATGTAAGTAAACATGGTGGGAAATGATTTGTATTGATGTTTCTGTTGTAATTAAAAAAAATTGATTTATATCAAACTTCAATTCTTTTGGTGCGGGCACTTTTTTAACGATGGCGAAAAAGTAAAATCCTACACTCATATAAAAAAGTTTGTACAAAAGTCTGTTAAACGCTTTCCGAGTCTTTAAAAAATCTTTAAAAAATTCGTGATCACAAATGCTATTGTATTTACAAGCAAATTCATTTACAAAGAAAAACCAAAGTTATACGAGAGGTACTATTTATATTTCGGGAACTGGCAACACTAATGTCAATAGCTAAAATCGGACAACACCATAATAAAATTTGACAGTTTTTAGCATAAACGTATCTACAATGTTTTGATGTACAAGTGCTATTTGTTTTGTTTACAGTGAGTTAAGAAATTCAATTAGGCCAAAAAATGGAAATTTCAAGAGAAGGTTTTCGTTGGATTATTTTTCACAATTTTCGACGTGGATTATCTCAACAAGAATGTGTCGATGAAATCAGTTCTTTGTATGGCGATAAAGCAGCATAAAAAATTACAGTATATCGCTGGTATAGTTAATTCAATCGTGGTCGTAATTCGGGCGCCGACGAATTCCGTGAAGGTCGTCCAAAATCGGTTGTTGTGCCACAAAACATCGATGCAGCGCGTGAACTGATAATCCAAGATCGTCATGCGATATATCGTAAAATAGAGGCATACCTGCACTTCAATACATTCGATTTTGCATGAATATTTAGTTGTAAAAAAATTTGCTCTCGTTGGATACCCCATAATTTATCAATCGCTCAAAAAAAAACTCGCTTCGATTTGTGTAAGGGAATGATTAAAAAGTTCGACCGTGGTGCTTCAAAAAACATGTATAAAATCGTGACAGGTGACGAATCATGGATATATGCGTATGAGCCGGAAACAAAACAGCAATCGACCGTGTGGGTATTCCAAGACGAGCGAAATCCAACAAAAGTTGTTCGTGGAAGAAGCACAGCGAAGCAAATGGTCGCCTGTTTCTTCGGCCGAATGGGTCATGTGGCCACTGTTCCGCTTGAGCAACGTATGACGGTCAATTCTGAGTGATACACGAAGAAATTCGTAAAACTAACCCCCAAAGAAAAATGATTCTTCATCATGACAATGCGTGCTTTCACACATCTCCTCAAACAGGCGAATTTTTGAGCAGTCAAAACATCGAATTGATGATTCATCCTCCGTATTGTCCTGACTTGGTACCCAATGAGTTCTTCTTGTTCCCGAATATCAAAGGTAAACTGCGTGGTCAACTATTTACGAGCGCCGAAGAAGCATTTGAATCGTTCAAAAACCATGTTTTGGTGGTGTCTCAAGAGGAATGGAAAAACTGCTATGACAAATGGTTTGAACGAATGCAAAAGTATATTGATCATCAAGGGGAATATTCTAAAATATTCCAATAAAGCCATTTTTATTTGAAAATGTTTGTTATTATTTGCTATTCCCGAAGTATAAATAGTAGTATATACATTAGAGTGGTCCAAAAAAAAAAGTTGGAATTTTCACGCTCCACAACCCTACAAATATGCCACTTTGAAAAAAAATGTGGTCTGATCAAAAAAATCACCAAAAAAGTTTTGTTTAGAGGTAGCACATCGCAATTGAAGTTTCGAGGTAGTACTCGTTCTATTATTTTTAATTAATTAAAAATAATGGAAAAAATGAGAAAAATTAAATATAATTATTATGATCGCGACATAGCAAATCTAATATATTTTTAGGTGTACATTACGAATATGAAATCAAAATTGAAATCGGAGTCGCGGATTTCGCGAAATTTTAAAATTTCATACAAAAAAGGATCAACTTCGATCAGGATGTTTTCTTATATTTACCAATATGAAAATTTCGTTTTTGCATTAATATATATCTGCTAAATGTCCTATTATGTGGGATAGGGTTTTTGGTAGCAATAATATTATAGCAATCTAAATAATAGCGAAATATTAAAAAATGTCAAATTTTAACTTAATTTGCAAGGATATCTGTTATCCTTTTTAAAATTAAAATCAGTGTTATATATAATGAAGGTCCTTGGTAAGTAAATTGCAAAAGTATAACAAATTGCATTTTTCGATAACACCGTTTACAGGTAATTGGGAAAATATCTCAAAAAACTTGAGTTTTCTTGAATTTTCAAAAACCGTGAATAATTCATAAACCACAAATTTCTTTTAAGTTTCGATTGCTGATTCATAATCTCCGTTAAAATAAAGATCAGATTTGAGAAATTTGCGCATTCAAGGCAAAAACAAGTTGAATTTTTAATTACATCTTTTCGGAAAATTTCGAAAATTTGACTAAAATATGTATTTTTTTGTATAAATTTAAAAAAAAACCGCGAATTACTTAAAAGTTACTTAATTTTTTTAAGTTTTGATTTCAAATTCCTTATATTCACATTAATTAAGACCAGATTTAAAAAAAATTGTTAAATAATAGCGTACAGGTTAAGAAATAATTAAATTTAAAGTCAACCCTACTTTTTGTATAAATTACTCTAGAGATAAATTACTAATTCTTAAAAGACAACTTTTTGTGCTATCTCTAAATAACAGCGGATTTAGCTGAAACTTGGCACATAGAGTTTTTAGACATTAAGGAATAGGGGCAACATTGTGGAGATCGCGAATTCCAACTTTCGTGTTTTTTTGGACCACTCTAATATACATACTTTCGAAACAGCAAAACAGCATTTATCGCTCCATTGTGACCAATTTAAAATGTGTTTGTTTTCAATGACTTACACATATTTTTGCTGGGTACATTCATGAACATAAATGAAGATGCATGAATATTAGACTGTCCCTTAAAATAGCGATTTGTCGATTTTCGTTTATTACACCCCCCAATTTTATTGGAAATGCTCCTAATGGAAGAAATCGATTTTTTTTTTGGAAAACGTTAACCCGTGCTGAAAGTTGGACGAAAATGACCCATTTTGGAAAAAAAGTGTATTACTATTAAAAATTCCCAAAATTCGAAATTTCGAAAAAAATAATTTTTTATTCCACTTATTCATTTAATATAGTAAAAAGGATTCAGACGTGGAATTTTGACTTAATCGGATATCGTTAACCCTCTTTAGCCTGGAATCCAAAACGACCCACGAATTTGATCAAAAAGCAAAAACATTTTTTTTTTTTAAATTAATTTTAAAGATTTTTTAAAATGTCTAATTTGGAGATGTCGATTGCTATTTGCACCACATAATAATTGATATTAAAGAAAAAAAAAATTGGAAAAATGATAATTCGAGATTGTGTTTGGAGTTACTGCTTTCCAGGACAATTTTGTCAAAAATTAAACAAATTTGAATATTTTCATCAAATTTTACACAGTTTTCGGAAAAACAACACTTAAATTTGTTTAGACTATAATTATGTTTACATGTGTTTAACACTTAAATTTTCTCAAAAACATTGGTATTTTAGAACTCATTCCAATTAAAAACATTAAAGAAGGGTAGAGAATTTAAATACTGGCTTTAAAATATTTTGATTGAAAAAATAATTAGAAAATTTCTAATAAAAAAAATTAAAAAAGGTGTATTCGAGTTTTTATAATTGGTAATGAAAATAAATGTATGTGGAGCGCATAGTTCGGAGACATAGCCAGAAATGTGACCAAACTATGCTGTATATTAGTCAAAAATATATTGAGGGCTGTCCCCAAACTAACCAAATGTCTTCATACTAAACTGTGGATCGAAAAAATGTCCCCGTAGCTTGCGCTATGCATACATATAAACATATATGAACATTTTCACCTGGGCAAGTATTGAGATTTTTTCGAATTTTTCAATGAAAATTCAAGTAAAGATTTAAGGATTTTTATAATTTTGCAATTGTGTGAATATTCAAAAAAGCATCATTCCAGTTAGACACATTATATTAGGGTACTTAAGTGACGTTGTAGTCGCTAATGACTTTTTTTCAAAGTATAATATATATTATTTTTTGTTCCCGTAGACTTTGTAGTCTAATACTTATGGTTTGCTTAAAATAAAATGTACAGGAGGCTGACAATGAATGTACTACATCCATACATTAAATAAAGAAATTCTAACAAAGAAGAAGAAATATACCCAGCAAAATTTTGATGTTGGAAACAAATTAAGCTGACAAACAAACTATCTACACCCTAAAAAGCAGAGCTTCGAAAAACTTAATTCAATTTAAGCTTAATTCACTAAAAATTAAATTCAGATTTTAAAAAGATTCATGTACCATTCCCTTAAACCATTCGTAAAGAATTCATTCATAAGCTTCATTCCCAAAGCTTTAATATGAATTGAATGAATTCCTAACTTGAATCATTCAAATCGCATGTTCATTCACCATATTACTAATAGAATGAAGAAATTTTGTTACCATTCACTTAGTGCAGTGTAGTTTGAAACTAACATATAATCAAAACCAAAGCATACAAGCTGTAACAAAGCATACGATACTATTTACTTCTGTTAGATGAATTTTAAACGTTTTTCATTGTATTATGCTAATATTTCAACAATTACATACAAATTAAAATTTTTCATTTGATTAAGTGAATCAAAACAAATAATTTTTCATTCACTTTTTTATTAAATGAATTCAGGTAAATTGGGTTTCATTCAGTTAGAATTCAATCAAAATAGAATGAATTCATATAATTTTAAGCTAAAGGGAATTAAGCTATCGAATTAATTCCATAAGAATGCTATTAGGGAATGAAATTTAACCCAAATTTCATTAATTTTTAAAAAGTGAATGAAAGAATTAAGCCTTTTAAACCTTTGCTAAAAAGTACGTAGTGGCATAGTCAACAAAACCCATAGTTATTTTTTATTTTTTAAATATCAACTATTATAATCAATATTAGCTATCGGAAAAGCTTAAAAACATTTTCTAGTTGCCCTGTGGTTTGAAATTTCAAATATTTTGAAGTAGTCAGGATAATTTAAAAAACAAAAACTGAAAAATAATCGTAATAAGAAACAAATTTTATTTTATTTTCTTGAAAGTTAATTTATTTGCTAATTTTAATTTGTTTCTTTTTTAATAAAAAAATTATATATTTTACTTTCCCAGATAATTGAATTACTTATTCAAAAATTGGCGAGGTGTCGATGAAATATCATTTAACTACCATCAACCAAATATGGGAAAGGGCTACGCTCTTTTGAAACGTTCATACGTATATTGTTATTTATGCTATTCAATTTCGTGTTTGTTTGAATAAATAGTGCACAAAATATTTTTTTGTATTTATTGCTAGAAGTAAAATCTAAAGCGAATATTGGTTCCCCTTAACCATTTTGCAATTGTACATAGTTGTTTTTTGCAATCTTCTAGGCTTGTGCAATTTTGACTAGCAAATCGTTAGCAACAACTTCCTCGATAGTGGATTTTTAGATTAAAAAAAAAACATAGTTGTGTTCCATTACTTCATATCAACTATGCGATAGTCAGGGTTATTTCACCTATGACATAGTTGAAAAAATAGTGATGAACAACTATGTATTTTTTTTGGGTGTATATCTGATTTATCATTAATCATTTTGTTCTAATGTTATACCACTACTAAGGGCCAGTTTTATAGTCAGAACTAAATCGATTAGATTTTTTTAATAAGAGATTTTGTTTGAAAATTTTTGACTTAAGTGAAATTTCAGAAAAAGTTCATTCTTAGTACTGACTTTAAAACTGGTCTTAACTAGTTCTTTAACTTAAAATTAGTTCTGCAACTAGTTCAGGAAATATGTGCTGAACATGTTTCTAAGTGAACCATTTCTGGAACAGATAAATATGAGAATCTATACTAAAAATACTTGGTTGGGTTCAAAACAACACTACTTATTCAACTTTCCTGCAGTTGTATTTTTCTTTTTTGTTCTTTAAGTTTTATTCTTTTCAAAAATGTTTAAGTAGAACAATAATAAAAAATACCCCGACAAAATTCTAAATGTTAACAGGGGAGAATTATTGTATTTGTTGAAAGCAAGAATGAATAAAAGACTTAAAGAAGCAGTTGTAAAGGATACACCTTAATTAGAGAAACAAATTTAAAGACTTTGTATTTTATACTTATTCGCTGTGCGAATTTTACATTTATTATAGCTGGATGTAAAAGAATGACGACGACTTCTGACTAGTTATGTATATGAGAATGAGAGATACATTAAATACAATTTAAATATGCTTTTTTAGACTAATTTAAAGAAATTTACATAAAGACGATGCCAGCAGCACTATTCAGATACTATGGGGTGGCAAACATGCGAAATAGAGGGTAGAGCTAACCCTATTCACAATGAGGTGACTTAAAGATTAGATTTGAAAATTAATCAAAACTGTTAACATATTTTGAAGGGGTTTTCATTATCTCGTTAACAACTATTTTTGTAAACAAAATATGTTTGAGATCGAATACAAAACTAAACATTTTATTTCAAAGACATAACAAAATTATAAGAATAGTCGATCAAGCCCGACCATGCGATACCCTACACAACAGTACGGTTAAAATTAACGGTACAATAACTATAGTGAAAAATTGTCAGAATTTTTTTTCTTAATTCGGAGGCACGGTTTACTAGAATTCCCAACAAAAATAACAACCAGATATCTACTAAATATTATTAAATCTCAATTTGGATAGGAAGTTTATCTGGGGGCTAAGTCTGAATATGTACCGATTCTTTAAAATTTCAAAAGTGTTCTTCATTGGCCCAAGAGAAGCTCATATATCAAAATTCATCAAAATATTTTTGAATTTGTGACTTTGTGATAGTTTGATTGCGAGAATTACATGGATAGCCAGACGGACGGATGGATACTTATTTCTATATTGAATCAGAAAGTGATTCTAAATTTTAATTCAAAAACATATTTTTGTTTTGTTATATTTTCGACATATTTTAAATTTGACCATTATATAGTTTATTGATTTTTTTTTTCATTTCAATAACGTAATTTTAAGGCAAACATACACGTTCAATATTATTGATCAATGTTTTTAAAATCAACCAATTTAAAAATTAAAATGTTCTGATTGATTTTTGGTAAAATTGATCAAAAATATTGAACGCGTATGCCCTACTTTATAGCAGTTTAAAAAATTTATTTATACTTCTTGACAAGGATGACAAGTTAAGGCAATATTGAGCAATTAAATTGCTGGAGTGAAGGACAGGGTGTGTTATAAGCAATGCTTGATGAAAATTCTGTCTATCCTTTATAAGTGGTATATTAGACGACTTTTGAAATCCGATACTACTACACTTAAAATAATACGTAGAAATATCTGTCAAACCGGTTTTAAATCGATTTGACTAATTTTTAACAAATTTTTAGTTGAAACACTGATTAAAGCAAAGATTTTAGTTATTTTCATTTAACACAATACTAAAAATCCTCAGTAATTTCACTAAATTAGAGTGTTAATTTTCAAAAATATTTATAACTAATTTTTAAGAACCCGTTCGTTAAATTTTAAAAAATTTATTGTTAAATTATAATATTATTATGTTTCCGTTATTACCTGGTAGATGGCGCTACCAATGTATCCGAAGTTTTAAATATGGCGCTATTTCTCTCCCTCCCGATTTTTTAAAATGGCCCGTATCGCGAAAACTAAAAGAGATAGAGCACAATTGATGCAATTTCGACTACCCCTAACCGTACAATACCCCGGCGAAAGGGGTTATCTCTATCCAAAATTGGACGTTGGCGGGCTTTGCACCCTCGGAAATTTTTAACAAAAATTTTCCACTTCATAAAATGGCCCATATCTCGAAAACTAAGCGAGATAGAGCAAAACGGACAACATTTTAGCTCCATAGGAGTGCCCTTATATGCCCTCACATGATATGGTCTAGGCCCGGGGAGGGTCCCGAGACCCTAAATTTGGATAAATTCTGCGACTCAGTATAATTACAGATAAAACTGTAGTTTTACAAATTTCTTACTTAAATTTAGATTTGTTAAATTTAACAAAAGAATTTGTTAAAATCAACAAATTTTATTTTAAGCCAAAAAACAGGAATAAATTTAGTTAAAGTAGCAAATTTTTCTGTCCAGACAACAGACGTATTATTTTGAGTGTAGTCGCCATAGAAAGTGCCTATATTAATACTATTTAAAACGCACGAAATATTTGATATTTTTGTTATTTGTTATTTGAGCTCTGAGTGGGTAAATCGCGCGTCCAAATTTATTAAAACCATACCACTTTTGGATCTACATAGTTCTCGCGTGAAACGCTAGAGCGGTATTTTTTAAAAAACTTAAAATTTTTATCAATAACTTTTTTTTTGAATTATTGTTGCACTAGGTGAATTTGAGGAAAATCGGAAAGCTTAACACTTGACGACCTGCAGACAAAGTTTCCGATTGTTGAGTTTTTTTATAACTCCCATTTCAAAAATATAAGTTGTGACATATCATTTGCAACTAATTTTGAAATGCTGAAAACGAATGTTTCAAAAGATATAGTTTTAGGCCCAAAATAATAAGAATTTTGCTGTAAATTATATGCGTATTATTTCAAATTAAAGTCGATCAAATTAGGTCTGTTAAAGAATTTCAAAATTTCTACAAAATATTTGACTTATTAAAAAAATGTTCTCCAAATATTTATAAATCTTGAAACAACGAAAAGCAAACAAGCTCAATAATTAATCAAAAAATTTTCTATTTTCCAAATACTGAAATTGTGTTACTTGCAAAGGACTCAGAAAAAATAAATTTTGTGTAGGTTCAAAAAGTATCAGGGGTTTTCATATAACCTCTTATGTACCTTCTGAATCGTGTAAACTCGACTTATGCAAACTTAATGTTCAAAAGAGTTTACGAGCCCTAGTACTCACACCTACTAGATTTACACTTAACCTAAAACTATTAGTTTTTGAAAACTACTCGTATTTACTTGTCAAATTCCATACAAATTTTAGTTTAAAAAAAGATTTTTCACCATAATGAACTTCGTATGAAAATTGTGTAGAATTGGTTCTCTCGAAAATTTAATACACGACTTTTATTTTGAAACGGTGACTTTGCAGATTAATTGTGATTTGTCTTTCGTACAATAAATTTTGTTTAGTTTTACAAGTTTAACAAAGATTTGAGGCCTTTAAAGTTCGAGTGAAAATGTAAATATTTCTTCGGAAAATATTCAATTTTATTTCATTTCTTAATAATTTTCTCAACTTAAGAGCGATGCTAACTTAGCTCCTATTTTTTTTCTTTGGAGTTTTTGTTTAAATTAAAATGAATTGGGTATAACATTGGGAATTTAAACATTTAAAATGGGAATAAGCTAAAACATTTCGGGCAACACTGCTCCCCAATAAAATGAAACAGTATTGCCAGAAAAAAACAAAACAGCAGTCAGCGCCATATGTTGCATTAAAAACCGATATTGCCATTCATCAGGACTATGGGAGACCCCTGAAAATCACACTAATTATTTTTGAAATATTCCGACCTGATTTTTCCTAAAAATTGCACTTTTTTCCTTTATTTTACAATTTCTTTAAAAATAGTCTTAGAATTTTTTGTGTTTGCATCAGAATAGACAATAAAACGAGCTCTCATTTTAGTAAAACTATTTCGGTAACTGGTAAAGCATATCACGCAAACCCAACTTCAAATACTCCCAAAAACCAGAACTTTCGCCAAGTAATATTAATTTTTTTCTATATTTTACTCATATATATTGAATATAATATGAAAATAATATAGTGGAAAGTTTAACCTTTGGCGAGATGTAACCAAAGTGTTCCATTATTTGAAATGTTTAAAAAATTCCCAACAATTTTTAAGACACCTTTTTACTACTTATAACAGACATTAAATACTATCGTCAGATTAAAGGTCGATTTGTGTTATTTTTTAGCATAAAAGCAAACATATCAAATGGCATTTTGTTTTCTGAAAAAATTTTGTTCATAGTAATAAAAAGTCTTTTTGTTCATAGTAATAAAAAGTAAACGTATACAAATTTGATATCAAAGGTATTTTAGAGGCCTATCTGCAACTTAACAAAATATAGCATAGCTTGATATTTTAATCTTTTGCTAAATAATTTGAGCATGCTTGGAAATATTTTAAACACAGTTGTATAGGTCTTTTAAATACCTTCAATTCGGTACCTAATTTGCTGTGCTTACTTTTTGTTTCCTTGCACAAAAATACATTTTGTAAAAAAGGGTAGAAAAAGGCAACATTTTTCCAGAAAAGAAAACGGCATAAGATTACATCCAGCAAATTTTTAGAATGTAGGAGAAAAACTCAATTTTTAGTAAAAATCAAATGGAAATAGCTCGAAAACCGTTAGTCCGATTTCAAAAATTAATTAAAAATTACACAGTACAACAGCCAATCTGGGGTGAGAAATTCCAAGTCAGGGTGATGGTACTAGGTCAGTATAGTAAAACCCTCAAAGGGTTTGGCGTTCGTATGTGTCATTTTTTTTATGACCTTTTAAATTTTTTCCTTATCTTGATGTTTTTTCGCTTAGTTGTAACATTTTGGCAAAAACGTAGTTTAACATAACTCGAGAACCACTTGTCCGATTTTGATGAAACAAATTTAGAAAAATTTAGAATTACAATTTCTTTAATCCGTTCAATAACGTTTTTCTGTATAATCAACAGTTTTGCCGGTAAAAATAAATTTGTGGAGAAAAAAAAATATTTTTTTGCCTAAAAATTAAAATTTTTTTTTTTTTAAATTCATAAAAAATCCAAAACGGAAAAAAGGATCAAGTGTTATTAATTTCATGTAAAGTCACATAACCTATAAACAAAATTTAACGCGTTCTGCTTTTATTTACAATTAAGTCAAGGTATCCCATTTTGACAAGAATATTGATATTTGTTTTTATTCAAAAAAGTGTCATTTATCGCCTTTTTCATAAATTTTCCCCAATAACTCCAGACTTCTGGCCATAAACTACTAAAAAAATTAAGTAAACATTTTTATAATTTTTTATTTTTATTTTATTTATTTATTTTTATTTATTTTAATAAATATTGCCTAGACTTTTTCGATGGTGGTTGTTCGGGACTAGTGGCATCGCATTCATCGCTATCATCAGTTTCTGAACCACACATAATGTCAATGTGTGACTCCACTGTTGGCCCTTCTGCATCTCCTGAAAATTCTTTATCATCAAGATCATCCTTGTCTTGCCACACTAACTTACTCCACCAGCAAATTTCCGCAATTATTGCACTCGGCGACTTTTTGCCTCTATATCTGTAAGTTTTTGTTTTATTAAAATGAGTTTGAAAAAATAAAAAATCAGTATTACCTCATTTCAAATGGCATAGCAACTTGATGATAGCGTTCACCTTGTTCATCAGATTCGGTAGCCAATTGTTTGCTGAAGTAGTCCAGATGATGATGTAAATAATGGATTTTCAAGGACATGTGGACACCAATTTCCGAGAATGCTCTTAACATCCTTGCGACAGAAACATCGTAGTTGTTAGAACGATGCTTTCCCAACAAGCCTTCTATTACTTCTTTGATTGCCTGCCATGCATTCAATTCAGCGTCAATCAAAATATTGTTGAATGCGTCACTTTTAATCAGCTTTCGTATATCTGGACCATTGGAAAAAATTAATTTGTTAAGATGGAAAATCATGGGAAATGAATGTGATATTATAACTTACCTTCTTTAATTTTACTTTCGCTGAGTCTCGGGTAAATTAGTTTCAAACACAAGAAAACTTCATCTCTTTTGGCGACAGTTTTGATAAAATTCTTAACAATTCCAAGTTTAATATGCAGTGGAGGCAGCAATATCTTCTCCTTCGGCACTAGAGGCTCACGAATAATATTGGCCGTTTGTAACCTGCTGTGCTCTCTGAGTTTCCATCCGTGGCATGCATATTGGTCACCGGAAAATCGTGTGTCCCAATCGCACAAAAAGCACATATATTTTATATAGCCGCTTTGAAGACCGCAAAGCATTGCTACAACTTTTAAATCGCAGCTTATGCGCCACATATGTTTGGCGTAGTTAACCATTTTTAAAATATTTTCCAGTGCATCATATGTTTCTTTCGTTTCTGTACTGTAGGCGATTGGAACTGAAGGTTTTTTATTGGTCTTATGCAGTAAAACCGCCTTCAAGCTGAGTTTTGAACTGTCAATAAATAATCTCCAGTCATCTGCTTCATATTTTATTTCCATTGCGTCCATCAATTTTCCTACATCCGGGCAATATGCAGAAGTTTTTTCATCATTCACAAGGAATAAACTTTGGAGTGTTGCCTGACGACCAGAGAAACAAGCCGACCAAAATAATCGGCGGCGGCGGCGCAAGCAAAAAATCGGCGGCGGCGGCGGCGATTGAGGTTGAGCCGGATAAAAATCGGCGGCGGCGGCGCAACCAAATAATCGGCGGCGGCGGCGGCTTGATCGGCTGAAAACAACATTTTGTAATGTGATTTGAAAACGTTAAGTTTTTTTACGAAAGATAGCTATTTTACTATCACTCTATATGCCTTTACGTTTTTTGGCATTACTCTTACAGTGAGGTTACATGATCAAGATTTTGGTTTCAAGTTGATAACACATACAGCTTGTCAAATTCAGTTAAACTTGAAGCTGTGACGTAGGCTGCATGCAACTTGATAGTCAATTTTGCTTTCAAGATGCCGTCGTCAAGGAAAGAACTAAAATTGCTCGCCTCTGTGGGCTGTTTCCGCACTGTAGGCTGTTCGAAAAGACTTTATTTTTTTCTTCACATCTTCCACAGACATTTTCATGTCAACAGAAATTGGTTTTTTATTTATTTTTATTTTTAAATCATTTCGTCGATATACCGGAATATTCACATTCCGTATTTTATCAATCGTGTTTTATTGCGGCACAATATTTGTAAAAAGAAAAACAAATTTACAAGAAATTTGATCAGCTGTTTAAAAATTGACCGTCAAGTTTTCTCAAAACTTGAAAGCAAAAATTGATATCAAGTTACTGTTTAATTTTTAAAATGTGAGTGTGTTAGTAAAAAAGTGTGAGTGTATTAAAACTTGAAAGGAAAAAATTGATCCTGTAACCCCTATGTTACCTGACCATCTCTCAAAGATTTGTACGAATAATCTTCAAGGTTTACTATTTTTGAAAAGTTATTCATCATCGCTCTTATATCTGAAACATTTGCCCTAATGATGATATACCAGTAGGTACCTGGTATATCATCATTATGGCAAGGAATTTCATGCACTTAAAAATGAAAAATATGCGGTTAAAAAAGAAAAATATGCACTCACAATATATGAAATATTCACTAAAAACTATAATTTTTGCAAAAATAATGCACTTTAAAACTTAAAAATATATTTAAGTTAGTTATTTTGCAAACAGACACAGAACTCGAAGATTTCCCATTGGTCAATAAAGTTTTAAAAATGTTTATTTTGATTGAATCAAAATATGAAAACGTATTAATTTTTTATATTTTTTTACAAAATAAAAAATGCTACTGAAAATATGCACAAATATGCATTAAAAAGCACAAAATATGCATTAAAAAGCCACCAAATATGCATTTAAAGTCGAAATATGCAAAAACATGCATTTATGTCAAAATATGCAACTACACTCAAAAAAAAAGTCAGTAAAGTCAGCAAAAAATGTTGCTGTGTCAGCAAATTTTTAGTCAGGAGCGTGCTTGCAAAAAAGTTGGTAATTTCAGCAAAAGGTTTGCTGAAAATCAGCGAGCTGATTTCTACCAAAAAAATAGTAATCTTCAGCAAAAGTTTTGCTAACACTTAGTCGACTGCAAATGAAAAAATCCTTGCTAAAATCACTAAACTTTTTGCTGAATATTAATAGACTGAAAAAAACTCAAAAAACTTGTAGCGAAATTTTACTTTAGTTAATTTATTTGTTGAAAATTTAAATATAGAATATGTGTAGAGTTGTTTTTATTTTTATGTCATTTCCGTTTCCAGACGAGTTGCGACATCTACATCTTGTCTATCTGGTTGTCGTCCACGCTATGAATGCGGTTATCAGCAAAATTTTTGTAGCAAAATAAATTAGTAAAACATTAGTTCAAAATTAGTTTAGTGCTAAAAAAATATAACTAAAATTTTTGCTGAAAACGGAATTTCAACAAAAAAATTGCTGAAAACTAGTACACTTGATATACAAGACGTTTTACTAATTTTTCTACTAACTTATTTTTTTGAGTGTACCAGACAATATCGCTTTCTTCAGTAGACTCGCTGCTACTATCCATTCTGCTGTAACAGCAGAGGATTAGTATAGCAGAATATTAATCCCTTTGTTTACTACTTAATAAGTAATAATTTGTTGTTGATTTCAATATAAAATGCAGTGTTGCCAACAAATTTTCAAAATAAATGGCTAATCAGACCCAAAAATCGCCAGAAAATCTCTAGATTATAAACAGTGTAAATATTTAGCGATTTTATCGCTAGATTGTTGAAAAATGGTACTTAAAGCAGTTTTTACTCAAAAATTTCTTTAATATGTGAATAAGAAGTATTATAAACTTTTAAATAATGAAAAATTTAAATTAAATTAAATTTTTAAATTTAAATTAAATTAAATTTTTAAATTTAATTTTTAAAAAGTGAATGAAAGAATTAAGCCTTTTAAACCTTTGGTTCAAGTTTAATGAATTAGTAAATTCTTTTTAAAAATATATATTTATTTTAAAATTTTTTATATTTGAAAATTGATACTTCCAGCCGAAATAAGCCGAAAAAAATCGGCGGCGGCGGCTGAAGCTAAAATGACCGGCGGCGGCGGCTTAAACGGCTCACGGCGGCTGGCTTGTTTCTCTGCTGACGACTTCGATAAGCTGTGACTTTCACACCGGGTGCCAACAAATTGTTTGATTTCAAAATGGAAGCCAGCTCTTCCGATTTATGCTGTGTTAATTCCAACTTGGCAACAATTGAATCAAGCTTATTTTGATTTATTAAAATTGGCTCATTGGATACTGATGGCTCATATGGGGAATCATCACGTGCATGATATGTCGGAGCAGTCGTAGAAGAGAAAATATCTGGGCTAGAAGCTTTTGGCACAGGAATGTGGTCCGAATGAGGCAATGGTGTTGCGGCACTTGCAACACCAACGTAATTATACGATTTTCTTATCCTTTTTGCGGCTCCTTTATTCGCACATGCATAGCAATTCAATGGATTGTGACCTTCGCCAGGATTAGTCCAAGTCATTGGGATACCGAATGGCATACTTTCACGTCTTCTATTTTTCCAATCCATTAGACGGTTGTAGCAGCTTTTACACACTATATTTGGTACCCAATTTTCGTTCACTATAACATTTTGGTTGAAGTACATCTCGTATATTTGAACAAAATCAGTACTGAAATTTCCCCTTTTTTTATGTGTTGAGACATATTGACCACAGCAGTAGCAAAAGCTATTTATATCTGGCTTGCACAGTTCCATATTCTGTTCTCTTTTGTTCACTTTTAAAAAACTGGAGAAAAATCACTTTTACTGTTCGCGTTCGTCGGCACTTGTTGAATGACAAAAATCACAGAACCAGTGTGAGAAAGAGAAGAAGTATAATGACAATGCATGTTTTATGTGAACATTACAGAACCAGTGTTGCCACATCAATATTTCTCTTTTAGTACAGTAGAAAAATATGAGAGAGTTCGGCTTGTGAGTGTCAATGTTTTCTCCAAATAATGTTGTGCATATCTAGAGCAAATTTTTGAAATTCATACATTTACCTAATTGTGAATAAATGAGAAACGCGTGCATCGATTTTCATGATCTATGCCTTTTTTGGCTCATGAGTTATGTGACTTTACGCGAAAGTAATTAGTTTTGGCACTTTTTTCCATTTTGGATTTTTTATGAATTTAAAAAAAAAAAATATTTAAATTTTTAGGCAAAAAATACTTTTTTCCCTTCATACATTCATTTTTAACTTCGAAAGTGTTGCACATATAGGAAAACGGTATAGAAACAGATTAGAGTAATTGTAATTCTAAATTTTTCTAAATTTGTTTCATCAAAATCGGACAAGTGGTTCTCGAGTTATGTTAAACTACGTTTTTGCCAAAATGTTACAACTAAGCGAAAAAACATCAAGATAAGGAAAAAATTTAAAAGGTCATAAAAAATAGTACCATCACCCTGACTTGGAATTTCTCACCCCCCAGACAATAATCCCAAAAATGTTCCATAGTGTTATGTACCGCAAGATATATTTTTGTTAAAGCCATTTTGCAAAAAAAATTAGAAATCGTAAATTTTGGTCGTAGGACGCCAAAATCTATGTTAACCGATTTTTTTTAAATTCGCACCACATAACTTCCAGAACTAGTGCTACAATAATCCGGAAAATACGAATCAGAACCTTTTTCAGATTTTAGTCCCCTCCTAAAATATTACCCAATTCACACTGTGGTGTAGAGTATCTTATGGTCGGTCCCGACCGACTATAATTTTACCCTACACCACTAACTGCGAGGAGTATTAATCATATATGCACATATATGACCTATATGAAATTGATTAAAATAATTCTATATTCAAACCTACACTCAGAAAAAAGTTTGAACTAAAGTAAACTAAACTATAGTTCAGTGTTGTTAACTTTCTTTTAAAATCGCTAAAAACAAAGAAACATTTGGTCATGTTTATGGTTCTGCCATTTTAAGTCCGGCGTCTATTTGAAGACAAAGCTAATGCAATACTTAATTAAATTTTATAGGATTTACAAAAATATACAGTTTGTACAAAACCGATCAGTACTCTCTAAATTTTACTATGTAATTTGATAAAAAGTCGATATGGCTAATTTTTCGTTCAAACCCACGCCCACTTAAAATAAGTGACAAAATAAAAAAACAAACATTACGTTAAAATTCTGTACAATTTTTTGAACCAACTCCTCGCCTTTAGGGGCAAATTTAGCCACTATTTTGATTTTTAAAAATAAAGGCAACGAGAATAAAATTATAAAAAACTTGAATCGTTTCTATTATATTTTCCACCACTGTACATATTTGTATCTAAGTTTTTTATTCATAATATCTAATATTTTGTATTCGTTTTAGGTATATATATTAGAGTGCCCCTTAAAAATAGATTTGTCATTACACCCCCCAGTTTTATTGGAAATGGTCCCAAATGGAAGAAATCGATTTTTTTTTTGGAAAACGTTAACCCGTCCAGAAAGTTGGACGAAAATGGCCCCTTTTGGAAAAAAATGTATTACTATTAAAAATTCCCAAAATTCGAAATTTCGAAAAAAATTATTTTTTATTCCATTTATTCATTTAATATAGTCAAAATGATTCATACATGGAATTTTGACATCATCGGATATCATTAACCCACTTTAGCATGGAGTCCAAAATGACCCACAAATTTGATAAAAATGCAAAAACGTGTTTTTTTAATTAATTTTAAAGATTTTTTAAAATGCCTAATTTGGAGATGTCGATTGCTATTTGTACCACATAATAGTTGATATTAAAGAAAAAAAAAAATAAATTGGAAAAATGATAATTCGAGTTTGTGTTTGGAGCGACTGCTTTTCAGGACATTTTACAAAAATTGCTCATTTTGTCAAAAATTTCAATGTTTTCATCAAATATTACACGGTTTTCGGAAAAACAACACTCAAATTTGGTAGATTATAATTATCTTTTCATTTCTTAAAAAAAAATTAACCCTTAGTGGCCTGGGGTCAATAAAGGCCCATGGAACTTAATATTAATTATGACTACGAGATTAAATTTATAAAAAAAAAAAATCTCAACTGGATAAAAATAATTATTTTGTGTAACGTGATCCATAGGGGGTTTATTTTTATACTTTTAGCCAAAAAAGCCCCACTAGGAAATTTACAGAATAACTAAAATAAATCTATATTAATAAAATAAAAACTTGTTTTAATAATAATTTTCTTTTACTATAGAGCACATTTATACAAATCGAAGAAATATATACTCAAATTAAGTACTTTAATTGAGTATAATATCTTATTTTATGTTTATTTTGAATAAAAATGAACTAATTTATATGACAATTTTATAAATTTTCTCTAAATTATGAAATATTGTAACGCATTTCAAATAAATAAAATTAAGTACGTTTGGGATTTCAGCATATTTAATTCGTTTAATGCAATTAATGTTTATCCCGATAAAATAAAATGAAAAAACTAATATGCAAGTGCTTGTGCAAATTTAAATGTTACTGACACTTTAGAAAACATTGTTTTCTATTGTTGTTTCTGCATGAATGTATGTCCCTACATTGCTAGATCTGTCAAAACAACAGTGTAGTACATTGGAAGATGATAAAGCAAATTTTGTAAAATTTTCAGTTGTTTTTTCTTTGATATTTTAAATGTTTAATAACGCTCCTAGACGAGAACATGAAATTCTCATTGAGTTTGTAATTTAACTTAACAAATATTTCCAGAAATTCTAAAAACGTCGTCCCTTGACGATTTCCTTAGGCAAGAATGAAATCCGGATAGGGACGTGCCTAAAACGGATTATTTTTCACAATTTGTTAAATACGTTTGGGATTTAAGCATATTTAATTCCTTTAATGCAATTAATGTATATCCCGATAAAATAAAATTAACAAAAAAAAAATTTCATTACTTTAAGTTTAAATTCATAAAAATATACAAAATTTTAATAATTTTTCCTTATGTAGGATATTTTTCAGTAATTTTTGAACTTAATTCTTGTAATTTTAATTTAAATTTGATGAAAAAAAAGAAACACATGGTAAACTAAAAAGTACAAATAACCCAAATAAAAATGAGTACAAATAACCCAAATTACAATAAAATTGGGTTTCACTTTAGTGTATATGTACTTAATTTAACGCAAATATTTCTCAAAATTTAGACCTTTTTTGGCAATGCATTAACTAAATTTCTGGATTTTAAAATTTTTTTAGTTCAATTTTATTCCCGTATAGTAAATTTTTGGACTAAATGCTTGTACTTTTAACTTGAATTTCATAAAAACTGAACGCATGGCAAACTAGAATAAGTGCAAATAACCCGCCTTCTAGTAAAATTAGGTTTCATTTTAGTTTATATATACTTAATTTTATGCAATATTTCTTAAAATTTAGAACTAATTTGCAAATACATTAAACTAAATTTTTTGAATTTTTTAATTTTTTTAGTTCAATTTTATTCCCGTATAATTAATTTCTGGACTAAATGCTTGTACTTTTAACTTGAATTTGATAAAAAAAAGGAGCGCATGGCAAACTAGAAATAAGTTCAAATAACCCTACTTTTAGTAAAATTAGTTTTTATTTTAGTTTATATATACTTCATTTTATGCAATATTTCTTAAAACTTAGTACTAATTTGCCAATATATTAAACTAAATTTTTGGGATTTTTAAAATATTTTAGTTCAATTTTATTCCCGTATAATAAACTTTTAGTTAGTTTTGCCAAATGAATACCAATATCAAGTTTAATAGGTTTCCTTTTAGTAAGTAAAATCATGAACTTGTTCGTAGTTAAAATCAGGGATGGAAAGAAAGCTCGGAGCGAGCCAAAAACACATACATTTTTTTAAAAAGCTCGAAAACCAAAATTAAAAGAGCTGCTCAATTAAAAAAAGCTCCCAACTAAAAAAAATAAAGAGCTTATAAAAATGAAAAGGCTCGTTTACAAAACTGAATAGAGTTTTTTAAATCGAGCAGCTCGTATAAAAAATTTCATAGAGCTTTTTTTATCGAACAGCTCTTTAAAGAAATTTAATTGAGTTTTTTGAAATCGAGCCGCTAAAAAAGCTCGCTCCCATTAAAATAAGTTACTTATTATAAAAAACAAAAACGGTAACTTAGTGACACTATATCCAGCAGTATTATAGTCCCTAGATTTTGAATTTTAGAAACCCACACGTAAAAAACTACAAAATATTGGCGGAATGTGCAAAAATGCTTTGTGGTTCAAAAAATGCAATTTTTCTTTTTTGCAACAAACCACCAAACTTTGTTGTATGAAATGGGTGTTAACGTCCCCAGATTACAAATTTTAAAAAAACGCACTTCAAAAATTGCAAAATTATGGTGGAACGCGAAAAAAGACTTTATGGTAGAAAAAGTTAATTAAAACACTGAATCAGCGATTAACATTCTGCAAACGAATACAATGATGGAAAAATTTTATTTTTTGCAAAATTTTTTTTCCCGATTTTTTTTTCAAACTGAGCATTAAACTTTGGTGTATGAAATTGATATTATATTCCCTGGATTATGAATTCAAATAAAACACACTTAAAAAATTGCAAAATAATGGCGGAACGCCAAAAAAGACTTTATGATGCAAAAAGTTTATTAAAAAAATTAATCAGCAAATTACATTCTGCAAACAAATACGTTGATGTAAAAATTTTCCTTTTTCCAAATTTTTTTTTAACGATTATTTTAACGATTTTTTTTGCAAGTAGGCGCCAAACTTTGTTTTACGAAATAGGTGTTATAGTCCCTAAATTATTAATTTAAAAGAAGCGAACTTAAAAAATTGCAAAATAATGGCGGAACGCGAAAAAAGACTTCATGGTGCAAACATTTTATTAAAAAACTTAATCACCTATTTACATTCTGCAAACAAATATGTTGATGGAAAAATTTTCTTTTTTGCAAATTTTTTTTTCGCGATTATTTTTGCGATTTTTTTGCACCTAGCCACCAAAGTTTGTTTCATGAAATGGGTATTTTAGTCCCTAGATTATAAATTTTTAAAAATTGCAAAATAATGGCGGAACGTTAAAAAAGACCTTATGGTGCAAAAATTTTATTAAAAACTTAATCAGCAACTTACATTCTGCAAACAAATATATTTATGAAAAAATTTTCTTTTTGCAAATTTTTTTTCGCGATTTCTATTTTTTGCAGCTAGCCGCCAAACTTTGTTTTACGAAGCAGTTATTATAGTCCCTAAATTATAAATTTAAAAAAACGAAACTTAAAAAATTGCAAAATAATGGCGGAACGCGAAAATACTATGTGGTGCAAAAATTTAATTAAAAAACTTAATCAGCGATTTAGAATCTGCAAGCAAATATGTTGATGGAAAAATTTTCCCTTTTGCAAATTTTTTTTTCGCGATTTTTATTTTTTGCAACTAGCCGCCAAACTTTATTTTATGAAGTGGGTATTATAGTCGCAAGATTATAAATTTTAAAAAACCGAACTTAAAAAATTTCAAAATAATGGCGGAACGCGAAAAAATATCTTATGGTGCAAAAATTGAATTAAAAACTTAATCAGCAACTTACATTCTGCAAACAACTATATTGATAAAAAAAATTTTCCTTTTTGTAAATTTTTTTTCGCGGTTTCTTTTTTTTAGCAACTAGCCGCCAAATTTTGTTGTATAAAATGGGTATTGGTATTAGTCCCTAGATTATAAATTAAAAAAAACGGAACTTAAAAAATTTTTAAATAATCGCGGAATGCGAAAAAAGGCTTTGTGGCGCAGAAATTAAGTAAAAAACTTGAAATAGCGATTAACATTCTGCAAACGAATAGGTTAATGCAAATATTTTCCTTTTTGCAAAAATTTTTTTTGCAAACAACCACCAAACTTTGTAAAAAATTTGGGTATTTTAGTCCCTTACATATCTATTTAGTTAAAAATTTTTAACATTTATTTTGAACATTTATTGGAAATGCTGTATTTAATATCTAAATATTTAATTTATTTTTTTTTTTGTAAACAAGCCAAAAGAGTTTTCAAATTTACTTGAAAAGAGCTTACGTTTTCATAATACCCGATTTATTTTTTGGAAAAGAGCCTTTTTTTTGTGAAGCTCTTTTTCATTTTTTGAGCGTAATCATTGAACTCGCTTGTTTTAAAAAATTGAGGAAGCTATTTTTTTTAGCTACTTTCATTTTTATATAAGAGCGAGCTAATTTTTTTTAGCTCGTTTTAAAAAAAAGAGCGAGCTTTTTTTTGGGCTCTGCTTTTTTTTTTGAAAAGAGCAAGAGCCCGAGCGAACGAGCTCCATCCTGGTTAAAATGGCTTTAGCACTAAATCATTATCAGTTTTCTTCATTTTTAGTTCAAATTCGTCATTTTTAGTTCATCTTTTTTTTGAGTGTACCTCCAATAGAAAGAATCTATCTGAAGTGTGCTTAAATGTTATTTAGATACACAAAACTATAGATTTTTGGTTTGTGTTTGCGTGGTGAATGTTTTTAAATAAAACAATAAACCATGTTTTCAAATTTAGAAAAAATCGGACCAGATTTGGGCTTACCAAGTATAAACCCAACTTCCACCGGACATGCGACATATCAATTCTGATAGATTTTAGGATAAATATCACGAATGCGAACACAGAATTTTTAAATTAGCTCTACTTTTTGAAATATTCGTACATTTAATTTTTAACAAAAAGACTATTTTTTCTTTAAAATTTATTATTTATTCATAGACTTGGCTAAACCATGTATAATTTTTAATATGTTTTAAAATTACCGACTTTGTGCTTTTACAACCATATCGACTTATTTTGATTAGGTAAAGGATCTAGGATATAGTTGCAATTAAATTGAAAACTTCACTTGTTTTCCTATTTTGCAAATTTAGTGAAATCCCTTAATTATATTTGCAAAATCTTAAAACATGACATAAATTCATATTCCACTTAATCATTTTATCAGAAGAATCACAACTTTTGCATCAACATTTGCAGAATATTCAATCTGAAATACAAATTTTATATCCTTTTTATTTCAAATTAATTTTATATGAATTTACTATGGCAAAGGGGGAAAAGTACATTTTTGAACATGCAGGTTTTAAAATCTTTATTTTTTAAGAATTTGAACTTCATTAATATAAAACTTCGTTGAAATTGATTAGAAAATATATGGTTTACATTTCTGAATAGTTTTATCTGGGTTTTATAATTTAAGATTTGTCACAGACTCCATCAGTGCATACTGCGTCATTTTAAAATGTTCCAAAAAATAGAATTTTAATTTCAATTTTGTATTTTTTTGCAAAAAGTTTATTAAAAAATTTAATTTTCCTATAAAATCGTTTTTGCAAATAATTCTTAAACTACAGCTAACTGTAAAATTTAATGGCCATATTCGTGATCTGCGACCCAAAGTCTATTAGAAATGATGTTTTGAAACTCCGATGCATCAAATTTTTCTTATTTTGTTCTGCTGTATTTTTTTGCTGAAATGAAGTTTTTCGGCAATTTCGTTTAGGTTTTCCACTATATTGTTGCACCGGAATATGATCCAAATTGTACTGTGGTGTAAATTATCTCATGGTTGGAGTGGACCGACTATGCTTGTTTTATAAAGTTTTTTAGTTATACCAAATAACATGGACACCAGAAAGTACAAACTAAAAGTTCTCTGAGATGTTTGCTACACAGAGAGAATTTTGATGGACGAATTTTAATGAAATTTTTCAATAAACTGATGAAGTTTCCTTCAAAAAGCAAATGAAAAATTTCTTAAATTTGATGAAAAAGCTTCATATATTTTATGAAACTAGTTTTAATGAAACTTTTTCATTGAGTGTATGAAACTTTTAATAAATAAAGTGAAATTTTTCACAACATTTTATGAAAAATTACATCAATTGAATGAAAAGTTTCAATGGACGAGTTCCAGTGCAACTTCATGGGTTTTATGCTAAAATTCATTAATATCATACAGATAATTCTCTCAGTGTAGGAAGAACTATTACAAATGCGTTTGCCGGTATTCGCGAATTATGGAATACCGAACCAAAAACCTTGATTTATATTTGGTTTTTTTGCAACGTTAGTCCCATAGCATAACAATAATAACAACAATATCTGAAATGTATGTATATTAAAGAAAAAAGGGGTCTTTAGGTTTTTCCTTTTGTCTTTTCCTTGACTTGTTTTAAGTTTATTTTATTTAACTTTATAGCACAGCAAAAACTCCTTGCTAATTATTATGAGTGGGTTTTAGGTTAATAAATGATGATAATGTTGTTGTTGTTCTTGGTGAGAGTGACTGTAACGTTGGTGAGATTGTACTGAAATTTTTATTTGTTTGCTTCATTTTTGTTATACCAAAAAAATATTTATATAAGCATAGAGAGACACATTTCCAACTAAAATTTGGTTACTACCAATAAAATCGGTTGGTGCTGCTTTTGCAACTGAATTTTTGCCACAATGTCTAAAATATTTAAGAATCACATTTCAATATGATTGTCTCAACCGATTTTTTTTTGCTGTAGTTTCCAAAATAGCCTTCCTAATTCGGTTAGCACATTACTTCACTGTGTAAGTAAATAAGGATTACAATTTTTTTATTGTCTTTGTGTTCATTTGTTTCGCTTTTTTTGGGCAAAAGATTATAAAACTTAAATAAATGATGAAAAGGGGTTAAACTGTTAAATATTTTATTGCTAAGGGTCTAAGATAATAGAAATACAAGAAAATACAAAGCAGAAAGTATCCTTATTGTATCACTATTTCCTAATTTTAAATCTTTACTTAATTCTAGTCTTGTAATAAAAAAGTCTTTAGCTTTTTGTTTGCTTTGATTTAAAGAGTCCTTGTGGTTTAATAATACTTTTGGTTTAGGTGGCCGATAATGGAAATAGGAGATTATTATATTATTTAAAGTAAGTATTAGATTTATCTTGTGTAAACTTATAACTGTATACCAATTAGCATGAACTATTATTTCCAAAATTACTGAGAACAATAACATTACAAAATCCAGAAACATGACCGTGGCACAGTGTTTCAAAATTTCAAAAATTGGCATTTTAATTTGCTTTTATCTTCCTTATTTTGTACCTTATCTTCTTTTATATGACAACTACTACTTCCTTATTAAACATCATTTTGTCAAATACTTTAAATATTATTTTGGATTTTTTTAAATTTCTTTCCAATGACAGGTGGGCTATTTTTATCATAAAATACTTAGATTTATTTTATATATACACTCTAAAAAATGTTTGTAAATTTACTACTATAAAATGGGTAAAATTTTGTTTAATTTTACGAAAATTTGGTAAATATAAACAAAAAATGCGTAAACTTTTTTCATACACACTTCCATACACAATAATACACACACAAAGTATTTTTAGACATTATGTGTTTATAAATAAACACATTGTGCCTAAAATTACTGTTGTTTTGTTAAATAAAATTTTTACGCACAAAGTTGGTAAATATACTATCCTATAATAGTAATAAATACTCTGACATTTCAAATTGAAAAAAATTAAAAAAAAATTATAAATTATAAAAAGAAAAAGAAAAAGCGAAAACGGATTATTTTTTGTGAATTAACATTTTCACAAACACATTAGAGTCTGGAAATAGAAACATAAGCATGAAATTGTTTTTGGTGGTAGTTTAAACCTCATTTCAAAATTGAAAACGCGGTAAGAGAGATACGGCCTACGCAGGAACAACTGGGTGCAATGACTCCTGCTCAACAAAATGCCTTCTTTGCAAGGGAGGCAGTCAACCAGCAACCGTCAACAATAACGGGAGAATATGCCGTAAGAGAGATGCGGCCTAGGCAAAACAACTGGGTGCAACGACTACTGCTCAACAAAGTCAGTATTCATTGAGTACTGTCTAACTTGCAAAAAAAGCATTTTGTTGATCAGGAGTCATTGCACTCAGTTGTTCCTGCGTAGGCCATATCTCTGCGTTTTCTCCCGTTATTGTTGACGGTTACTGCCACCCTTTCAAAGAAGGCATTTTGTTTAGCAGGAGTCATTGCACCCATTCAATAGTTGTAATAAATTTTTATATGAATTTTATACAAATGCCTTAAGATCCCAAAACGATTAATTTGGACATAAACGATTATGAGAGAATGACTTGGATATTATTATTAATAAAATACGTACTAAAAATTAATTTGTTATTTTATTTAAAAAAAAATTTTGGATGGTGCTTAAAGTTAGCACAACTGTTGTAAATGTACGCATTTTATTGGATTTTTACGCACTTTCTGTGGATTTTTGCGCATTTTAGTGGATTTTTACGCATTTTATGCGTACATTTACACGTGAAACGTGCTTTTTTACACACAAATTTAGTAAATTAACACACTAATTTCAAAATTTCATTTAATTTTTACGCACTTTCAATGTAAAATTACAAATTATTTGTGCACCAACTTAAACACAATGTGCGTATTTTTTTCAATTACGCACATAGAGTAAATTTACCCAATTTATAGTAGGAGTTCAGTTTCCTACTATAAGTTGGGTAAATTTCAACAGAATTTAATTAGAGTGTACGCAAAAACATACAAAAAATAAAAAAAAAGTTTGGTTAAGGGAATTGATAGAGGATTAAAATACCTCTAATTTTAAGTACATATGGGAAAATCTACGAAACAGGTCGATTTCAGATTTTAAAAATGAAAAATTTCAAATTAGTGGCACACATTTTTTTTCTAGATTAACTTATTTAATATACATTAAAAAGAAGTAATCTGTTCGCGCGAATACATTTTTTTCAGTGCTGAAAAAGTTATAAACAAAAAACCGCACACATTTTCGCTAATAAATATTTTAAAATTTTTGGATTTTCGGGCATGCTACCACACATTTTCAAGTAACTTTTCCGTGCTGAGTCCGAATTTGGTTTCCAAATTTTTCCAGCACATCTGGTTTTTGGGCAAATTGAGGTCAAAGTTACCAAAAACCTTTTTTTGACTATTTTTGAGTTGTTGTTGATGACACAGATATTTTAATCATCACGGTAATTTTATTCAAAAATGCATAGTTGCGCTATATTTCCGTCATTGATTATAAGTAGGGTTACGATCCGTCCTCTTTTCCCTGGACACCGTCCTCTTTTTTAGGGAGTCCGGGGCAGTCCTACTTTTTTCAGTAAGTGTCTGGGGTTGTTCTACTTTTTGTACTTTTCTCTATAGCTTTTTTTTAATTGTTGGCATCGCTGTTTTGTCGCTATTATTTCAATTGAATTGACATCATTTATTTTAATTGCCAAATTTGAAGCTTATGAGCAGTGAGCCAACTGTTGCATTTAAAAAAATTAACATTGCTTTTAATGATGAAAGTTCATTTAATGAATTCCTTATCCTGAAAAATTATATAAAAACTTAAATTCAATTAACATGACTGATAACAAGTTTTGTTGCGATTTTTTTTTATTAAAAATGATGTTTACAATGAAATGAAAAAACTGTTTGGGTTTTATTTTTTCTTACCAGCACATAATGTACCGATGTTTCTTCCATGTATTATAATACGCTCGCAAATTGATTGTCTTATGGATGGAGTATACCAAGGACATGCAGTTTTTTTTACATAAAAACTACAAATGGGAACATTTCCATCATAAACATCGCGAACAGAAGAGAGCAAAATATCTAATTTTTCATTTACCGTAGATTCAAACCAACAGTCAGTCAAATTTAAATCAGAAAGTTCCGAGAATAGATTTTGATAACCAATTACTTAGAGTCCCGATAATTTATCAGCTGAGAAGTATTATCCCTGCTAAAATTGATATTCACAGTACAAAACAAAAGATCATGATCAGATATAACAATATATATTAAAAATAAATTCAGCAAACTTGGATTACTGTTGGAGGAAAAACGAGTGGGCATCTCACGATTTACTATCGATAAACCAACAGAGCTTATGAAGTTACACAATTCGTTACTATATCCATCATCAATCAGCAAATTAACATTCAATTCACCACAAACTACATAAAAATCGAAATTAATAATGTAATTATTAAAGTTTGAGAAAAATGGTATTGGGGTCAAATGAAATTTTGGTATGAATTTTCAAGATTTTTATGAATATTTGAAGAATTGCGTATACACTTATTAAAATTGGAAGCACTGAAAAACATTCATGAAACTTTACAATTCGTACCAAAAAATTATAGAAATACATTCCTGAAAATGTATGCAATGAATTGGTTAATTGAAAAATAAAAATTATTTTATTTATAACCCGAGTAAAAAAAATTTATCTCGCGCAATATCTAATCATATCCAATTTGATATTGTTTAAGATCGGCTGTAATATCTAGCTGATCCAATTAGATCTCAAAATTGGGTGTATCCAATGATATCGTATTAGATCCAATTGTATATACGGGGATAAACTAAGATCAAGTTATATCTCAAAATTGGGAGGTCCAATGATATCTTTGGGGATAAACCTAGATCTAATTTCATCCGAAAAATGGCGGATAGAATTAAATCCAGATATATATTTGTGGATAAACTTAGATCTAATTTGATCCGAAAAATGGTGGATCGAATTAGATAGAGCTATATATTTGTGGATAAACTTAGATCTAATTTGATCCGAAAAAGTGGCAGATCGAATTAGATCCAGCAATATATTTGGGGATTAAGTAAAATCTAAATTTATCCAAAAAATGACAGCCCAAGTAAAAAAAATGATATGGATCCATATGAAGTTATATTTAATTATATATAATCTTTTATGTAATTAGATATAATTATATCCGAAAAATGAGAACATCTTATTGTATCTTATTGTATCGAATTGTATACAATTTGGTACAATTTGATACAATTTTATGCAATTCGATACAATTGTATCCGAATTTTGTCCTCATCTAATTACATCAAATTATATCTTTTTGTATAAATTTATATAAAATGTTATAAAAGTGCACATAGTTTGATACAATTATATCTAAAATTTGACCTTATACTTTAGATCATATTATATATGACATCTAACAATATACAAAAATTATTTTTTTAATTAAAAAAGATATGAAAAATCTGGAGATCAGACCTGGGGGATTTCAATAACAATTGCAAATAAATATAATTGAAATTAAAAAAAATTCAATTACATTTCATGTAACTGTAATTGAAAATTTTCAATTACAAATAATTGTAATTGAAAGTGATTTCAATTACATTTAGAATTAAAGTATTTTTGTTAAAATTTTGTAGAAAAAAACTGACTGGGATTGGTTGGAATGAACGTCATGTTTGGCTGACCCCTCACTTGTGCTTTTTGTCATTATTTCTTTTCCGAAAAAATGTAATTGTAATTGACATTTTTTCAATTAAAATTATATGTAATGTATAATTGAAAATTTTCTATTACAAATTACTTGTAATTGTTTTTTTTTTTTGAATTACAATTACAAATAATATGTAATTGTGTAATTGCATGTGTAATTAATTTCCAAATATAATGATTAACCCAAAGGTCTGCTGGAGATCCTATAATTTCAATGAATCTTCAATTACTTTTATCCAGATTTACCATGACAGTGCATTAAACATGAACAAAATTATTTTTAGTAATTTTAAAATAAAGTTAACAAGACTGAAATTTTAAAGTTATTAGGATTATGTTATACAACCAAGATATAAGAAAAATAGAAAAAAATAGTAAAATATTACAAAATAGTAAAAATTACTAAAAATATATGATGCAGAAAATAAACTCACTCACGAATCATGCACGGGTTATATATTCTTATTCACGCTCACGCACGAATCAAGTACGAATTATATATTCTCAGACTCACGCACGAATCACTAGAGTATAGTAATTATTACTCACAAACACGTGTGAATAACGTGACTCACGAACATTTCTAGTCTTGCGCCAATCGCTAGTAATTACTAAATCTAAAACTAGTTCAAAATCATTGTTAACATAGAACCACATATGAAAATAATACGGTTTTATATGGACCTTATATATTTTTATATAAAATCACTTTGAAATAATTGCTTATGTGGGATGATATATAATTATAGATGATTTTATAAAGAACGTTATATTGTTATATATTAAAGAAATCATGAAATATTGTAGTTATGGAACCATATTAAGTTATATATGTGTTCTTATTCGTCAATATATAATCATATCTAACTCTGAAATATTGTCAAAATTATGAAATATTTCTTATATGGCTCCACATAAAGTTTTATATTGTTATGTATAGTGTCATACTAAATTATATATAAACGTATATGTAATTATATCTGTAATATGTTACTTTATGTACTTATATATAGCACATGCAATTATATGTAGGCCAGTATGTAATTATATAAAATCACATATGTCTCCATATTAAAACCTTTGAGGAAAAAATATTTAACATATGACTATATAAAAGTATATCTGCTTGAATTTAAAAGCATATGTGGCCATATGTAACTATAAGTTACTATATGCAATTACATAAAATAATATATGGTTATATCAAAACTTTTTTACTCGGGAGACCAAATACGATCCAGTAATATATTTCGGGATTGCGTAAATTCCCAATTTTGGCAGATCGAATAAGATCCAGCAATATATTTGGCGATTAAGTAAAATCTAAATTTATCCAAAAAATGACAGACCAAATACGATCCAGTAATATATTTCGGGATTGCGTAAGATCTTAACTTTTCCGATAAATTGCAGATGGAATTAAATCCAGTGATATATTTGGGGATTTGGTAAGATCTTAATTTATCCTATAAATTGCAGATCGAATTAAATCCAGCAATTTATTTCGGTATTAAAATGGTATATCGAATTAGAAGCAGCAATATATTTGGGGATTGACATCTAAAACTTTCTAGAAAAATGACAGATAAAATTAGATCCCGCATTATATTTGGGTACTACGTAAGATCTCCATTTATTTGGGATTAAATAAGATCCCAGACAGATATTGACAACAGTTTAAAAAATAATACACTGGCAGAGCACTGATTTTATAAAAATTACAATATTTTGTTAAAATAAGGTTTAAACTCAGAAGGTCTCGAGTTCGATACCGTTCACGGATATGCATTTTTTTTTATAAAAAGAATTTCTTTTTATAAAATTATAATTTGTTTTCTATAAATGTTTCTATAAAATTATATTTTTCAGATTTATGAATTGTATTTCAGAACTAGTCAATTAAATTTCAGTTTTATCAATTGTATTTCAGAAATTATTAATTGTATTTCCGAAATTCACAACTGTATTTCAGAAATTATCAAACTGTATTTCAGAAATTATCAATTGTATTTCAGAAATTATGAAATGTAATTTAGAAAATTTTCTCTATTAACTATGATAAACAATCAACAAGTTCTGAAATAGATTTGGTCATTTCTGAAATACAATTAGTAAATTTCTGAAATACACTCCATAATTTCTGAAATACACTTAAAATTTCTGAAATACAATTAATAGCTTCTGAAATACATTTAATATTGTAGTTGCAGATGAGTTACCATATATGACCATGTATTGTTTAAATGGCACCATATATCACAATATATTGTTTAAATGGCACCATATATGGTATGTTCCCTCCCGAGTAAAAACAGTTACATATATTCGTATAAAATGCGATTAAGTTATATCTGTATAAATATACTGTTTCATCCGAAAAATGGCCCGATGTAATTGTATCAGTTGTTTATCAGTTTTTATCTAATTGTATTAGTTTAGATCTCAACTAATAAAATTATACATTAATCAGATGAAATTATATCCGATTTTTGACCTGATACAATTTTAACGTTTTATATCTATTGGTATATGTTTAGATCGTAGTTGGTACAATTTTATATAAATAAAATATATTTGTATCCGACATTTGCCTTATATAATTGTATCAAAGTTTTAAAGCAGATATAATTGCATCAGGTCAAAATTCAGATATAACTATATAAGCTTGTATAGAAATGTATATATTTGGATCTAAACTAATACCATGCGACATAAACCCATAAACTTGTATCAGGTCAAAAATCAGATAAAATTTCATCTGTTTAATATATAATCTAATCAGTTAAGATCTAAACTGATGCAATGAGATAAAAAGTGATAGCCAACTGACACAATTATATCGGGCCATTTTTCGGATGAAATGGTATATGGATCACATTAAATTATATATTACCATATAAAGCTCCATATTAATTTTTTTTAATAGGGCTATTAAAAAAAAAAAAAATATGGAGCTTTATATGGTAATATATAACTTAGAGTCATCCATGTACCATTTGTTCCGAAAAATGGCCCGATAAAATTGTATCAGTTGTTTATCAGTCTTTATCTAATTGCATCAGTTTAGATATGACCTGATTAAATTATGCGTTAATCAGATGAAATTGTATTAGATTTTTGACCTGATACAATTTTATAGGTTTATATCACATGGTATCAGTTTAGGTCCAAATAGATATATTTGTATACAAAATTATATAGTTACATATATCCCAATTTTGACCTGATATCAGTTTAAAACTTTAATACAATTGCATAAGGTAAATGTCGGATACAATTATATTTTATTTATATAAAATTGAACCAATTACGATCAAACCTGACACCATTACATATAAACCGATAAAATTGTATCAAGTCAAAAATCGGATACAATTTATACAGATATAACTTAATCACATATATGACTATATGTAACTATTTTTACTCGGGTTGTTTAAATGATACGATATATCAAAGTATATGGTACTATATATTGTAGCATATATTATCATATCTGGAACTGTATTAAAAATGTTTTTCATAAGGTACCATATATGACCATATATATTTTTTTTACTCGGGAAAATACATTTTTATTTGTATAATTCAGCGCGTTGTTGATTTTTGTAAAATCAATTTATTAAAAAAAAATGTCCTCTTTTTTAAGACAAATGTCCTCATTTTTTGAGGATGGCGTCCTCTTTTTCTCAAAATGGAAATGGCAACCCTAATTATAAATAATGTTGTTATACCCTACACCACTATGTGGTCAGGGTATTATAAGTTTGGGGTGATGTTTGTAACACCAAAAAATATTGGTCCTCGACCCACCTTATAGTATACCGATCGGCTCAGAATTTTTTTTTATTTCGATTTAACGATGTCCGTCCGTCTGTCTGTCTGTCTGTCCATGCATTCTTGTGCGCACTCTACAGGTCGCAGATATTAAGATATTTTAATGAAACTTGGTACACCGACTTATGTCGGCCCAAGGATGACGCCTATTGATTTTCGTTAAAATCGGTCCATGTTTAGACCTAGTGCCCATATAAGGGTCCTACCAAAATTATACTGTTTATACGCTGCAGGTCGCAAATATTAAGATATTTTGATGAAATTTGGTACACAATAACGCAGAATATTGATTTTGGTGAAAATCGGTCCATGTTTAGACCTAGTGCCAATATAAGGGTCCTACCAAAATTATACTGTTTATACGCTGCAGGTCGTAAATATTAAGATATTTTGATGAAATTTGGTACACAAACCTATGTTGGCCCAATAACGCAGCCTATTGATTTTGGTGAACATGGAACCATGTTTAGACCTAGTGCCCATATAAGGGTCCTACCAAAATTATACTTTTTATACGCTGCAGGTCGCAAATATTATGATATTTTGATGAAATTTGGTACACCGACTTATGTCGGCCCAAGGACGAAGCCTATTGATTTTGGTGAATATCGGTCTATGTTTAGACCTAGTACCCATATAAGGGTCCTACTAAAATTATATGGTTTATACGCTGCAGGTCGAAAATATTAAGATATTTTGATGAAATTTGGTACTCAGACCTATGTTGGCCCAAGGACGAAGCCTATTGATTTTGGTGAACATCAGTCCATGTTTAGACCTAGTGCCCATATAAGGGTCCCCCCAAAATTGGCTTGGTTACAAACTGCAGGTCGCAAATATTAAGATATTTTAATGAAATTTGGTGCGCTGACTCACATTATAGAAAATTTTGACACAAGCCCCATTTTAACCCATTCGAATTTCGGATCCAAACATTAGTTGGCTTTTAACCAGACTGGTGTAGGGTATTGTATAGTCGGCATGCCCGACTTTAACCTTTTTACTCGTTTTTTTAATTTTTCCGTCCATCCGTCTGTCTTTCCATGTATTCTTGTGCGCAAGCTACAGGTCGCAAATATTAAGATTTTTTGATAAAATTTGGTGGACCGATTTATATCGGGCCAAGGACGAAGTCTATTGATTTTGGTTTAAATCGGTCTATGTTTGGACTTCTGCCCATATAAATTTCCCTCAAAACTGCAGCACAAAATTGAATGGCACATTCACGGTTTAAAGGATTATGGGATCAAATATGTGTTGAATGGTACATATCTTCATTATTATTATTATATGAAAGTGCTAAACGGATCGGACGAATTTCGTATTCTCTACAACATATCTTTCTCCAAAATTCGCTAAAAGGTTAAACTAAATATTAAAATTTAAGATGTTCGCCTGATTAAATTCGTTGCTTCGAAAATGCTGATACCATCAAAAATATTATATATTGTTATTAAAGTTGTTTAAATCCTGAGTTACATGGAATCGCCGGGTTCCGTAGATTTGCCCATATCAGTATATATAAAATAAATGCAAGTATTTTATGATAAAAATAGTCCACCTGCCTTTACAAAGAAATTAAAAAAAAATATAAAAAATATTCAAAGTATTTAAAGTACATATGTATTTGATAATATGACGTTTAATAAGGAAGTAGTAGTTTTCATATAAAAAAGATGGAGTGGAATATGGTACAAAGTAAGGAAGATAAAAGGATATTAAAATGACAATTTTTTAAAATTTTGAAAATCGGTTAGGAATTGCGGTCTGAAATGTGATTTGCTCAAGAAAGTTCTTTAGACAAATTGTGCGTGGTAGATTCACTTAAGCTCAATAAATGTATTCAATGGGTGCATTTCGAGATGCTCAGCTGTTAGTAATCGGCTGTAGTTGGTTTTTTGTTTTAAACAACAGGTGTTTATTCCTACTTCTGACTTGTTGTGACTATCATAGGACTATTTCTAAGACAAAAAGTCACTACTTTCCAAGCTAAAATGAAATTAAAAAAATTCAAATTTTATTTTTCAATATTATGATTGTGGCGATACCAGGTCCTAATTTTTTTTGGAAGTTTTCAAACAAAAACTTGAATACATATAATTTATTGTGCCTTGTAACAACAAACACAAAAGGAATATTGTCACAACTACACTTAAAATAATACGTCAGTAAAAAAATCTGTCAAACGTGTTTCAAATCGATTTGACTAATTTTTAACAAATTTTTAATTGAAACACTGATTTAAGCAAAGATTTCCGTTATTTTTATTTAACACTATACTAAAAATCCATAGTACTTTAACTAGTATTGAGTGTTAATTTTCAAAACTATTTATAACAAATTTTTATGAACCCTTTCGTTAAATTTTACAAAATTTATTGTTAAAATATAATATTTTCATGTTTCTGTTATTACCTGGTAGATTTCGCTACCAGTGTATCTGAAGTTTTAAAGATGGCGCTATTTCTTTCCTCCCGATTTTTTAAAATGGCCCATATATCGAGAACTAAGAGAGATACATAGAGCAAAATTAACGAAAATTTCGACTACCCCTAACCATTTAATACTCCAGCGAAAGGGGTTATTTCTATCCAAAAATCGACCTTGGCGGGGCCTTGGACCCTAGGGAATTTTTAATAAAAAATTTCCACTTCATAAAATGGCCCATATCAGAAAAATTAAGTGAGATAGAGCAAAACGGACTAGGCCCGGGGAGGGTCCCGAGACCTCAATTTGAACAAATTTTACGACTCTGTATAATCACAAATAAAACTGTAGTTTTACTAATTAATTAATTTATATATATTCCCATCGTTCCTATAAGGAGCATAGGGCCTTTAATTTAGATTCGTTAAATTTAACAAAAGAATTTGTTAAAATCAACAAATTTTATTTTAAGCCAAAAAACAGGAATAAATTTTGTTAAAGTAACAAATTTTTCTGTTCAGCCAACAGACTTGTTATTTTGATAGGATAGGGACATGCTTGCAACAGATTATTTTTCACAATTTGCCAAATAAGTTTTGGGATTTTAGCACATTTAATTCATTTAATGCAATTATTGCTTATTCCGATAAAAAATAAATTTGAAGTAACGAATATGCAAGTGCTTGTGCAAATTTAAACGTAACTGCCAATTATAGAAAACATACGATTTTCATTTATTGGTTATACAAAAATAGAAGTCACTACATTGCTAGATCTGTCAAAACAACAAAGTAGTATTTTGGAAGATGACAAAGCAAATTGTGGTAACATTTTTTTGTTGGTTTTCTTTTTCTTTGATATTTTAAATGTTAAATGACGCTCCTAGATGAGAACAAGAAATTCTCATTGGGTTTGTGATTTAACCTAATAAATAAATATTTCTAGAAATTCTAAAACGTCGTCCCCTGACGATTTCCTTAGACAAGAATGAAATCCGGATAGGGACTTGCCTGCAACAGATTATTCTTTACCATTTGCCGAATAAGTTTTGAGATTTTAGCACATGTAAGCTAATAACAGAGAAGATTGGAGGGAAAACAGCAGATTGACTAATAATATAAATGCAGATTTTATTTTATTTCTCTATTTTCTAAATCTATTATTTGATAAGCAATTTTGATATATTTATTCTTTTTAATGTTAATATTTATGTCACTATGCTCTGTCAAGGGCTATGGAATAAAGAGAGAGAAGCCCATTAACTTATCTCGAGCAGTTAACTTTAACTTAACCATGGGTAACTAACCAATACTAAATATTTACCCCTAGGAAAATTTAACCACAATAACTTATCAATATTTTTACTCTGGTTAGTTAACCCTACTATGAAATGTCAGAATAAAAACAAAAATTAATAACAAAATATTTTTTTCAATACGGGAAAATTAAAAGCTTTTTATGTATAAAAAGTATTTTTATTTTTTTATTTTCGATATTTCGCTACTCCATGTGTAGCATCTTCAGGAAATAACAAATTAACAATTTAATAAATTTTAAACAAATTGTTATAATAGAAAAAAAACTTTTTATACTTAAAAAACAAACCTTAAGCTCAAGGAAATTGTGTAGTTAAAAATTAAAAACGACAAGAATTTATTTGTAAAATTTAACGAATGGGTTCTTAATTATATAAATAGTTATAATAGTTTTATAAATAGTTATTAGTTATAAATAGTTTTGAAAATTAATATTCGAAACTAGTTAAAGTACTGAGGACTTTTAGTGTATTGTTAAATGAAGATAACTAAAATCTTTGTTTAAATAAATGTTTGAACTAAAAATTTGTTAAAAATTAGTCAAATCAATTTGAAACCCTGGACCCTAAGGCCCTGGCCCCTAAGGAAAGTGCCCTCACATAATATGGACTAGAATAGGCGAAGGTCCCGAGACCCTGAATTTTAATAAATTCTACGGCTCAGTATAATTAGATATAAAACTGTAGTTTTACTAATTTTTTACTTAAATTTAGATTTGTTAAATTTAACAAAAAAAAAGTTGGTAAAATCAACAAATTTTATTTTAAGCCAAATACATTTTGTTAAATTAACAAATTTTTCTTTTCAGCCAACAGATTTATTATTCTGATATTCTGAGTGTAGTTTAAACTAGAAGAAATTTTTGGATTGAAAACTAGGAAAATGTTTACTTAAATTTTTTACTTTTTTTTAAGTAAAACCAGTATTGTGTAAACATATACAACATTTTGTGCTTAAAGCAAAAATGAACGAAAAGGTAGTAAATAAAGAAAAGAAATGAGAAACATGTTATGGTGTTGTATCAGTTAATCGGTTTCTCGATTAATGGACAAAAATTCTGTTCTTAACTGTGGCTTTAATTCTAATACTGTTGTTATACTATTGTCCAAAATTGACGTATTCCTATTGTAAACTTTCTTTTGTTGTATCGGTTAAACGATTGCTCGATTAATAGACAAACTTTCGATAAGCTTTCATTGAAAACTTTAGCTTTCGTTCAAAATTGTTGTTACACTAGTGGTTAGAATCGATAAAAGCAGATTTTTTTAAAGTTACCCGGTAGATTTGCTTCTGCACATATTAATTTAAACTGCTATCCTTAAGGTTTTCAAAAATTTAAAGAATCATAAACGCAATTATGTTATTTAATTGACTTGAATCACAAATTAATCGATTAAGATTTCTTAATCGATAGTATAAAATATTTAACAACACTATTAGCTTGATTTACGATTAATCAAAAAAATGTTGTTGAAATTTTCATGCTGAAATATTTCAATCATTACTGGCATTTTAAGTTTTCACCATGATTCGTCTATCTTTGTTGTTCTTCTTGTTTTTTTTTGCAGCAGTTTTCTTAGTTATTTGTTAGTTGTCTGTGTATGAGTAAAATTTATGGCATTTTCAACAAACCAATACCCAAAAGTAAAACACAATATTTACTTTTGTGTATCTAGCTGTAAAAAGTTTGGAGTGGGCCGAATTTGAATAAATATCGATTCTGAAGTTATATCACCACAGAGAAAATGTAAAAAAAAATATTTCAAATTAAGCAAAAAAGGAATTTATAGAATTGGTTGATATCTCTAGTTTCCGTTAAGTGGTTTGAGAGTTTGAAAATTCTATACAACATAACTAGGTCATGATATAGGGAGTCAGCGATTGCAATTCTAGGTTAATGTATTTCATTAGTGTATTATGAATATTAGTCGTCTATACCGACACAATTATTTTATGATGTGGATCCAATTAAACCAACAGTCAACTCTTCTAATGTTGAACGAAATACGACTATTACTTAAATTGTATGTGTTGTCCACCTGTGCTCGACCGTACTGTAGACGGTATGAAATATGATCAACATATTGCACAAACAGTCAACTCTACTAGAGTCGTACAACAGACAACTGTTGCTGTATATTTACGTATATTGTCCACCTGTGTTCGGCAGTACTGTTCATGCTATACTTCCGTGGGAATTATTATTTTAATTATTTTGGCTAAGTAAGCAAAATTTGTATATAAAAGCCCCACGAAAATTTCAATAAAATTTAATTAAAAAACTAAACTCGTTCGAGCAATTTTAATTGCTCCGTGTGATCATTCTTTATTTTGGCAACTACATGGCGATCCTGCCGCCTAACTAACTACATTAGTACAGTAAAAACAACAAAGAGTTTGGCGCAGTTATATAACAGTTTAAAGTTTCAATACTACTTTGGACCAACACTGTATGAAAGTAGATGTAACAAAACGGTATAAAATTTTATTCTACAGTGGCTGAACAGAAAAATTTGTTACTTTAACAAAATGTATTCCTGTTTTTTGGCTTAAAATAAAATTTGTTGATTTTAAACCATTTTTTGTTAAATTTAACAAATCGAAATTTAAGTCACAAGTTAGTGACACTACAGTTTTACTTGTAATTATACCCAGTCGTAAAACTTGTTCAAATTTAGGGTCTCAGTACCCTCCCCGGGCCTAGTCCATATCATCTAAGTGCTCTATCTCGCTTAGTTTTCGAGCTATGGGCCATTTTAAGAAGTGGAGAATTTTTAGTAAAAGTTTACGGGGTCAAAGACTCACCAAGGTCCATTTCTGGATAGAGATAACCTTTTCACAGGGGTATTGTATAGTTAGGGGGGTAGTCGAAAATTTCAAGAAATAGCGCCATCTTTGAAACTGGTGGCGCCATCTACCGGGTAATAACAGAAAGATAAAAATATAATATTTTAACAATAAATTGTGTAAAATTTAACGAATGGGTTCTTAAGAATTAGTTATAAATAATTTTGAAAACTAACACTCAAAACTAGTTAAAGTACTGAGGATTTTTAGTATTGTGTTAAATGAAGATAATTAAAATCTTTGTTTAATTCAGTGTTTCAACAAAAAATTTGTTAAAAATTAGCCAAATCGATTTGAAACCCTTTTGACAGATTTTTCTGCTCAAAGAAGAGAATCGTCAATATGGTATTATTGAACATTTACAAAAAAACAAGAAGTTTCACTGGGACTAGTCCAGTGATACTTTTCATTGAATTAATGGAGTTTTTTATAAAATGTGTTAAAAAGTTTAATTTTATTTATTACCCAGCAAAATTTTTTTGAACTGGTTGCCTTTGAATCTGTTCTAGAACAGGTATCTTTACCATCGGTTTCGTGGAACAGGTTCTAGAACTGATTTCTGGAAGTCAAAATGGAAGGCTTCGCTGTCACAGAACCAGTTATATAAGTGGTTCTGGAACCGGTTCCAAAGTAACCTAGAACAAATTCAAAGTCAACCAGTTCAAAAAAATTTTGCTGGGTATCCCAGTGTAGAAACGGTAATGACATATCATTATTTTTTGGAGTACCAGTAATGACACCTTTCTGCATTATTTTAAAATATATAATAATGAGTTACGGATAATGACTTATTTTTATCATTATTTCAAATACAAAATAATTTTTTAGATTTTTTTGAAAATTTGAAATCTACTTTTAGACTCAATATTTTTTAAATACTGGTAAGGATATATGTAACCACATATTTTTTGATTTTTTGTATGTTGGAGAGTAAGCTTACTTGTGTGCAGCAGGTCAATTATATTTTTATCTATTAAATATTACATGTCGATATAGCTCAGATGGTAGAGCCGTTGACTGGCAATCTGTAGACCCAGGTTCGATTCCCGCACCAGCAAATTTTATTAAAAAAAAAAAATACAATAAAAAATATTTTTTTTTATATAATTTATTTTTTTGAAAATCTATTTTTAGACTAATTATTTTTGTCAGTACTGGTAAGCACATAGGTAACGATATATTTTTTGATTTTTCGTATGCTGGTGTGTAACGACAACTCATTATTTTTCGCGACATCCCCATATAAAGGTAATAAGAAATGTAATAACAAAAGTAAGTAGTTACCATTACCAAGTATGTAGTTACATAACCACATATCTGGTAATGATTTTCTACACTGGGATGTTGTTTATAACTTCCTTTATTTAACAGAAAAATTACAGGTTTCTTCTTTAATAAAACTTATTGCAGCAGTTGCATGGAACCGGTTCCAAAGCAACCTCTTCTAGTTTGGAGGAACAGAACCTGTTGCTTTTGGAACAAAAACAAACAAAAATCAGCGATGATAGAACATAAATTAGAACAGGTTGCATGCAAGTACAAGTTGTTCTATAACCGGTTCTTTGCATCCTACAATTTTGCTGAGAATTGATATAAAATTTTGTTTACATTTTCCAAATTTTTGTCGTTTATTTAACCTTTTTTTTAAATTTTTAATTTCACAATTTTCTTGAGCGTAAGTTTTGTTTTTTATATATAAAAAATTCTTTATTTTTGATATTTCGCTACTCCATTGTGTAGCATCTTCAGGAAATAACAATTAAATTAATAAATTAACAAATTATAAACAATTTGAAAGTTTGAATTTTTTTTTTCAAACTTTCAAATTGCTTATAATTTGTTAATTTATTAATTTAATTGTTATTTCCTGAATATGCTACACAATGGAGTAGCGAAATATCGAAAATAAAGAGTCCCAGTGTAGAAACGGTAATGACATATCATTATTTTTTGACTACCAGTAATGACACCCACTTACCTTCTGTATTATTTTAAAACATATAATAATGAGTTACTGATAATTACTTATTTTTATCATTATTTCAAATAGAAAATAATTTTTTAGATTTTTTTGAAAATTTTTTGAAATCTATTTTTAGACTCAATATTTTTTAAACACTGGTAAGGATATTTGTAACCACATATTTTTTGATTTTTTGTATGTTGGCGAGTAAGGTTACTTGTGTGTAGCAGGTCAATTGTGTTTTTATCTATTAAATATTACATGTCGATATAGCTCAGATGGTAGAGCAGTTGACTGGCAATCTGTAGACCCAGGTTCGATTCCCGCACCAGCAAATTTTATTTAAAAAAAAAAAATACAATAAAAAATATTTTTTTTTATATAATTTATTTTTTTGAAAATCTATTTTTAGACTAATTATTTTTGTCAGTACTGGTAAGCACATAGGTAACGATATATTTTTTAATTTTTCGTATGCTGGAGTGTAACGACAACTCATTAACAAAAGTAACTAGTTACCATTACCAAGTATGTAGTTACATAACTACATATCTTGTAATGATTTTCTACACTGGAGTTTTTTATATATAAAAAACAAACCTTACGCTCAAACAAACAATTTGCCTCCCCACAAATCGTCCCGGCCTAATGCTTACATATAAGAGCACCCATATGTGCAAACGTGTTATTTTTACAGCTACCCCCACATTTTCGGATAGGTTGACAGTAAAAAATAAGATCTGTGCAAAGATTATGTTTCTGCGGTGTAAACTGGCCAGGCCGTTTACATTGATGTCCTCTAAGTTACCCAAAAAAGTTTCATGGATTAATACATCTATAGCTCTTAAACTATAAGCTTCTGGTGTTTAAGTGTTAGCTGTCGTTTACAAAATGAAAGCTGCCCAGCAAAAACTTGGTAATGACTGATCATTACTACATGCATTACTTAGATCTCATATCTCATTACCCTTTGAATTACTTTTAAACTGAATGTAATGAGTTACCGATAATTATACTCCACACATTACTATTTCACAATAGCTGAAACAAATAATATATGTTCTAAATTATTAAAGACCATAACTATGGCGTGGCCTAGTGGTTATCGTTTTTGCCTGACAGACATGAGGATTGCTGATCAACTCGTGTTAGCTTCCAATGTTTTTTTTTTTGTAATTTATATTAAACATCTATTTATAGAAATGTTGATGTTCATTAAGCAGTATTTAATAACAACAAGTTTTGTGAAAAATAGACATGTATAACAGCTGCCTCAATAAATGTGTACACACGTTAAAGCATTAAAAATCATAGCGATGTCGTAGTGCAATGGTTAGAGTGTTTGCCTGACAACCGTGAGGTACGCTGATCAATACGTGTCAGCTCCTATTAGTTTTTAAATTTTTATACTTTTTTAAATTTATATTCAACATCTATTTATAGAACAGTTGATAAACTACCAGTACATCAGTGTAATGACTTGTTAAAATAAGTAGTTCAGTAATTAAAAGGTAACTAGTGAACACTTAAGATTTCAATACCTAAAACTCATTACATGGTAATGAAAGGTTTTGCTGGGTGTTGTTTATACACTAAGCGGCAAACATTTTCTTTATACAAACTTTTAACACTCTCATGACTATTAGTGGTGTTTTAAGCGCTAAAAATAAAAATTTGTTTCAAAACTTAACTTTGAATGTCTATCATTTAATTTTGGAGATCTGTGAATACATATGATCTTCATTATTTAAAGGAATTTAGCGTAGATTAACAAAGGCGCTAAGGCCAAAAGCTGATTTTGAGTTACAGATTTATTACTTATGTGCACTACGAAACCATGTGAATCTTCCATTTTAGGTATAGGATGTGTTCAGCGAACTTACGTAAAACAGTACGAGGTACATTTTTGTAAAACAATTTAATCCTCTAACTCTTCACTTAAAGGAACTTTTTTGGGCCCGATTTAAAAAGGGACAAAAAAGACCCGTAAGTTGAAGAGTTAGTAGGTTAAAATGTTCCACAGAAATGTTCCCCATGCACTTTCCGGTAGATTGGGCATAAAAAGTAATATCATCTGCGGCTTTTAGCCTTAAAATGGAGTAAAATTAGTTCAAAGCTTCTTTGCGCTATAACTCTTAAAGTAAAAGTTTTACAGAAAAATACTAAATAAGCATATCTACGGAGAATAATGTGCCTAGCAAATTTTCTAATACACATTTTTGAAGTATCAATTACGCGTTGTGGTTATTAAAGTGGTTAAAATCAAAGTGATTTATATGGTTAAACACAAATTTTCATTTTAACCCCTATAATCACCATGACGCGTCATTGATACACCAAAACGGTGTATGAGAAAAATGCTAGCCACTTCATTGACTGTACATATGCCCATTTAGTATTTTCCTGTAAAACCTTTACTTTAAGAGTTATAGCGCAAAGAAACTTTGAACTAATTTTGTGACTGGTGACTGGCCTGTTTAAATCCGAGAAGATCAATTTTCTAGGGGATATAATTTTTTACGCCCAATCTACCGGAGAATACGTTGGAAAATAACTCTTTTGCACTTTCCATATATTTCACGGGAGCTCTATTATACATTACATTTAATATAATACAATTGGTATCATACTGGAGGTTTATGAGTTAAGTAATAGTTAATACAAATATTTAGTTTTGTTTTTTAAAAATTTTTTTGACTTTTTCTTTTGTTTAGTAGTTAAGTTAAAGTTAACCCTACAGTATGAGGTCCACCGTTACTTGTCAGATAAAATTTAATCCGAAAGAGGAAAAAGGTTAAAGTCGGATATGCTAACTGTCTTGTTGACAGTCAACTAATGTTTGGATCCGGAATTTGATTGGGTTAAAACTGTGTATAAATTTGTATATAAAATTGGGGAAAAATAGAAAATCAGTAAAATATTTTTAATTTTCTTAATGTTAGGTGCATTCAAGAGAAGTGTACCAAATTTGCTTTCATATTTGCGATCAGTTGCGTGCGAACTATCTTAAGAGCCAATTTTTGGGGATCTTTTATAAGGGCGCTAAGAATAAACATGGAGCGATCCTGACCAATATAGGCTTCCTCATTTGGCAGATATAAATCAATCTAGCAAATGTCATTACAGTGTATTAATATTTTTCAACGCATAGGACAGATATATAGACGGATATCTCTAAATCGCTTCAAAAAGTGATTCTGAATCGATCGGTATTTGTCATTACAAACATCAGCACAAACTTTTTATTCTCTGTCCACATAGTGGTGTATTTTAAGTGAATTGAAATTTCAAATGACACTGGTCACCTAATTTTGTAACAAGAACTACCTACCTACCCTCATTTTAACACCATTTTTGTTTTAATTTGGAGCGACACTATAGAAAACATTGTTTTCTATTGTTGTTTCTACAAGAATGGATGTCACTACATTGCCAGATCTGTCAAAACAACATAGTAGTACATTGGAATATGACAAAGCAAATTGTGGAAAATTTTCTATTGTTGTTTTTTGTTTTCTTTAATATTTTAGATGTTTAATAAACGCTCCTAGGCGAGAATATGAAATTCTCATTGAGTTTGTAATTTAACTTAACAAATATTTCCAGAAATTCTAAAAACGTCGTCCGCTGACGATTTCCTTAGGCAAGAATGAAATCCGGATGGGGACATGCCTACAGCGGATTATTTTTCACAATTTGTTAAATACGTTTGGGATTTTAGCATATTTAATTCCTTTAATGCAATTAATGTATATCCCGATAAAATAAAATTAAAAAATCTCGTGTTTTCTGTTTTTCAAGTTAAGTGATCTTAAATAATGGCAGGACAATATAAAAATGATCCTAAAAAGTTTTGTTACATTTGTGGCGACAATACTTCTAAAACGCAACGCAGAAATTTGACGACATTAGTAAATAAGTTATATGAACGGTATTTTGGCTTTGTCATCGGACACCAAGACAAAGCGTGGGTTCCACCCATATGTTGTTGTAATACCTTTTGCAATTACTATGATTTGGACGGAACCAATGAACCGCTCATCTGAGTGTTATTTTTGTCTAACTGGTACAAAAGGTTTTAAATTAAAATAAAATGTAAATTTAAGTATCCTGACCTGCCATCTGCTAAAGGTCCGATTGCTCATAGGGGAGAAATACCTGTACTAGAACCACCTCAAAGTTCCGATTTGTCCAGTAGGCCAGAAGCAATCGAAAACAAAATATTGGATCCAAACATTCAAGAAGTTTCATCTAATGAGCCAATCCACTATCTCACGGAGATCTCAATGATTTGATACATGAAAAGGCAGAACTTTTGGGCTCTCGATTAACCCTCTAATGCCCAATGCCGCTAAAAAGCGGTCTTCAGGTCTTAAATAGCTAAATAAATTTTTTTTATTAAACAAGTTATATTATATCGATAGAAAACATAATTACCAAAAAACCCTCCCGAAATAACGACGAACAGCGGCAGCGACATAATTGAGCATTAGAGCGTACCACCTTACAGGCAAAAAAAAGTGCGCCGTACACCCTCCAATATGAAGTATTTTTGCGAGGAGGCTTTAAAAAATTTGTTTTTTATTTTTTTTGCCGAACGTAGTGGTCACCATTTTACATTTTTCGTTATATCTTTGGTATTTACAGTCGGATCTTAAAGTATGATACATCGATGTTTTTCTCTCAAGGAGACCAGTGTTTTGCTCTAAGGAAATTTTGACCTCAAGTATCCCGTTCTAGTAGTTACCCACCAGATCTCAGTTGCTACGACCCTATTGTACAACCCAAATGTCAGAAAATTAAAGCTCGCAAAAAATCATTAAACTTTTGCTAAGGAAGTTTTTCGCTAAACCCAGCAGTAGAAATTTTTTTATATATTGGTTGCCGAACGTAGGCGTAGCTTTTTTAAATTTTTTTAATTGGATTTTTATTATATAGCAAAACGCTTGTCTCCTTGAGGCAAAAAAATCGATATATCACACTTTAAAATCCGATTTTAAATGCCAAAGCTATAACAAAAAATTAAAAAAGGCTACTCCTACGGTCGGCAAAAAAAAAAATTTGTTTTGAAATCGCCTTCCAAAAATACATCATATTGGAGGGTGTACGGCGAACTTTTTTTTGAGGTACGGTCTATTGAGCATGTATTATATATAACAAGGGGACTTTATGTCACTCATATGTCTCTGAGTTCACTGCTAACATAATATACAATACTAAACGATGAACTAACGAGCTACTAATAATGTTCAATATCAAAGTTGAATACAGAAAATAAAAATTTTAATAATTTAAAAATTTTATTTTTTTAAATTTATTATTTAATTGTATTAAAGAAATTAAATGTGCTAAAATCTCAAACGTATTTGACAAATTGTGACAAAAATGCTTTGTAGGCATGTCCCTATCCGGATTTCATTCTTGCCTAACGAAATCGTCAGGGGACGACGTTTTTAGAATTTCTGGAAATATTTGTTAAGTTAAATTACAAACCCAGTGAGAATTTCTTGTTCTCGTCTAGGAGCATTATTAAGCATTTAAAATATCAAAGGAAAAACAAAAACAACAACAAACAATTTACCACAATTAGCTTTGTCATCTTCCAATATACTACTCTTTTGGTTTGACAGATCTAGCAATGTAGTGACATCCATTAATGTTTTCTAAAGTGTCAGTAAGATTTAAAATTGCACAAGCACTTGTATATTAATTTGCAAAATTGGTGTTGCTTCAACCAGAGACTATTAATTATAGAGATAAGCCATCAGAACTTGCACTACTGACTGCTGGTGGGCGTTAACATTTAATATTACGTGAGCACCCATTTAGTGTCAGTTTAGTATGAGCTAAGATATATATTGAAAAATGCCTGTTCAACCTTGAACAAGAGATTCTTAGAGAGTGCTTCTATTGTTAGAATATAAATATCTTTCCATAGCCATCTGCTAAGATAACTAAATGCAAGTAATAAAATGTACATTTTTATGACACATTTTATTGCATTTTACCTGTAGACGAACACAATGCGTTGGTTATGCTAGCAATGCATTAAGTGTTCGATCAGGTAGATAGGGAAAGGTTGAGACAAAGAACATGCTAACCTTTCCTTATCTATAAATGGAAAATATTGTCCCACGCATTGCAGTGTGAGAGAATTATAGATTAATTAGTTTTTAAGTAAAATATGTTAGTATATAAGTAGGAATTAATTTGTAAATAAAGTGAGTTCGCTTTCTATCTTTAAACGAAGTTGTACTGCTAGTAATTTATTTCCGTAGTACACTAACAATGCCAGAATAACAAAATTTAAGATATGCTTTTGTTTTTTTTTTGTCTTTTGTTGGTTAAGCACCGTAAAATTTTATACTCCATATCAAAACTTTTATAATCCATATCAAAAAAGAAAAGATTTTTCACGACAATCAGTATCACGTGAAAATTGTGTAGGGTTTGTTTTCACGCAAATTTAATGTACAAGACTATTATTTTTCTTGGGAAAAAGTAACATTTTGTGTTTTTTTGTGATTGTGTCTTTGTTATAAATTTAAAAAATTGTTAAATTTTATAAATGAAATTGCAATTTGAGGCCTTTAAAGTTCGAGTGAAATTTTCCACGTGAAAAACAACTTACGGTGATTTATTATTTAAATAAAAAAAGTTGTGTCTGAGAAAATTGTCTCCTAGTAGTAACGATTTAGTTATAACTTATTTTTTGGTGATACCAAAATTTCTTGGCTACTTTTCCCACTAAAGCTTATTGAACCGAATACACTCATAGAAATAAGTCTGTAAAATAGCAGAAAAAGCAACTAAAAATTAGTTTAAAATGATGCTGCTGAAAAAACTCTTAAATTATCATTTTTTTTTCCTAAATATTAGTAAAATAATAACAGTAAAAATAAAACTGTTAAATTTAAAGAATTTTAATTTTATTTAACTTAACTTTTAGTTAATTGAAAATAAAAAATTGTATTGTAAAATGTGCAAAAAATTTTGCTAAATATTAGTGGACTAAAAATAGCAAAAACAAACTGTTATATATACAAAATTTTTGTTATTTTTAAGCTAAATTTAGTTGAATGCAAATAGAAGGTCTCTCCTGTTAAATTAACGGAAATATTTGCTAAATAATTGTAAACTGCTGTTTTCAAAAGGCTCAATTTTTATTTGCATTAAAAAAAATCTAAAAAAAACTTCGAAATTTAAAAATTTTTTCGTAATTTTTTAGGCTACTAATTATTTAGCAGGTTATTTTTGCTATTCCTATTTCACTAATATATATCAAAAATAATCTGTTAATTTAGCTGTTTTTTCCTGCAGCATAATTTTTAACTAATTTTTAGTAGTTTTAACTAAATTTTTTACAAACCTTTTTCTATTAGCGTACCGATAAAAATCTGACTACTTATTTGAGTCACTGTGGCGTATAAGTGATATTAGTAATAAGTTAATATCACTCATACGTCGTGGTGAAAAATACTACAATCTATCAATAAATAAATTCCTAGGAAAAAATAAGGTAAGGACTTCTAAATGGATACTTTATTATGTGATATACTATCACATTCAACAGAATTAATTATGATAGCACAGTTAAAGTAAAGGAAAGTAAAGTTGAATTGCTATTCATTACCCGTGTAATGATCAGATCTTTTTGGATCTAAATGATCTTATATTTGTAATATACGATTTCCACACTGAAGGAAACAATCAGAAAACAATATCATATAGAGATTTTAAAAATATTGATTATCAGTCGCTGGAAACTGATCTTTCCACAATCCCTTGGAACGAAATTTTTTATATGCCTAATGTGGATGAACAGACCATGTTTTTGAACAATAATATGAAATATCTTTATAACAGGTATATCATAATTAAGAAAAAACGGATACGCACAACCTTGGTTTTCGAATGAGATCAAATCACTTGTTGACGAAAGGAATTACGCTTATACTAGATGGAAGAGGTTCAAAACTACTGTTCTTCATGAAACGTTTAAAACATTAAGAAGAAAGGTAAATTCGAAAATCAGAATTGAAAAATCAAAATTCTATGAAGAAAAACTCGAGTCTGCTATATGTTCAAAAAAGAAATGAAAAGAAATTCGAAATATGGGAATTATAAATAACAGTGATGAAAATGCAAGTAATACCATCGATGTTAATCAATTAAACCTTCATTTCGTTAACATATCTATGCCAGACGCCGATGCTAATCATTACACCAATCTTTTTACTGATGCTTACAACACCAACATAAACAATAACAACCACAATACGTTATTTTAATTTATACACTTCTCGCAAGAAGACGTTTTGGAATCCTTTTTGAGTATTAAAGGTAATTCTGTAGGACATGATGGAATTCATCCTAAATTTATAAAGTTAATTCTCCCGTTCATCTTACCACACATAACACATATATTAACTACAATAATAACGACATGCAAATACCCCACTTTTTGGAAACATGCCAAAATCATACCCATTCCTAAATCAGATAAATATTACCGTCCAATTGCAATTCTACCTTACTTATCAAAAGTTTTTGAGCGTTTGGTGCACACACAGATGAGTAAATACCTATATGACAATTCTTTACTCACTGACCGGCAATCTGGTTTTAGACCTAAGCATAGTTGTCTTACTGCATTGATTGATGTATCTGAGAAAATAAGGGGCGAAATGGATACCAAGAAAATATCTTTTCTTGTTTTACTTGACCATTCTAAGGCATTCGACACCGTGGAACATTCTATTCTTTGTCTAAAACTTAAATATATGTGTAACTTCTCATCAACAGCTGTTCAGTTAATATCTTCATATTTTTGTGGTGGAGCTCAAGCGGTATACCATGGTACTGAAATGTCAAATACCTATTCAGTCGCGAGAGGTGTACCACAAGGCTCAATTCTTGGTCCCCTATTGTATTCAATATACTCAAATGACTTACCTTCGCAAATCAAACACTGTGTAGTGCAAATGTATGCGGATGACGTACATCTGTACATTAGTTGTGAGCCAACCGAGACTATAAACTGCATAAATAATTTAAACCTAGATTTGTCAAGAATTGCCAACTGGGCATCTAATAATGGCTTATGTCTGAATGTTAAAAAATCAAAAGCTATGTTGATCGGAAATCCTAAATTTTTCCCATCTTTTTCACCATCAATCCAGATAAGCAATTCAAGAATTGAATTAGTTGAAACAGCAAGAAACCTATAAGTTATTTTTAATAAACGTCTCGATTAGTCGATCATATTAACATGATATGTGGAAAAACTTTTTCTATGTTACGAAATTTGTGGATGACACAATACCATACACCATTTAAAATCAGAATGCTATTGGCTAAAACGTACTTGTTGCCAACATTAATGTATGGATGCGAACTTTTTTCGAACTGTGATTCTATAAGTAAAAGGAAACTAAATGTAACATTTAATAATATTGCCAGATATATTTTTGGAATTCAACGCTTCGCCCGAATTTCACGCTACTCGAAACAGATTTATAACTTATCGTTTAATAATTTATTAAAGTGCCGTTCTTTTATTTTCCTACATAAAATAATCTATACAAAACAACCCGATTATTTATTCAAACGACTTAACTGTTTTACATCGAACAGAGGAAAAAAGATTGTTGCAATTCGTCTTCAGAGGGAACTCTGGAAAAAGTATTTCTTTATAAGCAGTATTGCTCTTTGGAACCACTTGCCTCACAGAATTCAAATGGTAAGCAATGCAAAGCAATTTAAGCATTATAATTTTGAATATTATGCTTAACTAAGGCCCGTTAACTCATCTCAATGTATGCCCTGGTTAAGACCTCTACTAGCCTTAACCACTGGTAAACATATTTTTTGAATAACTTATCTAAATTTTAACCAAGTATTTCTTCTAACCAATGCTAAAATTTAACCATGGAAATTTCTGTGGTTAAGAAACTTAACCAAGGCTATTCACCCTACATAAGATATTTTAGTAAATTCAACTTGTAATGTCGATTATTAAAAAAAAATCTAAAGTGCAGCTTTAACCAAACTTCGACTAAAGATCGTTTATGATGCATATAAGTATTTTCGGTGTGTATTTCCCCACTTTACCAAAACTTACAAAAATTGCATTCAGTACTTAAAATCGTGCACAAATTTTTGCTATTTAGGATTTAGATTTCTGCGATAGCTTACGGAAGTTGGCATCATGTAAGAAAATTGTAAAAATTTATTTTTTTAAAAATGGTGACCAATATTAGTATAATTTGACACGAATTAACACGTCTACAAAATGAAAAGTCGCTGCTGTTAGAATTTTGATACATTCTTTTAGTATTTTACTTGCTGATTCCAAATCTCTATTCCGAATTCATCTTTCGCCTCTCAAATTCGAAAAAATCGTGATTAAAAACGCGAGAAATAGCTTTTTTTACCTATGTATATTGAAATACTATACAAAACGCATCCAAATATCTTAAGACTTTTTGTTACGATGGTAGTAAATAATGAACTTTGTTCTCTAAAATACATAGGACAAAATTTTTTTAATTTGTGTACCGTTATAGGAAAAATTCTTTTGAAAGCCACTCTCAGAAAAACAATTATTCCATAAATTTTGGGTAACTTGCATTTGAGGATTTAGAATCAGCGTATCAAATTCAAATCGCTGAAAGTTTTTTAAGGTATACGTGAAGTACAAGACTACTGAATTTAATTCTTAAATATAAAAAAGCGCATAGATATCACTCGCAAATTAACGAAATGTGAACCAATCATGTTCTAAATATTCTTAAAGTATATGAGGAACCCCTGGACAACCTACAGTTTTGACTCGCAATTACAAAAAGTTACAAAATCATGCACAGCGAATATTTTCTACTCACTTTGATGTTCTGATCGTATAAAGTGCTTTAATTTAATAATCTATCACAAAATTTCCACTGTTTTTTTTTTTTTTTTTGGTAATTTTATGCGCGAATCTTTCCGCGGTTGTCTCGATCAGCACGAAATATTTATTAATAGTTTATAGACTTACCAAATGGATTTAATTAAATCACCTCACGTAGTATGCAAAAAGACACATTCATTTTATGGTATTTGGCGACCGCGAATCTTAAAAAAAAACGAAGTGGTCAAGTGTATTATTTTTTTTTCTGACCAGAAGCACACAAAACATCGCGAGAAAAACTTTTAATTTTCCCGTATTGTTCTTAATTTTTGTTTTTCCTTTTGTTTTTATTCTGACATTTCATACTAAGGTTAACTACCCAGAGTTCAAATATTGATAAGTTATTATGATTAAATATTCATAGGGATAAATATTTAGTATTGGTTAGCTACCCATGGTTAAGTTAAAGTTAACTGCTCTAGAAAAGTTAATGGGATCTCAAGTTTGTCCCCAATTTTGAGATCTTATTAGATCTGGTAAGATCTACTGAGATCTGGCCAGATCTGATCTTTTTTACACGTGTATCAACAACTTTGTGCTTCATGCCTTGTAGATTTCATTTGTGATTATTAATACAGCCTAAATATTTATCCGAATCATCAAATTTAGAACAAAATGGCATCGATTTATAGTTGCATATTTTTGCATATTTTAACAAACATGCTTGTTTTTGTATATTTTGACTTTACATGAATATTTGGTGCCTTTTTAATGCATATTTTATGCTTTTTAATGCATATTTATACATATTTTTAGTTTTTAGGAACATTTTATAATTTGTAAAAAAAATATAAAAAATTGATACGTTTTCGTATTTTATTCAATCAAAATATTTTTTTTTATCATTATTTTTAAAAATAAAATTTCTTAAAAACCTTATTGACCTGTGGAAAAGCTTTGAGTTCTGTGTCTATTTGCAAAATAACTAACTTACATAATTTATTTTAAAGTGCGTTATTTTTCAAAAATAATCGATTTTAGTGCATATTTCTTCGCAATATTTTCGATTTTTAAAAAAAAATTAACAACTTCAGAAATGTAATAACAACAATTATGTTATATTTTAATTTTTATATAAGTATCAGGAATCCATAAAAATCACGATCTGTTCCGTGATCCCGTTGCTAAAAATTCATAAGGCACGAATTCCGGGATTTTTTAAATTGAATCCAGATTGGCATGCCTTACATTGCACAAAACACATGATTTTGTTTGGGTTTTACAAATATTTCGATTCTAACTAAAATTTTGCCACGTTGCACATGAATAGCAAAAAATTAAATAAGTTAAAGCAGTTTTAATTGTATGACTTTTTTTGAAAAATGTTACTGATGACACAGTGTATGAGTCATTCTCACCCATGGAAAAATGGATACCATGTACAGAAAAATTGATTACTCAGTTTTTCTTGATCTCGACAGATGTACTTTTAAAAGGATTTTACATTTACAAAGAATGGTCGTTTTGCAACCATTCTTTAGGTAATTTCACACATTCGAGGATACTAAAATGTGTATCAGATTAATGTGGAGAATCTATTCATTTTACTGAAAGCTTTAATTTTTTTCTATTAATCCATAAATTAGCATCACTGCCATAAACTCGCTTACTTTGAAAAAAAATTGTATCATCTCAAGGCTACTGAAAACTTAAAATTTTTTTCTACGTCACTTTTTTTAAATTTCTATTATCTTTGCACTGTGTAGATTCTCCCTTCTAAATTGTTGCAAATTTTTGTACAAAAGAAAACAAATATGCACACAGAAAACTGATTCGGTATTGACAACCCCATTTGTTGCCAATCGAATGGTTCAGTTGCATCAAATGAATTTTACGTGTGCAGCTATCGAATTATTCTTGATACAACGAAATTCCATTGTCACAGTCAAATTAGTCTTGCCTCAATTGGTTTTCTGTTGCCACAACTGAAAAATTCGGCTCCACACTGAGAGATTATCTGCATGATATTAATGAATTTTTGCATAAAACCAATGAAGTTTCACTGGAACCCGTCCATTGGAATTTTTCATAGAAAGTTGCTAAAAATTTCATGTTATTTATTAAATGTTTCATACACTCAATGAAAAAGTTTCATTAAAACTGAATTCATAAAATATATGAAGCTTTTTCATCAAATTTAAGAAATTTTTCATTTACTTTGTGAAGAAAACTTCTTTAGTGCACTGAAAATTTTCATTAAAACTCGTCCAGCAAAATTCCCTCTGTGCATGCGATTCACTGCAAATGGGGTTATCAGAACTGAATCCGTTTTCTGGGTGTGAGATCATTACAGTATATTTTGATATTTCGAAGTCTTATAAAAAGGACATCTGACATGTTGACGAAAAACTGGGTGCATAGTTTTACTATACATTCCAACATTTTACTTTCACGTGCATAGCAACTTTTGCACTAGTGAGAGCAAAAGTGGGAAATTGTAGCTTGGTGCTGTCAAGTGTTTGTGACTTAAATAAAGTTGTAGCATTCAAGCAAATGGATGAGTTAACCTGGTTCATGCCCGTTTTTAAAAGGGCGAATAGCGGGCTCATGGGTGGAAAATTTCAAACGATATTTTTTAAATTTTAATATATTTTAATAAAAAAAAAATTCCCTTAATACTAATTTTCACAACTTTACATGTGTTGCAAAAAGGTCGCAGTTCAGCTGTAATTACAAACTGATGCTCTTCTTGGTGTAAAGCATATACGTTTTTTTCACGTAGAAAAATTTTACTGAAATTTAAATTTTTTTATTTTATAAGGGACCTAAAATGCCAATTTCTCACCTGGACAGTAATAGTATTGTACATTATACAATTTTCACGTAAAACTGAATATCGTGGAAAATCATTTCTTTCTATGGAGTATTTACAACAGTTCTTCACGTGAAACAAAAAAAACTTATGCGGGATTTCTGCCAAATTTTGGGCATTTATTGTGCAATATAAATTTATTCAAAGTATTGGCCATCGTCATAGTTAAGACCTTTTCCCATCTTTCTGGCAACCGATGGAACATATTGAGGATTGCTCGAAGCAAAAAAAAACCTTGTTGTTTACTCTATTTCTTTCAATGGCTAAGTGAGAATAAATGACAGATGTTTATCCTCCAAAATGCCATATACGTTATTAAAGATACACACCATGTGTAAAAGATACACCATCTGTTGTGTTAATTTATACACCCAATACTATGATTGAGAGAAAGTGCTTAAAAATTTAAATTTTGTTTGGCTAACCTAAAAAAAAAATGTATATTTTTTTCGGTTTTAAGATCAAATATGACAAATTCTAAATGGAATTTACAATTTGTTTTACCACAAACAGTTAAAAAACTCATAAGAAAAAACTTTCCTGGAACCAATGGTTGACAATGAATGTATTTTCAAGTACTACCGAATACTGTCCTCAGATTGTATTTATGGGGTTCTCGCTAGGCTATAATATATAATTACCTTTTTGTATTTAAACAGACTCAAATATTTTACTAGTTATTTTTTGTTTTTACAACGAAAATCACATGTTTTTTCCCTATATTATTATTACTATTGCGCCAACCAAAGATTCTTTAGTAGTAATGCAAATGTCTGTATATTGTATTTAACGTTCAAGGTTTTAATTCTATTTATAGTCATTAGAACAAAAGCAAAGAACTTCTACAATGATTACTTGTTATTTTTGTTGTACACCCTAACCCACCGTGCCTAATTAATGACTAAGGCAACATAAAATAAGCAAAGTAAATTTGGTTGGTAAATAATAAAAAAGTGAAGATTTAAAATAAGTTCGATTCGTTAAAAAGTAACCAGTTTGAGCATTATTTGTTAGAGCAAAAAAATAAAAACAGCTAATTTTTTAAATGTTGCGGATTTTTTTAGTGTAAAGTGCGCATTGTTTAATGTACAGAAAAAGCATTATTATGGTATCAGTTTTTTAAAGATAACGGTATTTCAGTTATTTCGGTAACGGTATTTTAAGGATAACGGTATTTTAGTAACGGTATCTTAGGGGTAACGGTAGTCAGTTGAAAGGGGTTTGAATCGATAGTGGTATTTTAGCGTATTGCCTGCCAACACTTTATGGATGGGAGGACATAAGTTGCAATATATGTTCCAAATCAGTAAATTTCGACAAGCAATTTAATGTTCAGAAACATTTGGTTCGAAGAAGCTCTTGGAATTAAAGGAACGACGAAGAAATCCGAACTTATGCCAAACTTTTTCCCAGGAACCTCAGTCAGCATCCGAAAAATGGATTGGAATTGTGCGAGCTTTTTTGGCAGCTGTTGTTCCGTTGTCAGGAGAGACAAAACTAAAACGTTTTTAGAAAACAACACTTCCTTTCATGTTCCATCGGAGTTCTTATTAAGAACGAAGCATTTAAAAAATATAAATAATTCCACGCTAAATAAAATTAAACAATCAATAGAAAATCAAAAGACGAAACTAGAGATGAACTTAATAGGTCATTAATCCAATTCTCGGAACTCTTAGCGTATATGAAGCTATTTCAGTATTTTTTTTTTGCTGAAAATTTCTATTCTTGAAAATGTAAATAAATAGCTCAACAGTTGCCCGTTCATTTGATGATACAATGACGGATTTTGGTATAGATAAAACCAAAGTTTTGCTACTAATGACAGATGCCGAACCATGTATGGCTAAGGCTGCTAAAGGTTTAAAGGTCTTTTATCCAAGATTTACGCATTTAACGTGCATGGTACATGGTTCTTAGGGAAAAAGATGAAATTTGACTCTTCCGGAATAATTTATGTGTCAACTGACGAGTCTTTGGGTGAGACGAAACTGTGGCAGTCTGGTGAGTCCCTTGTGTCTGTTAAATGTTTTCTTCTTCTTATTTCTATAGATCAGCTCTAGAAAAAATTCTTTAGTAATTAATTCTAATATTAATTACGAATGTCCTATGCGTCGGTTACAAACACTTAACTAAAAAATAAACAATGCCCTGTTGGCTGTCCGTCTCCAATATACACAAATTGCCTGCACTTGTACGTACAAACCATACGTCAATGTGGCAATATTTGTGAAAAGGTGACACGGAGGAAATAAGAAGATAAACAGAGAAAATCTGAAGTAGAATGTTTGTATATGTCTGTTTGATCACTTCTGAAATTATTCATATAGAGACAATCTGACAATAAAAATATAAACAATAATACAATTTAATGGAAGATCACTGATGAAGCCTGTCCATAAAAAGGCAGAAACTAGATCTAGTCTGATTTGCAAATTTAATATGTTTATAACTTTTGAGGAAGGTTTATTCTTCCTCTTAACCTCAAACCTACTAAATTAGAATTAATAAAAATACATATTAATGACAATATTAATTGTATTTGGTCTATGCGACGCGTTTGAAAAAACAACACTTTACTATAAAAAATAAACAATGCCCTGTTGGCTGTCCGTCTCCAATATACACAAATTGCCTGTACTTGTACGGTAATACAATTTAATGGAAGATCACTGATGAAGCCTGTCCATAAAAAGGCAGAAACTAGATCTAGTCTGATTTGCAAATTTAATATGTTTATAACTTTTGAGGAAGGTTTATTCTTCCTCTTAACCTCAAACCTACTAAATTAGAATTAATAAAAATACATATTAATGACAATATTAATTGTATTTGGTCTATGCGACGCGTTTGAAAAAACAACACTTTACTATAAAAAATAAACAATGCCCTGTTGGCTGTCCGTCTCCAATATACACAAATTGCCTGTACTTGTACGTACAAACCATACGTCAATGTGGCAATATTTGTGAAAAGGTGACACGGAGGAAATAAGAAGATAAACAGAGAAAATCTGAAGTAGAATGTTTGTATATGTCTGTTTGATTACTTCTGAAATTATTCATATAGAGACAATCTGACAATAAAAATATAAACAATAATACAATTTAATGGAAGATCACTGATGAAGCCTGTCCATAAAAAGGCAGAAACTAAATCTAGTCTGATTTGCAAATTTAATGTGTTTATAACTTTTGAGGAAGGTTTATTCTTCTTCTTAACCTCAAACCTACTAAATTAGAATTAATAAAAATACATATTAATGACAATATTAATTGTATTTGGTCTATACGACGCGTTTGAAAAAACAACACTTTACTATAAAAAATTGTTTTTGTTTACAAAAAAGTTAAATAATTTCTTAATTTGTTGCTAAATTCGAATTTAAATTTAAATTATTTAATTCATTTAAACAAAAAACAGCATTTTATTTAAAAAATTTCTTTACTAATTTAACAATAAAGCACTTGTATTAAGCAACCCAGGAAAATTTTCTGTTCCAAAGAATCGGTTGTAGAATAGCTACTTTTCATTCACAACCCCATCTACTGTCGATTCTAACACCGATTCTTTTTGTTTGAAATTGTCCCAAAAGCAACCCCTTCTATAGCTCCAAAGTGGAACCGGTTGCTCTCGAATCAGTTCTGGAACTAGTTATGGAAACGATTCTACGTTCCGGAACCAGTTCCATGGAATCGGTTGCAGTGGAACCAGTTGTAGAATGGGTGTGGTTGGCTATCGGTTGTAAAAAATTTTCCTGGGAATGTCAATACTTAAAGTTAATAACACGAGTTTTATATTTAGATAATGAAATGACTAACTAAATGACAATTGTTAAAAATCAGACATCGAAAGAAAATGTTGCTTGTCTTGGTAATATTTAAGACGTTGTCGCTGAACATTTCGTTTAGTATATGACAAATGCATTAATATTAGCTGATTTTGTTTTACATTCTGTTGCATGTCACCAAATAAGATTTTTTTCATTCAGGTAATCGTTAAAGATGATTTCCTTTCGATTAGCTGAATGAAAAAACAATTTCAATTTCGAGACATTCACACGAACAAAAGTCGTTAGCGAAAAATTCCAAAATGTCTTAAAGAAATTACTAAACACCAAAAGTGATTGGCCAACTAGGACGTATTCAATAGTATACCTTCTTTTTACTTAAATATAACTTTTGTATGTATGTGCGAGTTTTTTGGTCGATTTTAAATTTTGAAAAATGACTTACCGTTAAAAATCCCATTACTTGATTGGCATTACATTCATTTTTAAAAACTGCAAACATATGGTGATTATCATCATTTTATGTATTGCTTATCTTTTCTGTAATGAAACAAACAAGAAAAAGTTTAATATTAAAGACAAATGTAAATAACATCGATTTAACGAGAAAAAGAAAATAAGCAAGGTAAAATTAATATGAAAAAACACACTCAAAAATATTAAGAAACATAATAATGAAAAGACAACAAACATTTATTTATGTTTAACAAATAAGTCGGAAAATTTATGGGTATTTTGTAAGTATTTTCCTTTTAATGTATATATATTCCTACTTATTTATGTTAGTATAATGTACCATTAAGTGTACATAATTTGTATTATTTTTTTTTCGATGTATGTTTATGTGATCATTGGTAATATAAATATATGTACAGTTGCTATTCCGATGAATATGAACAATACATCCGGAAACAGATTTAGGTTGTGACTACAGAATTGTCAAAATTATCACAAATGTGAATATACAGTGGGGAGCATTATTGGGTACATGTCAGCACTTGAGGAAACTTACAAATGCAGGCATAAAAATATCGGACAAGGGGACTAAAGTATACTTTTCAGAAAGCAAAAGGTTCGCTTAATCTAAATCTGGCCTCAGAAATGACCTTCCATATCAGACTTTCGAGCTATATAAATGGGAAAAACTTTACTTTTCTTCAAAATATTTCGAATCGTATGTTTCCTCGAAAAATATTTTTAACAAGATTTGTAACGGCATCTGAATATACTACTCTTCCTCTTTAAAATAGTTTTTGAATTCTTTTGATAACATATTTTTTTACGGATATATCGTTTTTTGAAATTTGGGTCTTTTATTTTTTTTACAATTTTACTTTGAAATTGCGGTGAAGGCCCACATTTCAATAAACGATACATCCGTAAAAAAATATGGTATCAAAAGAATTCAAAAATCATTTTAAGGAGGGAGAGTAGTATATTCAGATGCCGTTACGAATCTTGTTAAAAATATTTTTCAAGAAAATATACGATTCGAAATATTTTGAAGAAAAGTTAAGTTTTTCCCATTTATATAGCTCTAAAGTCTGATAAGGAAGGTCATTTCTGAGGCCAGATTTAGATTAAGCGAACCTTTTGCTTTCAGAAAAGTATACTTTCGTCCCCTTGACTGATATTTTTATGTCTGCACTTGTAAGTTTCCTCAATTACTGACATGTACTCAATAACGCTCCCCACTGTATATTAATAAAATTGGGTGTATCGACTTATATCGGCTCAAGGAAAACGCTTATTAATTTTGGTTGAAATCGATTCATGTTTGAACCTAGTGCCCATATAAAGGTCCTCCTAAAAGTAGCTTGTTCACAAGCTACAGGTTACCAAGATATGGCAATAAAATTTGGTACACTGATTCACATGGGCTCATAGACAAAGCCTATTGATTATACCCTACACCACTATGTTGTCAGGGTATTATAAGTTTGTGCTGATGTTTGTAACACCAAAAAATATTGGTCGTAGACCCACCTTATAGTATACCGATCGGTTCAGAATTTTTTTTTATTTCGATTTAACGATGTCCGTCTGTCCGTCCGTCCGTCCGTCTGTCTGTCTGTCTGTCTGTCTGTCTGTCTGTCTGTCTGTCTGTCTGTCTGTCTGTCTGTCTGTCTGTCTGTCCATGCAATCTTGTGCGCACTCTACAGGTCGCAACTATTAAGATATTTTGATGAAATTTGTACGCAGACCTATGTTGGCCCAAGGACGAACAAGTTTGATTTTTTTGAACATCGGTCCATGTTTAGACCTAGTGCCCATATAAGGGTCCTACCAAAATTATATTGTTTATACGCTGCAGGTCGTAAATATTAAGATATTTTGACGAAATTTGGTACACAGACCTATGTTAGCCCAATAACGCAGCCTATTGATTTTGGTGAACATCGGTCCATGTTTAGACCTAGTGCCCATATAAGGGTCCTACCAAAATTATACTCTTTATACGCTGCAGGTCGTAAATATTAAGATATTTTGATGAAATTTGGTACACAGACCTATATTGGCCCAGTAACGCAGCCTATTGATTTTGGTGAACATCGGTCCATGTTTAGACCTAGTGCCCATATAAGGGTCCTACCAAAATTATACTGTTTATACGCTGCAGGTCGTAAATATTAAGATATTTTGATGAAATTTGGTACACAGACCTACATTGGCCCAATAACGCAGCCTATTGATTTTGGTGAACATCGGTCTATGTTTAGACCTAGTGCCCATATAAGGGTCCTACTAAAATTATATGGTTTATACGCTGCAGGTCGAAAATATTAAGATATTTTGATGAAATTTGGTACACCGACCTATGGGAGCCCAAGGACGAAGCCTATTGATTTTGGTTAACACCGGTCCATGTTTAGACCTAGTGCCCATATAAGGGTCCCCCCAAAATTGGCTTGGTTACAAACTGCAGGTCGCAAATATTAAGATATTTTGATGAAATTTGGTATACCGACCTATATCAACCCAAGGACGAAGCCTATTAATTTTGGTGAACATCGGTCTATGTTTAGACCTAGTGTTCAAGGGTCCCCCCAAAATTATATTTTTTATACGCTGCAGGTCGCAAATATTAAGATATTTTGATGAAATTTGGTACACAGACCTACGTTGGCCCAAGTACGAAGCCTATTGATTTTGGTGAACATCGGTCTATGTTTAGACCTAGTGCCCATATAAGGGTCCTACTAAAATTATATGGTTTATACGCTGCAGGTCGAAAATATTAAGATATTTTGATGAAATTTGGTACATAGACCTATGTTGGCCCAAGGACGAAGCCTATTGATTTTGGTGAACATCGGTCCATGTTTAGAACTAGTGCCCATATAAGGGTCCCCCAAAATTGGCTTGGTTACAAACTGCAGGTCGCAAATATTAAGATATTTTAATGAAATTTGGTGCGCTGACTCACATTATAGAAAATTTTGACATAAGCCCCATTTTAACCCATTCGAATTTCGGATCCAAACAATACACCAGACTGGTGTAAGGTATTGTATAGTCGGCATGCCCGACTTTAACCTTTTTACTCGTTTTTATTTCGATTTAACGATGTCCGTCTGTCCGTCCGTCCGTCTGTCTGTCCATGCATTCTTGTGCGCACTCTACAGGTCGCAAATATTAAGATATTTTGATGAAGCTGGGTACACCGACTTATGTCGGCCCAAGGACGACGCCTATTGATTTTGGTGAACATCGGTCCATGTTTAGACCTAGTGCCCATATAAGGGTCCTATTAAAATTATATGGTTTATACGCTGCAGGTCGCAAATATTAAGATATTTTGATGAAATATGGTGCACCGACTTATTTAGGCCCAGGGACGAAGTCTATTGATTTTGGTGAACATCGGGCCATGTTTAGACCTAGTGCCCATATAAGGGTCCTACTAAAATTATATGGTTTATACGCTGCAGGTCGCAGGTATTAAGATATTTTGATGAAATATGGTACACCGACTTATTTAGGCCCAAGGACGAAGCCTATTGATTTTGGTGAACATCGGTCTATGTTTAGACCTAGTGCCCATATAAGGGTCCTACTAAAATTATATGGTTTATACGCTGCAGGTCGAAAATATTAAGATATTTTGATGAAATTTGGTACACCGACCTATGGGAGCCCAAGGACGAAGCCTATTGATTTTGGTTAAAACCGGTCCATGTTTAGACCTAGTGCCCATATAAGGGTCCCCCCAAAATTGGCTTGGTTACAAACTGCAGGTCGCAAATATTAAGATATTTTGATGAAATTTGGTATACCGACCTATATCAGCCCAAGGACGAAGCCTATTAATTTTGGTGAACATCGGTCTATGTTTAGACGTAGTGTTCAAGGGTCCCCCCAAAATTATATTTTTTATACGCTGCAGGTCGCAAATATTAAGATATTTTGATGAAATTTGGTACACAGACCTATGTTGGCCCAAGTACGAAGCCTATTGATTTTGGTGAACATCGGTCTATGTTTAGGCCTAGTGCCCATATAAGGGTCCTACTAAAATTATATGGTTTATACGCTGCAGGTCGAAAATATTAAGATATTTTGATGAAATTTGGTACACCGACCTATGGGAGCCCAAGGACGAAGCCTATTGATTTTGGTGAACATCGGTCCATGTTTAGACCTAGTGCCCATATAAGGGTCGCCCCAAAATTGGCTTGGTTACAAACTGCAGATCGCAAATATTAAGATATTTTAATGAAATTTGGTGCGCTGACTCACATTATAGAAAATGTTTACACAAGCCCCATTTTAACCCATTCGAATTTCGGATCCAACCATTAGTTGGCTTTCGCCCAGACTGGTGTAGGGTATTGTATAGTCGGCATGCCCGACTTTAACCTTTTTACTCGTTTTTAATTAAATTAGTGCATGCTTAGACATTAGGATTCTCCAAAAACAATTTTTTGAGTTATTGCGCGGTCTACACCCTGAAAATATTTATTTGGATGTAAAACTATGTCCTCTAAAAAATTAACATAATCGAATATCGGGAAGACGTGCAGCATCGGCTCTGAAATTTGGAACACGGGAACAAAATTGAAAAATGTGACTTTTTGTACATCTTCTCAAAAACAGTGATATTTTAAAACTAATTAGAATTAAAAGAATCGCGATTCGGAGTGAATTATCTTTGTAAAAATGCAATAAAAATTTAAATCGGTTAAGACTACTGAATCAAGAAACTCGAGTTCAAATTTTAAAATTTATTGAAATAATCTACTACAGAAATATTTTTTTATTCTATAAGTTCCAAGGAACTCAGATAAGAAGTATTTTGTTATATTGTGTTATGCTAACTCGTTTTAAATTAGTGACAAAGAGGTCAGAATTTTTAAACACTGTTTTTCATTCACTAACAAATTCATTTACCATGAGCTAATTCAAATTTAAGTCAAGGAATTCATTTCCTTGTACACTTAGTTCCCTTAAAGAATTAATTAATGGCACTATTTATATTTCACTCGATCTTTTTTAATATGACCTAAAAAAGACCAACTTTTTATTACAATTACTTAGAAAAATATTGGTAATGACACCTCATTACTATCTGCATTACCAAAAATATTATATATATATTATATTTATATTATATTATATTTTATAATATAAAATAATGACTTCCTAACTTCCTAACGGCCTATTGTATTCATTGTTTCTAAATATAAAATAATGACTTACTCGTAATAGTTTAAATAAGTACTTTTTACACAGTTAAATTGTATACATTAAATGTAAATATGTTTTATGTTTAAATTTTTATGACGAGTCCCAAAGAAAACTTAAATTTTTCTGAATGTATTTCCTTAAGCTAATAGTATTTGCTTAACTCCTTATTTTTAAGAATCCAGTAAGCATTCGGATAACCACTTATAATTCAACTTTTTGTAAGCACGTGTGTAACCACTTATTATTGAAAATCTCATAACTACTTATTTCTCATTTTTTCGTAAGCGAGCGGGTAAGCGTGACTACTTATAAAAACGACCATGCTAAACAAAAATAATGAGTTTAGACGCCAAAAAAATAAGTTGTAAGTTATATAACCACTTATGTGGTAATGAAAGATTTTGCTGGGTAAAAATTTGACAATCGTCCCGAAATATGGTCCAAATTGCAGTATGCATGCCACATTAAAATTTTTTGTTTTCGATAAAAATATCCAATTTAGTTTTTGCAACCAGAACACTATTACAAATTATAAGCTCCACTATAAGCTCTTATCAGATGAAATAAATATAAAAATGGAATCAGATTTGACAAAATCAAGGCATGTTAAAAATGACAAGAAGCAATTCCGGCCATGGTTTAGCATATTTTTGTGCATGTGCTGTTAATACATTAAAATTTATATTCGTTTTCTTTAGTTTAGCCATTTTCTTAAATATCATCGAAAATTTACAATATATTGTCTTGCCACTTGTTGTTGTTGTTGTCATTTCCGCTTTTACAATAAACATTTGTCAACTATTGCGAATTACTTCTATATGTATTAGGGTATTCAGTCGATTAATCGTTATTCGATTAATCGAAAAATTTTGCTCAAACATTTTTAGAATAATTTAAAACGGCCATATTTCGAATAACGAATAATTCGAATAATTTAATACGATTAATAGATTAATCGAAATTGGTAAATAATTAATAAAATGTTTCGAAAATATGTATTTTTTATTAAAGTAAATATTGGATTTTATTAAAACTTATTTAACAAATTGTAAAAAACATCTTAAATATCAAAGAAAAAACAAAAACATCAACAGTTTGCTTTACATCTTCCAAAGTAGTGACTACTCTGCATTCATAATATCCTTTAGTAAAGGATATTATCCCAAGCCATAAGATTCGAATTAATAAATGGCAAATTAAAAGACAAATAAACATATACAGGTGTTTTTTATTTGCAAAGTAAAACAAAGAAATTTACAAATAAGCTGTTAACAAGATTATAGTCAAAATTTGTATTTATGAGTTCTAAATAATGTTTAATGATAACTAAATAACCTTTTATACATGTGAGCTATTTATATCCCAATTCAGCTAACTCTGCTAGAAACAACTTTTTCAAAATTAATCACAAGGTTTTTCTTAAATTCCCTGCGAAGTAGTTGCTAAAATTAAATAAAGGGATGGAGGGACGTAAACTTCTGAACAGAATGTCTCTATACATTTATGTGTTTTATGAGTTGAATGCATGCGAAATAGATACAAATTAATCTACGAGTTGTTCTATTCTTCTTCTCATTGAAGATATTATAGAGCGCTATGTATAATATACCCAGGAAAATTTTCTGTTCCAAAGAATCGGTTGTACAATAGCTACTTTTCATTCACAACCCCTTCTACTGTCGATTCTAACACCGATTCTTTTTGTTTGAAATTGTCCCAAAAGCAACCCCTTCTATAGCTCCAAAGTGGAACCGGTTGCTCTAGAATCAGTTCTGGAACTAGTTCTGGAATTGATTCTACGTCACCCACACCTTCCATATAGGATCCCAGGAACTGGTTCCGGAACCAGTTCCATGGAATCGGTTGCAGTGGAACCAGTTGTAGAATGGGTGTGGTTGGCTACCGATTGTAAAAAAATTTCCTGGGTATGAACGTCTGGCCAACTTTTATAAAATGCTAAATTTAAAGAGAGGTCTGCGGTGCCGTTCTCCCCGATTTGGATAAAATTTGAATATATTACAGAGAGGACAGAAGTAATAAAAATTTTGATGAAATATTATCTCAATTATAATATTTTTTATTTTTATGAATTTTAGAAGAGTTTCCGAAATTCTTTTTGTTCTTTTTTTTAAATAAAATTATTAAAAATACAACAAATGTATGTATATTATTTTACATAACATTTTTTCGATTAATCGATTAATTTTAAAATTTTATTCGATTAATCGGTTAAGAAAAAAACCCGAATAATTATTTGAACGATTAATCGATTAAATTAAAATGTCGATTAATTGAATGCCCTAATAAGTACACTCACGGAAATAAATCTGTAAAAATATCAGAAAAAGCAATTAAAAATTAGTTAAATTACACACATAGAAAAAATATGCCATTTTTCAACTGAAATTCGGTTACATCTTCTAAAATAGGTTGGTGCACCTGAATATTGGTTATCACAACAAAATTCGGTTTATGCAACTGAATTTTGGTTGCAATACCCAAAATATTTAGGAATCACATTTCAATATGGTTTCACCAACCGAATTTATTGGTTGTAACAACCAAAATAGGCTTAGCAATTCGGTTGGCAATTTTTTCCTGTGTGTAGCAGTTTTTTTTGCTAACATTAATATTAGTAATATAGGAACAGCAAAAATAAAACTATTAAATTTACCTAATTTTAGTTACAAAATATTTAAATTAACTTTTAGTTAATTGAAAATGAAAAATTGTACTGTAGCAGTTGCAGAAAAATTTGCTAAACATTAGTAGACTAAAAACAGCAAAAACAAACTGTTATATCTACAAAATTTTTATTAATTTTAAGCTAAATTTAGTTAAATGCAAAAAGCAGTCTATACTGTTAAATTAGCCGAAATATTCGCTAAAAAATTGTAAACTGCTGTTTTTAAAAGGCTGGATTTTAATTTGCATGAAAAATAAAAAAAAACTTCGAAAACATAAATTTTTTTTTGTTGTATTTAGGCTACATTTTTTGCTGACTTAGGTCGGCTAACTTATCTAAAATAATCCTTATTTTAACACAATCTAGAGTTATATTGATGACAATTTTACTCTTGGTAAGGTGATGATATATTAGAATTTACATTCAAATGACTCTAGATAGTCTTAAATTGAGCGTAATTTTAGATAAGTTAGCCGACCTTAATTGGTTAATTTGTTATTTTCTATTAAAAAAAATTTTAACCTAAATGTATCTTAAATTCTGCAGCATAATTTTTAGTAGTTTTAACTAAATTTTTTGCACACCTTTTTCCATTAGTGTATGATTAAAAACATAAATGTTAACAATATTGTCACCAATATTTTCACGTTGTGCTTAAGCCCTTCTACATTAATGCGTTGTGACAAAATTTCAAAATTTAATTAACATTTTTTGCTGTCTTGGTGCGAGTTGGTGTAAAAGTTTACACTGTTTGTGTACGTGTTTTTCTAAATAAATATCTGCAGTTTGGTGTGAAATTATGCTTAATATTTCAAGCTTAAAATAACAGTTGGTTATTTGTGTCTATTAAAATTAATAAAAAAATTACTCGAACATATGGAATATATAATTTGGAATTCCAAAGTACTATTATCTATTCCTTTAAAATATTTAAAATATTATTAATTTTTAGATTAAAAATAAAACTGTGATTTTTTCAAAAGTCGTAGAGAAGATTGGCGAAATTTCCATAACACATCCCAGCAAAAACATGGTAATGACAGGTCATTACCACATGGATTACCAAGTAGTGATAGGTCATTACCTTTTGCATTACTTTAAAATACAAAATAATGACTAACTGATAATAAGTTATAGAAGCACTTATATATTCTTGCAAAGTAATCACTTACTGGTAATTGACTAAATAAATACTGATTTAGTCTTTTTTATACATATTACTATTTTATTTATTAAATTGTTTCGAACATTTTTCCGTGGTAAAAATTTATATTTCCACTTATTTCCTAACTTCAAGTAACCACTTATTCTATCTTTGTGAGTAACTACTTATTCTTTCAATATGGGTAACTCGTTATTCGCAATTTTTTTGTAAGCGAGAGGGTAATGACTACCCATGAATTTTTGAACATCGCGAACAAAAGTAATGTTGCGAGTAAATAGCCTGGTATGTAGTGAAGCCCTTTGTGTGCTATTTACTCGCTTAGTTACTCGGTAATGTCTGTTTTTGCTGGGATGTTTTATTTTTTATTTTCTATTTTAAGGAAAAAATCGGTTCTCAAATCCATCTATTCCAAAACTGGTTCCACAAGAACTCCTTACAAACTCAACTTTCTTCAAATTCTGTTTCGGTATTTTTGAATTACTTTGAGTTTGCATTGATCTGCAGTGTCGCGGAATCGGCCAACGAAAATTTGAAAACTCAACGACAACAACAAAAACATCATAGTCATAGTCTCCAGGATTCGAATTTTTATTCAATAAATTCCTTGCGTATAGCAAGAAAAAAAATACGGCCCTTTAAAATGATAATATGCACTAAAGGGTTAATTTAAATGATGATTACGAACTTAGAGATTTACTCAGTAATTTAAGTGCTTTTTAATGAATCAAAACGCCGACTTTTTTACACAGTTCTAAGTTTAAGACCAATGAAAAATTTGAGTTTAAAATCGTGCTTTGTGCTGACTATGAAACTTGCCCACTAAACAAAAAAGCCTATCATATATTTCGCTAATTTTAGCAACTAATGGATACTGATTTGTAGTGCATTAGTTGCATAAAAAAATATGCAACTAATGAAATTAGTAGAAAAAATACAATAGTAACCGCTACTAAATTTTAGTAAAATTGTTATAAACTGAAATTTAAAAATTATTTGCTAAAATTAGCAACGAATTTTACTGAAAATTAGTATCACTCGAAGAAAAACCTCCACCATATTTATAAAAAGCTTCATAAGTGTGATGGAAAACAAAAATTATACTTGACAAATGTTTAATGTAAAATGACATGATTTTTTATGTTTATGAAATGATAGTTTTTCGTGTATTTAGCCCTAACCAGATGGTGAAAGTGCCAGTGGCAGTACTGTCAAACTTAGTTCTTGAATTTCGCGAAAACTATTTAATAGAATTAAAATTTTCTTATTGCACTTCGTGTGAAGAAAGAAAATACAAAAAATTTCTTTGTCGACAAAACGTCGCACTGCGGTAAAATACTGTCGACACTGCGTTTACCTGGTTTAGGCTTTTGTGACGAAAGTAATTGTCAATGGCTCATATGAATAAAAAATAGATATTACTAATAGGGGGAAATACAGGGTTTTTTAAGCAATTACTTCACAAATCTAGTCTGCCTGGGAGTAGACTAGAAATTTAATTTATTAATTTTCGTTTATATTTCATGCTATTCTACCAGCCAATTGGTAAATTTGTAGTTAAAAGCCATTCCTAAGCCCAAAGTAATTACTTCGAAGTAATTGCTAAGTTTTATTCATATGACCCACTGTCGTTTGTTTCATAAAAGAAGTTGAATTTGTTATGTAATCATAATTAAGATCGATTTTTGTCTTAAATACTTCTTAAGTAACAAACATCTAACTAAACTGGCCCTAAGGGTAAGATCGATTGTTCCTTTAAATATCTGTTAAGTAAGAAATTTTCAAATCTTAGTTCTCACCATAAAACTGACCCTAATTTTTTGTCTAAAAATTTTTGAAATAAAAAAACTTTAATAAAGTTGCGAATAAAATATTAAAAAAAAGAAAATTTTTAAATAAAAAAAATTAAAATTTAAACTTCAACTTCAACAAGGGTCGCACAAAAATCAGTAAAGTGCCGCATTTGTCCACCGTTGGTACATGCCTTTGATCTAGTCTAATGTAACAAGATAAAAAATATGTAATATAATTTAATTTCTACAACTATGATAATAGTGAATTCACTAAGAAGAAAAATAAATAAATAAAAAAGGTGTATGAAGTGGTTTGCTTTTAAAATATATAAAAATGAAAACTTTATCGATTACACAGGGGCAAAAAATATTTTTTCATCTTTACCGTGAGAAAATCGTTATCGAAAAATCGATGTTTTGAATATTTCTGCAGTCAGAATTTATTAGTTGTTTAAGTACACTCTAAAAAATGCTTGTAAACTCACTACTATAAATTATGTAAAATTTTAAATAATTTCAGACAAAATGCTTATATTTAGTATGTCTAAATTCTTCTAACTAAAATTCTTACACGAGGGAATTTTGCTGGATGAGTTTTAATGAAATTTTTCAGTAAACTAATGAAGTTTTTTACACAAACCAAATGAAAACTTTTTTAAATTTGATGAAAAAGCTTCATATATTTTATGAATATAGTTTTAATGAAACTTAAACATTGAGTGTATGGAAGTTTTAATAAATAAAATGAAACTTTTTACAAAATTTTATGAAAAACTTCATTAATTTAATGAAAAGTTTCAATGGGCTAGTTCCAGTTAAACTTCATTGGTTTTATGCAGATGTTCATTAATATCATGCAGAAAATTCTCTCAGTGTAGGTACACATTTTTGTTCACAAACATATACATAAAATTTACTAACCTTTTTAGTTATATTTACACATTTTGTATGTACGTATACAATTTTGTGCTTAAACAAATACATTAAGCACAATGTGTGTAAACTTACAATCATTTTTAACCCTTTCAGATCCAATGTTGCTTGTCAAGCTATAAAAAAAAAAATAAAAAAAATATTTCTTTGGCATAGATCTATATTTTTACGAAGGTTGGTCGCAAAATTTCCAGCCATTAAAATTCGGGCATGAAAGGGTTAAAGCAGTAATATATTTGTTAAATACACTCACAATATATTTTCCATAACCGATTGGGGTTTATTTAAAAAGTAATAGGTAAAGTTTGTTTTCAGTTGAAGAATCAATTAAAATACATTGAAACATATTTGGCGTTTTCTTTAATCACTGGATTTATTTTTGGATTTATTTTATTTTGTTAAAAAATCCACATTTTGTTTTTCAATTTTTAAAATTTTATATTTTTATCCAGATATAACACTTATTCCCTTATATAATGTGAAAGAAAAAAATTAAATTTTGCGAAAATTGGAATTTCTGGAATAAAATTAAGCTAAATCCAAAACGAATTTATTTATTTTTTAAATCCATTTTGGATTTAGCTTATTTCAATTCCTGTGTTCACATTTTTACAAAATTTAATGATTTTCCGGCACATTTTATTGGCGAATAAGTATAAGAATTTAATAAAAATTATAAATTTTTCAAATTAAAAAACAAAGCATTAATTTTTTAACAAAATAAAATAAATCCAAAAATAAATCCAGTGATTAAAAAATAGGCCTATTGTTTAACTTTTTTGTCTGTCAATAAAAAACAAAATACTAAAAAATATGTATCGTCTGTAGGAGTTGTTATTTTGAGTCAAATATTCTATTTTTAGATCTCTATTTTTAGAAAAAATAATTTAAATAATTTCGTCGTTTTCTGCTTTAAAACAAAAAATTCAAATATTTATATTATATTTATATTTTGTTGGCTTATTCACATAGCCAACAAAAATATGAACGTGTGTGTTGTTGTGTATGGAGTAGTGTTTTGAAAATTAAACAAAAAAAAAAAAACAATAAAACTTTCAAATATGAAAAAACAAACCACAAAATCGTGTTTTTTACGTTTTGCCAGTTAAAAATTGATGATTGTTTTAATAGACTTTTCAATTATTTTTATTTCTTTTATGGATTGTTTAAACAAAGTTTGAAAATAAATAGCAAAATGTTTTGAATATAATGAAAAATCAGTAGTCCTTTTTTTAATTGTGTTTTCAATTAATTTAATATTTATTTAAGGATAAAATATTGTGAGTGTAAAAATATTCAGAAATAGTAAAATAAATTAAAAATTATGTACACTCAAAATAATAAGTCTGTTGGCTGAACAGAAAAATTTGTTACTTTAACAAAATTTATTCATGTTTTTTGGCTTAAAATAAACTTTGTTGATTTTAACAAATTCGTTTGTTAAAGTTAACAAATCTAAATTTAAGAAAAAAATTTGTAAAACTATGGTTTTATCTGTAATTATACTAAGTCGTAGAATTTATCCAAATTTAAGGATCGGGACCCTCCCCGGGCCTAGTCCATATCATATTAGGGCATATGAGAGCAGTCCTATGGAGGAAAAATTTTGTCCGTTTTGCTCTGTCTCGCTTAGTTTTCGAGATATGGGCCATTTTATGAAGTGGAAAATTTCCGAGGGTCCAAGGCCCTGCCAAGGTCCATTTTTGGATGGAAATAACCCCTTTCGCTGGGGTATTGCACGGTTAGGGGTAGTCGAAATTTTTATCAATTTTGCTCTATCTCAAATAAAATCTAATACGACAATATCCCAGCAAAACCTTGGTAATATATGGGTATTACTATGCATGTTACCTGGTAATATATAAACCGCTTACCCCTGCATTACTTATAATACCAAATTCATACGTTGGGATGTTTTATTGGTATAAATAATTCGTTTTCTAGAAAATTTAAAAAATTCTATTTTTTGTTAAAAACCTGTGAATTTAAAATTGATATTCGGTTTAAAAAATTAATATTTAAACAAAATGTTTTTAAAAACTCCTTACTTGTAAGTTCAGAATAACATGTTACTTGGTAAGGAGTTACATCGATGGACATGCCCTTGTTAAAATAATAGGTCTAGTAATAGAAAAGTAAGAGCTTACCCCCTTCATTACAAAATCCTTATTTTTATAACCAAAACTTATAAAAAAAAAAAATTCAAAATTTTTTTGTTAAAAATATGTAATTTTTAATTTAATATTCCATATAAAACAAATTGAAATTAAAAAAAAAAAAACGTATTATTTTAAGGTTATTTGTAACATAGAGGTAATAGCTAAGCGTAAAGGCTCCATTAGTCTGGTAGTATCGTAAAGTATCGTGCCAGCTGTTTACTTTTAACTAGTGATAGTATACACAACTACTTAGTTTGGAAGTAGATTTTACGTAAGAAAATCTATTGAAAATAGATTTCTACTTTACGATACCTCATTTCACCTCTCTTTACTACCAAACTAATTTGGGCTTAACATGTAAGTTCAGAATAACATATTACTAGGTAAGGAGTTACCTCGATGGACATGCCCTTGTTAAAATAATAGCTTTGGTAATAGAAAAGTAAGAGGTTACCTACTCTTATTTCTTCTTGCCAAAGTCATTACCGGGTAATAGAAGGTTTTGCTGGGATCATATTATAATTTGGACTTGAGGTAGAAAAGAGTTCTTACTAATATATGAAAACATAGAAAGTCCAAAAAAATAATTTTTGTATTTTTTAATGCAAAAATTAAAAAAAAATATTGTAGTTTACTGTTAAATTTTGTTAAAGACGAACACATTTCCTCCATTAAGTTGCATTTACACTTGCATGGAAATCATGAGATTTCGATATTCATAACTTTGAAAAAACAATGAACAGTGGAATACTTCACAAAATTGTTGGAAATACTTCGGCCAAAGATTTCTTGTCAAGGAGGTATAAACATTCCATATAAGTGTTTGGTATCATTGGAAAGGCAATTATCTATAGAATACGATATTTTTAAAAATAATCCCATTTTATAGCATTGGTAGAACTGAAAATTCTGAAATCGTAATAGGAAGGTAAAAATTGCGGGTTTTGTTAAAACATAATTTTTTATTATTCAATGAATTACACAGCTCTATAAAATATGACAATATTTATAAGTTGCACAACTTTGCAGTGATTTTAGGACAACTAGGGGTGCTAATTTCGAATCTGTAGGCAGTTTGTTCAAATTGCCTCTAGGTTTTGCACAATTCGCGATTTACATTTTTTCCAATTTTCAGCCGATTTTTTCAATAAAAAATTTATAATTTAGTAACTATGGTTTCAGAAAGAAAACACTGTACACAGTTTAAGCTTAATTCCGTGCAATATTTTTCAAACTTAAGAGTGTATTAATATCGCAATAACTTTTTTAAATATAGTCACTCAAAGTCAAAATCTCAAAATTTGTTAAGGGTTTTTAGAAAAAAATTTAAATATAAGACGAAGTCCGATTTTAAATATCAAAGCCAAATTGGAAAGAAAAAGGTCCAAAATTTGTATATATGTATGTCATATTGCATTAACAAATTATGTGGACTTTTAGAGCCTTTTGTAATTAAATATAGACTTAAAAAGAACAAAAATATATTTTACTGTACTAAAAATCTTTTGTAATATGACATTATTTTTTTCTTCTAAAAACACCAAATTTCATTCACTATTGTACTGTTGCGAAATTATTGTGATTTTCAAAGTTTATATTTCAATAATGCCTTCGGACTCTTTCTACAATTATTTCTCGACGAGCTCATTTTGAATGTATACGAAAATATTGTGATTTAAATATAAATTTTGCAAATCGCAATAATTTCTGGATTACGGTTCTTTTGGTATTTTCCATAAAAAAAGTTACTTAAGGGCCAGTATTTTCAAAAAAGCCAAAAGAGTAATTTTTTCCCCTTGTAAATCGTATTTCAAAACTTTGAAGGGCCAGGCATAACTCAAAAATTCTTCGATTGAGCTGAAATTTTTTCTGGATTAGTTTTTCCAATAATCTAAAAAATAAGCCCCATGGAGCGGGATTCGGAGCAATTTTTCAAATAAGGGCCAGTCTTATGTGAATACTTACATGTATTAAGTAATTTACAGGAAAGACATACCTATGACAATGTTTTTGGTTATAACTCAGACACGAATCGAGATACCACCCTGAATTTTTCTACAAATATAGAAGGGAGTTCAGTTAAAAATAAATATTTTTTAGGAATTTTAAAAAATGGGCATTTCGAGATATGGTTATTTGAACTCAAGACCTCAAGAAATGACCTTTGACCCTTCCATGGAAAAAAATCGATATGTATACCATTTGAAGGGGCCTAATAAATATTACCAAACTGAATTTTACATCTTAAAAATCTTATCTTATTGTCGATTTTGTAATCGTACTTTAGTCAAATTTTACCGTTTTTTCCAATTTTCGTAACGTCATATTTCGGAAACCGAAAAGGTCCGGCCTCTAAAATATATGCATCATTTTGTTCTTGTAGTGTACCACAGTTATGGTAAATTTCATTCAAATCGGAGATAGTAAATCCTAATGGTGTGTTGAGTTGATATGTTTTCAACCTATATGAAAACCCCTAATGTGTGTAAAATTTTAATTTACGCACATAGAGTAAATTTACTTACGTCATAGTAGGTAAAAAGTTCTATAAATATTTATAGTAAATTTAAATAAAAATTTATTATAATGTAGTATTTCAGTTTTGTTCTTCGAAATAAAAAGCACATTCATTTGTAGAAGAAATTTTATCTACATTCGTAAGTTATTAAAAAAAACGATTAAAAAAGTTAAGTCGGTTGAAAGCCAACTAATGTTTGAATCCGAAATTCAAATGGGTTAAAATGAACTTGTGTCATAATTTTTTATAAAATGATACAAGAGAAAATCGGAAATATAGCCCATAGGAAAATATAGCCCCAAAGGTCCAAATATGGTTCCTATCTAGAATCAATAGGCTTTGTCCTTGGGACCATGTGAGTTTGCGACCTGCAACGTGTAAAAAAGCCTATTTTGGGGTAGAACATGGACCGATTTTAACCAGAATCAATATTACAAAAATAAATTTTTTTCTATATGGTGGAAACCCTGGGACCCACTAGGTCCAAAAAACTGATACACGCTCAAAATGGCACATGTGCCGACTTAAATCAAAGGAAATTTTCACGATTCCCAATAAGATCCGGGAAATAAAATTCGCGCTAGGTCAATTTGAGTAAATTTTAGATAGTAAAAAAGGGAAAAGTTAGTGTTTTTGGGTACCGCTCAAAAAAATAAATATGACCCCCTCTGGAGTTAAAAAAATAAATTTTTTCTATTTGGTATTAAGGGGGCCGGAGACGCTGGGACCCGCGAGGTCCAAAACATTTTGGTAAATATTAGGTGTTAAAAATACTAGTGTAAACTTTATTTTGCTAAAAGTCGGCAATTTGTCTTACAAAAAATTAATGTACGTAAACTTTATTTTGCTAAAAGTCTGGGATATTTTTACAAAAAATAAAATTTTTTATGAACCTTAGGGAGTTTTTTGTATATTCCCAGCAAAACCTTGGTAATATATGGGTATCACTATGCATATTACCTGGTAATCTTTTTAAGCCTTGTTTCCTTTTGTGAAAATGCTCCACAATTCCTTTAATTTTACCAACTGTTTCACTAACTTCTTCCAATGCTGACTGAACAATCAGATTAAAAGAATGTGTGAAACACCTAATTCTTCTCCACTGCTCTTGTCGGATGGCTGCAGCAATATTTGGTGCATTGTCACTTACAACCACTGTAATTTTATTATTAACTAGCGGGCGCAGCCCGCTACGTTGTTAGCGTGCCTTAAAGTTTAGGCCCGACAATTTTTTTAAATTCGCTTTTTATTTAAAGTACAGTTTTTATAATAAAAGCCTTCAGCCAGCCACCACAAATAAATAATTCTGCACAACAATGGGTTTAAAATAAATAAATATTTGATCACTTTTTCTCATGAAAGTGGATTGTTAGTAATGAATCCATAATAAATTGCAATATACATGTGTATGTTAAGATAATTTGGTAAAGTGCGAACTTAGGTAGATAGACCCGTTCATTTGTGTTTTGAATGAAAATAAATAACGTAAAGAAGGGTTGGAAAGCATTTTATAATATTAAAAATAGCGGTCAAAGCACGCTACGTTGTTAGCGTGTCTTAAAGTTTTTTTTTTAATTCCAGTTTATGTAAAGGTAGACCTGGCAATTCAAGTAAATTCACAAATTCAGTTGGAAAATTTACTGCGTCGGTTTCTTCCACCGGTGCTTCGTTACATGAAGTTTAAATATCGGAATATATAAGTTCCATTCCTTTTCTAAGGTTTTTTCTCTTTTAGAAAATTTGTTTAACTTTTTCGAGAGTATGTTTCAATGCTACATAAGTTTCATATTCCGTGGATAGTGTTTAAACAGGTAATTCCCTCTTCCAATCCATTTGCATTGTCTATAATTTCAATTCCACTCGTTCAACATTTATATCCATTTCATTCCACTTGTGTAGTATTTCAATTCCACTCGTTTCCTATTTAGTTTCTTAATTTTAGTGTTTCATATACACTTGTTCTTTAAGTTTAAGGTTTCTAGCTAAAGACGCAGACGTTAAGGGGGGGGGGGCAATTTTCCCCTTTTGAACCACCATTTTTACCACGTTCCTGTCCAAAGTCCTAGAAATGCCTTGTCGATAAGTTAGCTCATACTCCAAGGAAAACAACCGAGTAAAAATAGTTATATATTGTCATATATAATGTGATTGGGTTATATCTGACAATGAATGGAGTAACATTAAGACACATATCATTATATACAACTGCATCTGATATTATTTTTTCAATGAATTTTTTGTATGGTAAATGATGTTATTACATATCCCCAAGTCTGACTGCATATATAACTACATAAGCCATATAAAACTAATTAAAATATATGTAGTGACCGATATGATTATATATTGTTCGATACTAAGTTATATAACACTGTATGTGTCGTCATACTAAAAATATATTCTTGTAATTTTATATAAATTTATATATAAATAATCCCATAGAAATTAATATTTAGTAGTCTGCAAATTAAGTACCTAATTTCGTAAAACACTTGGGTGAAGTGAAGGGAACTTTAATGTAAATTGTTTTTGTAACAAAAACAATTTCTATAGAAATAACGCAACACTTCACTGAGGTGTTTTACAAAATTACCCCCTAAGAGTTAATTACTCCATAGCCAAATAATTTTCACGTGATATTTTTGCATGTAAAATCATGTTAAAAAGCATTCAACTAAATTTTTATTTTATGTTGTAAAATTTGGGCCTTTAAAATTGTTCAAACTATGCAAATTTCAATGTCAATTTAAATGTTTGTGTTTGCATAAAAAGTATACCTACTATCAGACAAAATTATATAAAAATTAAATATTTTTATATCGAATTAGATATAATATGATGTCCTGGATATGGACAAATCTCGGATCAAACTGTATCAAATTATATCTAATTTTTTATAATTAGACACATGTAGATGACCCATTTTTCGGATCAAGCTGTATGTGGTTGTATATGGGGACTTATCAAATAAGATATAATTATATATGATACCATATTAAGATTTTTACACGGGCATATTATATATTACAGGTTTCTAGCCGAAGGGTTCGGTTAGGCCATCAAGGGGGGGATTATTCCGTTTTTACCCCTCTCGGTAGGAATTTCCAAAAATTCCGTCTTAGAGGACGTCTGCGTTGGAGGAGGAACCTACTACATACATAATTTTAGGTCTCTATATCCAGCAGTTTGGCCAGGCCGTCAAGGGGGAAGTTTTTTTCTCTTTTTACCCCTCCCGGTATGAATTTCCAAAAATACCATCTTAGGGGACGTCAACGTTGGAGAAGGAACCCAAATACCGAATTTAAGATCCCTTGTTCCAGCAGATTGGCCAGGCCGTTAAGGGGAGACTTTTCCAAATTTCAACTTTAATACCAAATTTCAACTTCCTACCTCCAGCGGTTTGGGCAGGCCTTTAAGCGGCACTTTTCGCTTCATTAATCCCCATTTTTGCAATGTCCCTGTCCAAAAAGCACCTTCCCGGTAAGTGAGCCCATACTCCAAGTAACATATATTTTACATTTCAGGTTTCTAGCCAACTTTTACTATTTATGCCCCTCTGGGTAGGAATTTCCGAAAATCCATCGACAGGGAATTTCGGCTTCCTAGTTCCAGCAGTTTGAGCAGGCTGTCAAGGGGGACACTTTTTCTTTTTTGTCCCTCCCGGTTGGAATTAGGCTGGAAGAGGAACCTAAGTACCGAATTTCAGATTCCTAGTTCCAGCATTTTGGACAGGTCGTTAAGGGGCAACTTTCCCTTTTTGAGCCCCCATTTTATAACGACCCTGTCCAAAATTCAAAAAAGTATCTTTCTAATAAGTTAGCCCTTACTCCAGGGACCCTCATTTTAAGCTTCAGGTTTCTAGCCGAAAGGGTTTTTACCGGCCCCCAAGGTGAGGCTTTTCTTCTTTTTGCCCCTCACTTTAGGAATTTACAAAAATTCCATCTTCGCGGCTATCTGCGATGGATGAGGAATATTCATACCAAATTTCAACTGCATTGCCTAAGCGGTTTGGGCAGGCCGTTAGTGGGGACATTTTTCCCTTTCAACCACCATTTTTACTATGTTCCTGTTCCAAAATAGAAAAATTACGTGGCTGGTGAGTTAGTCCTACTCCAAGGAATACATATTTAAAATTTTAGGTTGACCAAAAGGGATTGGGCAAGCCGTCAGGAGGAGACTTTTACCTTATTTCCCCTCCCGATAGGAATTTCAAAAATTCCGTCTAAGCGGACGCCTACACAGAAGGAGGAACTCACATACCGAGTTTCCTTTTGGGATATCCTGTAGGGAATTCCAAAAATACAAACTTAGTCGATGTCTACTACAGTGGAGGAACCTTTATACCAAATTTCAACTTCTTACCTCCAGTGGTTTGGGCAGGCACTTTTCCAATTTGTGAGACTGTTTATGGGGAGACTTTTCCCCTTTTTGCCCGTTCCAGTAGGAATTTCCAAAAATCCCGTCTTAGCGCACGTCTATGCCGAATATCAAGAAACCATGTTTTAGTGGAGATAACCGTGGGGGGAGGAAAAAAAGTAGTTTTTTTGAAATTATATATTATTTTAAATGGTACTCTTTGGAAAAACTAAATTTTTTGGAAAAAAATACTTTGTTTTTACAAAGTACTTTATTTGTACTTTTTTTGGAAAAGGTATTTTTTTTTTAAAAAGGTGTTTTTTTTGGAAAAATTTATGTTTTTTGGAAAAAGGTACTTTTTTTGGAAAAAGGTACTTTTTTTGGAAAAAGGTACTTTTTTTTGGAAAAAGGTACTTTTTTTGGAAAAAGGTACTTTTTTTTGGAAAAAAGTACTTTTTTTGGAAAAAGGTACTTTTTTTTGGAAAAAGGTACTTTTTTGGGAAAAAGGTTCTTTTTTTGGGAAAAGGTACTTTTTTTGGGAAAAGATACTTTTTTTGGGAAAAGGTACTTTTTTGGGAAAAGGTCTTTTTTTTGGAAAAATGTACTTTTTTGGAAAAAGGTACTTTTTTTGTCCCATTTCTGACCCTCCCGATAAGAATTTCCAAAAATGCCGTCTCAACGGACGTCTACACCGGTCGAGGAACCTACGTACTTTTTTTGGGAAAAGGTACTTTTTTTGGGAAAAGGTACTTTTTTGGAAAAAGGTACTTTTTTTGTCCCCTTTTTGCCCCTCCCGATAAGAATTTCCAAAAATGCCGTCTCAACGGACGTCTACACCGGTCGAGGAACCTACATACCAAATTTCAACTTCATAGCTCCAGCAGTTTGAGCAGGCCGTCAATGGGGAGACTTTTTCCCCTTTTTGCCCGTCCCTGTAAAAATTTCCAAAACTCCCGTCTTGGTGGATGTCTACGATAGTGGAGTAACCTTTATACCAAATTTCAACTTCCTACCTCCAGCGGTTTGGGCAGGCCGTCAAGGGGGGCCTTTTTCCCCTTTTTAACCCCCATTTTTACAACGTCCCTGTCCAAAACTCCAGAAAGTACTTTCCAGAAAAGTTAGCCCATACTCCAAGGAACACATATCTTAAATTTCAGCTTTCTAGCCAAAGGTGTTTTGGCAGGCCGCCAAGGGGGAGACTTTTCCCCTTTTTGCCCGTTCCGGTAGGAATTTCCAAAAATCCCGTCTTAGCGGACGTCTACGCCGAAAGAGGAACCTACATACCAAATTTCAAATTCCTAGCTTCAGCGGTATGGGCTGGGCGATGTTGAGTCAGTCAGTCAGTCATTCAGTCAGTCAGTCAGTCACGTTATTCTTTTATATATAGAGATTACGAAATCCGACATAATTTTTTTCCAAAAAAACTTGATAAATTTCAGCCGTGTGCCTTTCGCTATAGATATTAAATTAGATTGAAGCTTTGGATCTTCATCAATTTAAGGTGCTGTTACAGCCAAATAGCTGCTAATAGTCTTGGATGTCCAACCATCAGTTGTGAGGCAAATAGTTGTAGCTAATTTTATCTTTTACTTCACGTTATTTAAAATTGCATTTTGGATACTCCGTAAAAGGTTATTTGACAGCGTTTTTCTGGTTGGCAAATTATATCCTGGACAATTCGATACCACCTCAATAAGTTTTTTAAATTCGGGTTCTTCAACAATTCCCAAAGCATAATGTGTTTTTGCTACAAATTTTAACAGTTGCTTGTCAACTTGCTCAGCTTTCGGATTGGAGGAGGTTTACGAAAGAATTGGGTTATACTTTGTTGCGGTTGTGCCCTAATTTGAGTGCTTGTTAAAGGTTGTCCATTTTATACAGAATCACCATCCAAATTGATGGTTGTTAAATTTAGATTTGTTTGACGTTCCATTAGGATTGCTGTTGTCGGATGAAATACCCTTCAATCTCGGCTTAAGTTTCCATTTGCTTTTCCAGCAATACTAAGGCTTGTTTTGCAGTATTTACATTTAGCTCTTTGGTCACTGTCTTCATTAAAATGAATCCATATATCACTGCGTTTACGATTTGCAGACATTTTTTAAAATTCTAATTGAATTTTTTATAAAAATCAAGAAAAGCTTTTCTTTTTCAAAAAGAAGGTAAAAAATTTGCAAAATGAAGAAATGAATAACGTCTCCATTTTATATAAAATAGAATGTCAAAAAATTTTTGTCTGGCAACTATGAACAACAATCACTATAGTTTCATGATTGACTACAATGGCAATATTAACAAACAGCTGACATGAGAACAAAAAGAAAAATCAAACTAAAAGGCAAAAAAAAAAAGAAAAGAAATAAAGCAAAAGACCAAGAAGAACTAAAAGAGCGAAAGATCTAAAAGAGCTTAAGATTACAAACTAGGTCACTAGTACAATGTAAAGATTAGTTGAATTGAACTAGTTCGTTTGCGAACGACACAACTCTACAGCACTGCCACTGTTCACTGGCGCTTTCACTATTTGGTTTGGGCTTAAAGGAGATTTTCCACAAACAAAAAACTCGATTTTATGAAACAAAAACTATTTTTAAATTAAAAAAATCGAAATAGATTTTGTTTTGCCTGCAACGGGATTTGAACCCGGAACTTTCCGACTACAAACCGTTTTTAATGAAGCGTCATTTTTATAAAATCAGTGCTCTACACTCAAAAAACTAAGTTAGTAGAAAAATTAGTAAAACGCCTTGTATATCAAGCGTACTAGTTTTCAGCAAAAATTTTAGTTATATTTTTTTAGCACTAAACTAATTTTGAACAAATGTTTTACTAATTTATTTTGCTACAAAAATTGTGCTGATAACAGTATTCATAGCGTGGATGTCAACCAGGTAGACTAGATGTAGATGTCGCAGCTTGTCTGGAAACGGAAATGACAAAAAAAGGAAAACAACTCTACACATATTCTATATTTAAATTTTCAGCAAATTAATTAACTAAAGTAAAATTTCGCTACAAGTTATTTGAGTTTTTTTCAGTCTACTAATATTCAGCAAAAAGTTTAGTGATTTTAGCAAGGATTTTTTTCATTTCCAGTCGACTAAGTGTTAGCTTTGAAAACTTTTGCTGAAGATTACTATTTTTTTTGGTAAAAATAAGCTCGCTGATTTTCAGCAAACCTTTTGCTGAAATTACCAACTTTTTTGCAAGCACCCTCCTGACTAAAAATTTGCTGACACAGCAACATTTTTTGCTGACTTTACTGACTTTTTTTGAGTGTACCAGTGAATTGATTTTCATACTCTGACTGGGATGGTGAAAGGCCCTTGCAAAATATTTATTACATACGTAATTTTTTATTTAAAGAAAGGACAGTACAATTTGACAATTTTACGTACAAAAACCGCTTTGTAGCCAAAATATATAAAATATGCATATTAAAATTTTTAATTTTTCAAGTACATTTCCAAAAAATATAAATATTTTTTTTAATGTCCCGGCTAAAAATCAACATATTCATTCAGCTTTAATCTTTGTTCGTGAATGCTCATAAACATGCATGATTTCCACAGAAATTTTGTTTAAAAATCCTTAAGAAATATTTAAAAAATAAATCGGTCTTAGTTCTGACTATAAAACTGTCCCTTAATTTTCATTCAAAAGAATGTTAAAAAAAGTTTTTTAGAAATGTAACGGTAATTTTTTTTTTTATATTTTCTTAATTATCATCTTGGTTATCGATAAAAATTAGAAAATATAAATTTTGTGTACAAACAAACTTTTGACGTAACAAAATAAAGGTGTCTTCAGTTTTGCCAATTTGGCTACATATTCGCCAAAATAAGTGTTTCCCAGTGTTATTATTGTTATTTTTTACAGAATAATTTCTTAAAATTGAAATCTTGACAATTTCATTTAACATACAGAGGAAATATACTTGAACAATAGAGTTTATTGTTATAAAATCATAGAAATACCACATATCGTGGGTTTCTTTTACGATTAGAAAATTGAATTGAATATTTTTTTATTTGCAATAAATATTTGCTTTTACTATATATTATTTTTCAAAGTAATACGTTTCCGTGATAAAAAATATTATTTTTACACTAATAGAAAAAAGTCTGTAAAAAATTTGGTAAAATTAATAAAAATTAGTTAAAAATGATGCTGCAGAAAAACTGCTAAATTAGCAGATTATATTTGCTATATATTAGTAATGTAGGAACAGCAAAAATAAAACTGTTGAGTACAGAGTTTAAGTTACATTTGAGAATAAAAAATTAACCTGTTAAAATCAGCAAAAAATTTTGCTAAATAATTAAAATCACAAAAAAATTTAAAATTTTTGAAATCTTTTTTTCGATTTTTTTTAATGCAAATAAAAATTGAGCCTTTTGGCAAATATTTCTTCTGATTTGATAGACTGCTATTTACATTGAACTAAATTTAGCTACAAAATAACAAACAATTTCTAGATATATCAGTTTGTCAAAATGTTGGGTTTTAATTTTTATTCAAAAAATAAAAATTGTTTTTTCGACCTTTTTATTGATTAATTAGAATACTTATTAATTCAGTTCGAGGCCAATTTGCTTATTATAAATTAACATAATAAGCACTTTTTTCAAAAACTGCTATTTTTCTTCATCAGGATATTCTCCTAACAAATACTTCACAGAGTTTTTGCTTTCAAAAACCTCTACACTTTCAGGAATAAAAGTACGACCGTTTCGGGGATTTTCCAGGTCGCCTTCTTCAGTTTTCTTTAGAAAGTGGTGGGAAAGTGTTATTTAAATTGTTAAAATTCGTTTTTAGGGTTTTCTGTGTAAAGGTTCTTCTTCTTTTTATTAACTAAACTAGCGGGCAAGCCCGCTAGTTTAAGCGGCATGCCTTAGCCCTAGTTTTTGGGATGTCAGTTACACCGAAAACGAATTTTGTTGTATCGGGCAAGCCCGCTACGTTGTTAGCATACCTTTAAAATGTAATTTGTTTTGTATAGGAATTAAATATTTTCATATATTTAGTTAGAATATTCTTCCACCTCAAGTCCAAATTCTAATATGATATTGTCATATTAGATTTTTGTTTGTTGTTTCAAAAAGGGTTGATCATTTTCATGATAGACAATACAATTGTTTCGTAGACATCACTCTACTGTTCAGTTGTCCTCAATAAGAAAATGATAACTTTCTTACTCAAACCGAGACATTACATAAGGTACAAAAAACCAACGGGATGAGAATTTTGTACTTTCGTATATGAACTGTCTGATTTGGTAAAACCAGTTATAAATCAACTCCTTTTTGAAAGCAACAATTACATAAAAGTACCCTTTGGGTACTATTTATATGTATGTCTGTTGTCAATACATTTTGTAAAAACAACTAATTTTAAACTCAAAACAAAATAAATATTTGAATGAGATTTTAGCCGTGGTGTGCTTATTTTCAATAATTATTTTAATTTTTGCATTAAAAAATACAAAAATAAAATAATTGTTGGAATTAAATATTTTTATGAAAATAAAATACAATAGTCCTTACTATAAAAGAGTATTTTAAATATAAAGTCGACTTTATTTTTAATCATATGGTTTTGTTCATTTTGTGTATGAAAACCCTATGAGCTTTGAAATAAACAGCCTCAACAAAAGTTCGCCAACTCACCATCAAATGGCGCGCAACAACTGTTCTAAAATTCAACATCTCGCGCAATTACAATGTTGCCATATTTGAGGCCTTTCATATTTCACCACCTCTTATCTCTTCTTTATCCCCTTTCCAAATAAATCAACACGCTAAATAAGGTTGGATTAGATTAGGTTAATGCTATAAGTGCTGCCTGGTTGTCATAGTAACGCCAAGGCTTGGTTGTTATAGCAACACGAACATTTTATAAGATAAAATACGATAAGGTAAGGTAAGGTTACGTAAGATAAGATAAGGATTAAGGATTTAGGATTAAGCATTAAGGATTAATATTAGATTACATAAGGTTGGATTATATTAGGTGGATGTCATAGTAACGCCAAGGCCTGGTTGTCATAGCAACAGGAAGGTTGTCATAGCAACACGAAAATGTTATATGTAGGGACGCCCTAATCCCCTAGCGGTATGTAAAATACTTTACTTTACGTACAGCAAATTCACATAAAAAATTTCATAAAAATCGGTCGAGCCGAAAGGGAATTTTTTGGCCCCTTTTTAAAAAGGGACGAAAAGGATCCGTCCGTAAGTTGAAGAGTTAGAGGGTTAAAATGTTCCACAAAAATATTCCGCGTAGTGTTTTACATAAGTTCGCTGAACACATCCTATACCTAAAATGGAAGATTCCCATGGTTTCATCCTAAAATCCAGATTTGTGGGACATTTGAGCACCAATTCTGAATAAGTACGAAAGTGTCAAAAATGGTAATTTTTTGAAATGTTTTTATGGGGAACCCTCAGGGGGGTTCCAGGGGGTATGCCACTCGCATGCTGGGTCGGCTCTCCAAAGTTAGTGGGGGTCGGTCATACATTTGGACTCGATTGGGGCACTCTAAATGGGTCAAAGTGTGATTTTTCAAAATTTGAACCTACGGGTCAAAAGTTGGGACATCAGAACTCGTTTTAGAGGTATGGTTCCTCGGGCAAAGTTTCTTATTTTGATCACTAGAATACGATTTTCCTTGTCACTTGAGCGATTTTTTTGCCATTTTCGACCATCCCTAATATATATATATTAGAGTGTCCCTTAAAAATAGATTTGTCATTACACCCCCCAGTTTTATTGGAAATGGTCCCAAATGAAAGAAATCGATTTTTTTTTTTTTTTGGAAAACGTGCCGAAAGTTGGACGAAAATGGCCCCTTTTGGAAAAAAATGTATTACTATTAAAAATTCCCAAAATTCGAAATTTCGAAAAAAATTATTTTTTATTCCATTTATTCATTCAATATAGTCAAAATGATTCATACATGGAATTTTGACTTCATCGGATATCAGTAACCCACTTTAGCCTGGAATCCAAAATGACCCACAAATTTGATAAAAATGCAAAAACGTGTTTTTTTTTAAAATTAGTTTTAAAGATTTTTTAAAATGCCTAATTTGGAGATGTCGATTACTATTTGTACTAATTGTAATTTTCGGAAAAATATCACTTTGAATGAATAAAAAAAAAAAATTTCCATTTGATAAAAATAATTATTTTGAGTAACTTGATCCATATAGGGTTAATGTTCTCACTTTTCAAAAAAAAAGACCCACTAGGAAATTTACAGAATAACATTTATCAGATTTTTATTAAATTGGGATATGCGAAAGGTGTTATTCTGTAAATTTCCTAGTGGGGCAACATCTCCAAATTAGGCATTTTAAAAAATCTTTAAAATTAATTTAAAAAAAAATACGTTTTTGCATTTTTATCAAATTCGTGGGTCATTTTGGATTCCAGGCTAAAGTGGGTTAACGATAGCCGATGAAGTCAAAATTAAATGAATAAATGGAATAAAAAATAATTTTTTTTCGAAATTTCGAATTTTGGGAATTTTTAATAGTAATACACTTTTTTTCCAAAAGGGGCCATTTTCGTCCAACTTTCGGCACGGGTTAACGTTTTCCAATAAACAAAAAATCGATTTCTTCCATTTGGGACCATTTCCAATAAAACTGGGGGGTGTAATGAACGAAAATCGACAAATTGCTATTTTAAGGGACAGTCTAATATATATACATGAGTTTATATTTAAAATTAAATTAATATAATTTTATAAGTTACATAAAAATTTATCATAAGTTTTTTATTTTTTTTCAAAGTAATGGTACTTCTGTTTGTACTCTTGCTTTTAAAGGAAAAGTTCGTCTAAGTACTAAGATAAGAACCATTTCTTTAAAGAAAGCTAAAATAATAACCCCTTCTTTGAACGGAGGAGTTCTAAAATACGAACTTTTTCTTTAAAAAGTATGAAAATAATGACCATTATTTTGAAAGAAGTACTGAAATAATAAAATTTTTGTGAAAAAAAGATTACTAAAATAAGTAGGTTTTTTGGGATTTTTGCTTTAATGTACGTAGACTTACAATATTTTATCGTTAAAAACAACCTAAAATACATATTAAATTAATTGAAAACACAATTAAAAAAAGGATTACTGATTTTCCATTATATTCAAACCATTTTGCTATCTATTTTCAAACATTGTTTAAACAATCCATAAAAGAAATAAAAATAATTGAAGAGTCTGTTAAAACAATCATCAATTTTTAACTGACAAAACATAAAAAAACGATTTTGTGGTTTGTTTTTCTTTGAATTTTCAAAACACTACACACAGAACACACACGTTCATATTTTTATTGGCTATGTTTGTCAGTATGAGTAAAGAATTTCTTGTAATTTGAATGGAAATAATTTTGTATATCAACAAACTATTTTAACAAAAAAGAAAACCGAAAATATTTGAATTTTTTGCTTTGAAACATAAAACAACGAAATTATTTAAATCATTTTTTCTAAAAATAGAAAACTAAAAATAGAATATTTGAATATCAACTCCTACAGACGATACGTATTTTTTTGTAGTTTGTTTTTTATTGACTTATACAAAAAGTTAAACAATATGTTTCCATATATTTTAATTGATTCTTCAATTGAAAACAAACTTTACCTATTACTTTTCAAAAAAAACCTCAGTCGGTTATGGAAAATTTATTGTGAGTGCGGAATTAACTAATACTTGAGCAATATTATTTTTTAATTAGAACGTTTCCTCTCTTAATCCTATTGTTTTTTCTCCTTTTTTACAAGAAATTATCACATTATAATGCGCTTTATTCGCATTCAATAGTTGGATACCAAGTAATGATTACAGAGGTTGTTGCTGCTGTGGCAAATTTTTTATTTTGAGTTAAGTGCTTGTAACCGTCGCATAGGACAATCGTTATTGATATTAATTACTATATATAATTATTTACTAAAGAATTTTTTTCCTAAAGCTTAATTATAGGAAGAAGAAGAATAAAACACTTTATTTATTACAAAAAAAAAGAAAGTTTATGTGTCAATTGATCAAAGTAATTTTAATTGTTAATTTGTTTTTATGTGAAAAATTTTTGTGTATTGCCATGACATTTTTATTTTTTTCTTTGATATAAAGTTTTGGCTAGAAAAATGATTTAAGTGTTCCCGTACTTTTGGCTAATTTTGTCATTTAGAGAGAGAGGATTTTGTAGTTACTCTCATTTTAACGAACTTTACCCAAAAAGTAAAGAAACACACTTAACATAAAATTACGAGTTTTTTGTAACAGTTATAAATTTGTTTGTGTGTACATAGTTTTTTTAGTTTCCACAGGATAGAAAAACATAGGCAAACTAAAAAACCAAAAAAGCACCAGCCCCCGAAAGAAATTTCTAGCTACGTACCTGTGGTAGAGTCGCCAGTTTTTGAAAGAAAAATATCAATGTTTATTCGTGTTATGTTAACTCATAAATAAGTAAGTAAACCAAGAAATTCATTGAACTAATTTTAATACAAAAATATAACATTCTTTTTGCAATAACATTTGTTTGTGTAAGTGCTAAAATTATTAGCATCCTACATAGAGTTGTTTGTGTTTACACAAAACACTCACTCTATCTGTAATATTAGGGTTACATTACAAACATTTATGTCGTACTCTAATGCATGTTCTTCATTCAATACTTATTATTTAAAAAAGTTTTAAGAACAAAAACTTTATTTTTTGATCTTCTATCTTTAAACTTGAATAATCTTTCTCGTATCATTTGTGGAATAAGTAAAAAGTACTGAATGATTTATAATTATTTTGGTATATTTTCAGATTTTTAATTAAATCATGTCTACAGTTTGGAAGTCTGAACATTTTTATATTTTACAAAGTTTTCTAAATAATTTTAAAATAATCCAAAAAAAAAATGCAATTTCTTGATTTGAATTTTCAGCAAATAAATTAACTAAAGTACAATTTTCGTCTATTAATACTCAACAAAAATTTTCAATCGACTAAGTGCTAGCGCTACTTTTACCGAACTTATTATTTTTTTTTCTAAAACTTAGCTCGCTGGTTTCCAGCAATAATTTTGTTGACATTAGCAACTTTCTGCAAGCGCCCTCCTTACTAAAAATTTGCTGAAACAGCAAATTGGTTTGCTGAGATTACAATACTGACTTTTTTTGAGTGTATGAGTGCTTGGCATCATAATTTCTTGATAATTCGTGAAATTTATCCTTACAGACATTTTATATTCTCAACAAATTGTAAGAGGCGTTGCCTGTAGAAATTAATTGTATAATTGAATCAGCTACTTTTAATGCTGCATCTTTCATATTGTGTACCAGTTAAACCACGTCAATTGAACTTTAAAATAGACATTTTAGGCAACACTGTATCTTTTTTTTTTGATGAATATTCGTATGCCGATAAAACTTACTCGCCCTTAAAGATTTTTAATGTAAAATCCAAAAATTAAATTACTAAATACATCGTTACTTTTATAAAATTTTCCTGTTAAAAGCCGTTAATAAAAATTAAATTAAAAAAAGAAGAAGCATTCACATAGACTAACGTAATATTGCTTTCTTTTGTTACTTTTTAGACTCAATATTTTATGAAATTCAATTTTGGCTTGAAAAATTACAATGTTCATTCTGACTGTCGATTTAAGTTATGAACATCGTGAAATGGCCCATAAATTTTACTATAATTTAATAATAATGTTTATATTAACAAAAATGACTTAAATGGTGAAGAAGAACAAAAAAAAAAAATAGAACGTATGAAAAAATAACGTAATTTAAGCAAGTTTTTTTTGTTGCCATTAGCAGCTACGAGGAACGCATAATTAAGTTCTAAAGATCCTTTTATATGAATTTCGAGTATTTTTTTCTTGTTCTTCCTCGTTGTTGTTATTTTAATTTTCTGAAAATAACGCTTGATGCAGTTGACAGGTTTGTTTCTGGTTTGTTGCTCGTCGTCGTAGTCGTAGTCGTCATTGTTGTTGTTGTTTTTGTTATTATCCTGACGGTGATACAGTTTAATATGAATTACATTTGAGGTTTTTATGTTTTTTTGCCACCGAAACATTACGAAGGAAGATGAAAAAATTTTCATTAATCTCATTCTTTTTTTGTTTTTTTTTTGTTTTGTTTTTTAACCACTGTTATAGCAACGTTGACGATGTCGACTACAACAACTTCACTTTTTAACAATGAATCGCTACATTGGTTGGTGCTGGAAGTGGTAAGTAGATTTTTATACACTCAGGGAACTTTTGCAATCAAGATTTGTTAGTTGTTTGAGTAAGTAGTTTTCCAGTTTTGTTACTTCAAGTGAAAAAGAACATTAAATTGTAGAATAAATACATTTTAACAAAATTTGAAAGGATTTAAAAAAGCAAACGATTTAAAAATTCGAGAAATTTATAACATTAGTATAATACAGTAATTTTGTTATTATAAAAAAAAAATAAACCCAATAAATTTATATAGTTTTTGTTAATTGTTTTGACTAATTTGGAGATTATGTTATTAAAAGTTAAAAATAAATGAAAATATAAGTTGGGTTTAATCAAATGTTAATGGTCCTGCTTAGGAGTGAAATTTCATTTATTTTTAAATACATTTGCTGCGGTCTTTACCTACATAATTTTATAAGTGTACTTATTTAACACGATATATTAACTTGTTCGCTATTACGTATATATATATATATATATATATATTATGTGTAATACTATTTGCAAAAATGTGGACGTATTTCAACGACCACATTACAACTCTATAGTAAGTAAAAAAGAAAATGTTAGTAGTGGGTGCTCATTACTATTGAATAAAAAATAAGTAGTATAATTAGGGTTTACTTCATATAATTCGGTGTCAAAACTTATTATTTTTAGTCGAGAAGGTCATTTTTGTAAGTACTTGTATATATTCGCTGCATAAAAAAACACACAAATATTGTGCACCTGCTTAGTCGCTGCATTACAAATGTGTATAAAAAAAAATAAGTAGTTACCAAGATAAATAGTTGTTCGTATAACGCTAAGCAGTTCAAAAATAGGTGGTTATAAGTTTCAAGTGCATTAATTTCTTACCCTAGTAATTACCACTATCGCATTATTTTTGTAATTAAATAAGTAGATTCGCGAAATCTTGACTTCCCGAGCAAAAAAATTTATATATATTTAATATTTGGCTTCATCCAATAATATATTGCTATATATAATTATTAGACCGACTCACGAAGAAAAGTAAAAACCCTGGTTTATTTTATGATGATTCCCAAAATATTTCGGGTCTAGCAACGAGATCTCACGAGCTGGACCATTTCAAAAAAAGTATTTTTTTTTAGTTTTTGTAGAATATTGTATCGTGCTATTCTCAAATTTTGTATTTTTTTAATCAAAATTTTAACAACTCTGTTTTTTCTTAGGACGATACCATAAATAGCAGGCGCGTCCAGCGGTATATATACCATGTTCGAAAATATCCAGACATGTCCTATATTCAAGGATATTTTATACAAAATAAATTTTTGACTCTTTTGTAGGGAGATGTCTGTGATTGAAATGTCAAACTTACATATCATAATCTATAGTCGATTTAAGTGAACATGTGTTTCAGATTTTTTAAAATTCGCGATTTTTCGCGTTTTATTAGAAATTCAATGTGGTGCAAACAATATGCTCTAAATAGGGCAATATGGATACCAAAACATTTCTTTTGACACTGAGTGGATATAGTTTAGAATTTGGCAAATTTTTGAGTTTCTGCAACCTGCATTTGAATTCAGTATCTAGTTGATGTAAGATAAAAATGCAACTTAACTGGAAAAAATCCAGCACGCGCTTTTTGGCAGAATAACTTTTTTTTCACGAAAAATAATGTATAAACTTTTAATAATAATTTAATTCAGTTTCTAGTATATGTAAGGATACAAACGCTTAACACTTTCAGCCCCAAAGTTGCCTACAATCATGCGCGGTTCCAGCAATTAATATAAGGGGAAAAATCATACGCCTCAGTGTCCAACTCAATGTATTTGTCTACAGTGGCTTATGATTTTTCCCCTTATATTAATTGCTGGAACCGCGCATGCCTACAAGCAAATTCGTGGTTATGTGCCTATAACTCCGGTTATATTTATTTTTTTATAACGATTTTTTTTACTCAGTAGCAGTTCCACAATGCCTGTGTATATATTTCATATAGCAGGCTTTGATAGTGTTCACTTGCGAGCTGTTTTTCATAGTGTTCATACACATTCAAAAATTGTGTGATGAATTAAATTCAAAAAACCAAAAATTTGCATGTAGAGTTTAGTAATAGAAAAAATATAAAATAACAAACAAATCTTAACCCGTTTGATACCGGTAGCATGTTAATATTTGAACTTTAATTCAAATATCTCCGTTAGGTGGTGCTGCAAAGCCTAAGAAGTAGTAAAAATATTTATTTGGTATAGATCTCCATTTACACGAAGTTTGGTTAACAGAAAAAACCCAACACGCACATTTTTTGGCGGAATATCTTTCTTCGAAAAAAAATTATTATAAAATTTTATTTATGGTCAGTCCATAATTTGATTTTTCTTAAAAGAATACGCGTATTTCAATAAAATATTTTATTAAACAACAAATCAACAAATTTCATAAAATTTTTTTCTTGAATTGGGGTAACTCAAAAATTTTATCAAAATTTGGTCCAGAGCACCGTGAAAAATGTAAAATAAGCATTCCACGGCTAAATCTCATTCAAAATATTTATTTTGTTTTGAGGTCAAGTTCGTTGCTTTTACAACGAACACACAAACATACATATAAACAGCACCTAAAGCAGTGTTGCCAGTTTTTTTTTCAGACTTTATCCCCAATTTTCAAATTGTTATCCCCAAAAATCCCCAATTTTTATTTTCTTGAAAAAATTCGTATTCGTTAACTTTTTTTTTTAAATTAATGTAAAAATACCATATTTATTTAATTCTTTTCGGTAACTTATACACTCAAACTCAATAAATTTTGTAATTCTAACAAATTATATAAAAGAACAAATAAATTTAAATAACAGCATAAAAAAATGTGAGCCAAATTTTTTCGTTTTAAATATTTCAGAATCAAAATTTTCCGATTCATCAGCTTCAGACATTTGGTTGCGTATGGTACTGTATAAAAAAGTTTTAATATTTCAGCAGATGGATTGAATTTTTGACAATTGAATAACATGGAAAGTATATATTTAATTTAAGAAGAGCTTCTTATAAATTTTGGAACCAAAAGGAATTCAAATTTTCACCAAAAGGAATTAAGATTTGTACGCACATTAACTTTCCAGACACAAATTTGTGTAGCCTAAAATCATGCATTATTATCATCATATTTAAAAGAAATATATAAATGTTTAGAATTATCAGGGTTAAATTCATAAAAATATAAAAAAGCAATAATATGTTATCCCTAAAAAATCACCTAAAATTTCGTGTCATCCCCAATAAATCCCCGGATCCCCAAACGGAAATTTTTATCCCCATTGACGAAAAAAAATCCCCAATTTGGGGATAAATCCCCTAAACTGACAACACTGACCCAAAGGGTACTTTTATGTAATTGTTGCTTTCAAAAAGGAGTTGATTTATAGCTGGTTTTACCAAATCAGACAGTTCATATACGAAAGTACACTTTTTGTACCTCCCGTTGACTTTTTGTACCTTATGTAATGTCTCGGTTTGTGTAATAAAGCTATCATTTTCTTATTGCAGACAACTGAAGAGTTAGGGTGATGCCTACGAAATAATTGTATTGTCTATCATGAAAACGATCAACCTATTTAGAATTTGGACTTGAGGTTGAGGACAATATTCTAACTAAATATATGAAAATATAGAAAGTCCGAAAAAACAATTTTTGTGTTGTTTTAATGCAAAAATTAAAATATTTTTTTTTATTTAACCAATCGTCATTTAAAAAATTTCAATAGATATTTTAACAAATTCGTTTATAAAACTGATAATTTTGATTATAAAAAAATTTAAGTTTGTGGAGAAATGTAGTTAAAAGATCTAAGTTTCAGATTAGATTTTCAATTTCGTTTGAAATTTTTCTAATTTCTCTAATTTCAAATAACAAAAAGAAATTTAATTTTAAAATAGGGAAATTCCCCCCCCCCCCCCCCCTGGAGCCACGCATGCCTTATGTACATATAAGAGTTCTGCAACTGTTGCACAACAATCTGCTGAATGACTTGATTAATAAGCGCCTACACAATACATAAAGTATTAAGGCAAAACTTTTGATATGCAATCATATAATCGTTCGGTCAAAATTATATTAATCGTTTCATCGATCAAAATAAAAACCCGAACAATTGACAACTGTAGTACTTGTACCACTTGAACGCCTTGGTTCAGTCCCATTGTTATCTGGCATGGGAAAGGTACTTTCAAGAGCCAAAAACCAGGTAGTTTTTGCTCAGGTATATAGTATAAAAACAAAAATTTGTAACAAATAGTTTGTAATTTATTAAGAGTGCCAACAAAATCAAAATGATTTGAATTTTTATTTAACAAATTAAAAAACTAAACAACTGTTCACCAACAAAATTCAGTGAAATCTGTAACTTGGTTGGAAAAGGTGTGGAAAAACTTGAAGGGAGTATTTATTAGAAAATAAATAATTCTTCTATGCTGACAATACAGTTTTCATAAGAGATTGAATTTTATTTAAAAAGTAATAGCTAAAGTTTTTTTTCAATTGAAGAATCAATTAAAATACAAAGAAACATATTAAGCGCATTTTTTAGTAACCTGGATTTATTTTCCGTACAACACTCACAGTACGTAGAATGTGTTTTTGCCTCATCTTGTATTGACAAAGAAGAAGTGTAAAAATAAAATTTTTATTTAATTTATACCGATGCTATGAAATAAAAAAACAAAAAACTTTCATAATATTTCTATTGTTGGCTATGCTTTGCAGAAGACTTCGAAAACATATTCTATTGTTTGCTCCATTTCCTTTTTGTTAATGTAGCAGACTATATTTAATATGAGATTTTGGTGCTTCAAATTGCATTGCACTACTACCGCCACTTTCTAAAGAAAACTGATGAAGGGGACCTGGAAAATCCCCGAAACGATCGTCTTTTCATTCCTGAAAGTGTAGAGGTTTTTGAAAGCAAAAACTCTGTGAAGTATTTGTCAGGAGAGTATCCCCGAGTAAAAAAAATTATATATAATCATATATAGCATATATTACAATATATAATTATACATGTCGTTATGTATATCCATATATAATTATATATGACGTTTTTTCACAAAAATTTTCCTTATATTATGCCATATATAATTTCATCTAATTAGATATCGGCCTTCATAATATTAGATATGGCATATATAATTATATATTACATGACATGGTTGATCTTATTGCATATATAGTTATATATAGAACTATATCTTAATATATATGGTGGCATTTTAGCAATATATAATTATATATGGTATCATTTAAACAATATATAATTATATATGGTGACAGTTAAACTAGATAGTATCATATATGGTGCCATTTAAACAATATATGGTCATATATGGTACCTCATTAACAAAATCTTTAATTCAGTTCCAGATATGATAATATATGGTGCGATATATATTTATATATGGTGCTATTTAAGCAATATATTATCATATACGGTGACATTCAAACCATATATTATCATATATGGTGCCATTCAAACCATATATTATCATATATGGTACCATTTAAACCATATATTATTATATATGGTGCCATTTAAACAATATATGGCCATATATGGTACCTCATGATCAAAATTTTTAATACAGTTCCAGATATGATAATATATGATACTATATATAGTGCCATATATATTTATACATGGTGTTATATAATAACACCATATATAGTAATATATTACTATATATGGTGCCATTTAAACCATATATTATCATATATGGTGCCATTTCAACAAAATATGCTCGTATATGGGACCTCACGAACAACATTTTTAATACAGTTTCAGATATAATAATATATGCTACTATATATGGTGCAATATATATTGATATATGGTATCATTTAAACAATATATTACCATATGTGGTGACATTTAAACAATACATTATGATATATGGTGCCATTTCAACAACATTTTTAATACAGTTCCAGATATGATAATATATGCTACCATATATAGTACCATATACTTTGATATATCGTATCATTTAAACAACCCGAATAAAAATAGTTACATATAGTCATATATGTGATTAAGTTATATCTGTATAAATATACAGTTTCATCCGAAGAATGGCCCGATATATTTTTATCAATTGTTTATAAATTTTTATCTAATTGTATCAGTTTAGATCAGACCTGATTAAATTATGTGTTAATCAGATGAAATTGTATCCGATTTTTGACTTGATGCAATTTTATCGGTTTATATGTAATGGTGTCAGGTTTGATCGTAATTGGTTCAATTTTATATAAATAAAATATAATTGTATCCGACATTTACCTTATACAATTGTATTAAATTTTAAACTGATATCAGGTCAAAATTGGGATATAACCATAGCTGTTAAATTTCGATTACGATTACTAATCAATTAGATTACATTTTGAAAAGAATTGTATTGATTATATAATTCTCTATTAAACAATTTCTGATTACTAATTGATTATGATTACAAATAATCTAAAAGTAATCAACATTACTTGAGATTACCATAAAATAATCAAAAAGAATCAAAAGTAATCAAAAAATAATTCGACTACTTTCAAAGATTACTTTTGATTATTTTCAAAAATATTCGGTATGAGTTACAATGCCTTAGTAGAATTTTTGCGTGATTGAAATGTTCTGAAATGTCATTTGAAATTTGAAAAAACATTTTGGATAAGTTTTCATGGTAAAAATGTAGAAATTACTTTGTTTTCTTTTATTTATTATTTATGATTCTTTTTGATTATATTTTGTCGTAATTACAAATAATCCTGATTACTTTTAGATTATTTGGAATCATAATCAATTAGTAATCGTCCGAAACTGAATATAATCGTAATTTAATCATTACTTCACCTTTAAAAAGAAAGTAATCTAATTACTAATTATTATGATTAGTAATCATTACTTAACAACTATGGATATAACTATATAATTTTGTATACAAATATATCTATTTGGACCTAAACTGATACCATGTGATATAAACCAATAAAATTGTATCAGGTCAAAAATCAGATACAATTTCATCTGATTAACACATAATTTAATCAGGTCAGATCTATACTGATACAATAAGTTAAAAACTGATAAACAACTGATACAATTTTATCGGGCCATTTTTCGGATCAAATGGTATATGGATGAATCTAAGTTATATATTACCATATAAAGCTCCATATTGGTGCCATTTAAACAATATATTGTCATATATGGTGCCATCATATATGGTAACTCATCAGCAACTACAATATTAACTGTATTTCAGAAGCTATTAATTGTATTTCAGAAATTTTAAATGTATTTTAGAAATTATGGAATGTATTTCAGAAATTTATTAATTGTATTTCAGAAATAATCAAATCTATTTCAGAACTTGTTGATGGTTTATCATAGTTAATAGAGAAAAATTTCTAAATTACATTTCATAATTTCTGAAATACAATTGATAATTTCTGAAATACAGTTTGATAATTTCTGAAATACAGTTGTGAATTTCGGAAATACAATTAATAATTTCTGAAATACAATTGATAAAACTGAAATTCAATTGACTAGTTCTGAAATACAATTCATAAATCTGAAAAATAATTGATAAGTTCTGAAATACAATTGATAAAACTGAAATTCAATTGATTATTTCTGAAATACATTTGATAAATCTTAAAAACAATTGATACAATTGGAAATGGTGTAGAGCGTTAAAAATATGTAAATAAAATTATTTAAAAAAAAAATTCAATTTAATAAAAAAAATAAAATTTTATAAAAACAATTATAGAAAATAAAATTATAATTTTATAAAAGAAATTCTTTTGAATGGGGGAAATGTTTTTAGTTGATCTGTTATTTTTAAGTAAATGAATGTTATTTTAGTTTGACTGAATATCATAAATTAATATCACTTTCTGTTTTACAATTTATTTACAATTTTTACAAGTAAATTACAAAGTAAAAAAATTATTGAAAAAATTTCGATAAGACCAGCAAGGAGAATGCGCATTTTTATAAAAAAAATGCATAGCCGTGAAAGGTATCGAACTCGAGACCTTCTGAGTTTAAACCTTATTTTAACAAAATATTGTAATTTTTATAAAATCAGTGCTCTTCCAGTGTATTATTTTTTGAACTATTGTCAATATCTGTCTGGGATCTTATTTAATCCCAAATAAATGGAGATCTTACGTAGTACCCAAATATAATGAGGGATCTAATTTTAGCTGTAATTTTTCTGGATAGTTTTAGATGTCAATCTCCAAATATATTGCAGTTTCTAATTCGATCTGTAATTTATGGGATAAATTAAGATCCTACCAAATCCCCAAATATATCACTGGATTTAATTCGATCTGCAATTTATCGGAAAAGTAAGGATCTTACGCAATCCCGAAGTATATTACTGGATCTAATTTTATCTGTAATTTTTTGGATAAATTTAGATCTTACTTAATCCCCAAATATATTGCTGGATCTAATTCGATCCTCCATTTTTCGGATCAAAATAGATCTAAGTTTATCCACAAATATATAGCTGGATCTAATTCGATCTGCCATTTTTCGGATCAAATTAGGTCTTACTAAATCCCAAAATATATTGCTGGATTTAATTTGATCTGCCAATTTTCTATTCAATTTATATCCAAGTTTATCCACAAATATATTGCTGGATCTAATTCGATCTGCCATTTTTCGGATAAATTTATATCTAAGTTAATCCACAAATATATTGCTGGATCTAATTTGATCTGCCATTTTTCAGATCAATTTATATCTAAGTTTATCTACAAATATATTGCTGGATCTAATTCGATGTGCCATTTTTTGGATCAAATTAGATCTAAGTTTATCCCCAAATATATAGCTACATCTAATTCGATCTGCCACTTTTTCGGATCAAATTAGATATACGTTTATCCACAAATATATTGCGGGATCTAATTTGATCTGCCAAAATTGAGATCAAATTAGATCTAAGTTTATCCCCAAATATATAGCTGGATCTAATTGGATCCGCCATTTTTCGGATCAAATTAGATATAAAAATATCCGCAAATATATAGCTGGATCCGCCAATTTTCGGATCAAAATAGATCTAGGTTTATCCCTAAAGATATCACTGGACCTCCCAATTTTGAGATATAACTTGATCTTAGTTTATCCCCATATATACAATGGTATCTAATACGATATGATCGGATACACCCAATTTTGAGATCTAATTGGATCAGCTAGATATTACAGCAGATCTTAAACAATATCAAATTAGATATAATTAGATATTGCGCGAGATCAATTTTTTTTACTCGGGTCCTGGTGGAGAAAAATAGCAGTTTTTGAAAAAAGTACTTCCCGAGTAAAAAAAATTGATCTAGCGCAATATCTAATTATATCCAATTTGATATTGTTTAAGATCTGCTGTAATATCTAGCTGATCCAATTAGATCTCAAAATTGGGTGTATCCAATCATATCGTATTAGATCCCATTGTATATATGGGGATAAACTAAGATCGAATTATATCTCAAAATTGGGAGGTCCAGTGATATCTTTGGGGATAAACCTAGATCTATTTTGATCCGAAAATTGGCGGATCCAGCTATATATTTGCGGATATTTTTAGATCTAATTTGATCCGAAAAATGGCGGATCCAATTAGATCCAGCTATATATTTGGGGATAAACTTAGATCTAATTTGATCTCAATTTTGGCAGATCAAATTAGATCCCGCAATATATTTGTGGATAAACGTATATCTAATTTTATCCGAAAAAGTGGCAGATCGAATAAGATGTAGCTATATATTTGGGGATAAACTTAGATCTAATTTGATCCAAAAAATGGCACATCGAATTAGATCCAGCAATATATTTGTAGATAAACTTAGATATAAATTGATCTGAAAAATGCGAGATCAAATTAGATCCAGCAATATATTTTGGGATTTAGTAAGACCTAATTTGATCCGAAAATGGCAGATCGAATTAGATCCAGCTATATATTTGTGGATAAACTTATATCTAATTGATCCGAAAAATGGAAGATCGAATTAGATCCAGCAATATATTTGGGGATTAAGTAAGATCTAAATTTATCCAAAAAATTACAGATAAAATTAGATCCAGTAATATACTTCGGGATTGCGTTAGATCTTAACTTTTCCCATAAATTGCAGATCGAATTAAATCCAGTGATATATTTGGGGATTTGGTAGGATCTTAATTTATCCCATAAATTGCAGATCGAATTAGAAACAGCAATATATTTGGAGATTGACATCTAAAACTATCCAGAAAAATGACAGCTTAAATTAGATCCCGCATTATATTTGGGTACTACGTAAGATCTCCATTTATTTGGGATTAAATAAGATCCCAGACATATATTGACAATAGTTCAAAAAATAATACACTGGAAGAGCACTGATTTTATAAAAATTACAATATTTTGTTAAAATAAGGTTTAAAATCAGAAGGTCTCGAGTTCGATACCTTTCACGGTATGCATTTTTTTTTATAAAAATGCGCATTCTCCTTGCTGGTCTTATCGAAATTTTTTCAATAATTTTTATTCTTTGTAATTTACTTGTAAAAATTGTATCATCTTTTTTTGATTTGAAAATAATTTAAACAGAAAGTGATATTAATTTATGATCTTGAGTCAAACTAAAATAACATTCATTTACTTAAAAATAACAGATCAACTAAAAACATTTCCCCCATTCAAAAGAATTAAGATTTATCAATTGTATTTTTATTTTTAAGATTTATCAATTGTATTTCAGAAATAATCAATTGAATTTCAGTTTTATCAATTGTATTTCAGAACTTATCAATTATTTTTCAGATTTATGAATTGTATTTCAGAACTAGTCAATTGAATTTCAGTTTTATCAATTGTATTTCAGAAATTATTAATTGTATTTCCGAAATTCACAACTGTATTTCAGAAATTATCAAACTGTATTTCAGAAATTATCAATTGTATTTCAGAAATTATGAAATGTAATTTAGAAAATTTTCTCTATTAACTATGATAAACCATCAATAAGTTCTGAAATATATTTGATTATTTCTGAAATACAATTAATAAATTTCTGAAATACATTCCATAATTTCTACAATACATTTAAAATTTCTGAAATACAATTAATGGCTTCTGAAATACAGTTAATATTGTAGTTGCTGATCAGTTACCATATATGATGGCACCATATATGACAATATATTGTTTAAATGGCACCAATATGGAGCTTTATATGGTAATATATAACTTAGATTATTTGATTTGATCCGAAAAATGGCCCGATAAAATTGTATCAGTTCTTATTTGTATCAGTTGTTATCTAATTGCATCAGTTTAGATCTGACCTGATTAAATTATGTGTTAATCAGATGAAATTGTATCAGATTTTTGACCTGATACAATTTTATTGGTTTATATTACATAGTATCAGTTTGGGTCCAAATAGATATATTTGTATACAAAATTATATAGTTATATCCAAATTTTGACCTGATATCAGTTTAAAACTTTGATACAATTGTATAAGGTAAATGTCGAATACAATTATATTTTATTTATATAAAATTGAACCAATTACGATCAAACCGATAAAATTGTATCAGGTCAAAAATCTGATACAATTTCATCTGATTAACACATAATTTAATCAGGTCAGATCTAAACTGATACATTTAGATAAAAATTGATAAACAATTGATAAAAATATATCGGGCCATTCTTCGGATGAAACTGTATATTTATACAGATATAACTTAATCACATATATGAATATATGTAACTATTTTTCCTCGGGTTGTTTAAATGATACGATATATCAAAGTATATGGTACTATATATGGTAGCATATATTATCATATCTGCATCTGTATTAAAAATGTCGTTCATCAGGTACCATATATGAGCATATATTGTTGAAATGGCACCATATATGACAATATATGGTTTAAATGGCACCAAATATGTTAATATATTTCTTCAATAACAGCATATATAAACATATATGGCACTATATAGTAGCATATATTATCATATCTGGAACTGTATTAAAAATGTTGTTCATGAGGTACCATATATGAGCATATATTGTTGAAATGGCACCATATAAGATAATATATGGTTTAAATGGCACCATATATGGTAATATATTGCTTAAATAACACCCCGGTGAAAAATGCTCATATACTCTCAAACATGTTCATATATGGTTTATGTATGGACACATATGAACAAATATGGATTTTTTATGAACTTATATGGATTTTATATGAACATATATGTAAGTATATGTGATTCCATATATGGAAAAAATTTCATATACAGACATATATGGAAGCATCTGTTATTTCATATATGGAAATGGCACTCATATATGGACAAATATGAAAGTATATGTTATTCAATTTATGCAAAAGGGACTTGTATATGAACATATTTCGAAGAATACATTTTTCCATATATGTAAAAGGAACTCATATTTGGATAAATATGGAATTATATTTAATGCCATGAATAAAAAAAGGAACATATGTAGCGCCTAATTTGAATGTCATACATAAATTTATATCTATCGTACAACCTTATAATAAAGGACGGCAACGTTCGCATGTATTCGCATATATTTAATAAATGTATATGTTCATATATGTCCATATATGAACATATACTTAGGTGTTACCTCATTTTTCGGATCCATACATATATGGTTGAACCATAAATGTTCATATATGGACATTTTTCACCGGGACCATATATAAATATATATGGCACTATATATGGTAGCATATATTATCATATGTGGAACTGTATTAAAAATATTGTTCATGAGGTACCATATATGGGCATATATTGTTGAAATTGCACCATATATGATAATATATGGTTTAAATGGTACCATATATGATAATATATGGTTTGAATGGCCCCATATAGGATAATATATAGCTTAAATAACACCATATATAAATATATATCGCACTATATATAGTACCATATATTATCATATCTGCAACTGAATTAAAGATTTTGTTTATGAGGTACCATATATGACCATATATTGTTTAAATAGCACCATATATGATAATATCTAGTTTAACTGTCGCCATATATAATTATATATTGTTTAAATGATACCATATATAATTATATATTGCTAAAATGCCACCATATATATTAAGATATAGTTCTATATATAACTATATATGCAATAAGGTCGACCATGTTATGTAATATATAATTATATATGCCATATCTAATATTATGAAGGCCGATATCTAATTAGATGAAATTATATATGGCATAATATAAGGAAAATTTTTCGGAAAAAATGTCATATATAATTATATATGGATATACATAACCACATGTCTAATTATATATTGTAATATATGCCACATATGATTATATATAATTTTTTTTACTTGGGTTATTATGTTAATTCATAATACGGAAATTGGCCTCGAACTGAATTAATAAATTTCTAATTAATCAATTAAGAAGGTCAAAAAAATTTTTATTTTTTAAATAAAAATTAAAAACCAACACTTTTTCATTTAATTATTATTATTATAAAATTTTTCATAATTTTTTTTTCATAAAATTTCATAATTTCATTAAAAAAGTTCTTTGAATTCCACAAATTAGCTCTTCATGAATTCATAGAAAATGTTCTTTATATATATGAAATTGTTCAATAGTATCTTCTCTTTTCATTTCTTTCATAAACTGTCGTCGTTTTATTCATTTTTAAAAATGTTCATACATTTTAAACTTTATACGCACAGAAAACAGAGTCGTGCTTACAACCGAATATATTGCCAATCGAATGCTTCGGTTGTGACTACAGAATTTTTCATTTGTGACTACCGAAGTATTGTTGAGGCAATAGAAATTCTGTTGCCATTATCAAATAATTATTTACTCTATTGCTATTCAGTTGCCACAACTGAAAAATTCGGTCACGGCAATCGAACCATTCGATTGGTAACAAATTCTGTTGTAAGCAAGAATTTGTTTTCTCTGTATATTAAACATTTAATTCCAAATAGTTTTATATAACAATAAGGCCGAGTTTTAGTGATGTGCATTAATTTTCATGAAAGTGTTTTATAATTTTTATTATTTTTTTTTTCTAATTACTACACTGCTCTACAAAAAAAGGTCAATGTTATTGCAGTGGATTTAGGATAATTGAAGTGTGCTGATTTCAAATCTGCAACCAGTTTGTTCAAATTCGCGATTTAAGTTTTTTAAATTTTTTAGCCGATTTTTTCCATAAAAAATTTATAATCTAGTACCTATAGCATCGGAAAGAAAACGCTTTACACAGTTTAAGATAAATTCCGTACTCTATTTTTCAAACTTAAGTGTGTAGCAATATCTCAGTAGCTTTTCTATATATAGTCGCTCAAATTAAAAATTTTTAAAGGTTTTTTTTTAAAAAAATCTAAATAAAGACGAAGTCCAATTTTAAATATCAAATCCAATCTGTAGAGAAAAAGGTACAAAGTTTGTATATGGGCAAATCTACGGAACAGGACGATTCCATGTAACTCGGGATTTAAAGCATTTTAATAACAATATATAATATTTTTGATGGTATCAGCATTTTCGAGGCAACGAATTTAATCAGGCGAATATCTTAAATTTTAATATCTATACTGTTAATGTGTTCTACTCAATTAAAAACTACCCTAATTTACCCTAATTTTGCTTGTAAATTTCAAAAGTTTTTCAACTATTTTGGGTATAACTTATTCAGTATAAGAGGAAATCGCCTGAAACCTTTGGTGGATAATTACTCAGATGTTAAAAAATCTTACACCAGTTGAAAAAATAGGTGCCCTTAATTAGGAACAAATGGTAGGTCTTTAAAATCTATAACTCTGTTTTATGAATAAAGAGTAATTTCAGAGATTTTTAATTTTTGCGCTTTCAGCCTCAATGTAATTGAAAATTTTTGATACTGGCATATAACTGACAAATAAGCAAAATAAATGAGGCTAAATTGATTAGTGTGCCTTCAGAAATTAAGAACATATGACAATAATAATCTCTTCATGTCTATGCGTGAAGAACATAAAATTTCATATTTTCTGAAGGGCACATCCGCAGTTTGAGAAATAATCAGTTGTAGTGATCGGTATATATCAGTAATATTATTATTGTGTGTACGTGCTAAATAGATCATACTATTATTTTGGTATCCAGAGCCATTTTAGGTTAAATTTTGTAGCTTTTCATAGATTTTTGGAGCTCATTTTAGCACTTACACACAACAATATTAATGGCGATATATACCATATAAGCCAGATTTTAACCATTAATTCTTTTATCTGTGGATGTGCCAGTCAATTAAAAATTTAATATTTAGAGTATTTTGCAACGAAAAGTGATGTAGAGCATAAAAAAATCCGATCAGTTTAGCACTTTCATATAATGATAGTTATGATAACACCTACCGTTTCAGATTGATTGGACTCCATAATTCCTAAAACTGTGGATGTGCCTTCAATTTAAATTTAACCTTTTATCGATTTTTGGAGAAAGATATGCTGTAGAGAATACAAAGTTGATCCGATCCTTTTAGCACTTTCAGATAATAATAGTAATGAAGATATGTACCATTCAAGACATATTTTATCACATAATTCTTTAAACCGTTGATGTGCCATTAAATTTGGGCTGCAATTTTGAGAGAAATTTATATGGGCACTAGATCCAAACAAACACCGATTAAAACCAAAATCAATAGATTTCGGTCTTGGGCCGATATAAGTCAGGCTACCAAATTTCATCAAAATATCTTAATATTTGCGACCTGTAGCATGCGCACAAGAATACATGGAGAGACAGACGGACGGACGGAAAAATTAAAAACAACATTACTTAAAATCCATAATGGAAATATAGCGCAACTATGTGTTTTCGAATAAGCTTATCGTGATGATTGCAGAATTTGTTTCATCTTTTTTCACTAACTCAAGGTAAAAGTGTGTAAAAACCACTCAAAAATAGCCAAAAAAAGGTTTTTGTTAACTTTGACCTCAATTTTCTCAAAAACCAGATGTGTTGGAAAAATTTGGAAACCAAATTCGGACTCAGTACGGAAAGGTTACTTAAAAATGTGTGGTCACATGGCCGAAAAATCCAAAAATTTAAAAATACTTAGCGAAAATTTATGCGTTTTTTTGTTTATAACTTTTTTATCATGAGTGTTATTTCCAAACTAAGAATATATCAATAGTAACAAATATAAACTAAACAAGAATTGTAAAAAATAAAAATAAAATTTTTTAATTAGTATATTTTTCTGCTAAATTTAGCACTCGGTTTTGAAAAAGTAGTAAAATATTTTGCTGAAATCAGCAGCGTGAATTAGTAAGAAAATCCGTAATTTGTAATAAGAGAATAGCAAAAATTATTACTAAAAAAAATTGTACTAAAAATCAGTATAAAAATAGAAAAGTGCGATTGGAAACTGCTTCCAAATTTTTTAATAACTTTTTTATCTGAGTGTAGAATTCTACTGTACTATAACAGAATTTTTTCATTCACTATTGCATTTTTTCGAAATTATTGCGATATACAAAGTTTGTAGCCAATAAAAATACCCAGCAAAAACAGACATTACCAAGTAATTAAGCGAGTAAGTAGCACGCAAAAGGTTTCACTGGTTACCAGGCTATTTACTAGCAACATTACTTACCACCTTACAGGCAAAAAAAAAGTGTTTACAGTCGGTGATACATCGATGTTCTTATCTCGAGTAGACCAGTGTTTTTTTTTTAAATTGCCTTCCAAAAATACTTCATATTGGAGTGTGTACGGCGAACTTTGTGGTACAGTCTAGTGAACACACCAAAACTGCGACACTTAGAAACTAACACCAGAAAAAAACTAGATGGCTTTGAAATAAATTTTTTTTATTCGCATACTTTGAAGTTTAGAGGTAATAAAAATATTAAAATGTCAGCTATTATTTGTTCCATATGCAACTGATCAGACTTTTCGTGGCACACGCGCTGTCATCTTTTGCACGAGTGCATCATCGACTTTTCGCGACGCCGACATAGTGGCAGCTTGTCAGGTCCTGCCAGAACAGTGGTTTGGTGAGGTGACTCTTAATAAATGGCAGAAGACGCTTTTTGAGGCACTCATCCCGACAAATTTGAGCGTTCATTGTTCCAGATGTGATGAAAGGGATGCTTTTACGACCACAGGAGCAAATAGCTTTCCAAAACCATGTATTTTTTGGAAACTTGGACTTCATTTTCAATTTCAGACCTTCTTTGGAGCGATTTAAATCCCTGGAAACTGTCGAGTGGTGCACTTTTACATTTTCCGCAATTTTACGCGCACTGAGAACCGGATTTTTTATATATTCGTGCAAAATAATTTACCTCGTTTCTAACTCGGTGGTCATTTTTGACGAAACTAAAAGTCAAATTCGAATGAAATTTCTCATACAAAAATGAATGTCATGGCCTACTCAGGGTATTTGAATTTAAAAAAATATAAATTTTTTTGAGTAAGTTGTAAGTTTTCCAAAGTGCTGCAATTTTGGTGTTTTCACCATTTAGTTACTCACAAAGATAGAATGAGTGGTTACTCAGAAGGTAGGATATAAGTGGTTACCCTACATTGTTAAATAGTTGGTCATATTGGCAAAATAACTTTCTACCTTGGAAAATTTCCCATTTAGTTCAAAACAAATTAAAAAATTAAATATTAATATAAAAAAGACTAAATCATTACTTATATTATTAATTACCAGTTAGTGATTACTTTGCAAGAATATATAAGTACTTCTATAACTTAATATCAATAAGTCATTATTTTGTATTTTAAAGTAATGCAAAAGGTAATAACCCATCATTACTCGGTAATCCGTATGGTAATCAGCTGTCATTACCATGTTTTTGTTGGGTTGGTGTTGTGTGTGTAATGTTTTGTAAATTCAAACAAAAAAAAAAAATTTCAAATATGAAAAAACGAACCACAAAATCGTTTTCCTATAATCCCAGTGTAGAAATGGTAATGACATATCATTATTTTTTGGACTACCAGTAATGACACCCACTTACCTTCGGCATTATTTTAAAACATATAATAATGAATTATTTTTATCATTATTTCAAATAGAAAATAATTTTCTAGATTTTTTTTAAAATTTTTTGAAATCTATTTTTAAACTCAATATTTTTTAAACACTGGTAAGGATATATGTAATCACATATTTTTTGATTTTTTGTATGTTGGCGAGTAAGCTTACTTGTGTGTAGCAGGTCAATTATGTTTTTATCTATTAAATGTTACATGTCGATATAGCTCAGATGGTAGAGCTATTGACTGTTAATTTGTAGACCCAGCTTCAACTCCCGCACCAGCAAATTTTATTAAAAAAAAAAAAAAAAAAATACAATAAAAATATTTCTTTTTATATAATTTATTTTTTTGAAAATCTATTTTTGGACTCATTATTTTTGTTAGTATTGGTAAGCACATAGGTAACGATATATTTTTTGATTTTTCGTATGCTGGTGTGTAACCATAACTCATTATTTTTCGCGACATCGCCATATAAAGGTAATAAGAAATGTAATAACAAAAGTAACTAGTTACCATTACTAAGTATGTAGTTACATAACCACATATCTGGTAATGATTTTCTACACTGGGTACTTCACTAAAAAGTGTTTCAATAATCTTCAAACAATATACTATTAAATATTTTGAGTGTATTAAAAACTGCATATTGTCTTATAAAATAAAAAAAGCCGTAATTTACATTTAAAAAATATTACAGAAGCAAAAAATTTAATAAAAAAAAATAAACCAAATTTTTTCAAAATCTTTTCAGCTGAAGCTTATTTTTGAATTATTTACAGAGCTATGAAACTTAGGCCTTTGAGACGTAAGTATCATTCCATATTAAATGTATACAAAAATTGAAGTTTTTGGACACGACCCCTTTCGATTTTTACAAAACTTGGTAATTGAAAGTGATTTCAATAGCAAATTTAAATTACATTTTCAATCTAATTAAGAATCATAAAATGTTTGTTCTTGAAATTTTGCAAAAAAAATTGGCTGAGATATGCGTGGCCAAGCATAAGAAAAATATGTCATGTCGGGTTTATCCCTAAGAGGTTAATTACAACTGGGTCGATTGTCGACCGACGACAGCAAAAGTCGTCACGATTAATTTAAATTCAGCGACAATCGACCGCGACATTTGTTGACATTTAAAAAAGAAGAAAAGCAAAACAAGAATATGGTTGTATTTGTTTCACAAAATATGGCAACAATTTGACAAATATTTTAAGTGTGTATTAGTGTGTCGTCACTAAAATAGAATAGATTCTATTCCGACGACAAATCGTTGGACGACATGGCGACATTTTGCTTCCTATACAAAATATATGAAAAAGCAACTCTCGTTGTCGTTGTCGACCCAGTTCTGATTAATCTCTAACTCACGCCTTAATTCTCTTGCCAATAATATGCAATTGTAATTGAAATTTTTTCGATTACAATTACACGCAATGAGTAACTGTTTATAAAAACAGAGTTAGTTATTTTTCGGAAGGCTTAAGTAACTTTTTTGGGGTATGAACTTTTTGCGCTTGCATTTAGGGCTTTTAGATTTTTGTTAATAAAATCGTCGTTTTTAGTCGTAGGAGTAAAATTTATCAGGAATGTGTATTTCGGTACGGTGAATCATAATCAATCTAAAAGTCGATTTTGAATTTTTTGTAACTTACGGCTTTTTTGATTTCATATGACGATATAATATATTTTGAAGCAGAACAAATATATAATTTATATTTTTTCATATTTTTGCGTTCAATTGAAAACTCAATGTTTTTGCATTCAATTGGAAAACTCAAACAGTAAACTAATTGGACATATAAATATTGATGAAAAAATTTATGTGTATTAAATAATTGATGTCCGGTTTTTGTCATAAATTAAACTTAAATTTAATTATTTGGCTCGAACAAAAAATTGACATGAAAAGCAAGTGAATTACAAAAAAAAAAACTTAAATTTTATATCGAATTCGAACAGAGTTTTTATATATAGCCGAAACTGTTTATAGATTGAAGAATGTGTCCAGAATATGATAATTTGTCTTTAATGCAAATATGTACATTAGGGTGCCAGCTATTTGGTGAAATGTTTATGATGAAAATTGTGCCAAATCGAATAGCACTAACACAGGTAATACCGTGATTAAAATTTTAGATATTCCAAACAGATTTTATTAAATAATTTTTAATTTAGGTGTTATGACCAAGCGCGCCATTTTAGCTGCTTTTGGGTTGGATCTAGTAATGTTTTTCATGTAGCTATAAAAGGTCTTATACATATTTGATATATAAAAAGTCGGGCATGACGATTATATTAAACCTTAGACCACAGTAAGACCGGGAATAAGAGGTGCCAAAAGATTCTAAACGTATTTTGTTCTGCAATGCAATCAACTACATATTATTTTTTAATTAAAAACATGCAATTTTATAAGTTTTATCTTCATCATATTAATGTATAAATTTATAATTTCATTAAACTTTTGCGGTTCACATATAATACGTGAAACCTCATCAACGTTCAAAGAGCAACTAAAATATAAAACTTCAAACGTAATAAACACATTAACAAAAAATAAAACAAAAAAAAGCATGTGATGTTTACTTTGTTTCAAGTATTAATTTTATTCAAAATGAAAATTTATTCAATTATTTGTTTATCAAATGCATTTTATTGAGTGTTATTTTTAAAAGTTGCAATATTGGTAAACATAATGTTTGAATTAAATACGAAGCGTTATTGTTTTTAACTCTTATTTCAAACAAACGAGTTTGTTAAATTTTTTCTCGTATAGTTTTTGTGTGTACGTTATTAGAACAGATCGAGGTTCCGTGATTTATGTTATCTATTAGGTCAGATATTCTTATTTCGGAATGCTAATATATTCTTTTAATATAACAAATAATATAAAGTAGGATACTTTTCGAACATTGTGTGGACAAAAAAGAGGATACTTTTCGAGCATTGTGTCCCAAATCTCGCTATCCGATCACGCTATTTTATATTTATTATAAAAATAACCAAAATTATTAAAAAAAGAGGGACCAGTCATAAAAATGTTATTTTATGTTAATCCAAAACAATAAATCAACAATAAATAAAATCTCTGATCACTTAATAAAAAAACAGTGATCACAAAAAACAATCACTTTTAACTGTGAAAATTTTTACAACTTTTGTCGCAGCGTCTTTGTAATACCCTTCAACATTTTTAAACTTTTTTACACTCAAATCAAAGACAATTTTATATATGTAGGTAGTAGATTTAAAAATGAAAAAATTAAAAACATTTTTAGACTAACTTTTTGAAGGCCCGACTGAAAAATGAAAAATCGTGTTTTTCAGCAAAATTCAAGTAGCAATATTTCAGAACCCTTCAGCCGATTAAAAAATTTTTATTTTTTTTGGATTCAGCGAACTATAATTTATTAGAAATAATAAATCATAATAACAAATATTTTTTAACAAAATTTAAGGATTTTTTTTAAACTTTCCGAAATTTCGAAATTTCAACCGCTTTGCGGGGACCTTGAACGTGAACCGATTTTCAAAATTTTTTATTTTACTGGTTACTGGACGCATACGCAACTTTTCCGCACCCCCCGTTTTTGAAATTCTCAATTCGGCAAAGTTCGGCCCACTCTAATGTACATATATAATAACTACGTTGTTAGCGTGCCTTAAAATTTAGGGGGGGGGGGGCTATGCCCCCCCAACAATTTTTTTTAAATTCGCTTTTTATTTAAAGTACAGTTTTTATATAGTAAAAGCCTTCACCCAGTCACCACAAATAAATAATTCTGCACAACAATGGGTTTAAAATAAATAAATAAATATTTGATCACTTTTCCTCATGAAAGTGGATTGTTAGTAATGAATCCATAATAAATTGCAATATACGTGTGTATGTTAAGATAATTTGGTAAAGTGCGAACTTAGGTAGATAGACCCGTAAGTAGTTTTGTTTATTTGTGTTTTGAATGAAAATAAATAACGTAAAGCAGGGTTGTTAGCGTGCCTTAAAGTTTTTTTTTTAATTCCAGTTTATTATTCATTATTATTCTTTATTCAGTCTGTGGAACATCATTTCCTTACAGACTATGATTAAACTATAAAATAATGATAAATAGTAATTATTATTATACATGTTTTAAGATATAGGCTTTTGAAAGAACAAGAACGGACGCACTTTTACATTAGTAGGCCACAAGGAAGGCTCAAATAGATTATCATATAATTCAGCGGAGATCCCAATTTTAAAAGAAACACTCCTCAATGTGTTCTGCTCAATTTCCTTTTTAACCAATTTAAAACATTTTAGATGGGTTTTGGAAATATTAGCACCTTTTGCAACATAACTCAGGATTTGTTCTGCTGTTACGCTGGGCTTAAATGAGGAAATATGCACCCATTTTTGATTAGCAATAACTTCTAAGTCTTTGGAATTATTATCTCCAAACACCACAGGCTTACGTTGCTTTTTTTTGTAGTTAACATTAGTCCATCCAGCATTGTTAACTGGGATATTACTTTCTGCTTGAGAGTATGCAATTGAAGCTGAGCTAACAGTATTGTCAGAGTTTTGAGAACAACAAATGCTAGCTCTTCGTTTAGAATTTAAAACGGCATTTGGCTCAGTAGCAGCAATAACATCATTTGGTTTAATTGTAGCAATAACATCATTATGAATATCATCATCATCATGTAAAGAAAGACAAAGACTAGCTCTACGTATTCGCATATTAGAATTTAAAACATTTTTACTTGGTTCAGTCGTATCAACAACATCTTTACGAAAAGCATAATTAGCAGAACTTGAAGAAAAGGAATCACTCAGAGTTGAACAACCTTTTTGTTGTAAATCATTATTTTTTGAATTTAAGCTTGACTCAGCATGTATGTTTTTATTTTTAATGGAGGCACTCTCAACTGCATTGTTGTTGTATATACAGGCATTGAATAACTTTTTTAATTCTCTTACTTCATTTGACAAAATTGTTATTATAGCAATTAAATTATTAGATCCTTTAGCGCATTTATTGCAGTTATAAACAATATTATTTGATGAAATTAAAACATTAAAATCACGATCACTATTGACACCAGAGCACCCTTTATGGAATAGACCACTGCATGTTATGCATCTAATAAATATACTACCAACAGCTCTAAAGCAACTAACACAATCAGTATTAGACTGCATTAGGAAGAAAAAATAAAAATGAACTTGTTTAAACGACAATCACTACTGTAAGGTTTTTTCTCTTTTAGAAAATTTGTTTAACTTTTTGGAGAGTATGTTTCAATGCTACATAAGTTTCATATTCCGTGGATAGTGTTTGAACAGGTAATTCCCTCTTCCAATCCATTTGCATTGTCTATAATTTCAATTCCATTCGTTCAACGTTTATATCCATTTCATTCCACTTGTGTAGTGTTTCAATTCCACTCGTTTCCTATTTAGTTTCTTAATTTTAGTGTTCCATATACACTTGTTCTTTAAGTTTTAGGTTTCTAGCTAAAGACGCAGACGTTAAAAGGGGGGGGGCAATTTTCCCCTTTTGAACCACCTTTTTTACCACGTTCCTGTCCAAAGTCCTAGAGATGCCTTGTCGATAGGTTAGCCCATACTCCAAGGAAAACATATTATATATTACAGGTTTCTAGCCGAAGGGTTCGGTTAGGCCATCAAGGGGAGAATTATTCCGTTTTTACCTCTCCCGGTAGGAATTTCCAAAAATTCCGTCTTAGAGGACGTCTGCGTTGGAAGAGGAACCTACTACATACATAATTTTAGGTCTCTATATCCAGCAGTTTGGCCAGGCTATCAAGGGGGAAGTTTTTTCCCTTTTTACCCCTCCCGGTATGAATTTCCAAAAATACCGTCTTACGGAACGTCTCCGTTGGAGAAGGAACCCAAATACCGAATTTAAGCTCCCTAGATCCAGCAGTTTGGCCAGGCCGTTAAGGGGGAGACTTTTCCTGTTTTTGACCCTACCTGTGGAAATTTCCAAAAATCTCATCTTAGCGGATGTCTACAATAGAGGAGGAACTTTAATACCAAATTTCAACTTCCTACCTCCAGCGGTTTGGGCAGGCCTTTAAGCGGCACTTTTCGCTCCATTAATCCCCATTTTTGCAATGTCCCTGTCCAAAAAGCACCTTCCCGGTAAGTGAGCCCATACTCCAAGTAAGATATGTTTTACATTTCAGGTTTCTAGCCAACTTTTACTATTTGTGCCCCTCTCGGTAGGAATTTCCGAAAATCCATCGACAGGGAATTTCAGCTTCCTAGTTCCAACAGTTTGAGCAGGCTGTCAAGGGGGACACTTTTTCTTTTTTTGTCCCTCCCGGTTGGAATTAGGCTGGAAGAGGAACCTAAGTACCGAATTTCAGCTTCCTAGTTCCAGCAGTTTGGACAGGTCGTTAAGGGGCCACTTTCCCTTTTTGAGCCCCCATTTTATAACGACCCTGTCCAAAATTCCAAAAAGTATCTTTCTAATAAGTTAGCGCTTACTCCAGGGACCCACATTTTAAGTTTCAGGTTTCTAGTCGAAGGGGTTTTTACAGGCCCCCAAGGTGAGGCTTTTCTTCTTTTTGCCCCTCCCTTTAGGAATTTACAAAAATTCCATCTTCGCGGCTATCTGCGATGGATGAGGAACATTCATACCAAATTTCAACTGCATTGCCTAAGCGGTTTGGGCAGGCCGTTAGTGGGGACATTTTTCCCTTTCAACCACCATTTTTACTATGTTCCTGTTCCAAAATAGAAAAATTACGTTACCGGGGAGTTAGTCATACTCCAAGGAATACATATTTACAATTTTAGGTTGGCCAAAAGGGATTGGGCAGGCCGTCAAGGAGGAGACTTTTCCCCTTATTTCCCCTCCCGATAGGAATTTCAAAAATTCCGTCTAAGCGGACGCCTACACAGAAGGAAGAACTCACATTCCGAATTTGCTTTTGGGATATCCTATAGGGAATTAGTCGATGTCTATTACAGTGGAGGAACCTTTATACCAAATTTCAACTTCTTACCTCCAGGGGTTTGGGCTGGTACTTTTCCAATTTGTGAGACTATTTATTGGGAGACTTTTGCCCTTTTTGCCCATTCCGGTAGGAATTTCCAAAAATCCCGTCTTAGCGCACGTCTATGCCGAATATCAAGAAACCTTTAGTGGAGATATCCGTGGGGGGAGGAAAAAAAGTAGTTTTTTTGAAATTATACATATATTATTTTAAATGGTACTTTTTGGAAAAACGAAATTTTTTGGAAAAAGATACTTTGTTTTTACAAAGTACTTTATTTGTACTTTTTTTTGGAAAAGGTATTTTTTTTTTAAAAAGGTATTTTTTTTGGAAAAATATATGTTTTTTGGAAAAAGGTACTTTTTTTGGAAAAGGTACTTCTTTTGGAAAAGGAACATTTTTTTAGAAAAAGGTACTTTTTTTTGGGAAAAGGTACTTTTTTTTGGGAAAAGGTACTTTTTTTTGAAAAAGGTATTTTTTTTTGGAAAAATGTATGTTTTTTGGGAAAAGGTACTTTTTTTGGAAAAGGTACTTTTTTTTTGGAAAAGGTCAATTTTTTTAGAAAAAGATACATTTTATGGAAAAAAGTACTTTTTTTAAAAAAGGTACTTTTTTTTGGAAAAATGTACTTTTTTTGGAAAAAGGTACTTTTTTGGAAAAAGGAATTTTTTTTGGAAAAAGGTAGTTTTTTTGGAAAAGGTACTTTTTTTGAAAAAGGTATTTTTTTTGGAAAAATGTATGTTTTTTGGGAAAAGGAACATTTCTTTAGAAAAAGGTACTTTTTTTTGGAAAAGGTACTTTTTTTGAAAAAGGTATTTTTTTGGAAAAATGTATGTTTTTTGGCAAAAGTTACTTTTTTTGGAAAAGGTACTTTTTTTTTGGAAAAGGTACATTTTTTTAAAAAAAGGAAAATTTTTTGGAAAAAGGTACTTTTTTTGGAAAAAGGAAATTTTTTTGGAAAAAGGTACTTTTTTTGGAAAAAGGTACTTTTTTTGGAAAAAGGTACTTTTTTCGAAAAAGGTACGTTTTTTGGAAAAAGGTACTTATTTTGGAAAAACGTACTTTTTTTGGAAAAATGTACTTTTTTTGGGAAAACGTACTTTTTTTGGAAAAACGTACTGTTTTTGGAAAAAGGTACTTTTTTTGGAAAAAGGTACTTTTTTTGGAAAAAGGTACTTTTTTTTGGAAAAAGGTACTTTTTTTGGAAAAAGGTATTTTTTTGGGAAAAGGTATTTTTTTTGGGAAAAGCTATTTTTTTGGAAAAAGGTACTTTTTTTGGAAAAAGGTACTTTTTTTGGAAAAAGGTACTTTTTTTGGGAAAAGGTACTTTTTTGGAAAAAGGTACTTTTTTTGTCCCCTTTTTGCCCCTCCCGATAAGAATTTCCAAAATTGACGTCTCAACGGACGTCTACACCGGTCGAGGAACCTACATACCAAATTTCAACTTCATAGCTCCAGCAGTTTGAGCAGGCCGTCAAGGGGGAGACTTTTTCCCCTTTTTGCCCGTCCCTGTAAAAATTTCGAAAACTCCCGTCTTGGTGGATGTCTACGATAGTGGAGGAACCTTTATACCAAATTTCAACTTCCTACCTCCAGCGGTTTGGGCAGGCCGTCAAGGGGGGCCTTTTCCCCTTTTTAACCCCCATTTTTACAACGTCCCTGTCCAAAATTCCAGAAGGTACTTTCCAGAAAAGTTAGCCCATACTCCAAGAAACACATATCTTCAATTTGAGCTTTCTAGCCAAAGGGGTTTTGGCAGGCCGCCAAGGGGGAGACTTTTCCCCGTTTTGCCCGTTCCGGTAGGAATTTCCAAAAATCCCGTCTTAGCGGACGTCTACGCCGAAAGAGGAACTTACATACCAAATTTCAACTTCCTAGCTTCAGCGGTTTGGGCTGGGCGATGTTGAGTCAGTCAGTCAGTCAGTCACGTTATTCTTTTATATATAGAGAATAACACGCAGTGTTACCTTTTCAGTGCTTTTCTTGTATTTTTTGGTGCTTTTTTCCTTCCCGTACCCGGTGATTTCTTACAAATACCCGTTTAAGAAAAGCGGGTATTTACAGTGCTTTTTCAGATTTCTGGCAGTGCTTTTGGTGCTTTTTGTACAGTTTATATTTTTGGTACTTCTTCTCATTTATTTAAATTTTTATTGAATTTTCTGTCAAAGTTGAAATAATAATACGAACTCTACAAAAAATAAAAAAAAAAATTTCACAATGTTTGTAGTAAAATTTTAAATAGCACCTTCGTTATAATTTAGTCTTCAAAATTTTGAAATATTAGTTTGGTGCTTTTTTACCCCTTTTTGGTTATTTTTTGAACCTGTTTTACACGATTTTACAAATCTAAAATGTTTATTTAAAAACTTGACTTAAATTTTTCAAAAAATTAATATCGTGCTTTTTTACCCCATTCGTTTTCACAATGCTCACGGTGCTTTCCTGCCTTCAAGAGTTGGCAACACTGATAACACGGGATTCACACATATGTGTTGAACTCAATTTTACCTGTTTAAGCTTTTAAAAACTGTTTAAGTGAAATGTTTTGTAATAAAAAAAATAAAATTGAATAAAATAAAGTAAATTTAAATAAAAACCAATTAAGATGTGCTTTTTTCTTAATAAAGTGATAGAAGAAATGAAAACTTATTAAATTTTGCTTCCGGAGAACGAAAAATGCAGAAACAGCCATTAAGTTTTCTTTTAACTATAAATTAAAAAATATAATTTCCAACTGGGGCGGACAGTGTAACATAATTTCGCTTTTTATAGCAATAATAATATCGAGTAATACCAAAAATTAATAATTCTTCTAGCCGGACAAACAAAAACTAAATTTTTGGGAAATTTTGTTAAAGTTTTTTTTTTTTTTTTTACAATGGTTAAGGGACATCTGTTCAAGGCTTTTAACTTAAATACTTACATGCTTATTCACAAAAAAGCTTTTGTCTCATTAGAGGATAATTGAATGATTTTTATTCTTGTTTTGCATGTTAATTTGTTTTATTAATATCTAATAAAATTCGAAACTTTTTGTGAATACAAGCGTTATGCTGTTATTCAAAAAAACTTCTTAATTGATCTTTAAGACATGAATTTACTAAAGTATTCATTATCTTTATTAAACCTTTATTGATAAATTGTATTCAAAACCATACAATAAAAGTTTATTAATTTTGAGTTTAAATCTGGCTAATTTAAATTTGGGCTACACCATACATATTGTTACGAAAATGGCTTGGCCTAGTATAGAAAACTCTGGACTTTTCTAGAAGAAAATAGCACAAGAGACGGGTTGGGCAAAATACATCAATCTGGCAACATAGTACTACATTTAATTATACACCTAAGAATATGCTATGATTAATTACGCATTAGAATTGTATAGTTGGTTAATAATAAGAGTTTGTGTGTATGTATAATGTCATATTGTATAGTTGGTTAATAATAAGAGTTTGTGTGTATGTATAATGTCAAGCCTAATGTAGAGTTATATTGTATAGTTGGTTAATGATAAATGTTTGTGTGTCTGTATAGTCTCTAAGCGTGATGTATACTTATTATAAGTGTTTGTGTGTTTGTATAGCGTTAAGTCTAATGTAGAGTTATATTGTATAGTTGGTTAATGATAAGTTTGTGTATAGTGTTAAGACTAATGTAGAGTAATACTGTATGTATAAATGGTTGTATGTATAGTCTGTAAGCGTATGTAGAGTTAAGTATAGCATGCTAGAATTATCCAGTGTGTTGTAGAAGTATGGCTGTTACTATATAAGGCGCGCGTTAACATTAGTAAAAAGGAAGTTGATTATTAACATTTGTGTTGTTAAGACCGCGAGTTAGTATCGTGTTAAAGTTAGTAGCGCTTTAGTAATCGTCATAATAGAGAGAGTTTGTAAATAAGTAATAGTGTGTAAATAAATAAGAGCGTCTAAGCTATTTCAAACTAAAGTGTATTCGTGTTTTGGTTATTGGCTAATTGGTTGTTAATATCGCTGTGACAGCACCAGGACTGTTTATCTAAGGGAGATAAACGAACGTTTTGTAAGGTAAAACGTAATAATTGGTGTCAGCGTTGGAACTGGTTATTTTGATTGCAATAGAAAAGAATCCGGTTTATTTAAGGAAATAAACCAACGTTTTTAAAAAGTAAAAACGTAACAATTGGTGTCAGAAGTGGGATAATAGAACCATCTACAAGTCCGTGGAGCTCGCCAGTGGTTTTGGTTAAGAAGAAAGATGGCAGCACCAGATTTTGTGTCGATTATAGAAAGCTAAACGACGTCACCAAGAAAGACAGTTATCCGCTACCCAGAATTGACGACACTTTGGACACGCTAGCCGGAACAAAATGGTTCTCCACATTAGATTTGCAAAACGGATACTGGCAGGTTGAAATAGCAGACAAAGACAAAGAGAAAACTGCCTTCAGTGCGGGCGATGGTTTATGGCAGTTTAACGTGATGCCATTTGGGCTTTGCAACGCTCCGGCTACGTTCGAGCGCTTGATGGAACGGATGTTAAAAGGACTTCACTGGAAGACTTGTTTGATGTACCTTGATGACATTATAGTCACGGGAAAGACTTTTGACGAACATCTGAAAAACCTAGAAGACGTGCTTAATCGTATATCAGCGGCTGGGCTAAAGCTAAATGCAAAGAAATGTGTACTATTCCAGAAAGAAGTTAAGTACTTAGGACATCGCGTAACACCAGAGGGTGTATCAACCGATGAAGATAAAATAGGAGCAGTAAAAGAATGGCCTCGTCCGAAAAATCTTCATGAATTGCGCAGTTTTTTAGGTCTTTGCACATACTATAGACGATTTGTGCCGAACTTTGCCAGAGTTGCTGCAAGTTTACATGAGCTGACCCAAAAGTCCCAGCCATACCACTGGGGTGAATCACAAGAACATGCATTCCAGGAGCTAAAAGGGTTATTATGTACAGCACCAGTCCTGGCATATCCAATTTCTGGAGAGAAATTTGTACTAGATAGTGATGCGAGCAGTTACGGAATAGGAGGTGTGCTCTCGCAGATAGTCAATGGGGTAGAAAAAGTAATAGGCTACTACAGCCGAACACTCTCAAAGCCTGAGAGGAACTACTGCGTAACGCGACGGGAACTTCTGGCAGTATTAGAGTGCGTAAAACATTACCACAAGTATCTATATGGTCAGCATTTTACCTTAAGGACAGACCACTCCGCACTCAGGTGGTTACTACAATTTAAAAACCCTGAAGGACAACTTGCTCGTTGGATTGAACGCCTTCAAAGCTACGACTTCAGCATTGAGCACAGGAAAGGTGGTAAACATAATAATGCAGATGCTCTCTCAAGACGGCCCTGCAACCTGGAGTGCAAACATTGTAGCAGGGCGGAGAGGAAAGAATGCGTTATTGATATTCGGCTAACGCATATAGACTCCAGTGTGGACTGGGCAACGGCGCAGAGAAATGATCCCATATTGTCAGAAATAATATCTGCTAAAGAACGGGACAGAAGACCAGCTCGGCTCGAAATATCTTCAGAAAGCCCAATAATGAAATCATATTGGACACAATGGGACAGTCTTAGGCTGATAAATGGCTGCTTATACCGGACATGGGAAGATGCAGACGGAAAAGCGGCAACTGATTTAATTGTTGTACCATCCTCCAAAATAAACGAAGTAATAAAAGAATTCCATAATGGTCCTAGTGGCGGTCATCTTGGTGTGACAAAAACGCTAGCAAAGCTGAAACTAAGGTTTTATTGGGTTGGATGTCGACAAGCTGTGGCCGATTGTATAGCCAACTGCACGCAATGCATTTTAGCCAAAGGTCCAATAAGAAGAAGCCGCGGGCAGCTTCAGCAATACAATTCGGGTGCCCCATTTGAGCGCGTAGCAATGGATATAGCCGGTCCTTTTCCTGTCAGTGAGGCTGGAAACCGATATATACTAGTAGTCATAGATTATTTCAGCAAATGGCCAGAAGTGTATCCGATACCGAACCAGGAAGCTGGAACAGTAGCAAACGTATTTGTTAACAATTGGGTGTGCCGTTATGGAGCTCCTGTAGAACTGCATTCCGACCAAGGAAGGAATTTTGAGTCTGCAATATTTAAGGAAATGTGTGAAAAATATGGAATAAGAAAGACAAGAACAACGTCACTACATCCGCAATCTGATGGCATGGTCGAAAGATTCAATCGCACCCTGGAGGAACATTTGAGAAAAGTGGTCAGCGGACATCAAAAGGACTGGGATGAGCACATACCAAAATTTCTGTTGGCATATAGGTCAGCCGTGCACGACTCCACCTCACGAGCACCTGCAAAGATTATATTTGGAACTGAGTTAAGACCGCCTGGAGACTTAGAGTTTGGCATTAAGCCTACACCAACAGAGGAAGATGGTGGAGACCCCTCCATGAATGACCTTGAAGAACTTCATGAATTCGTGCGTCACCGAATCAAAATGATCAGTGATAAAATGAAAGCCAGATACGACCGAGCTGCAAACTCTGAAGGTTTCAACGAAGGGCAATTGGTCCTACTTTTTAACCCACAACGAAAAAAAGGATTGTCACCGAAACTGCAAACCCATTGGGACGGCCCCTATAAAGTAGACAAGAGGCTAAATGACGTGGTTTATAGAATCCAAAAGTACAACAGCCCAAGATCTAAAATGAAGGTGGTACACCTGGAGAGACTAGCAAATTACGGGAAGGGAACATATGTGCCTATTCGGGACGAAGAGGCTTAAGTGGGCGGCAGTGTTACGAAAATGGCTTGGCCTAGTATAGAAAACTCTGGACTTTTCTAGAAGAAAATAGCACAAGAGACGGGTTGGGCAAAATACATCAATCTGGCAACATAGTACTACATTTAATTATACACCTAAGAATATGCTATGATTAATTACGCATTAGAATTGTATAGTTGGTTAATAATAAGAGTTTGTGTGTATGTATAATGTCAAGCCTAATGTAGAGTTATATTGTATAGTTGGTTAATGATAAATGTTTGTGTGTCTGTATAGTCTCTAAGCGTGATGTATACTTATTATAAGTGTTTGTGTGTTTGTATAGCGTTAAGTCTAATGTAGAGTTATATTGTATAGTTGGTTAATGATAAGTTTGTGTATAGTGTTAAGACTAATGTAGAGTAATACTGTATGTATAAATGGTTGTATGTATAGTCTGTAAGCGTATGTAGAGTTAAGTATAGCATGCTAGAATTATCCAGTGTGTTGTAGAAGTATGGCTGTTACTATATAAGGCGCGCGTTAACATTAGTAAAAAGGAAGTTGATTATTAACATTTGTGTTGTTAAGACCGCGAGTTAGTATCGTGTTAAAGTTAGTAGCGCTTTAGTAATCGTCATAATAGAGAGAGTTTGTAAATAAGTAATAGTGTGTAAATAAATAAGAGCGTCTAAGCTATTTCAAACTAAAGTGTATTCGTGTTTTGGTTATTGGCTAATTGGTTGTTAATATCGCTGTGACAGCACCAGGACTGTTTATCTAAGGGAGATAAACGAACGTTTTGTAAGGTAAAACGTAATAATTGGTGTCAGCGTTGGAACTGGTTATTTTGATTGCAATAGAAAAGAATCCGGTTTATTTAAGGAAATAAACCAACGTTTTTAAAAAGTAAAAACGTAACAATATATATTCTCTCTTTATACTGTTAGCGATACATGAATTTAGTGAGCGATTGACTTGGTAATCGTAGGTGAATAATATTTTTTTATAAATTTTGTAAACTAAAATGCTTTATGAGAAAGCAAAACATGTTAAAAAACACGATTAAAATGTTCCGCAAAAATATTTGTCATGAAATTCTACTATAAGTCTCTGAAGACACCCAAGTTTAAAATTTAGGTTCAATGCAGATTGGAGCTCAAAGAGCACCCATATGTGCAAAAGTGTTATTTTTTCACATCCCCACGCACTTTCCCGTAGATTGGCCGTAAAAAATAATATCCCCGCGAAAATTGATCCTCTCGGATTAAAACAGGCCAGTCAACCGCGGCTTTTAGCCGTAAAAATGGACTAAAATTAGTTCAAAGTTTGTTTGCGCATAACTCTTAAAGTAAAGGTTTTACAGAAAAATGCTAAATTAGCTTATATACACAGGCAATAATGTGGCTCATAAACATTTTTGACGTATCGATGACGCGTCATGGTGATTTATGTGGTTAAAGTCAAAGTCATTTATGTGGTTAAACACAAATTTTAATTCTAACCACTTAAATCACCATGACGCGTCATTGATACATCAAAAGTGTGTATGAGAAAAATGCTAGCCACTTCATTGCCTGTAGTTATGCCAACGTAGTATTTTTCTCTAAAACCTTTACTTTAAGAGTTATAGCGCAAAGAAGTTTTTAATTAATTTTAGTCCATTTTTACGGCTAAAAGCCGCGGGTGACTGGCCTGTTTTAATCCGAGAGGACCAATTTTTGCGGGGATAATATTTTTTACGCCCAATCTACTGTAAATTTTTTTTTGGTTGTTACACAGCCTGTCAGATCTTTCTAAATCAACTAATTCAGTTTTCTATAAGCTTTCCGAAAATATATAATATGATATTGGATAAGAAAACTTAATGTAAAATTAAGAAAAATACGTCTTTTAAGTAAGCTCCGATACAAAATATATATATATATATAGTATATTGAGTTTGTGCTGATGTTTAATGTATCAACAAATATTGAACCTAGGCCTAAATTTAAGAATACCGATCAACTCAGCATCTCTTTTTTTTCGATTTAGCGTTCGTTGATCCGTCCTTCCTTCCGTCAGTAGATCTTTTGTAAACTTGTAACATTTTTTACAGTACCCCTAGATTAGACAATTAAAAAGCTTATTTGGTTTTTTACAATTACACTCAAAATAAAAAGTCTGTCTGTTTTTTATTTCAACAAATTATTAAAAATTATGAATTTTTTTTAATAAGGAATATTTTTGGGATTTTTGCATTTTTAACGACAAAATGCTGTCATGTAAAACAAACGTTTATTGGAAATATCTTAAAGACGTCTTAGTGAGATATTATGAATAAGCTACTACTTGTGACGGACTGCTGAATGGTTATCAGGTGTCCTCCGGTTTTTGTCGAAACAATTCCTCCAGACGTCTTAAAAATATGTCATCATTTAATCCGCGCAAAGAGTACTTTATGAGTCGTCGTGATGACATTTTTACATTTCTATGAAAATGTCATCAGGTGTCTTGAGGTTTTTGTATGGGACCGGATCAGCAAGTCAGCAGTGGCAGCGACATGTCACTAAGCCGCCTTGAAGACGTCTTGATGATATTTCCAACTAGGTCACTAATCCACCTTGAAAACGTCTTGATGACATTTCCAACTGGGATAGGACATTAAACATAGGTACAAATGTTGTACCGTGCTATTCTGAAATGTTGAATTTTTTCAATTTAAATTTTAACAACTCTGCTTTTTGTTATGACTATACAACAAATAGCACACCCCTTGTGAACGACCTTAATAAAAATGTTTTATTACAGTAAATAATTCATTTTTTAAATTCTACAACTTTTGCCACTGTAATTCAGAAAAATCAGTTGGAATTCAGAAAATATCAACTTAAATTCAAGATTTTCAATTGAAATTCAGAAATTTTCAAAGAAAAAAATATTAACACCTGAAATATTAGTTAAAGTTAGAAAATATTAATTGAAATTCAAAATACACCAAACTTAATTCAGAATACATCAACTACAATTCAAAATATTGCAACTGAATTTCAGAAAACCTCAATTGAGATTAAGAAAACATTAATTTCAAGTTCATCAAATTCCATAGAAAAAATTATTTTAATTTTTTACATTAAATGTTTCATATTTTCGTATATTTAGTTAGAATATTGTTCTACCTCAAGTCCCAAATCTAATATGACATTGTCATATTAGATTTTATTTGTTGTTTCAAAAAGTTGACGATTTCCATAATAGAGAATACAATTATGTCGTGGGGATCACTCTATTCAACAGTTTTCTACAATAAGAAAATGATTATTGGGAAACACGGACCGAGACATTACATATTTGACTTTGAAATTGAACAATATTCTAACTAAATTCTATAGGAATTTCATTTGGTATTTTCCGAATTTCAATTGATATTTTTTTATTTTTAACCTTTTCTGAACTTAAATTGATTTTTTCTGAATTACAATTAATATATTCTAAATTTCAAAAGATGTGTTCCAAATCCGAACTAATATTCATCGTGTTGAAATTTCTTCTCTGATTATGTTTTATTAATACCAACTGCTATTTATACCCTACACCACTATGTGGTCAGGGTATTATTTCTGAACTACAGTTGCAACAGGTGTAGTACATATTTCGAATTTTTAATTTTCATAAATATTTATTAGAATCATAAATGAAACATTATACTAGGCCCTTATTTATTAGCGTATTCGAAAATTTTTCCAAAGTTTGATCCAAAAATTAATCACAAATGGGTCAGAAAATTTAAAATTTTCCAATAATAATCATTATTAGGAGTCTTTTATGAGTCATAAAGTTGTCCTCAGGAAGAGGCTCTATAAGGTAAAGAAAAACATCCTCATATGGCGATAATTTATGCAGGTTTAAGAGCTCTTTTACGAGCCCTTTCGAATTCCAATTGTACACTGCTTAGTTATTGAAAAGTTATATCTAAAATTTGATCTATAATTTTATATTCAAATACACGAATAAAACAAAATACAGAAACATTTTGGGTTTTCATATAAACTCGTATTCTACTCGTAAACAGTGTAATCCTGGTATGTTTATGAGTTTTATGTCAAACTCCATACGTAAAAAACATGGCTTGTATTTATACGAGGTTTACAAGGAACTTATAATGGGTATCCATATTTTGGATATGAATATTTGAACCAAATTTCATCATATACTTTTGGGATTAACTGTTAAAAAATAAGGGGAATGTACGTAGATGTAAGTAAATTCAAAATACTCAAGTAGTGTTATCACCTTAGCAATAGCTGTATACATATTATGTGTTGGTTTGTAAATTATTTAATTAACTTTTTGCGTCAATTCATTCAGTGACATTACAAACATCAATCCAAAGTCCGCTATATACTACCAACAATAAAATATAGCTTATATAAAGTTAAACAAAAAACAACTACTCACTTTACCCTTAACTAATGATGAGTATAAAAGGATGATAAAAAAGGACCAAAAACAAAAAAACAATACACACACACACATAAAATGCCAACAACATGAAAAGCGGCAATGAAAACTACTACTACGATGACGACAACAGCAACTTCAACAATATATATTATGGAACTGTTAATTATTTTTTTTTGTATATTGTGGTGTTGTTGTCTACAACATACATACTTACAATAATGCTGCCAACTATAAAGAGTGGCCCCACTTGAAATTGTGACACATTTAACTTTGTGTTTATGCCACGGCTAAGAGGGTGACCTGAAATATCTATATTAACTTAAATGCATTTAATCAGTTAACTGAATTTAATCAGTGCTGAAAACACAAAATATTATTCAGAAATCCTACAATGACTTATGAATGAACGTCGAAAATTAAAATAATGAAGAATGGTTCAGTTGAAATTTAAACTCAATCTAGATGACATTGCCTCTGGTGAACAAAACAAAATGATCTTAATCGCCGAAAAGTTGTCTTCAGATCTGCAAAAAAAACTGCCTGTCCCAAACATATTTTTTCTGTTAATATACATATGTATATATACGTACATATGTATGCACAGCGCATGCTACGGGGACAGTTTTTCGATCAAGTGTTTAGTATGGAGACATTTGGTTAGTTTGGGGACTGTCCTCAAACTCTTCCTAGGTCTAGCGTATAGTATCAAGACATTTGTGACTCATATACAGCATAGTTTGGGCACATTTTTGGCCATGTCTCCGAACTATGCGCACCACATACATATATATTTGGAGAAACTGTTCAACATATTCACCATGTTTTTAGTAGAAACAATATATAGGCGTATTTATTTTACTTTCCAAGTTTCTCTATATTTTAATGGAAAAACTGAAAAAGTAAAATTAAAGCATCTATTGTTTGACGATTATTTAATAACCCAACCAGAAATTTCGGAGCGCTCATAAATAAGATTCTTAAATGGCTCATTAGGAGTATATATATATTATGTCCTATGGTTCCATTAGGAACAAAGGCCACTATGGTTTCGGTAATCAGTTTGTTTTTAGGAGCGAGTGACTGATTGGGCCTCTCGTCCGATTCTAGTGTTGGGGCTGCCAACAACCTCCAGGCAGGATAGCTGATAAACAGCAAGATAAACAACTGAGCTTCAGTGACTGATTGTGTGCTGATTGTCACCTACTTCCTGAGACGCATCAGTGTTAGCATGCCATTCAGGTTACTCAGTTGTGCGCCTTCTTACTTTAGCTGCTGGCAGAAGGGTATCTGTCCGACATTACCAGGGGGTACTTGGTATGAGACCGGGAGTAGTGAGCTGCTTGGGAATTTCAGAACAGAGGAATCGCTTCTTGTCACCCCCAAGTGGATGACGGACAGAGAGCTTTCCACCTCTGCGAAAGACCCCACCCCCCTCATTAGGAGTGAGATTATTTTTATGATATCTTTTTTATAGTGAGATCATAAAAATGTTAACACACATAAAGTTAAATAAAAAACAAACCACTGAATTTTATTACTTCAAACCAAATTTTTTTTAAATTAAATTTAATACAAAATCAAACAAAAAAACCACATGGAATTCTAACCACTACGAACAAAGTTATCCACTTTTTTCGGAAATCCTCCCATTAAGGCTTTTATGGTAGTTTCTGTCACCTTTTTGGAGCAGGTGGTCCATCTACGTTTGAAATCTTGCATGTCCTGAGAGACCTTTTTTGAGCCCCTTAATTCTCTTTTAACAAGAGTCCTATATCTCTGCACTGGCCTGAGCTCTGGGCAGTTTGGTGGATTTGCCTCTCTTGGTATAAAAACCACAATCATTATACCACTCCAGCGCTTTCTTGCTGTAGTGACAAGATGCTAAATCAGGCCAAAAGTAAGTGGATACATTGTGCTGACTCAAAAATGGAAAAAGTCTCTTCTGCAAACACTCCTTGATATAAATTTCGCTGTTTATAGAGCCAGATGTCACAAATAACTGGCTTCTTTGGCAGCAGCAACATATAGCTTGCCATACTAAGAATTTTTTAGGGAATTTCGTTTGTTTTTTCGACCTAAATATTTCCGCAACATTTCCTCGAACATCGGAAACACAAAATTCTTGACCAGGGAGCTGCAAAAAATCAGCCAGGACATAAGTTTCGTCGTCCATTACACAACAGTTGTATTTTTGTATAAAATTTGATTTGAATTTTCGAGCTCTGGTTTTGGACTCCAAATTTTTAAAAGCTTTTCTATCGGGATCTTTTTGAACTTTGTAGGACTTTAGTCCTGCCTTACGTTTTACTTTACGTACAAAAAATTCCGAGCATTGGGCTAACCGAGCTGTTTTTCTGCCAGATGTGTTAGGAGCTCTCTTAAGGATGCTTTTAACTTTATATGCCTTACCAATGTTACGATAACCAGTCGTTGTTTCTGTTCCCGGCTTCCTTTCAATTGTTAGGTGTTCCAGATACCTTTTTACCACTTGTGAAACTGTTTGGCGGTATACATTAGTTTCTTTGGCAATTTTTTTGTATGTCCATGTTTGGTTTTGTTGAAAATATTTAATTATTTTTGAACACACTTTTCTTTCATCGTCCATTCTGTAAAAAATTGCTAATTAAAACTCATGATGTAAATTAATTTATTAGCTGACATATTTATACCCTACACCACTACGTGGTCAGGGTATTATAAGTTTGTGCTGATGACACCAAAAAATATTGGTCCTAGACCCACCTTATAGTATACCGATCGGCTCAGAATTTTTTTTTATTTCGATTTAACGATGTCCGTCTGTCCATCCGTCTGTCTGTCCATGCATTTTTGTGCGCACTATACAGGTCGCAAATATTAAGATATTTTGATGAAATTTGGTATACCGACCTATGTGAGCCCAAGGACGAAGCCTATTATTTTGGTTTACACCGGTCCATGTTTAGACCTAGTGCCCATATAAGGGTCCTACCAAAATTATATTGTTTATACGCTGCAGGTCGCAAATATTATGATATTTTGATGAAATTTGACCTATATCAGCCCTATATCAGCCCTAGGACGAAGCCTATTGATTTTGGTGAACATCGGTCCATGTTTAGACCTAGTGCCCATATAAGGATCCCCCCAAAATTGGCTTGGTTACAAACTGCAGATCGCAAATATTAAGATATTTTAATGAAATTTGGTGCCCTGACTCACATTATAGAAAATTTTGACACAAGCCCCATTTTAACCCATTCGAATTTCGGATCCAAGCATTAGTGGGCTTTTACCCAGACTGGTGTATGGTATTGTATAGTCGGAATGTCCGACTTTAACCTTTTTACTCGTTTTAAAATGTAAACTGCCGGCAAAAAAAAAAAATATGAGAAGCTTAAAACCAAAGTTATAGGCAAAAATGTGTGTTAACATTTTTATGATCTCACTCCTTAGAAATGATTATTGTTTTTTTTTTTGAAAACCCAGAGTAAAAAAGTTAATATAAAATTATATATGAGTAGATATATTTGCAATATGTAACTGGATATAATTTCATACGTAAAATGGTTATATTAAATTGTATCAAATCGGATACAATTGTATTTACAAGGATACAAAGTTATATCATATGATCGACTTATATCCGAGTTTTGTCCAGATTAAATTGGATATAAGTTAATACAATACAATATGATTAAATTTAAATGATAAAAAAAAATTTTTTGCATTGTAGGGCAGCAGGATTTCACGTTCTACACACTACCAGCCGCAGGCTACTGTTGGTAATGAGTAACTATTAAAGACGTTATTATATAAATCCGATATTGTTGAATACTTTAAAGATTAGCCCCCGCGAAAAAACATGTACTAACTAGCTGCCAGCTTTCTCTTATGGAAATTTGTGTGTAAAAAGTTAGCAGCAAGTTAGCATACTCTTTGTCATTTCGGGAACTTTCTTTTGACTTAGAAATTTTTTATTTTTTGAATATGTTAAGTTTTTTATTTTAACTAAAATTTTAATGATTGGCCCAGCAATGCACTTCTTTTTTGTTGGAGGCTCATACTTCCCGATTTATGGAGGTGAAAATAATCTATAACAATATTCAATGGCTTATTTTTCCACTCAAAACTTATCGGTCCAGAACAAAATATATATGTCGTTGGAAAGGTACTTGAAATATCTTACCAATGGTATGCAACATGCCTAGACTTATTAACCCATTACGAGCCGGGTCATGATTTTAAATATTAATTTTTTTAAATTAAATTTTTTAAATTAAAAAAAAGCTTTTAAAAGTAAAAAAAAAGTTCAGAAAATATTAATTTAATGAAAAAGTTATTGTTTTTGATGAAATGAGTTACGAACTTTTGTTTGAGATTAATTAATATATTGTAATATATAAAAAAAAACAAAAATATTTTTGAATGGGGGAAATGTTTTAGTGGATCTGTTATTTAAGTAAATGAATGTTATTTTAGTTTGGCTCTAGATCATAAATTAATATCACTTTCTGTTTAAATTATTTTCAAATCAAAGAAAGATGATACAATAATTTTTTTTTTTTTTTGAAAGAATTCGATAAGACCAGCAAGGCAGAATGCGCATTTTTGGCTTTCGCTACAAAGCCATCATCAGTGCCTTTCGCCTTTGAGTGGGTTAATATTTTGATAATCGTCTACTTATGTGACTGTTCAAAGCAAATCGAATTTGTTATCAACAACTCAAATATTTTTCGTATCTATTTATATAGAAAATTTTTAACGGTTTTATCAATTACGAGTATATATTCCTATATAAACAATTTGCAATAAAGCAAATACTGATATATGATTTAATATGATTACTTATGAGAAAATTTCCAAAAACTTTTCTAATATGTCATCATATAAAAACATATAAAGTCGCATAGAATATTTTATATTATCATATTTTTTAATATTAAAAAATATATGTTATATATACTCTGTTTTACTCGGGAACACTCTTTTTATTGGTAGAAAATACAAAACCTCATGAAACAATCCAAAAAGTTGTCTCTACAATCTAAAAAGCTGACTCATACAAGATTCCAAAATTATTTAAATTTATGAGGAAAATTTCGATTTTATGTGTTCTTTTTTCTGAGTCATTTCTGAGTACACAGGGGACTCTTTTGGACGGACCACGGTCGTAGGAAAAGTGGAAAAATGTTTATGTTTTCGGAGCTCATTTCTGAGTCATTAATGATCATCTTTGTTTACTGGGAACCTAAATATATTACAAATCATATTGAATTTTATATCTAAAACAAATATTTCATTGCAAAATAATACCTACAATCTCTTTATTTATTTATATTTATTTTTATTAACAAAGCCCAAAAATTAATAAAAAAAAGCTCAAAAAATATTATTAAAAATTCAAATTTTTGTATTAAAGTGGTTTTTCCAAAAGAGCCTTCTTTTTTGATTCAAAAATTAAATTGCCGCGGACCAAATGACTTCTGTGAACGGCGAGCGCTATAGAGCCATGCTCAACCACTTTATCCTACCTCAACTGCACGAATTGGGAATGCAAAATATGTGGTTCCAATAAAATGGAGAAACGGCGCATACTGCATGACCTACAATCGACATTCTGAGGGCTACATTTCCGTGTCGCCTAATCTGTCGGTTTGGTGATTTGCACTGGCCGGCAAGATCGCTCGATTTATCCGTTTTAGACTTCTTTTTGTGGGCTTTCTCTTCAAGAAAGTCTATGTCAACAAGCCTCAGGTTCTGGAAGTCCTCAAAGAGATTATCCGTCAGGAATGCGGGAACCTATCGGCGGAATTTCTTGCAAGAGTCACGGGAAATGCCATAAATCGGACCCGTATGATCATCAATTCTGGCGGATGCCACTTGAACGATATCATTTTTTCTACTTAATGAAAAGAAATCTAGACATGAAATAAACACAATCCAAAAACAAAACTAAAGTTTTTCATTTATTAAAAAATTACAGTCAAGGAACCTCGGGTCATAGGTTACATTGATATCTTACTCTTCTTTTTCTTTTGTCATCAAATATATTTTTTCACACACAATCAAATATTTTCTGTATAGGTATAGAACGTATGTCTAACAGCAAATGTCAAAGAGAAGCTCTATCTATGTAATCTTTCGAATCTGCAACCAGTTTGTTCAAATTGGCTCTAGATTTTGAACAATTCGCGATTTTAATTTTTTTTCCATTTTTCAACAAATTTTTTCAATAAAAAATTTTTTATTTAGTAACTGTAGCTTCAGAAAGAAAACCCCTTACACAGTTTAAGCTTAATTCCGTGGCCTATTTTTCAAACTTAAGTGGATTTCAATATCTCAATTTAAATATAAACCTTGAAAATCGCAATAATTTCGCAACAATATCAATAGTGAATGAAATATGATGTTTTAGAAAAAAAGATTTTAATAATAGTACAGTAAAATTTTTTTTTCTAATCTGTATTTCATTACAAAAGGCTCTAAAAGTGCATATAATTTTATTATACAATATGATATATATGGGTATATATGGGTGAAACCAAAAAATGTGATACATTTTTGGGCCAAATTTGTGAGAAGCCAAAAGTGTTAATATTTCGGTTTTTTCTTAATGGAATCAGTAAGTTTAGTCATTATAAACCTAATTGCAAAAAATCTCTTCTACAAGTTTTGCACAATTTAAATTTTTTTGTTGTAACGGAGTTTACATTTCTGCAAGCAAAAGATATAACAAAAAAAATTGCGTACGAATTTTCTTCATTTATTAGTTTTTCGTATTTGGGTTTCCAACTGGCTTTCCAATGATATATAATTTGTGTTTATTAAATTGGCGGTTTCGCGAATAAAAATACAATTCATTCCGCGAAAAATTTTTTTATTTTTTTTTAATTTTGTATTTTTGGACCTTTTAAATGCTTTTGAAAGAAATGAAATTTTTTAAAATCCAAACAGCGGTTGCGCAGTTACAAAATAATATATTAAAAACATAACATTTCGCGTTAATTCTTAAATTGTGTGAAACAAATTTAATTTTCCAAACTAATGTCAGTAATGACTCGAAATATCGATTCAAAACCAATGAAATGCAAAATCAATCGTTTTTCGCTCCAGCAGCTTAGGGTAAAAAACTGATAACTTTTTTTGATTTGACGCAAAATTATTAGTTGAATCGTCTTTTGACGCATAAATATTAGTTGAATCACCTCTGTTTATGGTTATTTTAAAATATTTTAAAACAATAAACAAACAATTAAACAATTGTGGCTACGGAGTTTGCATTTGGTTACTTTTTTCGTTTTCTTTCAGAAACGCTTTGTCAAAATTTTTTTTCGGAAACAAAATCGCATGATGCCTACAAGGTGAATCCAAATATGATATTGTTTTTCTTACTCGTTAAATGGTTTGGTGTAAAAATTAGGAACGGAGTTTACAACATTTTTTCAAATCTTATTAAAGACATCCTTTTTCATCTCGAGAATGTTACATGCTGCAGAAAAGCTTCAAGTCTGTTATACTGGATGATTACTTACAGTCCAACGATCATTTGAGTATAAATAACATTATACTTTTCGCAATATAAATAATAGATAACTCCAAAATTCTGTTATATGCATTTTTATCAAAAATTATGACGATAAATCGTTACAGAGTTGAAGTCGTGATAGCTAGGATATACGAAATAGTTTGTAAAATGTATTAATTTTTATTAAAAACGGCACTTTTCCTCTTCACAAAAATTCTTACCGTTAGTGTTTAGCTTTACTGGTTATTAAAATATAAGCTATTAAAGTTAAAAAACCTTATGAGTTACTTGTTACGGAGTTTACATTTGGCCTATAAAATTGGTCACAAGTTTTATGTATTAACCAAAAATTGGTCAGATTGTTATAAATTTTGTAATACAGGTGACAATGCGCTGATATATATCGAAATATGTAACTCAAATGTAATCCATGCATTAGAAATTAGGTGATTGCACGGTTTTTATCACATTTTTTGATATCACCCATATATATATATACAAATTTTGAACTCTTTTCTTTATTAAATTATAAATTTTTTATTGAAATAATCGGTGGAAAAATGGAAAAAAGTAAAATCGCAAGTTGTGCAAAATCTAGAGCCAATTTGAATAAACTGGTTGCAGATTCCAAATCAGCACATCCTAGTTATCCAAAATCCACTGCAAAGTTGTTAAACTTAGCAATTTTGTCTCATTTTGTAGAGCTATGTAATAGAGTCGGGCGATTTGTATGGATATCTTTTGGCATGAGGAAAAAAAAAATTCCACTACGACATATCAAAAAAATCATTTTCGAGGCGCCCAAATTTAAATTTTTTGCAATTTTTAAATAAATGCTAGATTAGCGCCATCTTGTGTTGGCTTTTTGAAACAACTAATGAAGTTGTAAATAATAGCCGTTTTTTCTAATCACTTGGATTTAATAAATCCAAAAAGTATTTCTAAAAGCGCTCAACAGATGGGGTTAGATTTTCCTATTTTAAAAAAATTTTCTATCCGACACTTCTTTCACCCTAATTTTTAATATCGAATACGATGATGGAGGATTCAACTTTAACTTTTAATTTATAATTATATTTTACATAAAACAGCGATAAACAGTCTGCCTTTTCAGTTTTATCACTTCAATTTATATTTTTACACAATTGAAAAATTCCATAGCAATATTTAATATTCACTAATTTGATTTAATTAAATTACTTACTGTAGAGTGAAAAATTGCTATTTCTATTTGAGCTATTTCTCCATATCCAAGATGAAAAATATGTATTTGGTGAGGTGTAGTTTTTTTTTCTAAACATATTTCATAAAAAAAATTTAAGAAAAACCTTTTATTTGTTAGTTTTTCAATTTTTTTGTTTCTCTTTTAATTTTTATTCGTATTTTTTTCTGACAATAAATTAATAGGCTGTTTCATATATTTGTGCTTTTATTGTGGATTTATTAAATCCAGCTTTTTTTTGGATTTAATAAATCCATTTTTTGTATGAAAAATTCTAAATCCGGGTGATTAAAAAACACGCTAAATATAACATTACAACTTTTCCAGAAAGGTATTACTTATGAAAAACGGATAAAAAATGTGGCAACTAGAGGTAAAAGTATATAAGTAAAATTATTTTCTGCTTGTTTTCATCAACATCATCATCATCATCATTTCATCATCAAGCAGAAAATAATTTAACTTATATACTTTCATCTAGTTGCCACATTTTTTATCCGATTTTCATAAGTAATACCTTTCTGGAAAGGCTGTAATGTTATATTATTTACAACTTCATTAGCCACTTTAGCATTATTGTTTACAGCCAAAAAGCCACCGCAAGATGGCGTTAATCTAGCATTTATTAGAAAATTGCAAAAAATTGAAATTCGGGAACCTCGAAAATGATTTTTTTGATATGTCGTAGTGGAATTTTTTTTCCTCATGCCAAAAGCTATCGAAAAATCGATGGCACAATATCGATTGCTAAATCGACCCACCCTACTGTGTAATCTATTAGAACCAAACTGCGTATGATCAAGATCATATTTTCCATATATACCATATTAATCATACGTACTGCGGTTCACTGAGTATTTGTTTGAATTTTCTGTCTATATTTACGCCCAGATGGAAAATGAGTCTTAAAGACAATGTCAGCAGCGCCGTTTTAGTGACAAGTCAACAGTCGCAGACATTTACCAAAGACGTATTAAAGGCTTGTCTGCACTTTTTTACGTTTTCTTAAGTGACGCTGATAAACCGCCTATTTGTCATCATCACAGGCATTTATTGTTAACTCGTCCTGAACAACTAATTATTTGTCATCATCACAATAATTTTTCTTTATTTGCGCTTTTACTCCTTAAGTAAAAAAAAATAAAAAAATCGACCAAACATATTTTGAAATAAATTAAAAACTCCAGTAAACAAAAAACTTAGAACTAGTTCAGTATTGTAAAAAAAAATTTTTTTTTCAAATTTCTCTTAACAATTTGTAATGATATATTCCAATCTATGGCATTTTCTAAATTCACAGAATTAGTAATTAATAATGTATCAAATAATAAAGCTACTACTCCGCCTACTTTTTGGAAAAATTTAAAATGTTGCTCCAACTTTTATTCACAAGATGTAGAACAACATATTGTGTCAGTTTTCATCATTTGAGTTGTTTTTAAAAAGAGTGGAATATATAAAGCTGCTCTAGCCGGACACAGCATCTGGTTTTAAGAAATTTTATAAACACATTCGCCCTTACTATCTAAATTTTCCAAATGTGAATTTTTGTTAAAGTCGACTTTAGTTAAAATATTGGGCATTCTAATTGGTTAATTTATTTTCAACCAATCAAAATGTTTGAAAATATAAATATTTTTGTAGGGTTTTCATACACAAAATGAACAAAACCGCATGTTTAAAAATAAAGTCGACTTTAAAATAAAAATACTCTTTTATAGTAAGGGCCATTTATTTTGAACTTTTGTGATCTCGTTTATAGTTGCTTTTTAAAAATAATAACTTTGATATGATGTCAAAAAATAACTTAAAAACATCGCAAAAGACCTAAATAAAAGTGTTTTTTAAAACTTCTCACATACACATTAAATTTGTGCATATAAAATTGTGTATAAAAATTAATCAGTTACATAAAAAAAAAAAAAAATGTTTGCCATACTGGATCCGCCATATTGTAAAACGGAACTAGTTATTAGAAACTCCTTAGTAGGGGAAGGAAATCCATGCAAATGAATGTTTTTTCTTGATAGTCAATAACCAATATGGACTAAATATTTATCCGAATCATCAAATTTAGGGCATAATGGCATCGAATTGCAGTTGCATATTTTTGCATATTGTGTCAAAAATGCATGTTTTTGCAGATTTTGTGCTTTTTAATGCATATTTGTGCATATTTTTAATTTTTAGGAGCATTTCTTCTTATAGAAAATATAAAAAATTGATGTTTTCATATTTTGATCCAATCAAAATAAAAATTCTTAAAAACCTTATTGACCTATGGGAAAGCTTCGAGTTCTGTGTAAGTTTGCAAAATAACTAACTTAAATATATTTTTAAGTTTTAAACTGCATTATTTTTGAAAAAATAATAGTTTTTAGTGCATATTTCTTACATTTATAATGCATATTTGTCTTTTTTAGCGGCACTTTTTAGGCGCATATTTTCTATTTTTGAGTGCATGAAATTCCTTGCCCTAGTTATTACTGAAGGTACATTTTGACTACAAGCTTGTAAACAAATTATTTGAAAATTTCTTTGTTTTCTTCTTAAACTCTATTTAAAAAAATTCTGAATATGAAGGTAATTAATTATTGGTCTCCTTAGCTCATCCTTAAGTGAGTCGAAGGCTACAACTTTCGATTAAAATATAAAATTTTTAAATATTTTTGTAAATCTTTTACCAATTTCGATTAATCGTACTAAATGATTCAAATTATAAATCGTAATTTACTATAGACCCAGAATAAGAGCAGAGAAGCAATATATTTCCGATCTAAGAAAAATCGTGCCCGAAATAACGACAGATAGCAGCTATGGCAAGTTATCATGGATCACATATAACAAAGATGCTTTATGCCTTTCGTGTATCTCTTAACTCTTAAATGCATAGTGTAGCCATTTGGTAACAGACCAGTTTTTTAATAGAAAACCCATTTGATACCTTTTTGGGTATTGGGGCCCCTTCTCTACAAAGTGTTCTTATAGTTTAGCGCAGATTAAACAGTTATAGAAAAATCTTGGTTGTGCTATGTATATTTGAAAAAATCTAAATCACGCGTTTTTAAGCAAAAAGTGTAATATCAAAAATTGTTGTTTAAATATTTAAAGTGTTATTCTCGCAATAAAATTCATTTTGGCGACAATAAAGGTATAGTTTATGTTTTTTTATATATGTTAATCACAATTTAGGCATTTGCTATGGCCATGTTTTTCAATAAAAATCACTTAAACAAATTTTTTTTTGGTATTTTTAGAAATCACATATTAAAAAATTGTGCAAAATGAAGAAATCATGCATTTAAGGGTTAATTCGCTGCAAAATTAAATACCTACATCATTAAATGACGAACTTACGGCCTAACTAAATACATAATTTTTAGAGTTGGGTCAATATTTTCTTTGCTAATTTTATTCTTTAATATTACATAAATAGCAAACCTTTGGCAACATTGACGAGATTGGTAGAAACACAAAATGATAAAATAAGAAAATTCCCATAATAATGAAATAGATTCCATCGCACAAGTTCACCGCTTGGCGGTTTTTAAATGTCAAATTTTATCGGAAATTTCTCCTTGCTCTTATTTTGGGCCTACATTTACTCGGGTATATTATTTGGTGAAAATTGTTCTATTTATCGAATAAATAAATATTAATCAACTGAATATCCTAATTTAGGCTCAGTTCTATAGTCAGAACTATGAACGAGTTTTGTCGTAAATATTGCCCAATAAGCACATAGGTTTTAAAAATTCAAGTGCTTTAAATTTTGCTTGAAATAAAGTATATATCAAATTCTAGCATTTGTATATTTAACAAAAAGATTTGAAATTTGAATTTTTGTTTCCCTTTTGTTGGAGTATGCTATTGATATAAAATGTAATTAATGTTGTATTCAAGCCTTGAAACTGGAAAACAGAGCTGGAATTGAACTTGTTTTCAACTCGAATTCCAGTGAAATTGTTTATAGGGTTGCTTAAGTAAGAAAGTTTGTTTGAAAAATTCTTACTTATACAAAATTTAAAAAATTTTTTTTTCTTACTTCAGACAATAGAACTAGCTCCTCAATGTGACTTTAAAGTCACATCTACATTTAAAAGCCTATCACTTTTAATAGGAAGGCGATATTACAATGGCGTAGAAAGCATGTGATACTTTGAGGCCTGAATATAAACGATATTTAAAAAACTACAAAAATTTAACTTCCAGGGTTGCCATATAATGATTTGAATAGAACTATTTTTGACTTTTTTCGAAGCACTTTTTGTGAAAAATGTTTAAAAATATAAGCAAGAACGACATAATAAAAGTGATATGTTAATTTCAAGAAAGACATGTAAAAACATATTTAAAAGAAGAAAAATTCTGAGTTCAGTTCACACATTAAAAAATTAATTGATTGATCTTATCAAGGGTTATTCGTATTTTAAAAATTGTAATCCGTTTTAATTTGTTATATTAAAAATGCGCTATTTTCTCTCAACTGCCAAAGAAGCATACTCTGAGCAATTAGTGTTGCCAAATCAAAATTTTTAAAAAAACGTTTACAAATACCAATTTTTATAAAAGGTTCTTAAAAATATTGCAAAAGAAACAATTTAAATTTTTTCCCATAAATTGATACAGTCAAAATATAAAAATTTAGTTTTTCTAAAAATATTACCCATTTAAGTGCATACAGAGCGGCAAATTTTAAATTTTAATTTCTTATACCACCACTAACGGGCGCGACTTAGCCACAGAAATTATAAAAAATGCTTACTACGAAACTGACCTATCCTTATACCAAGATTTATGAAAAAATTCAAATAATGTTCTACCAAGATATTGCACACTCAAATGAGTACATAACGTCGACCGGCCTGCAAAATGTCATATGTATTTTTAATAGATTTTCAGGAGAGCGAAAGAACTGTTACAAAATCTACTTTTAAGATATTTTATTGGCAAAAAAAAAAGTAGATTTTTCAACAGTTTTTTCGCTCTCCTGAAAATTTATTAAAAAACACATGTGACATTTTGCAAGCCGGTCGACGATATGTTTGTTTACGAATATGATTTAATGTCAGAAAAACAATCAAGGTTTCGACCTAATCACAGCTGCGTGACTGCAGGATACACATGTATGGATACACTTGTACGCAGACGATATTAAACTTTACCTGAGCAGTCCAGTTCTACCGTGGGCTATTACTAATGGGCTATATATAAAATCTCAAAAATCAAAGCACCTTCTAGAAAAGCCAGTTTTTGATAAAGACATTATTATAGATAATCAGAAAATTGAAGTTGTTTCCACACGAAGAAACCTTGGCATAATATTGAATAGCACATTAACATAGTCAAATCAATTTAACTCCATAGTTGAACAAATATATTTGAAACTAAAATCACGTTGGTTAACTCAATCTTATACCCCTTTGAAAATTGGATTGCTTTTAGCCAAAGCTTACCTTATTCGTGGCATTTTATACGGTTGTGAACTTGTTTCTCATTGTGACACCATAAGTATGGGTGTGACGACTCATATAACATACCCTAAAGTCGGCAAGGTTAAGACTAGGATCAAAATTCCAACATAGTGTACCCCACAATCACCATCCCCCAAGTGTCCCTGTAATCAACTAACTATTTTGAATTTGCTACTTTTTTTTATGTCGTCGACTTTTATGTTTCCTCGAAAGAGAAAAGAATCTTATGCCAGTCGGTAGAGCATGAGGCACTTAATCTCAGGGTCATGGGTTCGGGCCCCACGTTGGCCCCATTTATGGGACGACTCATACCCCCTTTCACGTCTGCCTCTTAGGAGAAGGTGCTACTTTTAACTTCCGACCGTGCTCAGGGAAAATGGGGTGAGATTCTTTTGTCCTTCAAGGAAGCATGAGGATTGACGACATAAAAAAAAGTAGCAAATTCAAAATAGTTACGTGATTACAAGGATACATGAGGGATGGTGGTTGTATACAACCCTATAGGGTTCACTATGTTGGAATTTGTAAACCTAGTCTTAACCCGCCCTACACTGAGAGAATTTTCATCACTTCAGTAATGAATTTCTTCATAGTTTCAATGAAAATTGTCACTGGAACTCGTCCATTGAAACTTTTCATAAAATCTATGAAACAGGTTTCATTAAAGTCAATGTTTATGAAAAGTTCATCAAATTAATGAAACTCTTCATAAAATTAATAGGCCACTCGTCCAATGAATAAATCATTCAGCCAATGAAGAGCTTCATAAAATCTATGAAGCAATTTCATTTACTATTATTTATTATAGTTGGTTGTTGGAAGCTGGAGTGGATAAATAAAAAGTACTTAGCAAATGCAAAAGGCCTAATAAAATCGTAGCATATTTTACGGATGTACAAAATATATCTAAAGAAAGAATTCATTAAATTAAAAAGTTTCATAAAAAAGTTTAGAAAAATCTAATAAGGCATATCTATACGGGTTAGAAAACTCGCTAGACTTTATGAAAATGCATCTCTGTATAAGTCTACGAAATGTAATCTCTAGGCCATTGACAATTGCTGTCATACAGAATTTCTTCAATTAGTAACAATTTTTAAGATGTCTTGTAATATTATTGAACATTTCAGTTTATTAAATGCACCTTTTGGTATTTGGAGAAAAAATTATTCTTTAAAATACAACAAGTTTAATAAAAACAAATACTTGACAACTAGAGATGATACTTTTACGAAAAAAATTAGTGCCAACTATATTAGAGATGACAAATTTAGTGCAAACTCTACGAGATTTCTATCCCGTGTAGATGTGCCTATATGATTTATAAAAAAAATTTCATAGTCCAAAATTAATAATAAAAAATTAATTTAAAAAAAAATAATAAAATTATAAAAGATAATTCTCTCAGGGAATGACGATATTTTATAAAAAAAAAATTTTAAAAAAAGTAAATACTACCCAGTGTAGAAACGGTAATGACATATCATTATTTTTTGGACTACCAGTAATGACACCCACTTACCTTCTGCATTATTTTATAACATATAATAATGAGTTACTGATAATGACTTATTTTTATCATTATTTCAAATAGAAAATAATTTTCTATATTTTTTTTTTAATTTTTTGAAATCTATTTTTAAGACTCAATATTTTTTAAACACTGTTAAGGATATATGTAACTACATATTCTTTGGTTTTTTTTATGTTGGCGAGTAAGCTTACTTGTGTGCAGCAGGTCAATTATGTTTTTATCTATTAAATATTACATGTCGATATAGCTCAGATGGTAGAGCTATTGACTGGCAATCTGTAGACCGAGTTTTGCTTCCCGCACCAGCAAATTTTATTTAAAAAAAAAATACAATAAAAAATATTTTTTTTATATAATTAATATTTTGAAAATCTATTTTTAAACTCATTATTTTTGTCAGTACTGGTAAGCACATAGGTAACGATATATTTTTTGATTTTTCGTGTGCTGGTGTGTAACCATTACTCATTATTTTTCGCGACATCGCCATATAAAGGTAATAAGAAATGTAATAACAAAAGTAACTAGTTACCATTACCAAGTATGTAGTTACATAACCACATATCTGGTAATGATTTTCTACACTGGGTATTGAACAATTTCATATATATAAAGAATATTTTCATTAAATTTATGGAGATCTAATTTATGAAATTCAATGAATTTTTTTAATGAAATTAAGAAATTTTATGAAAGAAAAGTTATGAAAAATTTCATAATATTAATTAATTATTATATACATAATGAAATTCTTCATTCGTTCTACGAAAAAAATTCTATGAAATTATATCATTAATATAGTGAAGGACAATTCTCTCAGTGTACGTTGCCGACTTTAGGGTATGTTATATTGGGAAGTTAAAAGTTGTATTTAACAGTGTAGTAATATATATTTTCTGGTTAAGAAGAGCCAGTGAAACGTGTTTCTACTCAAAGAGCATTTTTGGGGTGTTTTTGGAAAGTCTTATGAAGATTAGAGTACTCTTATTCGTACATAAAATCATTTACCCAAAAAAGCCCCAATTCCTCTATGAGAAACTGGGTTTTGGCATCGGAACAAACAGAGGAAATAAGCTAATTCCACCAAGTCATCGCTACCTTGTATCTGAATGGCAATTCTATATAAAGTCCGTAAGTCTCAACTCAACAAAACTCAACAGCTAAACAGCAACGCTTCGAGTTTTAAAAACCTTCTTTTTGAACACTATGCTCGTTTTTAAGTAAATTCATTTTTACGATTTGTATTCCTTTAATTTTCTTGCAATATGTTTTTGATTTTATTAATTCTTTTTTTTTCTATTTTAATTATTTATTTGATTACTTATATTAATTATTTTATTCTTATTATTATTATTATTATTATTATTATTATTATTATTATATGTGACTCTAACATTTTAAAATCAAAATTTCAGCACCTGAAATTCCTGTACGGAATTAAAACGGAAATAAATAAATAAACTAAACTAAGTAATTGTTAACGATTTTGGTCGAGTTCCAACCAATCTTTATCCTGTTGTAATTATGTATTACCCTGGTGCAATTTTTAGATATCCCATCTGCAAAGTCAACAAAAAATTTAATTTTTGTACTTGTACTTTTCCGAGTTCAGTAAAGCATACACATAAAGTGAAATATTGTTTACTTTCATGTCAACCCAAAGAAATTGCATTTAAAAGTTAAATACACGCCATATGCAATTCCGCTCAAATCTACTCATCGGGACATTCTGATTTAGTAAGTGCATGTAATTATATGTTCAAAAGGTATAAGCAAAGGTATAGTAAAATGTGACTGACTTTTTCCTATTTTTAATATCTGCGCTTATATGGGTGATATCAAAAAATGTGATAAAAACATGTAACCAGCTAATTTCTAATGCATAGATTATATTTGAATTATATATTTCGTTGTATATCAACGCATTGTCACCTGTTTTACAAAACTTATAACAATCTGACCAATTTTTGGTTAATACGTAAAATTTGTGGTTCCCGAACCAGTTTCATGGAGTAGGTTGCAGTGGAACCAGTTGTAGAATGGGTGTGGTTGGCTGGGGGAACCCAGAAAATTTTTTTACAATCGGTAGCCAACCACATCCATTCTACAACTGGTCATAATATGCGACAAAAGATGATTCAACTAACAATTTCCCGTCGAATCAAAGAAAGTTATCAGTTCTTTTACTCTAAACTGCTGGAGCGAAAAACGATTAATTCTGCATCTCATTGGTTTTAATCGATATTTCGAGTCATTACTAACCTTAGTTCGACATTTTAAATTTGTTTCCCCCAATTGAAGAATGTTTTTGTCGCGAAATGGTATGTTTTTAATATATTATTTCGTAACTTCGCAACCGCTAATTGGATTTTAAAAAATTGTATATTTTTTAAATGCATTTAAAGGGACCAAAATTAAAAAAATTAATAAAAAAAACAAAATATTTTTCGCGGAATGAATTGTATTTTTATTCGCCAAACCGCCAATTTGATAAAAAACAAATTGTATATTTTTGAAAAGCATGTTGAAAACCCAAATACAAAAAACTAATAAATTGAAGAATATTCGTACGCAATTTTGTTTGTTATATCTTTTGCTTGTGGAAATATAAACTCCGTTACCACAAAAAAAAAATTTAAATTGAGCAAAAAAAGTTATTGCGACAACTTGTAGAAGAGATTTTTTGTTATTAGGTTTATAATGACTAAAATTATTGATTCCATTAAGAAAAAACTAGCGAAATACTAACAATTTTTGCTTCTCACAAATTTGGCCCATACACTTATCACATTTTTTGATTTCACCCATATACATTATTTGAGTGTATAAGTAGGTATTGTGGTGGTGTGTGCGCGGGAAGTTTAATAAAATAAAAAAGAAGGTTGATTCACAATGTTCTTTAATATATGTTGGTATTTCTGCCGCTTTTTTGCTGTTGTTTTTGAGGTTGTTTACTATTTTTATTGTATATTTTTGTGAATGCAAATATCAGTCTATAACTTTTTATATTATAACTTGTTCTGTTTTTTCAACTACAAAACCGTACAATGGGCTTGATACTAGCAAGGAAATAAGTTTGATGAAGTTTGGATACGTGAGAGATAAGAAATATAAAATCCCAGTAAACTTCTTTATAAAAAGTATACAGTTTTTTTAATTTCTTAACTAGGGCATGTACGTTCAATATTATTGATAAATTTTTCAAAAATCAACGAATCAGAACATTTTATTTTTAAATACTTTGTTCTGATTGGTTGATTTTAAAAACATTGATCAATAATATTGAACGTGTATGTTTGCCTTTACAACAGCAAGTTTAAAGGAAAAAAATAAAATCGCGAATTGTGCAAAATCTAGAGCCAGTTTGAATAAACTGGTTGCATATTCGAAATCAGCACCTCCTAGTTATCCTAAGTTGTTCAACTTAGCAACTTTGTCTTATTTTGTAGAGCTGTGTTATGAATGACAAAATAAAAATATATTTTCCATAACTGATTGAGGTTTATTTGAAAAGTAATAGGTAAAGTTTATTTTCAATTGAAGAATCAATTAAAATACATGGAAACATGTTGTTTAACTTTTTTTATCAGTCAATAAAAAACAAACTACAAAAAAATACGTATCGTCTATAAGAGTTGATATTTTCTGTCAAAAGTTATATTTTGAGTTTTTTATTTTTAGATAAAATAATTTAAATAATTTCGTTGTTTTCTGTTTTAAAACAAAAAATTTAAATATTTTCGGTTTTGTTTTTTGTTAAAACAATTTGTACAAAATTATTTCAATTCAAATTACAAGAAACTCTTTACTCATACACACAAACATAGCCAATAAAAATATGAACGTGTGTGTAGTGTTTTGAAAATGCAAACCAAAAAAAAAAAACTTTCAAATATGAAAAAAACACCACAAGTCGTTTTTTTCTAACATTTTGTCAGTTAAAAATTGAAGATTGTTTTAACAGACTTTTCAAATATTTTATTTCTTTTATGGATGAAAAATCAGTAGTCCTTTTTTTAATTGTGTTTTCAATTAATTTAATATCAATTAATTTCAATTAATTTAATATGTATGGTAATATGGTTGTTTTTAACGATAAAATATTGTAAGTATATAAATATGCAATTTTGTCATTTATTTTGTATTTTAAAAATCCAAAAATCGGCAAAAAGTTAAGGGACATATTTATTAAACGCCGAAAAAGAAATTTTGTAAAATTGTACTCACTCATGCAAAAAAATTTTTCTACTCACACTCACTAACATTAACATGAGTAAATTAAGATTTCACTCACACTTACGCGTGATTCACGTGAATCATGCAAAATTCTGCCCATATGCCCATCTCTACTCGGTAGATCAATCACTCACGTTTTTCTTTTATATATAGAAATTTAAATTGGTCAGCGTTTTATTTTTTTATTTCCAAAAAAAGAGTTAGAGGGTTAAAATGATCCAAAAAAATGTTCCTCGTAGTGTTTTGCATAAGTTCGCTGAACACATCGTATACCTAAAATGGAAGATTCCCATGGTTTCTCCCTAAAATCCAGGTTTGTGGGACATATGAGCACCAATTCTGAATAAGTACGAAATTAACCCTTAAACGCATTTTAATTGTTTACTTATTACTGGCACTTAAGTTAAATTTTCAATGCTGATGTCTTCAAAAACTTATAGAGCAATTCCATATGAAATCGATCACCTTTTGGATGACCCCTCTCCGATTCTAAAATAAATAGTCTCAATCGATTGCCCAGCAAAAAATAATGTACCTGCATATATTTTTTAATAGTGACTGGTTTAGTGGTGGTGTACACCACTGTCATGTGACAAAATTGAAGAATTCTTCATAAGGGACCTCATTGAAAGTTGTTTTTAAAACTACTAAAGCGATCGCAACGAGTGATAGCTCGTTGGAAAGGTATTGAATCAGGCTTTAATTGAAAAATAAAATTTTCCTAATTTTTCTCAAAAATTTACCTTTTTTCCCATGAAAATTAAATTTTCCGATTTTCCACAGAAGCTCCTAAATTTTCCGGCTAATTTTTTATTTTTTTGGATTCCTCATAATTTTTGTTTTAAGAATCAGCAATAAAAAAATGGGCCCCGACTCCTTGTTTGGACAGGAGAGGAGCATTTAAGAGACCACCTTGTTCTCATTGTTTTTATATTTTTTATAATTGAATTATTTGTAATTATTTAACATTGTTTTATTTTATTATTAAAAATACATTTTAAAAATTATTTTACAGTTAAAAATTCATTTATGAAGAAAAAATCTTTCTTATTTTGCTGCTTATACTTAATTACAATATTTATTAAAAATTTCAATTGTCTTGGCATCATTATAAAATTAAAGTAACTTTAAATTTAGCACGTCGGCAGACGAAGAGTACCGCTTTACATTAATTGACATATCAGAAATATTTGGTATGAAGCAATGAAACTTTTGCGTTCCAGTTATAGTTTTGACATTATTATATCTGTTTTGAATTCGTCGCTCCATGGCATCGTGTTCTTTTTGAGTGCATAAAACTGTGTTAATGGCAAATTCCTTGCTTTGAATCCACGAAAACAAATGTTGTACATTTAACATCTGGTCAGTATATGGCCTTTGCAAACTTGCCTTAGTCGCCATGCGTTTTAGGGTTCCCCCTAATGCATCGCATGGGCCCTTACCGTGGGACGTCGCAAAAAAGTGCCACTCGACCTTGCAGTTTTGTTCTTCTTCAATTATGCAAAGATTGTAAAAATTTTTTTTATTCTTGTACTGAGAAGCCGCGCCGTCTGAGAAAAACGTTACTTTGACGATTGCATCGAATTTTGATCTTAAGAATTCAAACAGTTTCATTTGAAATAAATAAACGGACACATAATTATGAGCTAAACTCTCCGCGACAACAACAAGGCTTACGGTCTGTAGTTCGTTATCTTCGTTTTTGAAATAAATGCAAAAAGGATGCACCGTGCACTGGTCGTTTGCCCAGTGATAAGCCTGAATTTCATCCTGAACGAGAAAAGTGTAATTCTCGGCAAAGTCGCTTATCGCAATGAATTCATTTTGGGCTAATTTCTCCTTACTTTCCTTTAGAAATTTCGATTGCATCTCGGATATGAAATGGTGCGCCTTCAGTTCATTCAACTTGAATCCGAATTCCTCGATGAATTCCGGAATCTGCTTTACCACGGTCTCAAGGGAACATCTGCCGCTGCTAATTATCCACTGTTTGAAATGCACCTCCTGAATTAACAGCTGTTCAAACTTTTCCGCCAAATATTGCTCTAGCTCGTCAATCTTCGGACAATTGTCGCATTTGGACAGATGACAATTTTCCGTGGGGTATGCGCACAACGACTTCGACAGGAGGTCCCTATATGTTTCAATTCCACCGTGAAATACTTTCAATTTCTTGCATGGAAAGAACATTAATTTGATGTTTTGATGAAACATGCAAACGCAGACTGAATGCGTTCCGTGCCTGTCTAATGCCAGCACGCATTCTTTTGGTCGTAGGATGGCAAACTTAGAAAATCCCACTTTTTCTGCTGGGTATTTCTCTTTGAACTGATGGTATGCTTCGGATAGATTACATAATAATAATCTGCGCTGCTTGTGTACTTTTTCTCCATCTTCACGTGTGATAACATAGTCACGTGTACCTGGGCAGGCGCGGCTGTTGTCATCATTGCAGTAAAAATCTTGAATCAATTTCACCGTTGCTTCGCTGAGGGTCCTTGAGCCAAATTTCTTGGTGGGAGTCGCCAATATGCCCTTCTGTCGAACTAATTCTTTGCTTCTTCTCGCGATGTAAAAAGATGTTTGAAACTGTTCAGAAATCTTGCGTATAGACCATGATTGAGGCAGCACAGATAAAATGAGATATTTCTCCGGAAAAGTGGTCGCTAAATTGAATTTTCTTTTCATCAGCTCAATCATTTGTTTGCCGTCATCAACGTCATCTGCTTGACTGCATTCGTTATCAGAGCCTTCATCAAATATTGTCGCGATTGCACTCATAACCTTGCCTTTTTTCTCTTTCCTGTATTTTTCACTTCGCAACTTTCTTTTTGTAATAGGCGATTCACCTAAAGTGGTAATAGCCTCATTCAAAGGACTCAAAGACATATTGACCATCGGAATGTCTGCCTCACTATCAGATGAAACATTTTGTTCAATTGTCATTTCACTCTCGGATTGTGGTTGCATTTGTTTCAATGCATTTGCTTGTTGAGACAAATCGATTTTACACTTGGGGCAAATGAATTCTGCTTCTTCACCGTATTGTATATTTAATTCATTCATGTATCGCTTCGAAACACCAGTTAATTTTAATACTTTTATCTTTTTCGAACGATGTCCACTCTTGTTAAACGGATTGCAGCAAAATTTATTCATTTTACTTTAAATTGTCTTTACAGCTTCACTCTTTACTTTACAAAAAAAACACTTTAACACTTTCACGTTTAGTATTCAACTAAAATTTGACTCAGAGTGTGTGAAGTATTTGTATTTATTTTTTGGTAAAAAATAGGTAAAACAAAATAAGCGATATTTGCTTTTCTTTAATAGGAAAATTTGCGTGAACTACTGGTCATAAAATGTTTTTTAAAGAGGGACTTAATTGGTTACTGCCAATAAGCCGACCACAGGTCATAAAATGTTTTGTAAATTTTTTAAATTACCAGGTAATAAATATTTCGCCATATTTATGGAAAATCCGTGTTTTATGATTTGTTTCTGCATGTGTCATTTTAGGCGAAATATTTATTACCTGGTAATTTAAAAAATTTACAAAACATTTTATGACCTGTAGCCTCAGTCGGGTTTGGTGTGCCATTACATGCCACTGCTGCTATTATCCATGGATTTATGGCCGAACTTGTGAAGGCAGGCAGACCATATTCACTACACACTCAACTTGGGGCTCTTAAAAAAAATTGATTTTTTCTTCATAAATGTATTTTTAACTGTAAAATAATTTTTAAAATGTATTTTTAATAATAAAATAAAATAATGTTAAATAATTACAAATAATTCAATTATAAAAAATATAAAAACAATGAGAACAAGGTCGTCTCTTAAATGCTCCTCTCCTGTCCAAACAAGGAGTCGGGGCCCATTTTTTTATTGCTGATTCTTAAAGCAAAAATTATGTGGAATCCAAAAAAAAAAAATTAGCCGGAAAATTTAGGAGCTTCTGTGGAAAATCGGAAAATTTAATTTTCATGGGAAAATTTAATTTTCATGGGAAAAAAGGTAAATTTCTGAGAAAAATTAGGAAATTTTTATTTTTCAATTAAAGCTGATTCAATACCTTTCCAACGAGCTATTACTCGTTGCGATCGCTTTAGTAGTTTTAAAAACAACTTTCAATGAGGTCCCTTATGAAGAATTCTTCAATTTTGTCACATGACAGTGGTGTACACCACCACTAAACCAGTCACTATAAAAAAAAAAATATATGTAGGTACATTATTTTTTGCTGGGCGATTGCAATCGATTGATTTAGACTATTTATTTTAAAATCGGAGAGGGGTCGTCCAAAAATTTGCCAATTTTGATCGTTTTCATATGGAATTGCTCTATAGTAGAATTTCATGACAAATATTTTTGCGTAAAATTTTAACCCTCTAACTCTTCAACTTACGGGTCGTTTTTGTCCGTTTTAAAAAGGGGCCAAAACGTCCCTTTAATTGAGGAGTTAGAAGGTTAAAATGTTCCACAAAAATATTCTTCATAGTGTTCTACATAAGTTCGCATAAGATTCACATGGTTTCCTATTTTAATCCTATTTTTTTTTTTATTTTAGATAAATCATTTTGAGCTTTTAAAACCCATTTTTTGTGAAAGGCATTTTCTTTTATTAATGGATCGATTTTACCCAAATTTTGCACAAATATGGCTTGACCTGATATCAATGCACTTGCTAAATTTTATAGCAATTGGATAATTTTTGCAGGTTTTATAAAGATTTTAAAATAAAGGATATATGGTAGGACTAAGAATCCTTGCTTCGGTTTTATTAAAAGTTTACACAAACGTTTCCAGTTTCATGTGCATCTTCATGTATACTTTTTGTAATTTTACATCCATTTATGTAGCTAATATAATATTTTTAAATTTCAGGACCTGTGGGAGGTGGGCGTGTTCTTGGCCCGATATTTCCAAAAATTAAAATTTTTCTTAACTAAGGGGTTCTATGTCAGTGTACCAAATTTCAAAACTCTCTCTCTCCACTCCTTCTATTTTTGTCCAATCGTTATATGAGATCAAAGCAGTGTGCGACGCCCTCCTTTGCGCTCGGTCCAGAAGTTCCAAAATAGACCTCGAAGCTCCTGCCCATATATGGGAGTTGTATTCCATCTTTGGTCAGATGGTATAAATAGTGAGTAAATCGGATGGAGTGAAGTACTCCTTACAAAAAACCTAGACACTTAAATACCATGGTACTTAACAAGTACCAAAGGTACTTATCAAGTACCATAGTACTTAGCAAGTACCAAATGTACTTAGCAAGTACCATAGGACTTGGCATGTACCAGAAGTACTTAGCAAGTACCATAGAACTTATCAAGTACCTGTAGTACTTAGAAAGTAGAAAGCACCAAGTAATTAACCAAGTAATTGTACTTAAGTACATTGAAAGTACAAGTACCAAGTACTTGTACTTTACTAGTACTTAAGTATTGAGGTACTGAATAGTTCGCGACTATGGTGTTGACCCCACATTCCTACACTCAAAAAAATAAGTTAGTAGAAAAATTAGTAAAACGTCTTGCCCGGGTAAAAAATTTAATATGGTGTCATACATAATTATATCTTTTTTGATAAATCCCCATATACAACGACATACAACTTGATCCGAAAAATGGGTCATCTAGATGTGTCTAATTATGTTAAAGTTTGATCCGAGATTTGTCCATATCCAGGACATCAAATTATATCTAATTCAATATAAAAATATCTGATTTTATAAAATTTTGTCTGATAGTAGGCATACTTTTTATGCATACCAGCTATTAAATTGAAATGTCTATGGTTTTAACAATTTTGAAGACCCAAATTTTAAAACATAAAATAAAAATTTATTTGAATACTTTTGTCTTCTAAATCGTACGCATCATTCTTTAATATGATTTTACATGCAAAAACATCACGTGAAAATTATTTGGCTATGGAGTAATTAACTCTGAATTTGCAGATAACTAAATTTGATGTTGAACTATATATTAATTTGTAAGGGATTATATAGAAAGTTATATAAAATTAAAATATATTTTTAGTACAACGACACATACAGTGTTATAAAACTTAGTATCAAATCATTTTTAATCATATCGATCACTACATATAATTTCATTAGTTTTATAAGGCTTATGTAGTTATATATGGAGTCAGATTTGGGGATATGTAATAATATCGATTACCATACAAAAAATTCGTTGAAAAAATAATATCAGATGTAGTTGTATATAATGATATGTATCTTAATGTTACTCCATTCATTGTCAGATATAGCCCAATCACATTATATGTGACAATATATAACTATTTTTACTCGGGTGTATATCAAGTTCACTAATTTTCAATTTTTTTGCTGAAATTCCATTTTCAGCAAAAGTTTTAGTTATATTTTTTTAGCACTAAACTCATTTTGAACTAATGTTTTACTAATTTATTTTGCTACAAAAATTGTGCTGATAACCGCAATTATAGCATGGACGACAACCAGATAGGCAAGATGTAGATGTCGCAGCTTGTCTGGATGTAGTACAGACAACAGAAGTAATTAAAAAATAAACAACTCTACACAATTTCTATATTTAAATATTCAGCAAATAATTTAACTAAAATAAAATTTCTCTACAAATTTTTTGAGTTTTTTTCAGTCTACTAATATTCAACAAAATGTTTAGTGATTTTAGCAAGGATTTTTTTTTATTTGCAATCGACTAAGTGTTAGTAAAACTTTTGCTGAGATTACTATTTTTTTGGTAGAAATCAGCTCGATGATTTTCAGCAAACACTTTTGCTGAAATTACCAACTTTTTTGCAAGCACGCTCCTGGCTAAAAATTTGCTGACACAGCAATATTTTTTGCTGCCTTTACTGACTTTTTTTTGAGTGTGTGGGTCAACATACAACACTGGGTCTTGCGTGCATTGAAGTCGATCTTATTCGCACGACCCCACTCTGAGATTGTGGAATGGTCACGATTTAGTGTGTCATTCATAATCAGCCTTTTGCCCCCAATCTCCTCAAGGCTTGGCATACGATCGAAGGAAAATGAATGACAAATGTTTTTGTCATCTGCGAAAGAGTAGATAGGACTGGAAATTTGACCAATACTATCATTGAGAAAGCTAAAAAATAGGGAAGGAGAAAGAACAGAACCCTGCGGTGCCCCTGAATTCAGCTGAAACTCGTCGGATGAGACCCCATCTATAACAATACGAATAGTACGTTCTCTGAGAAAGCTCGAAATAAAACGAGCGAAGTCATTACCCACACCAAAAGCAATAAGCCCTGATATAAGCGCCCCGTGCCATACATCAAAGGCCTTTGAAATATCCAGAGCAATCACTTTGCTCTCACCAAAACGGTGGATTGATAATTTTAATATTTTTATAATTTTTTAGACAAGTTTTATAATTTGTTTAAAAATTTTTTACTTAAGAAATATTTAAAAAAAAAATTTATTTAGTTCTAAATATACAACTGGTCCATAACGTTTGAAATTTATACACACACAGAAAAGAGATTCGGTGCTGACAACACATTTTTTTTTTGTCAATCGAATGGTTTAGTGGCATCAAGTGAATTTTTCGGTTGTGATTACCGAAGTCTTTTTGATACAACTAAAATTGCGTTGCCACAATCAAACTAGAGCTGTGTCAATTGGTTTTCAGTTGTCACAACTGCAGATAAAATTTTGTGTATTTTAAAATTAAAATTTTGTAAAAAATTTCGTTGATGTCAGTCTAAATGAGTTGTGTTAACATTTGTTAATTTGTTTCGCAGTCAATATAAGTAGGTCATTGTCAATTATTAACCCATAAAGGCATGGATACTGAAGATGGATCTGTAGCGGGACCCGAAAATGCGAATTCTATCCTGCTGGCCTTATAGAAAAATTTTTTTTTTCAATTTTTATTCTTTGTAATTTAATTGTATGATCTCAAATCTAACAAAAAACATTCTTTTACCAATAAAAAGATCTACTATGCATACCTTCAAAAAAAATTCAAGATTTTAATATCCAATTATTATAAACCCTTATTTTAAATGTATGCGGTTAACCGCGGTTTCGATTATGTTTACAACTAGGGAATGCAAAATCCCGCACTTTTTGATTTCCCGGGAAAGCGGGAAATTTGTCTGGAATTCCCGGGATCCCTGGGTCCCGCAAGAGACATAAATTAGAAAATATTTTATAATAATTAAAAAATTTTTATTAATAAAATGTCTTAAAGACCTCAAATTTTCATGATTGTGAAAAAGCTCAGGTGGTTTTTTTTTGGAACCTTCGCAGTGGAAAAGAATTAATTTTATATTAGAAATTATATAAGTCTAATTACATATGTATTTTTAAAAATTGAATAAACTAAAACTAATTTTTTTATAAAGAAAAAAATTAATATAGAAAAAAATTTTAGAAAATTTTTAAAAATTATGGGAACAAATTACTTGAAAATTTTTAAAAATCAATGGACAAATTTGTCTTCAATTCTGTATAGAATAAGTACGATTCAAAATTTTTTTATACAAACACTATTTAGTTGAGTGGTTTTTTTAAAAACTATATTTTTTAAGTTCCTTTTAGTGCCTGTTAAAAAAAAAGGAACTTAAAAGGTTCGATCAGTGTGTGTTCGTTTACTCGAAAATCTTATTACTTTTACTAAAATTTTGTAAGAAAATTAGCAAGCCTAATGTAAGAGTTTTACTATTTTTAAAACGTTGGAAAATTTTGCATAAGTAAATTTGAAATAATTAACTTTATTATTTTAAACTACATTTTTTGAAATCCCGGGATACCCGGTCCAAATTCCCGGGAATGCGGGAACTGAAAAATGCCGAATTTCCCGGGAATCCCGGGACGGGAAATCCCGGGATGCATTCCCTAGTTACAACCGAAATGCAAACTATTTAATTGCAAATAATTTAATTGTCTCTTTATAGTTTTTGGTACCTTTTCTTTCAATAGGTTAATTTCCGTTAGATTATAAATTGTACTCCTCTTTTTTTACAACTTTGTTGATAGTTTTTACACAGATTCTAGCGAGTTCTTAAACATTGTTGTTCACCGCCTTATCCCAGTGTAGAAACGGTAATGACATATCAATATTTTCTGGACTACCAGTAATGACACCCACTTACCTTCTGCATTATTTTAAAACATATAGTAATGAGTTACTGATAATGACTTATTTGTATCATTATTTCAAATAGAAAATAATTTTCTAAATTTTTTAAAATTTTTTTAAATCTATTTTTAGACTCAATTTTTAGACTCAATTTATTTTATTGAAAATCCCTGCAAACATTAAAATACGAAAATGTTTCGCAATCGTATCGCCTGGAAGAGAACTTTATTGCGGCAATAATCATATTCTTATTGCGGAAGATCCCCCTTTCGGGAGTAAATGTCCTCTCTATAGCGATACTCCCAAACAATACGAAAGCGATACTTCTTAATGATAAAATGGCGATATCGCTAATGTATCACCTGGAAGATAAAAAGGTGATATCGCTAAATTAACTCCTCGAAACAAACTAAACGATTTATATTTTTCATTATTAAATTTAACGCTGAAAGAGAATATCTGCATACATAATCCATTAATTAAAAAAACATTAATTATCTTGTTGCCATGATATCCGATTTCTTCCGCGCACTAAATCTTCATTTTTTATTTTTCGAATTTGTTCCCCATATTGCTTGTAATGGTTTTTTGTACAAATTTTGAATTATTTTTTCCAAAATTTTGATAAAAAGGTGATATTGCCTCGATATTATCATAAAAAAAAAATTATGACAAAAAACACAATTTTTGAATTGTTTTTTCCAAATATCCCCAAAACATCTTCCATATGATAAAAGGTAGACAATTTAAAACGAGTAAAAAGGCATGCGGACTATACAATACCCTTCACCAGTCTGGTTAAAAGCCAACTAATGTTTGGACCCGAAATTCGAATAGGTTAAAATGGGACTTGTGTCAAAATTTTCTATAATGTGAGTCAGCGAACCAAATTTCATTAAAATATCTTAATATTTGCGACCTGAAGTTTGTAACCAAGCCAATTTTGGGGGACCCTTATATGGGCATTAGGTCTTAACATGGACCGGTATTAACCAAAATCAATACGCTTCGTCCTTGGGCTGATATATGTCGGTGTACCAAATTTCATCAAAATATCTTAATATTTGCGACGTGCAGCGTATAAACAATATAATTTTGGTAGGACCCTTATATGGGCACTAGGTCTACACATGGACCGATATTCACCAAAATCAATAAGCTTCGTCCTTGGGCCAACATAGGCCTGTGTACCAAATTTCATCAAAATATATTAATATTTGCGACCTGCAGCGTATAAACAATATAATTTTGGGGGGACCTTATATGGGCACTAGGTCTAAACATGGACCACTGTTAACCAAAATCAATAGGCTTCGTCATTGGGCTGATATAGTTCGGTGTACCAAATTTCATCAAAATATCTTAATATTTGCGACCTGCAGCGTATAAACAATATAATTTTGGTAGGACCCTTATATGGGCACTAGGTCTACACATCGACCGATGTTCACCAAAATCAATAAGCTTCGTCCTTGGGCCAACATAGGCCTGTGTACCAAATTTCATTAAAATATCTTAATATTTGCGGCCTGCAGCGTATAAAAAATATAATTCTGGAGGGACCCTTATATGGCCACTAGGTCTAAACATGGACCGATTTTAACCAAAATCAATAGCCTTCGTCCTTGGGCCGACATAAGTCGGTCTACCAAGTTTCATCAAAATATCTTAATATGTGCGACCTGTAGAGTGCGCACAAGAATGCATGGACAGACAGACAGACGGACGGACAGACGGACATCGTTAAATCGAAATAAAAAAAATTCTGAACCGATCGGTATACTATAAGGTGGGTCTAGGACCAATATTTTTTGGTCTTACAAACATCAGCACAAACTTGTAATACCCTGACCACGTAGTGGAGTAGGGTATAAATACTACTTGATTATTTTCATTCAAATGAAAAGTAGAAGATATCGTTTTATTATCTTCTTGGAAGATATCTTCCAAATGTTTGCAGGGAATCTATTTTTAGACTCATTATTTTTGTCAGTACTGGTAAGCACATAGGTAGCGATATATTTTTTGATTTTTCGTATGCTGGTGTGTAATCATAACTCATTATTTTTCGCGACATCGCCATATAAAGGTAATAAGAAATGTAAAAAATAAAGTAACTAGTTACCATTACCAAGAATGTAGTTACATAACCAATTATCTGGTAATGATTTTCTACACTGGGATATTAAGAATTCTTGTTCTTATTCAGTATTCGTTTGTTTTTAATACCCAAGATCAACATCGTTCTTACCTACAGTAATTTAATTATTTTTATAAAAAAAATTAAGAATCCTTTCTCTCACAAAAATCGAAATTTTTATTTCTTTTCATTTATTTTACCCTCACGCAATCACAAACTCTAATTTTCATAAAATTTTATATTTTAACATCGAGGCAAATACACTCTCAAAACAATTCTGCTGTGACAACCGAATTTATTCGGTTGCTCAATCAAATTCAGTTGTGGCCACAGATAATTCGATTCTTTAAATCGAATGACGAGGCTGCGGCAAACCTAATCAATTCGATTGGCATAAAATTCGGTTCTCACAACGGAATCGTTCTGAGAGTGTGCCTTTAAAATCCGTGCGTGCGAAATTAAAGGTCATATTTTGAATCCGAGAGCCTTCGAGTAACAGTAATTTTTAAAAAATTGTGCACTAAATTTACTAAAAATACAATTTTTTTTTTGTAATTTACTGAAACAATTCCCCATAGTTCATAGTCATCTTATTAAGATGGGAAATTTGTGTTTAATGATATTTTGTTTTTATTGTTTTGGCTACTGTTGTTTTACACTGTTAGCCATTAATGCTTATGACGGGTAGCGATCCTACATTTACACGACTGCTACTAGCAATGTGTTGTTATTGCTACACTCAAAATAATAAGATAGAACAAAATCTGTCAAAATTGTTTTTGGTTTAATTTAGTTTATTTATCTGCTATTACGAATCTTTTTAGAATATACATTAGAAACTTAAATCTGTAACATTTTTTAAACAGTATAGAATATTTCCCTGATGCAACTCTTTTAGAGCTGAAATTTAGGATTCGTTAATTTAAACAGATTATTTGACATTCTCTTATGTGAATTTAAACCAATATTTTAAATCCCGTAATTAGTATCAAATTTAATAGAATTTTTTAGTTTTTTCTACTGGCATAATATTTTTAGTGTATTGTTTTTTGCTCTAAAGTATGTTCTTGTAAGTGTATAGTGGCAATGTAACAATGTTCATTATTCGATACTCTCTGGGCTTATGGCTAAAACATTATGCGGTCGTTGCTATGTATATTTTTAGTATATAGGGTGTATGCAGTATGCATTCCTAATGTATCTGTGTAAAAGAAATTTTAGCTCATTTAAAATTGGTTATATTGTAGAATTTTTTATTAACTTTGTTAGAGAATTTGCGCTTAATAATTTTAAAATCACAACAGTGTGTAAATGTTAAGGAAACAAAAAATTATAAATAAAAAATATTTGACATATTAAACATATTCAGACCCTTAAATAATATATTAATTCCGTTACGGGAACTGGTTTCCTTTAACCAGAATTGATTCGCTTGTCACTATCTCGTAACTTGGTTGCCCCAACCGAATTCAGTTGTGACAGTCATATTTTTTATTTATTTATTTAGTCCATGGAATTAATCGTTACAGACAATAATATTAAAACTTACATAATTTTAAAAAATATTAAGCGAACTATGTGTTTGGAATTAAAATTATAGTACGTTTTATGCAATTAACGTTATTTGAAAAATCAATATAATTATAAAATTCATTAAAATCGTTGCACATTCTTATAATAGGATCCGCGTCAGCATAGTTTTGACGGAAAAACGGAGTATAAAGCGGATTGTAATATCTCGTTGGACGTTGAGGGACATTAAACACCAGGTTATTGAGAAGAAATTCAGAGCATACATCACCATTAATCAGCTTGAATAGAAACGTAACATTCATCATTTTTCTTCGGCTTTCCAAGGTAGGTAACTTGATGCGAGCCAGTCTGGTCAAATAGGATGGAAGTTCGGCAGCAGGCCCCAAATAAAAGCTCCGCAAACAGAAGAGCAGAAATTGTTTTTGGACGGATTCAATCAATTGGATACGAACATTTTGTTGAGGATCCCAGACAATGGAACCATATTCCAAAAGGGTAGTATAGAGTTGCTTTGCGACATTCGGTTCGACGAATTCTTTGGCCCACCGTTTAATGAAAGAAAGTACGCCACGAGCTTTATTTACAGTCAAAGTAATATGTAAATTTGGCATTCAAAAGAACACCAGGATCATGAATTGTATCGTCTAACTCCAACTTGTAGCCACCCAAAGAGTAATAATTAGGATCACAAAACTTTATAGAAAGTCGAATGTGTTTGCATTTTTTCAGGTTTAACTCCATTAAATTTAAACAACACCATTCATGGAAGCTATCCAAATCCTGTTGAAGACATGTGTGATCAGTGTTGAATCGGTGACAGTATGGAAGAGATTTTATGACATAGTTGTTCTGTTAGGCATTTCTCAAACAATTTAGGTATTGTACTCACTTTAGCAATTCCTCTGTAATTTGTTACAGCTGACTTATTACCAGATCTAAATAAGGGTATAATATAGGAATCCTTCCAATGTTTAGGAAAATACCCATATTTGATGGATATATTAAACATGATACATAAAGGAGTAGCCACGCCATGATATCAATTAGTTAGTACGCAGCTGGGAACGCCATCAGGTCCATGAGAAAACGAAGATTTAAGTCTTTTAAGACATTTTTTAATATCTGATGTCGTAAGAAGTGAAAAAGATATATATTGTTGTTCAGTCAGAGGAATTGGATAATTATCAGAATCAACGTAGAGAGCATCAGAGTAAGTATTGGCAAAGAAGTCGGCAAACATGTCACTTGTAACCAAATCATCGCCAGATTCTTTTGTTAAATATTTTATGACAGCTGGATATCCACAGGATTTCGTCTTTGAATTTACAAATTTATAAAAAGTTTTCGGATCACAAATTCATGTTGAGTAAATTATATTCAGCACGTACAAAAGAATATTTACCATAATCACCAAGTGAACCAGATTTCTTATAATCTTTAATACGGTTCGAAACGGAACGGCAACCGAATTCGGTTGCGACAAAACTAGGATGAAAAGTGACTTTATTACGATCAACTAAAATAAAATATTGACGGTGAGTCTCATACTTAAGCACCGTAAGCTGTTTTGATTTCACGTTGAAAAACTGTTATACTCCATATAAAAAAAAAGTTTTTTTTCACGACAATGAGTTTCACGTGAATACTGTGTAGATTTTATTTTCAAGCAAATTTAATATACAAGACTGACATTTTTCCAGTGAAAAAGTGACACTACGGGTTTATTGTAATTATGACTTTCTTATAAAAAACAAAAAAAAATCTTCGCATTAACCCTAGAACACTAATCTTAGTCGATTCGACTAACACCACTTACATTTTTGTCCACAGCTCTTTTCTCGTTTTACCGATCGGTCTCAATTCTCTTGTATTCCCATTCATCGGTGTTCTCTTGTTGTGATTGGTCATATTGTTGCAGTAAGTATTGCTATTTTTGAGTTATTTAGCAAAATGTTAGCTGATTCGACTAATGGCTAGTGTTATTATTTCTTATTTATTTATTATTTTCAACATTTGATCTCAAGAGTATTTATTATTAATATAATTGTTTAACAAAAAATAAAATTTGTAAATTGATTTACATTTAAAATAAAACCAACTGTCAACCTTGTAAAGATTTTTTGGTGGTTCAAATATAGATATTTAAAAAATCGGTAATATATATATGGGTGATATCAAAAAATGTGATAAAAACCGTGTAACCACCGAATTTCTAATGCATGGATTACATTTGAGGTTCATATTTCGATATATATCAGCGCATTGTCACCTGTTTTACAAAATTTATAACAATCTGACCAATTTTTGGTTATTACATAAAATTTGTGACCAATTTTATAGGCCAAATGTAAACTCCGTAACAAGTAACTCATAAGGTTTTTTAACTTTAATAGCTTATATTTTAATAACCAATAAAGCTCAACACTAACTGAAAGAATTTTTATGAAGAGGAAAAGTGCCGTTTTAATAAAAATTAATATATTTTACAAACTTTTTCGTATATCTTAGCTATCACGACTTCAACTCTGTAACGATTTTTCGTCATAATTTTTGATAAAAATGCATATACCAGAATTTTGGAGTTATCTATTATTTATATTGCGAAAAGTATAATGTTGACTTGAAGCTTTTCCGCAGCATGTAAAATTCTCGAGATGAAAAAAGATGTCTTTAATAAGATTTGAAAAAATTTTGTAAACTCCGTTCCTAATTTTAACACCAAACTATTTAACGGGTAAGAAAAACAAAGTCATATTTGGATTCACGTTTCTGAAAGAAAACGAAATAAGTAACGAAATTTAAACTCCGTACCTGTAAACCCTGTAACCACAATTGTTTGCATCAGGTTTCATTCAAATAAATGTAGATAAATGTTTAAAATATTTTAAAATAACCATAAACAGAGGTGATTCAACTAATATTTATGCGTCAAAAGACGATTCAACTAATAATTTTGCGTCAAATCAAAAAAAGTTATCAGCTTTTTACCCTAAGCTGCTGGAGCGAAAAACGATTGATTTTGCATTTCATTGGTTTTGAATCGATATTTCGAGTCATTACTGACATTAGTTTGACAAATTAAATTTGTTTCACACAATTTAAGAATTTTTTAATCGTGAAATGTTATGTTTTTATTTTTAATATATTATTTTGTAACTGCGCAACCGCTGTTTGGATTTTAAAAAATTTTATATTTTTGGAAAGCATTTAAAAGGACCAAAAATACAAAATTAAAAAAAATTAAAATTTTTTTCGCGGATTGAATTGTATTTTTATTCGCGAAACCGCCAATTTGATAAACACAAATTATATATCATTGGAAAGCAAGTTGAAAATCCAAATACGAAAAACTAGTAAATTGAAGAAAATTCGTACCCAATTTTTTTTGTTATATCTTTTGCTTGCAGAAATGTAAACTCAGTTACAACAAAAAAAAAATTGAAATTGTGCAAAAAAAGTTATTGCGACAACTTGTAGAAGAGATTTTTTGCAATTAGGTTTATAATGACTAAACTTACTGATTCCATTAAGAAAAAACCGAAATATTAACACTTTTTGCTTCTCACAAATTTGGCCCAAAAATTTACCACATTTTTTGATTTCATCCATATGTTAGTCGTTTCGACTAATGATTAGCGTTAACGTATAAAAAATAAGATTAGTGTTCCAGGGTTAAATGGATTAAATGTGCTAAAATACCAAAACTTATTTGGCAAATTGTGAAACATAATCTGTTGAAGGCATGTCCCTATCCGGATTTAATTTTTGCCTAAGGAAATCATCAGGGGAAGACGTTTTGGAATATCTAGAAATATTTATTAGGTTAAATCGCAAACTCATGTTCATAATTTAAATTACGATTTGAGGCGTTTAAAGTTGGAGTGAAAACTTTTCTCGTCAAAAACAACTTACGGTGAATAAGGGGTTAATTTGAACTTAACTACGAAATGAAAGAAAATGGAAAAAATTTTATACAAAACAACAAGCTAACTGATAGTTAACATGTTAAGTAAAAGTTAAGTCAGAACCCTTCAATATGATTCCCCGCATAAGTTGTATAAAAACATAGAACTCTACACTGTGAGGTACGTCTATGCATGCATATTTAAGTTACTGTAAAATAGTGTAAATTATTTTATTTTTAGTCAACTTTGATTTGAAAATTCCAGAGACTATTAATTATAGAGATAGGAAATCAAAACTTACACTACTTACCGATAGAGGGCGCTGAAATTTAGTATTACCTGAGCAACTATTTATCACGGTTTAGTATCAGCTGAGCCTATATTTAAAAACTCAAAAACTGCTGAAAACTGCTCAAAATAAGGAAAAAAAACAAACATGGAATATATTCAAATAATAAATTTTTAAATATTTGTTTGTATTTTTTTTCCTTTGTTGTTAATTATTATTTAAATTTAAATAAAAAAAGAAAATTATCAATTTTTTTTACAAAGTGCCATCTAGTGATAACGATTTTTTATAACTTATTTTTTTTTGGTGATGCCATACCCCTGGAAAATTCTGTTGGAAACTTTCAAAACTGTTCATTTACAATTGTTATCTTAAATAAGAACAAACAAAACAAATTGTGTGAGTCAGAATCTAATTTTTGGGTTTCATGGAAAGAATAGAGAATTATTGCTACAGATATTGTGTATTCTCGTCGGTTAGTTGACCATTTATCGGATAATAAATTTATCTATTTCATCGCTGGTTTCGTTGAAAGGTAAGATGAAAATTTTTCCAGTATCAGAATGTTTGTAGTAAATTTAATTCAGAAATTGATCGTAATCGTCGAACTGCTTTCACCATCTGCGGATCGCCTTATCGAAAATTGATAAAGGAATTTACTATATAAACTATAAAACTAAAAAAAAACTAAGCCTTAAATCTAACATCATTCCTAATTAGAGTTGCCACATGGCCTTGAATGGCCTTGATTGTCAAGTTAATTTAGGTCTTGTCAAGTGCCAAGGTCAAATTTATTTTGTCAAGTTAAATTAAATTTTTGTCATTTTTTAAGCATTTAAAAAAAAAAATAAATTTAACTTGATTAAAATTATTTAATTTTGTGAAAAAAAAAATTGTATTTATAATATGCAAAAATTTTCTTCGCAAAAGTACCATCGTATGTATCATGGTATGTATTTACCTCTGAACCACAACACAGATTTGTATGTTTTTGACCAACACTAAGTAAATATGCAAAAATATGCAACTACAAATCGATGCCATTTTGTTCTAAATTTAATGATTCTGATAAATATTTAGTCAATATTAGTTTTGGACTATCGACAAAAAACATGCATTTGCATGGAATTCCTTGCCCTATTGATGATATATTATCTAAATAAAATGGCGCTTAAGGTATATCTTTGATTTTGAGAGCGTGAGTAGAGATTTACGAAAGACGGTTTTCCTTAAAAATCAGTAAACAATAATTTCACTGGGACAAGAAAAACCTTAAGTGCTATTTTATTTTGATTATATATCATCCATTTAATAAATTTATGAAAAAAAGTTTTTGTTTTTTATGTTTGAGAAAAAAATATGTTAAAATTTCAAATTGACGATTCGAAAACTATGGAAAGTTTATATATTTTTTTGGCCTAAAGTTTGAAAATTTCAACGACTTCTTGCAGACTTCATATTTTCTTCTTATTATACAGGAATAAATGCTACAAAAAAAAAAAAAAAAAAATAAAACACTAATCAATTTCGTGAGTTTTGTAATTTTACGTGTTTTTTTTTTATTTGGTCCATTTAACCCATATGTCCAAACTTGAATGGCTGGGTTTTATCGAGTTTGTCCCCAAAAATTCAAAAAAAAACCGAACATTTTTTATGAATCTCAATAAAATGGCGAGTGTATTCAAAAATTATAAATTTTTGTATTAAGAATGACTCTACTGTACACATATGCACATTAATTTTTTTTATTGTCAAGTTTTTTTTTTTTTAAGCAAGTTATTTTTTGCGAAGTGTCAAGTTATTAGACTTTTGCGATGTGGCAACCCTATTCCTAATACACATATTAAAATATTTCCGATACTAGTGATGCCCCTATTTGCAGATCCCTAGTGGAATCAAATGTTCCAGAAATATTCCTTACATCATTACTTCATTGGGATATAATGTCCCACCGTCCTTATTGGGATTTTATATCCCAGGATAACGGTAAGGCTCTCCGACTTCTCATGTATCTTATTACTTTCTAGTATTGAGTCATAATTAAATTAGTATCCTTCGACTTCAGGACTGCAGTTAGAGTGAGACCAAGATAATTTTGAGTTTGTAATTAATTTTTTTTTAGTTCATACGTTTATGCTGTAAATGTCAATAAGATAAAATCAGATACCGAAAATTGTTTATATTATTTCAGAAGTTTTGGCGATTTTCGCTTTTTGAAAATTACGAAATTTGGCGAATTTGGCACTAAACATGACTAAATTTTGACAAAATTCATTTTGCTTACTGTTAGCTCTGAGTATATAGGGTAAAGGGGGGATCCTTAGCCAGTGGGGCACATACACTAATGCCATTATTCTTCGACATTAAAGGAGATAAAAAATTGTAAAAAATATATTTTGTGCATTTTTCAATTACCTATCAATAATGACGAATTTATATCACATGTGGTCGCTGACACACGTGTTTTTGCGTTTTTGGGGTGCCAAAAAATAATATTAAGCAACTACATTTTGCAATAACTTCCCAAATCGTGTGATAAAAAAATAATTTTTCATTATGTTAGACCGATGGTCCTAAGCTTTCAAATAATAATAATTTGATTTTAATAAATGCTTAAAATGTGTGAAAAAATATAAATTTTATGTTAGTGGTTTTCTCTGGGGCACAATCACCATATGGCACCTGGTCAGATTTTTGTAACTTTGAAGAGTCATTATATTATAATTTTAAATTTTTCTTTAATATAGTGGAGATTTATTTCTTAAAAAAAATCACATATCTTAAAGAATTTATTCTAAATTATTTATTTCAGTGATTAAAAGATTGACTTTCCTGTATTAACAAGTTTTTTTGTTGAAATTTTATCTAGCTTTTTTTAGCGAATATCCCCCAAGTTTGGGGCGGTTGCGCCGATTTCAGTTACTTTGAAAATCATTAAAAACATAAATATACAAATAATTAGAACAAAAATCATAAACATTAAAACCAAGATATATATGTGGATCTTCAATTTTAAAGTCATTTTTGAAAAATAATTAGGGGTTAAGAAATGAGAGTGCTTGGAAAAAAGTGGTGAAGGATTCCCCCCCTCTACCCTAATCTGTGTTTAAATTTTGTCAGCTTGTTTTTGAATTAGAGACGTATTCGTGAGACCTACCCTGACTTTACCCTGTAAGTCCTGGATCAAAAATTGCAGCTCATTTTACAAGTAGAGATCCTAAACTTGCTTCGGTATTATCTATAATATATGCCAGAGCGAAAATGTATTTTGGACGATTTTTAAAATATATTTTCGGTTTTTAAAAGTTATTTTTTTCAAATTTACGAAATTTTCATCCCAGAAAATTTTTTTTACAATCGGTTGCTAATTCTCCAAATGGTGTCACTTCAACCGATACCATGGAACTGGTTCCAGAACCAGCTCCACAGATCTTATATCGAAGGTAGGAATGACGTAGAATCAGTTCTATAACTACTTACAAATCTGGTTCTAGAGTAACCGGTTCAACTTTGGATCTATAAAAGTGGTTGCTTTTGGAACTATTTCAAACTAAAATCATCGGTGTTAGAATTGACAGTAGAAGGGGTTGTGAAGGAAAAATAACTATTCTACAACCGCTTTTTTGGAAGAGAAAATTTTTCTGGGCTCCTTCTCGCTTGAAAATCGTTCCTTATACAAAAAAAATTTTGAAGCTATCAAAGTAGGTAATTATGTTTTCTATCGATATAATATAACTTGTTTAATAAAAATTGTTATTTAGCCGAAAATTATTTAAGATCGCAATTTGGCGGCCTTGGCAATTAGGGGGTTAATAATTGAAATTAAAATAAAATTGCAAGGTTTCAACTATTTTAACCGAATAATTTTACAGGCTTAAATTATTACACAAAAAGTTTACACTCAAAGATATTTGTGCAGTTAAAATGCATTTAAACCAAATGTATGAAATCTAATTTTTCTTCAGTATTTTTGTCATTTTTTATTTTTTTCTTATTACGATTTGTTATCCATTTCCTTAAAACAAAAAGTTTTAAAACACTTGAAAATAAAGTATTTAATGAATTTTATTTAATATAATGGTTGAACAAAAAAACATTTTATCTGTTTTAGTTATTTTTTTATAAAGTGCAACTGCCTTTTTATCTTTTAATTAAATAATGTTCATATGCACTCTACTAGAGAATATGGAACATGGGATCAATTTGACTTTTAACACACAGTCCAGATTTTTATTTGTATACTGGTATCTTACTATAAAGTAACCCAAGTAGAAATTGCCGACGTTACAGCAAAAGTTGTACTGGGAGAGCACTGTTTTTTACGAAATGCCGGTACTACTTTAAACGTGCTTTGCCAGTACTGTTTTCTGAAAAGTAACGAGCTTTTATTAATTTATTAAAATTAACAATTTTATAAATTTTACGTATTTTTACATCTATTACACAATTATTTATGTAAGAGAGACATCGCCATTCTTTTCTTGTGAAGTTTCTAAAGAATACATTTGAAGAAATTCATCAAGACATTACCAAAAAAAAATAAAAATAAAAAAAATCTGTGATGTACACTAAGAGGACAGTAAAGTTCCAGCAAACTACTAAATTTGTTATTAAATGTACTGGAAAAAACCAAAAAAATAAAATCCCAAGCCTGCGCCAACGTTGGGAAATAACTACGGCCAAGCGTTTATTGGTGTTATCATTTCGACAACATGGCAGTACAGTGAAAGTTAAAAATCCAACGCATTGCCAGTACATGTACTACCGCCTCCAATACCGGGCCAACATTGTGCCGTTTGTATTTTTCTACCTGGGAAGGTTTCCATACTGAGTATAACAATCAGCCCCTAAAGTATGAATATTGATTGCGACATATTTTCTTAATTTGTTATCAGATCGGTCCAGAAAGCATACACACAGAGAAAAAATATGCAATTTTCCAACTGAAATTCGGTTACATCTGCTAAAAGAGGTTGGTACAACTGAAAGTTGGTTATCACAACAAAATTCGGTTTATACAACTGAATTTTAGTTGCAATACCCAAAATATTTAGGAATCACATTCTAATATGGTTTCACCAACCGAATTTATTGGTTGTAGCAACCAAAATAGGCTTAGCAATTCGGTTGGCAATTTTTTTCCCTGTGTGTATCAATAGAAAGGTTATTAAAACCTCTTTCATAGGAAACAAATTTAAAAAAAATTTTAATCCATTTTGAGATAATTTAGTATACTAAATTTTAAATAGTACTTTTTAACTCAAAATTTTTAATAAATGAGGTCTGTACACTAGAGCGTACCACCTTACAGGCAAAAAAAAAAGTTCGCAGTACACCCTCCAATATGAAGTATTTTTGCAAGGAGGTTTCAAAAATTTTTTTTTATTTTTTTTGCCAAACGTAGGGGTCGCCATTTTACATTTTTCGTTATATCTGTGGCATTTACAGTCGGATCTTAAAGCATTGATGCTTTTCTCTCGAGGAGACCAGTGGTTTTCTAGTTAGCCACCAGATCTCAGTTGCTACCAGCCTAATGTAGCGCCCTAATATCAGAAAATTAAAGCTCGCAAAAACATTAAGTTAATTGAAGTTTTTCGATAAACCCAGTAGAATTTTTTTTTCACTTTAAAATCCGATTTTATGTAAATGCCGAAGCTATAACGAAAAATTGAAAAAGGCGACCCCTACCTTCGGCAGAAAAAAAAAATTTTTTTTGAAATTGCCTTGCAGAAATACTTCATATTGGAGGGTGTACGGCGAACTTTTTTTTGAGGTACGGTCTACTGTACACTCTCATAACAATTCCGTTGTGACAATGGAATTTTTTGCCAACTGAATTGATTCGGTTGCTGCAACCTCGTAATTCGGTTGCCGCAACCGAATCAACCGACCCAATTCGGTTGGAAAAAATTCGGTTGTCACAACGGAATTGTTTTGAGAGTGTAATTATAATCGTTATATTAACCCTCTAATGCTCTTTCTTCTGATTACAATAATATTTAAACCATGTATTTGGCGTTGAAAATCTACTATGGAAAAAATATTAAAATTTTAATTTATGGCTTTATTTAGGCGTGTTCTGCTTCATGCTTACATGAAGCAGAACAGTTGTCAAAGATAAAGCTATTATCAAAACGATTGCAGTTAGGACGTTACATGAAGCAAGACTATCTTCTAAATGATATCTTCAAATCATTATCTTCATAGCGGATCAGGGCCCAGTATTTTTTGCTGGGATGAGACCTGAATCTGCTTTTTTCAAAATGATTTTGTTTTGCATAAAATTAGAAGTTAATATAAATAGAAAATTATCTTATGTAAACCAAACAAGTTAACAAGAGCTTTTTAAAACTGTTTTCTTATTGGCATCTATGAGTTTGTAAAAACTAAGTTTTATATTTAGAAGAACTCGAAAATTATAGCCCGAAAGATGTTTTGACTACGTTTTGAAGATATAGAAAGTAGGCAATAACTTATGCTTCGAAACCAACGAAAAGAGTAATTTCTAAGTGAGGCATAAGTTAATATCCAAACCACCACATTTAGAAGATGTACACATGAATAGTTTGGAAGTTCCTTAGAATAACTTCGAAAAGAGCAATAAAAAGCAGTAATTGAAATTTATGAAGCAGTAAAGTAAGTGATAGCCAAATACTGACTAGCATTTAATTTTGTTGGGTATGTAATACCCCCCAAAAATGCACTTATAACCTCGGAAGTTTTTAATAAAAAAATTAATGTTTCCAGTTCGATTTTAGATCATATATACATATTAGACTGGTAAAAAAAAATTTGGAATTTTCACGCTCCACAACCCTACAAATATGCCACTTTGAAAAAAAATGTGGTCTGATCAAAAAAATCACCAAAAATGTTTTGTTTAGAGGTAGCACATCGCAATTGAAGTCTCGAGGTTGTACTAGTTCTATTATTTTTAATTAATTAAAAATAATGGAAATTAGAAAAATTAAATATAATTATTATGATCGCGACATATCAAATTTAATATATTTTTAGGTGTAAATTACGAATATGAAATCAAAATTGAAATCGGATTCGCGGATCTCGCGAAAATTTAAAATTTTACACAATAAATGTTCAACTTTGATCAGGATGTTTTCTTATATTTACACACAGAAAACTAATCAGTTGTAAAATAATTCCAATTACTATAATTTTTTAAATACAGAAGAATCTCTGTTGAAATTGTAAAATATCAGTCACAAAAAGCATTATCTTTCATAGGCGACAAAAGATTTGTTATATCAACTGAATGAACGTTCTTATTTTACAGAATTCGGTATATACAGCCAAATTTACCTAAAATTAATTTTGCTCAAACCATTTCGATAGTGGTAACCATCCAAAAAAATTAAAATAAAACATTTTCCACACTAAATTAGTTGTAATAACCGAATTGACGAAAATAAATGTTCACTAATATGTTACTAAATAAAATTTACTAAATGTTGGTTATACTAACCGAAATGCAATTTTATTTGTAATAGAGTTTCTGTTTTGATCACCGAATTCAAATAATATAAACTAATGTTAGTAATGTCAAAAAGAAAAATCATAATAAAAAAATATTTAAAGAATATTGTGCTGCAAATAAAGGTTAAGAAATAATTAAATTTAAAGTCAACCCAACTTTTTGTATAAACTACCCTAGAGATAAATTACTAATTCTTAAAAGACAACTTTTTGTGCTACCCCTAAATAAAAGCGGATTTAGCACAGAGAGTTTTTAGACATTAAGGAATAGGGGCAACATTGTGGAGATCGCGAATTCCAACTGATGTTTTTTTTTTTGACGACTCTAATACATATGTATGTATTAATATCTATTTCTGTTTAAATTATTTTCCAAATTAAAGAAAGTAAATTACAGAGAATAAAAAATTGGAAAGAATTCGATAAGGCCATCATCAGTGTCGTTGGCCTTGATTGGTTAATTATTGATAACCCAGTGTAGAAAATCATTACCAGATATGTGGTTATGTAACTACATACTTGGTAATGGTAACTAGTTACTTTTGTTATTACATTTCTTATTACCTTTATATGGCGATGTCGCGAAAAATAATGAGTTATGGTTACACACCAGCATACGAAAATTCAAAAAATATATCGTTACCTATGTGGTTACCAGTACTGACAAAAATAATGAGTCTAAAAATAGATTTTCAAAACAATTATTTATATAAAAAAAATATTTTTTATTGTATTTTTTTTTTAAATAAAATTTGCTGGTGCGGGAATCGAACCTGGGTCTACAGATTGCCAGTCAATAGCTCTACCATCTGAGCTATATCGACATGTAATATTTAATAGATAAAAACATAATTGACCTGCTTCACAAGAGTAAGCTTACTCGCCAACATACAAAAAATCAAAAAATATGTGGTTACATATATCCTTACCAGTGTTTAAAAAATATTAAGTCTAAAAATAGATTCAAAAAATTTTCAAAAAAATCTAGAAAATTATTTTATAATTAATATAATAAGTCATTATCAGTAACTCATTACTATATGTTTTAAAATAATGCAGAAGGTAAGTGGGTGTCATTACTGGTAATCCAAAAAATAATGATATGTCATTACCGTTTCTACACTGGGTATGTATTAATATCTCTTTCTGTTTAAATTATTTTCCAAATTAAAGAAAGATGATACAATTTTTACAAGTAAATTAAAAAATTGGAAAGAATTCGATAAGGTCATCATCAGTGTCGTTGGCCTTGATGGGTTAATTATTGATAACCCAGTGTAGAAAATCATTACCAGATATGTGGTTATGTAACTACATACTTGGTAATGGTAACTAGTTACTTTCGTTATTACATTTCTTATAACTTTTATATGGCGATGTCGCGAAAAATAATGAGTTACGGTTACACACCAGCATACGAAAAATCAAAAAATATATCGTTACCTATGTGCTTACCAGTACTGGCAAAAATAATGAGTCTAAAAATAGATTTTCAAAAAAATTAATTATATAAAAAAAAATATTTTTTATTGTATTTTTTTTAAAATAAAATTTGCTGGTGCGGGAATCGAACCTGGGTCTACAGATTGCCAGTCAATAGCTCTACCATCTGAACTATATCGACATGTAATATTTAATAGATAAAAACATAATTGACCTGCTTCACAAAAGTAAGCTTACTCGCCAACATACAAAAAATCAAAAAAATCAAATCAATATTTTTTACCAGTGTTTAAAAAATAGTCTAAAAATAGATTTCAAAAATTTTTCAAAAAAATCTATAAAATTATTTTCTATTTGAAATAATCATAAAAATAAGTCATTATCAGTAACTCATTACTATATGTTTTAAAAGAATGCAGAAGGTAAGTGGGTGTCATTACTGGTAATCCAAAAAATAATGATATTTCATTACCGTTTCTACACTGGGTATGTATTAATATCTCTTTCTGTTTAAATTATTTTCCAAATTAAAGAAAGATGATACAATTTTTACAAGTAAATTAAAAAATTGGAAAGAATTTGATAAGGTCATCATCAGTGTCGTTGGCCTTGTGGGTTAATTATTGATAACCCAGTGTAGAAAATCATTACCAGATATGTGGTTATGTAACTACATACTTGGTAATGGTAACTAGTTACTTTCGTTATTACATTTCTTATAACTTTTATATGGCGATGTCGCGAAAAATAATGAGTTACGGTTACACACCAGCATACGAAAAATCAAAAAATATATCGTTACCTATGTGCTTACCAGTACTGGCAAAAATAATGAGTCTAAAAATAGATTTTCAAAAAAATTAATTATATAAAAAAAATATTTTTTATTGTATTTTTTTTTAAATAAAATTTGCTGGTGCGGGAATCGAATCTGGGTCTACAGATTGCCAGTCAATAGCTCTACCATCTGAACTATATCGACATGTAATATTTAATAGATAAAAACATAATTGACCTGCTTCACAAAAGTAAGCTTACTCGCCAAAAAATCAAAAAATATGTGGTTACATATATCCTTACCAGTGTTTAAAAAATATTGAGTCTAAAAATAGATTTAAAAAATTTTCAAAAAAATCTAGAAAATTCTTTTCTATTTGAAATAATGGTAAAAATAAGTCATTATCAGTAACTCATTATTATAGGTTTTAAAATAATGCAGAAGGTAAGTGGGTGTCATTACTGGTAGTCCAAAAAATAATGGTTTCTACACTGGGAATGGTCTACTTATGCAAAGGTTGAAAACAAATATTATATATTAACAACTCAACTAGACTAACATCAACGAAATATAACAGTGCTATTTTTATAACTTCTTATTACTGTTTTTGCTTTGAACTTTAATTATTAAAATATCGCAGCTGGTTCTATTCAACTCTGTGTATGATAGCACAGATTTATAAATGACAACGAACCGTTAACTTTTAATTTTAATATATGTTATTTAAATTATATTTGCACCGTATCTTGTATGTAAAGATGAATGAGGGGTATGTATAGTTGATCTTTTATTTGGTAAACGAATGTTTCCTGTTCAATATATAAAATATAAAAAAAGCATTGATACATTTCGTTGATGTTAGTCTAGTTGAGTTGTTAACATGTTATATTTGTTTTCAACTTTAGCATAAGTAGACCATTATCAATAATTCGCCCATCAAGGCAAACGACACTGATGATGGCTTTCTAGCGAAAGCCGAAAGTACGTAGTCTGTCCTGCTGGCCTTATCGAATTCTTTCAAATTTTTTGTTCTTTGTAATTTACTTGGAAAAATTGTATCATCTTTCTTTAATTTGGAAAATAATTTAAACAGAAAGGGATATTAATATATATGATCTAAAATCGAATGGGAAACATTGAATTACCAAATAAAATATCAACTATACATACCTCTCATTCATCAAAAAAAAAATCATAAAGTGGCCCATATTTCGGAAACTAAGCGAGTGAGAGCAAAATATACAAAACGTTTGTATTTTTTGTGTGTCAATACAAGCTCTATTTAAATATGGATCAATTCCGAGGAAGATCCAATGACCTTCAATCTTAATAGTCTGAATACATTTGATAAGACTGTAAAAGTGCAAATAAATCTATAGTTTGCAAAATTTTTTACTTGCATTTGGATTCGCTAAATTGAACAATAATATTGTTAAAATTAATGAATGGGTTCTGAGCCAAAAAGCAGGATTACGTTTTGTTAAATTTAATAAATTTTTCTGTTGAGCCAACAGACATCTTATATTGAATCTAGAAATACAAGAATGAATTAACCTTCACTTTGCGTTGGAACGAATGTGGTTGACGGCGATAATCCTAAATTTGTTGCACATCGTTATTAATTTAGGTTTTAAGAATTATGTCACTTTAAAAAAATTCTCAGATTCGGAAAATTGTTCAAGCTTTTTTAAATATATCGAATTATTCTGAATAAAGACTCTATAAAATAATACAGTAGACTTAACTTAATATTTAATAACGAAACAGCTAGGAAAAATATTATTTGGAATTACCTGTAATCGTAATATTAATATTATGTCTGGAATTAAAAAGAGGAAATTATGTAATTATTGGTATTTTCAATTAACTTTAAAAATATTTATAATTAGTAATTGTATAGGGTAGAAGGGGTAGCTTTCGCTAGTAAGGCACATACATCAATCCCTGTTATTTGTGAATTTAAGAGAGTTAATAAATAAGTTTAAATGACAATATGTGCAGATTTCGACCATAATTCATACCTCTGAATTTAATTTTTAACTGTTCATTGGGTGGACAGATTCATTTTTGGGTTTTTGGGAGGTTGAAAGAATATATGCAAACAAGCTGTATTTCAAAAAAGTCTAATCTAATTTTTAGTATCCCAGCAAAAAAGAAATGCCGAAGCAGTAGAAAAATCACTACAATTGATGATCTAGACGTACTTCTTTTTTAACATAAACACTAATGCTTTTAACTTTGAGTTGTCATAGGAGAGGAGTACTCCCACTTTAACATTTTTTCAGTACTTTTTGAACGAGTGCAAAGGAAGCTCTTTTTCACCAATTAAAAATTAAAAAAAAATTCTTCACAAAAAAAATTATATTTTTTTTTTATTTTACAAAAGCTTTTTTTATTGCCGCCACCGGGTATCGAACTTGTGACCTCACGATTGCTAGTCACTCTACGGCTGAGCTATTCTTTGATATGAAAGTTGACTGGCATAAAAATAAAAGTAGTTATTAAACAAGTGTAAAAGGTGACGCAAGCCCCATTTTAACCCATTCGAATTTCGGATCCAAACATTAGTTGGCTTTTACCCAGACTGGTGTAGGGTATTGTATAGTCGGCATGCCCGACTTTAACCTTTTTACTCGTTTTTTTAATAATTTCTTTTTATTGATTCAAATTAAAAGACACAACTGATTTTGTGTTGTGAATATAATTTTATTCAAAAACAAAATATTCAAATTCTCAACCTGAAGAAATTCAGATTTGAAATTTGACAAAAAAAAAATTTATATCGAGTTTAGCCTAGAGGAAAAGCAATGGGCTGACAAACGGAAGGTCGCCGGTTCTATCCCGGCTCGCGATATAAACTTTTTTTTAAATTTTTTTTATTCAAATTAAAAGACACAACTGATTTTCTGTTGTTAATAAAATTTTATTTATAGACAAAATATTCAAACTCGAAGAAATTCAAATTTGAAATTTGAGTAAAAAAAATTAAATAGAGCTTAGCTTAGAGGAAAAGCAATGGGCTGACAAGCGGATTTTGTGAAACGTGTTTTTCTATTTATAGAATTTATAATCCACAAACATTAAAGTAATCTATTAACACAACAAAAATTCAAAAATTGTAAATAAATTTCGGTAATTACAACGGTATTAAAAATAAATAAAAGTGATTGCACCTGGAACTACAAAAATTCGGTTGGCGAAAAATTCGGTTAGAACTACGAATCTGTTTTCTGTGTGTAAGGGTATTTGGGCCCAAATTAGGGATTTCGACTTTGGTTTGGGGACAGAATGAAAAATTGTTAGTTTTAAAAGATTTACTTTTATTTTATTTTCTACAAAATATTTGAATTATTGAAGAAATGTTCTCTGAATACTTATAAATCTTGTAACAACAAAAAGCAACGAAGTTCAATAATTAATCAAAAAAAATTTTTTTTTTCAAAATACTGAAATTGTTACATGCTACAAAAAGTAGTAAGGGGTTTAAGTTAATCTCGTATGTGCCTTCTGAATCGTCTTAATTGGACTTACGCCAACTTAATGTACAAAATAGTTTACAAACCCTTGAACTTTACACTTAACCAAAACTTGAAGTATTTGAAAACTGCTCGTATTTACTTGCCAAATTCCATACAAATTTTGAATAAAAAATATTTTTTACGATATTGAGTTTCGTGTGAAAATTATGAAGAATGTGTTCTCTCGAAAATTTAATGTACAAGACTTCTATTTTGAAAAAAGAAAATTTCAGCTTTCTTTTGATTTTTAATTCTTTGTAAAATATTCAAGTCATTTCTTAATAATTTTATTATTTAAATTAAAACGAATTGGGTATAAAATAGGTTTTTTCAATTTCGAAATGGGAATGAGCTAAAACTTTTCGGGCAACATTGCTCCTCACTAAACAGAGAAATGGTTCCAGAAAAAACAAAACAGCAGTCAGCGCCATCTATTGCATTAAAAACCGGTATTGTCGTAAACCAGGAACATGTGAGACCCCTTGTTAGTCAATGCTATTAGATTAGTTGTATTTCCAAATTATTGAAAAAAATTGTTTTTTTAAATAACTCGATACAGTCTTTATATCCGAATTCTACGGCAGTGCTCACCTGAGAGTTTCCTTGTTAGTAATTTTAGCAAACACGTTTCGTTTATTTTTCAATATCGGTGACAATTTGGATTTTATTGAATTTACAGGAAAGCCTTTTTTACAACTCCCTCTTAAGAAAATAAAAATGTCTATAAAATGATTTGTTGAATTTTTGTTTCTTGTACAAAAAAAAATCACATTTAACAAGAATAATCATAAAAATTTACTGCCGAAAAAAGAAAAGAATATGATTTTAATATTGCGTGCGATACCATTGTTCCTTATTTGCTCAAACAAAAATATGAAATATAAATAAACAAAAAATAATGTATAAAAATTCATTAAATCATTTGATACTTTATTGTCATTTTGAAACTTGAGTGGATGTTAAGTTTTGTCATGCTGACTATCAAGTGATAGTCAATATTTGGGTAAAGGCCAAAAGAATATGACCCCTTAAACATCGCATCGACAAACTATTGCTGCTCTTCAAGAAAGGTCATAATCAGAGTTGCGACTTTTATGGAAATCCTTGTGTATTAGCTCAGATATAAGCTAAAAACGATATTAACCAATTAACTTTCAAAATCAATGAGTTTGCAATAAAAAAATATATTAATCTGTTGTAGTATATTTTTGGATATTTTATTAAAAACACAGATTATACACATTTTTTTGCATATTGTGTTACTTACTTTTACTAAGTTTTGAATTTTTTTCAACACTCAGCAGAAGAAGCCACTACAAAAAAAGTTTTTGTAAAAGCACTCCAAATAGCACGAACTGATTGTGAAGTAGTTACAATTTAGCTCTAACACTGATTTATTTTACATGTGATGTCCCATATTCTCAGTAGTTCAATTTGAGCATTTTGTTAGTAATTTAAAAGTGATGTACATAATGTTTATGAAGTATAGTTTTTATGTATACATTTTCATCACATCAATACGAATTCATTTTTTTTGCATTTTTAGAGTGATTCTGTAGGTATATAATATAAAACATTTTTAGAAGTGATTTAGATGTGCTTTTTATAATGTATGAAATAGCACATTTTAGAATGAACCCATTTATGAACCTATTGTGTAACAAAAGCTTCAGTTGATTGTTATTTGTAGGAAAATATCAAGGAAACACTTTTTTTGATTACGTCAAAATTAGATAAAACCAAAATTTTCTTTAATTTTTGTTCAACAGTTTTTTTTAAAATAAGTTTATGACATGTTATTATGTTTAAATAAGATTTTTATTTATCATGAATTAAATAAGATTTTAATACACTCGGTTCAATTTTTTAAAAACATAGCTCATGGATTTTCGGAAAATTAGAGCACACTAGGAATCTATATTTTCATGTTTTTTCTTTATTTTTATTTTAGCAAATAAAGGAAAGAAGTATTAGATTAGATTCTTTATTATATTTTATATAAAACGGCAAGAAACAGGTTTCTATTGAGTTTCATCACTTCAATTTATATTTCTACACAAGTAAACTATTCCCCTGCAATGTTTAATATTCACCAATTGGATTTAATTAAATTACTTACCGTAGTATGAAAAATTGCCATTTCGATTTCAGCTGTTTCTCCATGTCCAAGATGAAAAATTGGTATCTAGAGAAGTGTAGTCTTTTTTTCTAAACATATTTAATAAAAAAACTTAAAGAACCGGCAGATGGCTGCCGGTTCAATCTCCGGTCATGGCAATACACAATAATATTTTCATATAGACAAATTAACAATTAAAAATTATTACTTTAGTCAGTTGACACATTAACTAACCACTGATGAGTCTTTGGGTGAGACGAAACTGCTGCAGTCTGGTGATTCCCTTGTGTCTGTTAAATTTTTCAATAAAAAAATGTTTTCTTCTTCTTCTTCCTATAAATCAACTCTAGAAAAAAACTTAAAGAAAATGCTTTTGTTTTATAGTTTTACAATTTATTTTATTTCTCTTTTAACTTTCATTCGTATTTTTTTCTGACATTAAATTAACAGAATGTTTCATATAATTGTGTTTTTACTGTTATGTGTAAACCCGGATAAATAAATCCAACTTTTTTTTTGGATCTAATAAATCCATTTTTTGTATGAAAAAAGCTAAGTCCAGGTGATTAAAATATGCGCTAAATATCTCGGTTTGTATATTCCAGTCATCATTTTCTTATTGCCGACAACTGATGAGCTGGGGGTGATGCCCACGAAACAATTGTATTGTCTATCATGAAAACGATCAACCTTCTTGAAACAACAACTAAAATCTAATATGACAATATCATATTAGAATTTGGACTTGAAGTTGAACAATATTCTAACTAAATATATGAAAATAAAGAAAGTCCGAAAAAACAAGTTTTTGAATTTTTTAATGCAGAAATAATCGAAAATTTAAAAAAAAAGTTCCTGAAAACAAATTAACTGTTTAGTTTTTTAGAGATAAAAAATGACATTTCTAAAAAATTCGTAATCACAAATGATAATGTATTTGCAACCAAATTCATTTACAAAGAAAAACCAACATTATATATACTTTCTTGAAAGTTGTTTTAAAGCACATACTTTGGAAGCAGAAAAACAGTACTTATTGCTCTATTGTAACCAATATAAAAGTTGTTCGTTTTGAATGACTTACACATATTTTTTCTCGGTTTTTATAAAATGTTAACGCATATAAGCGACTAAAAAGTACGGTCCATGTGAGTTCGTTAAAACTGTGTAGTGTATGCATAATGATAATTATAAGTGTAAATGCATGCACACGGTGTATCTTGTTACATATGCGGTAACTCCAAACAAAGTAGGAGAAGGTCGATATTTAGTTTTGTCTATTGAGTGTAATGACACTTTCAATTTTAAAAACAAACTAAAAAGTATGTCACAATGGTAAACTGATCTGATTCGTTGGAATACAGAACAAGTGACATAGAGAATATTAGTAAACCTACACTGGGAGAATTATCCTTCATGATATTAATGATATAATTTCATAGAATTTTTTTCGTAGAACCAATGAAGAATTTCATTATGTATATAATATTTAATTAATATTATGAAATTTTTCATAACTTTTCTTTCATAAAATTTCATAATTTTATTAAAAAAATTCATTGAATTTCATAAATTAGATCTCCATAAATTTAATGAAAATATTCTTTTATATATGAAATTGTTCAATAGTATTTACTTTTTTTTATTTTTATTTATAATATATCGTCATTTCCTGAGAGAATAATCTTTCATAATTTTTATTTTTTTTTTTAAATTAATTTTTTATTATTAATTTTGGACTATGAAATTTTTTTATAAATCATATTAATTTTTTCGAAATTTTTTATGACCCTTTTTTACTTTAATGAAACCTGTTTCATAGATTCTATGAAAAGTTTCAATGGACGAGTTCCAGTGACAATTTTCATTGAAACTATGAAGAAATTCATTACTGAAGTGATGATAATTCTCTTAGTGTATATCGACACTCTTTTGGCGTGTGCCTCAGAATGCAACAAGAAGCATTGAAAATAGTTTTTAAGTTATTGCGTGTTCTTTAGAAAGCCACTCATTAGAATAATTTTGTAAAGTATAAAAGAAACGAATTTTCTTTGAAAAAAGCAGTGTAAAACTCAATTTAAAATCAAAAAAAAATATCTTCGTTTTATTTACAAACTAACTAGAAAGTTAGTACACCACTTTTGAATTCCACTGTATTTTATAATAAAAACCCATTTGGTAGATGAGGTAAAGTCAATAAGACTTTTTATCGCAGATTTAAGATTTACTGCCAGTTTTGCCTATATGCTGCACGTTAAAGTTATTTTTGAGTATTGCAGATGGCTCTTGGAATTCTTATGTTTGTCCCAAAAGATGCACTAACTTGTTCTCTAAAAGTTCGATTTATAACTGAAGTTAATATTCATTTCGACAAGGCGTGCAGCAGTTGTGACTAGAATTTTTGGATCAAAAGGATACGGAATCCGTTTTGGATAAACACAAGATTTCCTAAATCCATTTACAATACTCAAAAAAAAAAAAAAAACAACATTAACACTCAGCCAGTGAGTAAAGAAGGCAGTACATCTTAAAACCGCTATAAAATGCATTATTGATTTAATTTATTCTGTTAAATGATTTAAAATAAACAAAGTATTTCAAATTGAAATATTTATAGAATATTAAAATCATGTCAATAATATTTTTCTATTTGTTTTCGTAACATACCCAGCAAAAATATGTGTAAGTCATTCGAAACGAACAGCTTTTAAATTGGTTACAATGGAGCGATAAGTGCTCTTTTTCTGTTTCGAATGTATGTGCTTTAAAAGGACTTCCAAAAATGTATATATAATGTTGTTTTTTTTTTTCTTTGTAAATGCATTTGTTTGTAAATTACGAATTTATTAGAGATTCCATTTTTTATTTCTAAAAAAACAAAATAGTTAATTTTATTAACTATTTTAATTTTTACTTTATTAATTTACGATTATTTACATATTTTTAAATTATTCGTACATATTTTAAGAAATATTGCAATTACAGTTCCCATTGAAAAAGGGAAGGAAATATAGAATTGGATCCGATTGAATCTCCTGGACTATGACCCAAATATGAATTCTTCTTTTCACAAAATGCAAATATATAAAAGCTAACAATTAAAATGTATTGTTAAGACTCTATGAAGTCGCTTGCGTGCTTTTGCACCGTGCACCAAAGAAATATGTTAATAAAATTTGTTGTTGTGTAAACATATTTTATCGTTTAAAATAGACAAATCAAGAGGTTCGTTAACAGAGGTTGGTCCTTTACCTTTGTTTATACACAAAAAGTTCTATAAATGTCACCTGCTTTAAATGTCGATATGCTGTAATTGCTATTACGCCTTAAAAGTCGTAAAAACTAAATAAATTATATAGTGACAAAAAATATATTATTTCTTCAACTCAAAAATAGATTTAAAAAAATAACTGCCGTCAACTTTAAAATGTCCATTAAAGTTCCAAATTTTAATTAAAGTTAAAATTTTGCTAAATGAACTTCTTCAACATAAGAATTCAACTAATCACGGTTGCAAATTATAGTATTGGAATGCATCGTTTAATGAACACGTTGATTTTAAGCTAACGATGGTTGACTTGCAAAATTCAAATGACGACATGGTATTCGTCTTCGAAATATGTCTGGGGAAAAACTCTCCTCGAACGGTTCTCGGATTCTTTAATGAATTTTAAGCTAAAATTTCAATCATAGATCTGCGGCTTCAGCAAATTTATAATGATGGCCTTCCCAGCAAAATCTTTCATTACCAAATAAGTGGTTATATAATAAAAATTAATAGCTCCGCACAACTTATTTTTTGGCGTCTAAACTCATTATTTTTGTTTGGCGTGGTCGTTTTTATAAGTAGTCACGCTTACCCGCTCGCTTACGAAAAAATGAGAAATAAGTAGTTAAGAGATTTTGAATAATAAGTGGCTTACAAAAAGTTGAATTATAAGTGGTTATCTGATTGCTTACTTGATTCTTAAAAATAAGGAGTTAAGCAAATACTATTAGCTTAAGGAAATACATTCAAAAAAATTTAAGTTTTCTCTAGTGTGTAATTTTAGGACTCATCATCAAAATTTAAACATAAAACATATTTACATATAATAAATAAAAATGTATAAAATTTAACTGTGTAAAAGTTCTTATTTAAACTATTACGAGTAAGTCATTATTTTATATGTAGAAGCAATGAATACAATAGGCCGTTATTAGGAAGTCATTATTTTATATTATAAAATAATGCAAAAGGTAATGATATATCATTTTTGGTAATGCAGATAGTAATGAGGTGTCAATACCAATATTTTGCTGGGTTATTATTGTAGAGTTGTAAAATGTCGATGGTTTTCTTTCCTTTATTTGTTAAAATGAGAAAAAAAATATATGAAAAAATAGTTTTCTAGTAGGTACGCTTTAATATTCTGAAAATTCCTTGAGTAATGTTTTTAAGAAAATTAATCAGAGGGTTACATATAACTTTTAGGCCCAGCTTTTAGGATGTAGATAATCTTTAAACTTAGTATAATACTCAAATACTGCTTCTAAAATCTATTTTATTTTCTTTCAATGAAGACATAAATTTTAAACGATAAAAAGTTGTTCGGGCAAATTTTTGTTAATAAACTTGAAATGGCTGATATAATTCGTTTTCGGTTTAACTAAATCAAGTTTAACTGACATCCCAAAAAATCGGCCTTAGTGTATTAATCTTATTTAATTCAATATCGTATCTTTTTTGAATTTAAAGACTGAAGTAAACATGTTACAAACTTATTCAAAAAAAAAAAAAAAACTGTTGAATAAAAATTAAAAAAAATTTTGGTTTTGTCTAATTTTGACTTAATCGAATTGATTTAGTTGCAAAAGAAATGTTTCCTTAATATTGTCCTACAAATAATAATAAATTGAAGCTTTTGTTACATAATAGGTTCAGAAATTGGTTCTGTAAAGGCTAAACATTAAAATTGCCTCTGGAATATGCTATTTCAGACATTATAAAAAGCACATTTAAATTACTTTTAAAATTTATATTATATATATATTATTATATATTATAAAGAGTACTTCTAAACCACTCTAAAAATGCAAACAAAATGTACTCGTATTGAAGTGATGAAAATGTATACCTGAAACCATACTTTATTAACATCATGTAATCACTCTTAAATTACTAACAAAATGCTTAAATTGAACTACTGACAACATGGGACATCACGTGTAAAATAAAGCAGTGTTAGAGCTAAATTGTAACTACTCCACAATCAGTTGATGCTTTTCGGAGTGCTTTTAAAATAACTTTTTTGTAATGACTTTTTTTGCTGGGTATATTCGCAAAATAAACGACAAGAAACAATTGTATTGTCTGTCATAAAAATTATCAACAAATAATATGACAATATCGCATTAGAATTTTGACTTGAGGAAGAACAATATTCTAACTAAATATGTTATGAAAATATAAAAAGTCCGAAAAAAACAATTTTCGTAATTTTTAATGCAAAAATTCAAATACGTTTTAGTAAATATTTTTTCACCTAAAGTATTGTAATGTGTATTTTCAGCGCTTAATTTGAATTCTTTGGTACATTAAACTCACAGCCCTGCTCATAAGGAAAACAATAAAATAAATTGCTTTTTTTATAAGTGCTGAATTATTTTATCTTTAATGAAAAATATATATCATATGGTGTGAAACATAAGATGATATTTGATTTAAAGAATTTCTTTTAATTGTCTCTTTAATTGTTTTTCTTCATAAAAAAAAACAATTAAAGCATTAACGTATTTTTTTACAAAAATCCAAAATGTTTGACAACAGATATAAAACTGTATACAATTTTTGTCATTGTTTTGTTATAAAGCTGAAATTCTGTGGATTTAATTTCGTGTGCGGCTTCAAGTGGTATCTGATTGTTTTTGATACATACATACATATATGTATTACAAATCCAAAAAGAATATAAATACAATGAGTTAATGCGCTAAATATTTAAGTGCATTAAATTGGTCTCTTAATTCAACGACATTATTGACAACATGCTGTCTCATCTCATCTCGGTTTAATGGAGAATATCAGATGTTTATAGAATAAGACGAGCTGAGATATCATAGAAAATTCCACCGTAATGAACCGTTTTTCTGCTTCTTTGTTGAAAAACACTGATATAGTTTACTGTGAATATATTTTAATTTAAGTTTTTCTTGTGTTTTTGAAAACAATACAATTGGCAACTATTGTACAATACCAAAAGACCTTAAATTGTGGCACTGCCTTTTACTGTGCATTAGACCGTACCTCAAAAAAAAAGTTTTTTTTTGCCGACCGTAGAGGTCGCCTTTTTTAAATTTTTGTTATAACTTTGGCATTTAAAATCAGATTTTAAAGTGTGATATATCGATTGCCTCGAGGAGACCAGTATTTTGCTATATAGTAAAAATCCAACTAAAAAAAATTTAAAAAGGCGACCCCTACGTTCGGCAACCAATATATAAAAAAAATTTCTACTGGGTTTAGCGAAAAACTTCCTTAGCAAATGTTTAATGATTTTTTGCAAGCTTTAATTTTGTGACATTAGGGTGGTACATTAGGGTGTTAGCAACTGAGATCTGGTGGGTAACTACTAGAACGGGATACTTGAGGTCAAAATGTCCTTTGAGCAAAACACTCGAGAGAAAAACATCGATGTATCATACTTTAAGATCCTACTGTAAATACCAAAGATATAACGAAAAATGTAAAATGGCGACCGCTACGTTCGGCATAAAAAAATATAAAAATTTTTTTGAAACCTCCTTGCAAAAATACTTCATAGTGGAGGGTATACGGCGCACTTTTTTTTTTTTTGCCTGTAAGGTGGTACGCTCTACTATGCATTTTCATTAAACATATTTTGAATGGTTTTTCAAATAAATATAGAATCTTAAATTGGTTAATTAATTCCCCACTTAGGCCAGTGAAAGTATACAATGGTTAAAATATATACTAGCATTATCTTCTGATTAAAATATTTTTTTAATAATTTATTCACATTATATCGAAGTTTAATTTCTAACCAATGCTTAAGTTTGATCATGTCAGTCAGAAAACAACACTTGAATAGATCCCAGCAAAATCTTTCATTACCAAATAAGTGGTTATAAAGGGTTCTTCAACAGGGACGCTACAAAAGTAGAAAGACAGGGACAGCAAACGCCGCCATATTTTTTGCCGCTCTTTTGACATTTCTCTTCAGTAAGGTTTGCCATTTCATGATGGAAAGATATACGAGCCAACAACGAGTCGAAATTATTAAAATTTACTACCGAAATTCGGAGTCAGTGGCCTCAACGTTAAGAGCGCTACGTCCAATTTGTGGTCGTCATAATGAATGGCTTCGTCAATAAACAAAATATGCGTTATTGGTCAGATAGCAATCCACACGTACTCCATGAGTCATCATTGCATCCCGAAAAAATTACGGTTTGGTGCGGTTTATGGGCCGGCGGCGTCATTGGGCCGTACTTCTTCCGTGATTATCAAGACCGGCACGTTACTGTGAATGGGAATCGCTACCGTTCAATTATAACCATATATTTTTGGCCCCAATTGGATGATATGGACTTGGAGGACATGTGGTTCCAACAGGACGGCGCCACAAGCCACACAGCGAATGTCACAATCAATTTATTGCAAACCAAGTTTGGAGAACGTGTTATCTCACGAAATGGTCCAGTCGATTGGCCGCCTCGGTCGTGCGATTTGACGCCGTTGGACTATTTCCTGTGGGGCTACATCAAATCTATGGTCTATGCCAACAAGCCAGCGACGATTGATGAACTTCGTACGAATATCGGCCGATGTATGCTTGAAAACTGTCGAAAATTGGGTTCAGCGTCTGGACTTCTGCAAATGTGCCCGTGGTGGCCATGCAAAAGAGATCGATTTCCATACATAATGGCATCGAACGTACTTTCACAGGAATAAAGAATTTCATTGATATCCAAAACCGTTTTTGTTTTATTTAAAAAAACTTTTGTAGCGCTCTTATTGAAGAACCCTTTATAATGAAACTAGAATTTACTACTTATAATTCGGTGTTAGTACTATTTTTTTTCTTCGACGAATGTATAACTTAAAAATACGGGATTTTTGGCAAATTTTGGGTGATTATTGTGAAACATTGGTATAATATATATTTATTCAAAGTATTGGCTATTTTTAGATATGACCTTTTACCATCTTTCTGGCAACATATGGATTCCGGTCCAAAAGGACTGCTGATTTTTTGAGGCCAAGAACGAATCAAGCCAATTTTGGATAACTTGTTCTGAAGTGAAGCGAATTCTAGTGAGCGCATTTTGCATTGATCGAAACAAATGGTAGTCGGGCGGAGTAAGGTCTGGACTATAAGGCGGGTGAGGCAATATTTCCCAACCACTATTTTCTAAATAGTTTTTAACCGATCTTGCAACATATGGCCGAGCGTTGCCATGATGGAATATCACGGCTTCATGTGTCAATTGTGTTCGGTACAGGTCCAATTTCACCAGCTCACAATAGATGGGACCCTCCTGTTCCCACCAAATACAGGGCATTACCTTGGCGCCCTGGATATTCTTCTTTGGCGTTGATTTGGCTGATTGGCCGGGCTTCACATTTCTTGCGCTTCGGGTTGTCGTACACTCAACCAAAAAAGTCTGTAATGTCTGCTGAAAATTTTGCTGTTATTACGGGAAATTTAACTGTTTTAAGGCCAGCGGTATTTTTTTCTAATTTTAGCAACACATGTCTGCTGATCTGTAGTACAATAAAATTAGTAGATAAAATTAGTTGCAGCTACTAAATTTCAGTAAATTGCTGTAAACTGTAATTTAAAATAAATCTGCTGAAATTAGCAAAAAATTGTACTAAAAAATAAAAAAAACTGTAAAATCTAAAAAAGAATTTTTTTTCTTTCGATTGTAACAAGCGTATAATTACTTCATCGTACTTGAAATTTGGAGTTAAAATTGTAAACGGTTCTCCAGTTATTGCCGTTTTACGCATTGGAGATGCAATAAAATTTTCTGGGTGTTATTTCTAAACTAAGAATATATCAATAGTAACAAATATAAACTAAACAAGAATTGTAAAAAATCAAAAAAAAAATATTTTTAAATTAGTACATTTTTCTGCTAAATTTAGCACTCGGTTTTGAAAAATTAGTAAAATGTTTTTCTGAAATCAGCAGCGAAAATTAGTAAAAAAAAATTCGTAATTTGTAATAAGAGAATAGCAAAAATGATTACTAAAAATAAAAATTGTACTAATAATCAGTATAAAAATAGTATAGTGCGATTGGAAACTGTTTACAAATTTTTTTACAAACTTTTTTATTTAAGTGTAGATCCATTTTTCATCGCCAGTAATGACCCAATGCAAAATTGACCTCTGTTTATGATGTTGAAGCCAGGGGTCTCACATGGTACTGATTAATGACAATACCGGTTGTTAATGCAACAGATGGCGCTGACTGCTGTTTTGTTTTTTCTGGCAATACTGCTTCATTTTATTGGGGAGCAATGTTGTCCGAAAAGTTTTAGCTCATTCCCATTTTGAATGTTTAAATCCCCAATTCATTTTAATTTAAACAACAACTCAATTTAAAATGAAAAAATAGGAGCTAAGTTAGCATCTTCTTACGAAGAAATATTTTCTTTTTCACTCGAACTTTAAAAGCCTCAAATCTTTGTTAAAATTGTGAAAGTAAAACATTTTTTTATTTAAAGACAAATCAGAATTAAGCTGAAATGTAACCGTTTCAAAATAAAAGTCGTAAATTTTAAATTTTCGAGGGAAAAAATTCTACACAATCTTTACACGAAACTCATTATGGGGAAAAATCTTTTCTTTTCCAAAATTTCTATGAAATTTGACAAGTAAATAACATTAGTTTTCAAAAACTAATAGTTTTTGGTTAAGTTTAAATCTAGTGGGTGTAAGTTCTAGGGATATAAACCTTTTGAACATTAAGTTTGCATTAGTCGAGTTTACACGATTCAGAAGGTACATAAGAAGTTATATGAAAACCGCTGGTACTTTTTATTTTTTCTGAGTTCTTTGCTTGTAACAATTTCAGTATTTTGAAAATAGAAAAACTTTTTGAATAATTATTGAGCTTGGTTGCTTTTCGTTATTTCAAGATATTTAAATATGTATGATTCATAAACTTTTACAACAGTCTTATTGCAGGATTTTAAGCTAATTTGTGGAAAACAGTATTCATATTTGCTTAATAATGTAGAAAATAATAAAGGTTTATAGTTGGTACTCACTAACTTTAAACCTTTTATAAAGTTTGGAGTGAGGAAGCCACTATTTAAATGTTAATTATTTCATTTTCAGGCATGAAATGATTTATTAAAGCCATCCCATCCCTAGAATGTGTGGCTTCCAATAACTTGCATCCATCAAACTTAAAAAAACTACAACAATTGCGTAGCCAATGACTATTTTGGAAAAAATTTCAAAAAAAATGTAAAAATGAAATTAAAAAGAAAAACTAAACAATAGTGATGTACAGACTGTCAAAACGTTATTCGAAATTCGATTACTTTTGCATGCTTTGAATAATATGTTCTAAAAAATTGCTTTTTTACACACATTTCCATTGATTTGCTTTATAAATAAAAAAAAATATTTTTAATGGCTTTTAAATTTTTCTTAGCACATCATTAGTTCTCTAATTTAAGGAAATACATTTTTACTTCCGATTACCGAGTCAATCGTTTACTAAATTTGTACATCACTTACAACTTATTTGGGAGAAGAGAGAAAATAAATAATAGTGTTGCCAGTATCAAATCGAAAAATTAATTTATAGTTAAAATACGATTATGAATCAAGATTTCTAATAACTCTTTATTAATTGAAATATGTACTTTGACTATATAACAAGCTTCAAATACCAACTAAATTTTTTTTATGAATTAGCATATTAGAGAACATTTCTTCAATAATTCAAATATTTTTGAGAAATTTTTAAATTCTTTAACAGACCCAATTTGATCGACTTTAGTTTAAAATAATACATATATAATTTATCCGAAAATTCCTCTTATTTTCGACCTAAACCTAAATCATTTAAAATTTACAATTTTTTAATCTGTCCCCAAACCGAAGTCGAAATCCCTAATTTTGGCCCAAATCCCCTTACCTGCCAACTCTGTTAAAACCTCATTTGACAAAATAAAATCCTCCCTTGACAAAATTTCACAAAAGAAAATCCTTCTTTGATAAAATTTCCTACATGTTACCGACATCTACAGTTTGTTTTAAAAATTATCGATGTTGCATCTCTATATTATGTCTCTGACTAAAAATAAAGTAATGTCCTTAATAGATTTAGTTAGCCACTTGTGGATCACCACTTTGTTTAAATTTATTTTTAAAATAATTCTTCTTTTTCATATGGGCATTTCCACCGAAAGGTCCACCGAGGCTAAAATATTAAAAGTTCTTGAAAACACTTTGTTTTATCATACTTTCATAGGGAAACAATCAAATTTAAGTAACGTAAAACGTTATGCATGACTTTTGCTCTCTAAAATATTTCCAAAGGTACAAAGAGTCATAAAAAAATGTATAAGAAAAAATGCAATTGAAAATAACTGTAAGTTCTTGATTTGCATTGTCGCATATTTCGGTGTCTCGTGCGACATTGAAAAACAACATTTGTTATCAGTGCGTCGAAACCTCATCAAATATTGTTTACAGACAGAGATTTTTTATACAATTAAAATAAAAAAACCCTACCTTAAAAATAAGAAGAATTGTCATCTTGTACACAGTTGGTCACGTGCGACACGTAAGTAAAATTTAAACATTTGAAATTTTTTTCTTAAATTTTTTAAAATTGGCATACACCATGGTCAAGAGGTAAAAGCAGCTAGGACTGCCTATTCCAAAAAAAAACTGTGTTTGATATAAATTTATTTTTGTTTATTTTACTTAATACTATACAATACTTAATTCATACTACATATTTCTTTTAAATTTGTTTTTTTGTTATTATATTAAAATAAATACCTTGACTACTTCTGTTGATCTTCTTCGTAAGAAGCTCAACAGAAAAAATATAAATCTCATGACGAAAAAAATGTACCGTGCAACATGTCCCGTGCGAAAGTGAATAACATTAAATTAAAAAAATAAAATGAATCTTTTTTGGGTAAAATTAAAAATTGAAATATTGCCTCAGGTTTCGTTGAAATCGCCATTTTCATTGTTAGCCGCGAAGACCACTTCTGTTTTTGTCCCGTGCGGATGCCTTGGTTTTTTACAATTATCTGGAAAACGATCATTGTAAAAAAAAAATCCGTTTTATTTTGACTTTTTTTTACTTTAAATGTGTTCGACGGTCCCGTTCGACATGATGGAAATGCCCATATACTTTTTTGTGGCAAATTAAAAATATGGAATATTTTTATGACGAATCCACGATTTTGTACGAAAAAATAAAGTTTTTGTCATAGTAACCGAAATAGATAGGTACGCTTATATTTTGTACTTTTTGCAAACATATGCCTATTTTTTACATTTATACACAGCTTTTCTACCCTGCTCTAAAAGAAAGTCCTTCAAATTAATTCAAACCACCCTAATGTACTCCTACATTTGTTTTTTTTTTTATTAGATTAGATATCAATTTTTATTTTAAAGATAGAACGGAAATTAAAGTTTTATTGATTTCCGTTTTCACATTAAATTTATCTTTTACCAATGGCTATGTCATTTTTTCACCCTATGTTAACAGCTTGTGCCTGCAAACAGGAAACGGGCTAGCTTTAAGGAAAAGCAAAGATGAATTGTTAAATTGTATGCTTAAATTATAATAAATAAGATGAATTATATCAGTAGCTATATTATAGGTTATAATTTTGTCATTGAAAAGGCGCGGAAAAGTTTCAATTTCCTATTTGCATTTACATTTGATATTTTTTTTTCTCACTAACTGACAGGATTTCATTCTCCTTATTTTCGAAATTCTTTGCTTTTGCCCAAAAATATTAAAAATGTAATTTCCAGAGTTTCTAGATATGTATAAATCAAAGCTGTATAGGTACTTAAAAATATTTATTTAAATTAACAATTTGAAATATTTTTCGTAATTATATTTGAAAGTTCAAGTATAAGTATTTTGTTATTTACTTAAATTAAAACACTGATTCCTGCAGTGGCATTTATAGAATGTTCAGTGTATTTCAAATATTTAAAAAATTTCAAATATGAATGTTATTTTAGTTTGACTCAAGATCATAAATTAATATCACTTTCTGTTTAAATTATTTTCAAATCAAAGAAAGATGATACAATTTTTACAAGTAAGTTACAAAGAATAAAAATTATTGAAAAAATTCGATAAGACCAGCAACTGATGATGGATTTGTAGAGAAAGCCGAAAATGCGCATTCTGCCTTGCTGGTCTTATCGAATTTTTTCAATAACTTTTATTCTTTATAATTTACTTGTAAAAATTGTATCATCTTTCTTTGATTTGAAAATAATTTAAACAGAAAGTGATATTAATTTATGATCTTGAGTCAAACTAAAATAACATTCATTTACTTAAATTACAGATCAACTAAAAACATTTCCCCCATTCATTTCAAATATTTAAAAAATTTCAAATATTTCAAAAATTTAAAATATTTTAAATATTTCAAATATTTTAAATATTTCAAATATTTCAAAAATGTAGCTAAGTATTTTACTTAACTACATATTTCATTTATTTCAAAATATTTATATTTCAGCTTTGAAATATTAATATTTATTTACTTACTTGAAATTATTTGAAATAAATGAAAATTATTATTACTTAAAATTATTTGAAGTAAATAAAAGATTATTAATATTTCACAGCTGAACTATTAGTATTTTCTTACTTACTTATGTGCGTATTTTAGTAAATAACACAATACTGCTATTTCAAATTTACAAACATTAATAAGTAGTTATTTCAAAAAATATTTCAAATAAACTTTTATACAGGTCTGGTATAAATGCTACATATAAATGAGTATAAACCAACAATAATCTACCTTACTGATACACCACATAAATATTAATTACATAAACCGACTTATTCAAACCCTCGCAGTGTAGAACGGTAATGACATATCATTATTATTTGGACTACCAATAATGACACCCACTTACTTTCTGCATTATTTTAAAAGATATAATAATGAGTTACTAATAACTTGTTTCTTTTTCCATTATTTCAAAATAAAAGATAATGCATTAGTAATAATAACTTATTTTTATCATTATTTCAAACATAAAGTAATGTTCTAAATTTTTTTTAAATCTATTTTTAGACTCAATATTTTTTCAACACTGGTAAGAACATATATAACGACATATTTTTCGCATTTTTGTATGTTGGAGAGTAAGCTGACTTGTGCGCAGCAGTTCAATTATATTTTTATCTATCAAATATAACATGTGGAGATAACTCAGATGGTAGAGCTGTAGACTGGGAATCTGGAGTCCCAGGTTCGATTCCAACACGAGAAAATCTTATTTAAAAAAAATTTTACAATAAAAAAATATTTTTTTTATAAAACTTATTTTTTTGAAAATCTATATTTAGAATCATTATTTTTGTCAATACTGGTAAGAACATATGTAACGACATATTTTTTGATTTTTTATATGCTGGTGTGTAACCATATCTCATTATTTTTCGCGACATCGCCATAAAAAGGTAATAAGAAATGTAATAATAAAAGTAACTATTTAGTTACCATTACTAGGTATGTAGTTATATAAGTACATATCTTTACATATTACATGTCGATCTAGCTCAGATGGTAGAGCTATTGACTGGCAACCTGAAGTCCCAGATTCGATTCCCGCACTAGTAAATTTTATTTAAAAAATTGTACAATAAAAAGATATATTTTTTTGAAAATCTATTTTTGTCTCATTCTTTTTGTCAGTACTGGTAAGCATATAGGTAATAACATATTTTTAGATTTTTCGTATGCTGGTGTGTAAGCATAACTCATTATTTTTCGCGGCATCGCCATACAAAGGTAATAATAAATGTAACTAGTTACCATTACCAAGTATGTAGTTACATAACCACATATCTGGTAATTATTTTCAACACTGGGCTATTAAAACCTTTAACATTATTATTTAAATTCATAAATGCTTTGTAAACTTATAGGAGGTTTAGAAATAAAATGTTCCATACAAAATTTATTTCATAAGCCTGCTAAAACTTTATGAAGCATTTATGAATTTACATATTACAATTTAAATTCTTTTATACTCTCAGCCAGAAAAATGTGGATACTTTTTTAAGGGTTCTTATTCTATGAGCCAAAACTTACTCAAATAAAACCCATTTTTTTGAAATTTTAAAATTTTTTGTCAAAAATTGCTCATATTTTGGACGAAAATATGAGCCTTCGAAAATGAATCATAAATAACACAAATATTTGAGCCAAATTATTAAATCCAAAAGATGGTTTAAATCTTTTTTTTTTTTGAGTCAGTTTTGAATAAAAAAAATACTCTTTTGGATGAGCCACTTTCATACAAAAATTTTAATTTTTAATATTTTTTGAGCTTTTTTTTTATTAATTTTCAGGCTTGCTTGCTGGCTGAGCTACGAATGCATTTTTACTGTATTTAGTCTGGTCAAAAACAGGGTGATTTTTATACAAAATTATATTACAACTTGTTATTTGTCACATCACTTTTTTATTTAAGCTTTTTTCTTTATGGTTTTATTACTAAATTAAATTAAAAAATTATTAACACATTTAAAAATGGTTAACGATATAAAATTTTAACAACACTGGCCATTCACCTCAGTGTTGTCACAAATATGTTATTGTTATAAAGTCTAAAATAAGGGTGTAAAACAAAATATTTAAAAAAACTTAAGGGAGATAAATTTTTGACACTTTCTTAATATTTACATATATTCGTTGTACTAGAGTGTATCGAAAATTACTTATAAAATAAACCGGATTTCCGGCTCAAAAAATACACTGAAAATGATCCGTGCAACATTAGCGCAATATATAAGAATCTTTCGCATATTATACGAAATTCTGTTTAGGTAAGAATTGAGTGAATTTACGAAACTAACGAAAATCTTTCGTAATTTTTTTGTCAGTTTTTATCAGGCACCCGATATTAATACTTTTAAAACGTTTTATTTTGTTTTTTCCTCAATAAAAAAAAATCACTTGTGTACAAATGAATTTATTTTTCTTGATGGATATTTTGTTTTCATCAATTTTTTTATTTTTTGTTTTCTTTCCGAAAACAAAATTTAAAAAATATCCGTACTGATATTTTTAGGAAAGTTGAGAATTATTTTTATTTTTGTACTGAGGAAAAAACAAAAAAAAAAAACGTTTTTTTTGTATTGAGGAAAAAACAAAATAAAACGTTTTTTTTTGTTTTTTCTGATTACAATTAATTACATATAAATTTTGTAAAAATTCTTAAAACAACATTCATATAGACACATTTCTGCATCCAATGATACATACCTTTGCGTTATTAAAAAGTAATAAAAATTTCCGCCGAAAAGACTTCTACAAAGGATGATAGGCTGAATAATTTTGTGCAAAAGACAAACTGTGGTCATTCAAACCATAGGATTTGTGAGCAACTAACCACAAAACTGCACTTCAAAAATTGAAAAATAATGGCGGAACACGAAAAAAGGCTTTATGGTATAAAAATTTAATTTTGATATTTAATCAGCGATTAACATTCTGCAAGCAAATATATTGATGCAATACTATTCCTTTTTGCAAAATTTTTTGTCGTGATTTTTTGTTTTTGCAATCTAACTAGCTAATTTTGGTATAGGATATATGTATTATAGTCCCTAGATTATGGATTTTAAAGAACCCCACTTAAAAAATTGCAAACTAATTGCGGAACGCGAAAAAAAACTTTATGGTACAAAAAATGAATTAAAAATTCTTATCACAAATTTACATTCTGCAAACAAATACACTGATGCAAAAAATTTTCTTTTCGCAAAATTTTTTTCGCGAATTTTTTTTTCCAAACTAACCACCAAACTTTGATATGAGAATATTGGTATTATAGTCCCAAGATTATGAATTTTAAAAATCCGCACTTAAAAAATTGCAAAAAAATCGCGGAACGCGAAAAAAAAGCTTTTTGTTACAAAAAATAAATTAAAAAACTCAGTCAGGGATTTACATTCTGCAAACGAATATGTTGATGCAGAAATTTTCCTTTTTGCAAAATTTATTTTTCGCGAAATTTTTTGCGTACGAACTACCAAACTTTGGCATAAGATATGGGTATCATAGTCCCAAATTTATGAATTTTAAAAAACCGCACTCGAAATTTTTTAAACTTAATCAGCGATTAACATTCTGCTATACATATGTTACATACATATACATATGTATATTGATGCAAAACTATTCCTTTTTGTAAAATTTTTTTTTCCAATTTTTTTTGTTTTTGCAATATAACCAGATAATTTTGGTATAGGATATAGGTATTATAGTCCCTAGGTTGTGAATTAAAAAAAAACCGCGCTTAAAAATTTGCAAAATAATGGCGGAACGCAAAAAAAAGCTTTATGGTACAAAAAATAAATTAAAAAACTCAGTCAGCGATTTACATTCTTCAAATGAATATGTTGATGGAAAAATTTCCTTTTTTGGAAATTTTTTTTTGTGAAACTTTTTGAATACTAACCACCAAACTTCGGCATAAGATGTGGGAATTATTGTCCTAAGGTTAAAAATTTAAAAAAACCGCACTCAAAAAATTGCAAAAAAATTGGCGGAATGCGAAAAAAGGCTTTATGATACAAAAAAATAGTTAAGAAACCTAATCAGCAATTTATATTCTGCAAAAGAATACATTAATGGAAAAAATTTTTTTTTTTTCAAATTTTTTTTGCCAATTTTTTTTTTTGCGAACTAATTACCAAACTTTGGTATGAGATATGGGTATTATGGTCCCTAGGTTATAAATTTCAAAAATCTGCACTTAAAAAATTGCGAATTAATGGCGGAATGCGAAAAAGGTTTCATGGTGCAAAAATTTAATTAGAAAACTTATACACCGAAAATGAATAATATTAGTGCAAAATGCTGGTCAACTGGCAAACATTTTAGCAAAAAAAAAATATTTGCAATATATGTTTGTATGTATATACCGCTCAACAGTTCACTCCAGGGTATTATATGATTTTCTACAGATTTTAAACCAAAAACCAGAATAGTATTTCCACCATAAAAATAAAACAAAAATTTTAAAATTCTATTCATATTTTTGTACTTAGTACAAAGATGAAAAACAACAAAAAAAAAACGTTTTTTAAAACGTTTTAAAAAGTTTTATTTTTTTATCAATTTTTTTATCTTTGATATTTATACCTAAAGATATTTTTGGAATTTCAACTTGAGGGATATTTTTGTTTTAAAGTACATTTGAAATTTTTTGTTTTCGTTTGAGAAATAAAAACATTTTGAACTTTAGTGATATTTATTTTTGATAAAAACAAAAAAAAAAAAACGTTTTCTGGTGCCTGGTTTTTATGATATTTTTTATAAATTAAAGTTATTATCTTAGTTTGACCCTAGATCATAAATTAATATCACTTTCTGTTTAAATTATTTTCAAATCAAAGAAAGATGATACAATTTCCACAAGTAAATTCATCTTGAACACATTGACACGGTGCAAAAATATAATTTAATAACATACATTTAAATTTAAATTTAACGGTTCGTTGTAATTCAAAAATCTGTGTTTGTCATACGCAGAGTTGAATAGAATCAGCTGAGATATCTTAAGAATTAAGGTTCAAAGCAAAAAAGGGTAATAATAACAAAAGGATAAAAATAGCATTGTTAAATTTCGTTGATGTTAGTCTAAGTTGAGTTGTTGATAACAAACTCGATTTGCTTTCAACAGTCACATAAGTAGACGATTATCAGAATATTAACCCACTCAAAGGCGAATAGCACTGATGATGGCTTTGTAGCGAAAGCCGAAAATGCGCATTCTGCCTTGCTGGTCTTATCGAATTATTTTCAAAACTTTTTATTCTTTGTAATTTACTTGTGGAAATATTATCATCGTTCTTTGATTTGAAAATAATTTAAACAGAAAGTGATATTAATTTATGATCTAGGGTCAAACTAAGATAATAACATTCATTTACTTAAATAACAGATCAACTAAAACATTTCCCCCATTCATATTTTTTATTTTAAAAATTAAAACTATTGAAGGAGTTGTAACGATTCTTTAACTTGGGTTGATTTATAAAAGGGAACGGCTACCTACTGGTTCGGCTGTGCTCGTCGATGGGGGGGTTTATTATGTTCCCAAAAGAATTTATATTTACTGAATCGTTTACTGTAGATTTTAAATTTAGGTAGCAAGTCAAAAATAAGGGGCGATACCTTAAAACAAAAAAAAAATAATAAATAAACAAATAACAAAAAAAAATATCGAAAATGAACCGAAAAATGTTGATGATAGAAATGTAGCTTATGATGGAATTTGCTACATTATTCCGATGCCCACCCTCCATGCTGACTGTAGGGTAAATTTCGGTCAGCCCAATAAAAAAAAAAAACCAAATAAACCTAAATACTCACATACCTAGGACTTCACCTTTCGTAATAAAATAAGAAAGTTTAAATTTCCATCTTAGGAATAATAGCAAGAAAATTTATTTATAATAATAATAAGAATTATGGACATATTTCAATAAGTAAAGAGTATTCAGATAACAAATAGACAAATAAAAAAAACTATAGATGGTCACCTTCTTTAAAGGTTTTTTAATTTAAAAAAAATATTTAAAAAAAAAATTTTAATAGTTCAATAAAATGTAAAAAAAAAATTTTTGTAAACTAGTGTAAAAAAATTTCTTTTTTTTTAAATGTAAGATCTGGTTACGCTCAACTTAAGAACCAAATCTTTATTATGCTTGAACAAAAATAAAAAATTATGTTTGTGACCTAGTGTAAAATTTATTTATTTAAAAGAAATTTAAGATTTGACTCCAGAAGACGAAATTAAATATTAATGATATATTAAACATGAATAAATACTATAACACCCAATTATTGGAATTAAATAATTGTAAAATAAAATTTACGGGAATAAAATTAAACAAAGAAAATCTTTAATATTTTGTTTTTCTTTAATATGAATTTTAAAAGAAAAAGAAAATTATTTCATTAATTAAAAGTTAAAATTTTAAAATATATAAACGAATAGATTGCATTTAAATCAATCCTAAAAAAAATCTTAATCCCGCAAAAGCTTGAAATTATTGAATTATGGCAACCCTAATTGCAAATACAAATTCAATGGTCATCACGTTAAGATACATGAATCACTCAATCTAATAGTTATTCATGTTTATTATCATATTATTTCAAATAAAAAAAATTTGAGTGGAAATAAAAAAAATGTGTATCAATATATATATATAAATACAAAATTTGAATAAACTTACGGTTTCTTATCCTCGTAGTCATCAAGCGCTTGTGGACGAAGAATAATTTTATCCGACTGCAAGTTTTATTCAAGATAGTTAATATGTATATTAGTGTATGTCAGTTCGTGTGTAATTTATTCATTCAGAGCCAAAAAGCATCTGATTGAGTGAGGTGAGAGGAGTTATTGTTGCATGGGGATGATAGATTAGTGTGTATGGTTGTTTATATGTTTAATATATGTATGTATGAAAGATAATTAAGTGTTAATGAAGTTTTGTGTTGTTTATTGTAAAATCAAATATTCAAATAAGGTGACCATAAGAAAACAAAATCAATAAAACAAAACTCCCGAATATTTACGGTAATATAAAATGGATTAAAATTTGACAATATGAATTCGATTTAAAATAAAATAAAAAAATTAATATTTGCGTTAAGATGAAATTAATTCAATTAAGCAAAATTTATAAAAATTACGATAAGCAAACAAATTAATAAAACACCGCA